>JALJVW010000184.1:47608458-48307586 GCA_024865655.1 Emberiza elegans
CAGGCTGTATGCTATCAAGTGCAGGCACATGGAGCAAAGCTTGCCAAAATTGACCCCGCTGAAGGCCAAAATAGAAAAGTTAGAGGAGAAAAAGAAATTTAGAAATTTAGAGACTATAAGAAAATGGAACTAGATTATATCAGGTGGTGCAATGACCAAAAGAGGCCAAATTGAAGTTTACAGATGTTGCAAAAGTCAGGAAAATTGGGAAAATTTGGGGAAAATCGGGGAAAAATTGGGAATAAATGGGGAAAAATGGGGAAAATCGGTGGAAAATGGGGAAAAAAATGGGGAACAAAATGAGAAATTGGGAAAAATAGGGGAAAATTTGGAGAAAAAAAATAGAAGAAAATGGAAATAAATTGGGAAAAAATTGGGGAAATTTGGGGGAAAATTTGAGAAAAAATTGGGAAATAAAATGGGGAAAATTTGGGAAAAATTGGGAAAAATTTGGGAAAATGGGAAAAATTGGGAATAAATGGGGGGAAAAATTAGAAAAATGGGAAAATTGGGGAAAATTGGGGAATAAATGGGGGGAAATTGAAAGAAAAAAAATTAGGGAAATTGGGGAAAATTTTTGGAAAATTGAGAAAAATAGAATTGGGAATAAATGGGAAAAATAAAATGGGGGAATAAATGGGGAAAAATTGGGAAAAATAGGGGAAAAATGGAGAAAAAAAATAGAAAAATTAAAATAAATTGGGGGAAAATTGGGGAAATTTGGGGAAATGGGGAAAAAAGAAAATTTGGGATAAATGGGGAAAAATTTGGGGGGAAAATTGGGGAAAATTGGGGGGAAAAATTAGAAAAATGAAAATTGGGGAAATTGGGGAAAAGAAAAAAAAATTAGGGAAATTGGGGAAAATTGGGGGAAAAATTGGGGAAAAATGGGGAAAAATTGAGGGGGGAAATTGGGGGAAAATTGGGGAAAAAATTGGGGAATAAATGGAGGAAATTGGGGGAAAATTTGGGAATAAATGGGGAAAATTCGAGAAATTTTGGAGGAAAAATGGGGAAAATTGGGGAAAATTTGGGGAAATGAAAAAAAATGGGGAGGAAAAATCAGGGGAAAATTGGAGAAAAAAAATGGGGAAAATTGGGGGAAAAATGAAGAAAAATTTGGGGGGAAAAAAATTGGGGAAAAATGAAGAAAAAAAAGGGGGGGAAAAAAGAAATGAGAGAAAGAGAGAGAAAATTGGGGAAAAATTGAAGCATTTTAGGGAAAAATTGGGGAAAATTTGAGAAAAAATAGAAAAATGGGAAAATTGGGGAAAATTGGGAAAAATTGGGAATAAATTGGGGAAAAATTGGGGGAAAAATTGGGAAAAAATGGGGAAAAATCTGGGAAAATTGGGGGAAAATTGAGGAAAAATGGAGGAAAATTGGGGAAAAATTGGGAATAAATGGGGAAAATCAAGGAAAATTTGGAAAATTGGGGAAAAATTGAAGAAAATTGGGAAAAAATTGGGGAAAATTAGGGAAAATGGGAAAAAAATGGGAAAAAAGGGGGAAGGGAAAAAATTGGAGAAAATTGGGGAAAATTTGGGAAAAAATTTAGAAAAAATTAAAAATTGAAGAAAAAAGGGAAAAATGGGAAAAATTGGAAAAATTTAGGGGAAAATTGGGAAAAAATTGGGGGAAAATTGGAAAATTTGGGGAAAAATTGGGGAAAAATGGGGAAAATTTGAGGAAAAAAATGGGGAAAATTGAGAAAAATGGGAAAATGTGGGAAAAAATTGAGAAAATTTAGGGGAAAAAATTCCAGGAAAAAATTGGGAAAAAATAGGAAAAAATCAGGAAAATGGGAGAAATGGAAAAAAAATTGGGAAAATTGCAAAAATTTGGGAAAAAAAATTTCGGCAAAATGGGCTGATGAAAAAAATTGGGAAAATAGGAAAATGTGGAAATTTAGGGGAAAAATTGAGGAAAAATTTGGGAAAATTTGGGAAAAAATGGGGAAAAAAAAAAAAGGAAAAAATTGGGGGGAAAAATTGGGAAAAATTGGGGGAAAATTGAGGAAAATTGGGGAAAAATTGGGAAAATTGGAAAATTTAAAAAAAAAATTAGAAAATTGGGGAAAATTTGGGAAAAAATTGGGGAAAATTGGGAAAATTAAAAATTGGGGAAAATTTGAAAAAATTGGGGAAAAATTGGGAAAAATAGGGGAAAATTAGGGAATAAAAAATTTTTGAAAAAAAAATTGAAAATTTTGGAAAATTGGGGAAAATTGGGGAAATTTTTGGTTGGGGAAATATTTGGGATTTTGGGAAAATAAAAATTTGAATTTTTGGAAAATTGGGGAAAATTGTTGGGGAAATTATTTGGAAAAATGGGGAAAATTGGGGAAAAATTGGGGGGAAAATTTGAGGAAAATTGGGGAAAATTTGGGGGAAAAATTGGGGAAAAATGGGGAAAAATTTGAAAAATTTGGGGAAAATTAAAATTTGGGAAAAATTGGGAAAATTGGGAAAATTGGGGAAAATTGGGAATAAAATGGGGAAAAATTGGGGAAAATTAGAAAAATTGGGGGAAAATTGGGGAAAAAAAAAATTGGAGAAATTTTTTAAAAATTTTGAAAAAATTTTTTTCAAAATGGAAAAAAAATTAAAAAATTGGGAATAAAAAGGATTTTGGGACAATAAAATTGAAAAATTTTTTTAAAAACTAGAAGCACGGAGTCGGCTTGGGGGAAATTCCCTAAAATCCCCAAATTTTGGGGAAAAATGGGAAAATTTGTGCAAAAATGAAATTTGGCTCAAAATTGGGCAAAAATTGGGGAAATTTGGCAAAAATCCCCAGAAATTGGCCCCAAAATTCTAAATTTGGAAATTGGGAAATTTCCAAATTTTGGCCAAAAATCCTAAAAATTGGGGAAAATCCCCAAATTGAAAAAAGCCAAAATTTCATCAAATGGAAAATCCAGAATTTTGGCGCCAAAAAAAGGGAATTTTGGCGGGAAAAATGGGAATTTTATGGAGAAAAAATTAGTAATTTTGGCAGAAAAATGGGATTTTTTGGGTGAAAAAATGGCAATTTTGGGCAAAAAAATGGGGAATTTTGGGAGAAAAATGGGAATTTTTTTTGCAAAAAAATGCAGATTTTGGGCAAAAAATTTGGATTTTTTGGGGAAAAAAAAATCAGATTTTTTTGGGAAGAAATCAGTAATTTTGGCCGAAAAATGGGAAAGTTTTTTGCAAATTAATGGCAATTTTGGGTAAAAAAATGGGATTTTTTTTGGCGAAAAAAATTCGGATTTTTTTGGGGAAAAAAGAGACTATGGGCAAAAAAAATCGGATTTTTTGCGTGGAAAAATGGGAAATTTTGGGAGAAAAATGGGATTTTTTGGGGAAAAAAAGGTGATTTTGGGCAAAAAAATTCGGATTTTTTTGGGAAAAGAATGACAACTTTGGGCAAAAAAAATTGAATTTTTTGGGGTGAAAAACCAGCAATTTTGGGGAAAAAATTTTGAATTTTTTCGGCAAAAAATTGGATTTTTTTGGCGAAAAAATGGCATTTTTTGGGCAAAAAAAGTCGGATTTTTTTGCGGAAAAAAGGGGAATTTTTTGGGAATAAAAAAGGGATTTTTGGGACAATAAAAATTGAATTTTTTTTGGTAGGAGTGGGTCCCGGGGTGAGCACGGGCCTGGCGCAAAAATCCCCAAATTTGGCCTTAAAAACCCCAAAATTCCTAAATTTTGGCGGGAAAAATCCTGGAATTTTGGCAAAAAAAAACCCCTAAAATTTTGACAAAAAGTTCCAAAATTTGCCTCTAAAAAATCAAAAATTTGCTCCTAAAAATTCCGAATTTTGGCTCCAAAAATGCCAAAATTTGGCGGGAAAAAATGCAGAATTTTGGCGCCAAAACCTGGGAATTTTGGGGAGAAAAAATGGGATTTTATGGGTGAAAAAATGGCGATTTTGGGCGAAAAATTTTGGATTTTTTGGGAAAAAAAGGGAAATTTTGGGCAAAAGAAATTGAATTTTTTTGAAAAAAACGCGATTTTTTGGGCAAAAATTTTGAATTTTCTGGGAAAAAAATGTGGATTTTTTGGGGAATGAATGGAATTTTTGGGGTGAAAAAATGGCAATTTTGGGCGAAAAAATTTGAATTTTGGCTAAAAATTGATTTTGGGCAAAAAATTGGATTTTTGGGACAAAAATCGGATTTTTAGGAAAAAAAAAAAAATTTTTTCAGGAAAAAAAGGGGAATTTTGGGGTAAATAAAAATTTAATTTTTTCCTTTCAGGAGTGGGCCCCGGGGCGAGCACGGAGTCGCTGCTGTCGGCCCTAAAAATCCCCAAATTTTGGCTCCAAAAATTCCAAAATTTGGCTCCAAAAATCCCCAAATTTGGCAGGAAAAATCCCCAAATTTTGACCAAAAAATCCCCAAAAAAATGGCTTGAAAAAAAAATTTTTAAATTTGGAAAAAAGGGATCTAAAAAATCCCTTTCAAATTTGGATCTAAAAAATCCCAAAATTTTGACCAAAAAAATCTCCAAAATTTGGCTCCAAAAATGCCAAAATTTGGCGGGAAAAAATCCAGAATTTTGGCGCCAAAACCTGGGAATTTTGGGGAGAAAAAATGGGATTTTTTGGGTGAAAAAATGGCGATTTTGGGAAGAAAACCTCAATGTTTTGGGGTGAAAAATGGCAATTTTGGGGGAAAAATTTTGGATTTTTTTTGAGAAAAAACGGGAATTTTTGGGGGGAAAAATCCTGGAGCTTTGGCAAAAAAAACCCAAAAATTTTGGCAAAAAATCCTAAATTTGGCCCCCAAAATTCCAAAATTGTGGCCAAAAAATACCCAAATTTTGGCCAAAAAAATTCAAAATCCCCAAATTTGGCGGGGAAACTCCAGGAATTTTGGCCAAAAAATGCCAAAATTTGGATGGAAAAAAATCCCAAAATTTGGCGGGAAAAAATGCGGAATTTTGAGGGGAAAAATGGGAATTTTGGGCAAATAAAATGGGATTTTTTGGGGGAGAAAATGACAATTTTGGGCCAAAAAAAATCGGATTTTTTGGGTGAAAAAAAGTGATTGTGGGCCAAAAAAAATCGGATTTTTTGGGGAAAAAAATCGGATTTTAGCGCAGAAGAAATGGCAAATTTGGGCCAAAAATGGGATTTTTTTTGGGGAAAAAATGGCAATTCTGGGAAAAAAAATTGGATTTTTTGGGCAAAAAAGCAGCAAATTTTGGGCAAAAAAATTGATATTTTGGGGTGAAAACCAGCAATTTTGGGCAAAAAAATTTGAATTTTTTTTGGGAAAAAAGTGACATTTTTGGGCCAAAGAATCAGATTTTCTTGGTGAAAAAATGGCATTTTTTGGGCAAAAAAAGTCGGATTTTTTTGCGGAAAAAAGCGATTTTTTCAGGAAAAAAAGGGGAATTTTTGCGTAAATGAAAAAATGGAATTTTTTTTGGTAGGAGTGGGCCCCGGGGCGAGCACGGAGTCGCTGCTGTCGGCCGTGGCCAGCGCCCTCCACACCAGCAGCGCCCCCATCACCGGGCAGAGCTCGGCCGCCGTGGAGAAGAACCCGGGCATTTGGCTGAACACGGCGCAGCCGCTGTGCCGCGCCTTCCTCGTCACCGACGACGACATCCGGTGAGCCAAAAACTGCCAAAAATATCCCCAAAATTCCACAAAAAATCCCGAAAAAATTCGTGAAAAAATGAGCGAAAAATCCTAAAAAAATCCCCAAAAAATTCGATTTTTTACTAAAGAAAAAATCAATTTTTTCCCCCAAAAATTGTGATTTTTTTTCACTGAAATATCCTGGTTTGTTCCCAAAAAATTCCCAATTTTCCTGCCAAAAATGCCAAATTTTCCCGCCAAAAATTGCAATTTTTCCCGACAAAAATGCCCGGTTTGCCTGATAAAAATTACCATTTTTCCCGCCAAAAAATGCCAATTTTTTCCCACCAAAAATTACAAAATTTTCCCGTCAAAAAGTGCCGATTTTTTCCCGCCAAAAATGCCAATTTTCCCCCACCAAAAATTCCATTTTTTTCTCACCTAAAATCTCCAAGTTTCCCCCCAAAAAATCCCCATTTCCCCGCCAAGAATTCCAATTTTTTCCCGCCAAAAAATCCCCATTTCCCCGCCAAGAATTCCAATTTTTTCCCGCCAAAATTTCCCCATTTTCCCACCAAAAAACCCAATTTTTCCCCACAAAAAGTTGCCTTTTTTCCCGCCAGAATTCCCAATTTTCCCCCTAAAAATCCCACATTTTTCCCGCCAAAAATTTCCTATTTTCCCACCAAAAATTCCTAATTTTTCCCGCCAAATTTTCTGAGTTTTCCCGCCAAATTTTCCCGCCAAAATTCCCTTTTTTCCCGGGCATTTGGCTGAACACGGCATTTATTGAAACCGCCTGTCATTGTGCGCCTTCCTCGTCACCGACGACGACATCCGGTGAGCCAAAAATGTCCCAAAATATCCCCAAAAATTCCCAAAAATGCCACAAAAAATCCCGAAAAAATTCGTCAAAAAATGAGCGAAAAATGACCAAAAAATCCCCCCAAAATTCGAATTTTTATTGCAAAAAAACCAATTTTTTCCCCCAAAAATTCTGATTTTTTTTGCCAAAAATTCCCCGTTTTCCCGCCAAAAATTGCAATTTTTTTCCCGCCAAAAATTGCAATTTTTCCCGCCAAATATTGCAATTTTTCCCGAGAAAAATGCCAGGTTTTCCTGACAAAAATTACCATTTTTCCCACCAAAAAATGCCAATTTTTTCCCACCAAAAATTACAAAATTTTCCCGTCAAAAAGTGCCAATTTTTTCCCGCCAAAAATGCCAATTTTCCCCCACCAAAAATTCCATTTTTTTTCTCACCTAAAATCTCAAGTTTTTCCCCAAAAATCCCCATTTCCCCATAAAATTCCAATTTTTCCTTAAAATCCCCATTTCCCCACCAAGAATTCCAATTTTTTCCCGCCAAAATTTCCCCATTTTCCCACCAAAAAACCCAATTTTTCCCCCCAAAAATCCCAAATATTTCCCGCCAAAAATCCCCATTTTCCCCCCAAAAATCCCAAATTTTTCCCGCCAAAAATTTCCTATTTTCCCACCAAAATTCCAATTTTTTCCCGCCAAAAATTTCCTATTTTCCCACCAACAATTCCAAATTTTTCCCGCCAAATTTTCTGAGTTTTCCCGCCAAATTTTCCCGCCAAAATTCCCTTTTTTCCCGGGCATTTGGCTGAACACGGCGCAGCCGCTGTGCCGCGCCTTCCTCGTCACCGACGACGACATCCGGTGAGCCAAAAACGTCCAAATTTACCCCGAAATGGTGCCAGAAATTCCAGAAAAAATCCCGAAAAAATTCGCCAAAAAATGAGCGAAAAATGACCGAAAAACGACAAAAAAATGACCAAAAAATCCCCCAAAAATTCGATTTTTTTCCCAATTTTTCCCCAATTTTCCCCCATTTTTCCCCAATTTTTCCCAAATTTTCCCCAGTTTTCCCCAAATTTTTTCCATTTTTTTCCCAATTTTTCCCCAATTTTTCTCCAATTTTTCCCCAATTTTCCCCCAATTTTCCCCAATTTTTCCCCAATTTTTCCCCAATTTTCCCCCAATTTTCTCCATTTTTTCCCCAAATTTTCCCCAACTTTATCCCCAATTTTCCCCAAATTTTTTCCCTTTTTTTTTCCATTTTTCCACAAATTTTTCCCCAATTTTCCCCAATTTTTTTCCTTTTTTTTCTCCAATTTTCCCCCAATTTTTCTCCAATTTTCCCCCAATTTTCCCCAATTTTTCCCCATTTTTTTCTCAATTTCCTCCAATTTTCCCCCAATTTTTCCCCAATTTTCCCCCAATTTTTCTCCAATTTTCCCCCAATTTTTCCCCAAATTTTCCCCAATTTTTCTCCATTTTTTCCCCAATTTCCTCCAATTTTCCCCCAATTTTTCCCCCAATTTTTCCCCATTTTTCCCCCAAATTTTCCCAATTTTTCCCCAATTTTTCCCCAATTTTTCTCCAATTTTTCTCCAATTTTCCCCCAATTTTCCCCAATTTTCCCCAATTTTTCCCCAATTTTTCCCCAATTTTTCCCCAATTTTTCCCCAATTTTCTCCCAATTTTCCCGGGCATTTGGCTGAACACGGCGCAGCCGCTGTGCCGCGCCTTCCTCGTCACCGACGACGACATCCGGTGAGCCAAAAATTGCCAAATTTACCCCAAAAATTCCACAAAAAATCCCGAAATAATTGCTCAAAAATTGGCCGAAAAATGACCAAAAAATCCCCCCAAAATTCGAATTTTTATTGCAAAAAATTCAATTTTTTCCCCCCAAAATTGTGATTTTTTTTTTAATTCCCGTTTTCCATAAAAGTGCAATTTTTTTCCGCCAAAATTGCAATTTTTCCCCACCAAAAGTTCCCAGTTTTCCTCGTAAAATTCAATTTCCCCCGAGTTACAATTTTTCCCAAAAAAAGTCCCCATTTTTCCGCCAAAAATCCCCAATTTTCCCCGAAAAAATCCCACTTTTCCTGCCAAAAATTCCCTTTATTCCCACCAAATATTCCCAATTTTCCTCCAAAATTCCATTTTTTTTTTCCCACCTAAAATCCACAATTTTCCTGCAAAAATGCCAATTTTTTCCTGCCAAAAATCCCCAATTTTCCCACCAAAAATTCCAACTTTTCCCGCCAAAAATTCCCCCAATTTTTCCATTAAAATTTCCCCCTTTCCCCAATAAAATCCCTAATTTTCCCCCCAAAAATCCCAAATTTTTCCCAATTTTCTAAAAATGCCAATTTTCCCCCAAAATCCCAAATTGTTCCCGCCAAAAATTTCCTATTTTCCCACCAACAATTCCAAATTTTTCCCGCCAAATTTTCTGAGTTTTCCCGCCAAATTTTCCCGCCAAAATTCCCTTTTTTCCCGGGCATTTGAACATTTGCCATTTTTCGCAGCCGCTGTGCCCATGCCTTCCTGCGTCCACCGACGACGACATCCGGTGAGCCAAAAACGTCCAAATTTACCCCGAAATGGTGCCAGAAATTCCAGAAAAAATCCCGAAAAAATTCGCCAAAAAATGACCCAAAAAATGACCCCAAAAAAATGACCAAAAAATCCCCCAAAAATTCGATTTTTTTCCCAATTTTTCCCCAATTTTCCCCCATTTTTCCCCAATTTTTCCCAAATTTTCCCCAGTTTTCCCCAAATTTTTTCCATTTTTTTTTTCCCAATTTTCCCCAATTTTTCTCCAATTTTTCCCCAATTTTTCCCCAATTTTCCCCAATTTTTCCCCAATTTTTTCCCAATTTTCCCCAATTTTCTCCAATTTTTCCCCAAATTTTCCCCAACTTTATCCCCAATTTTCCCCAAATTTTTTCCCTTTTTTTTTCCATTTTTCCACAAATTTTTCCCCAATTTTCCCCAATTTTTTTCCTTTTTTTTCCCCAATTTTCCCCCAATTTTTCTCCAATTTTCCCCCAATTTTCCCCAATTTTTCCCCATTTTTTCCCCAATTTCCTCCAATTTTCCCCAATTTTTCCCCAATTTTCCCCAATTTTTCTCCAATTTTCCCCCAATTTTCCCAAATTTTCCCAATTTTTCTCCATTTTTCCCCAATTTCCTCCAATTTTCCCCAATTTTTCCCCCAATTTTTCCCCATTTTTCCCCCAATTTTTCCCAATTTTTCCCCAATTTTCCCAATTTTCTCCAATTTTTCTCAATTTTCCCCAATTTTCCCCAATTTTTTCAAATTTTTCCCCAATTTTTTTATCCAATTTTTCCCCAATTTTTCCCCCAATTTTCTCCCAATTTTCCCCAGGCATTTGGCTGAACACAATCTGGGGATTTGTGCACGCGCCTTCCTCAACCGGCACGACATCCCCAAAATTTTACCCCCAAAAATTCCAAAAAATCCAAATAATTGCTCAAAAATTGGCCGAAAAATGACCAAAAAATCCCCCCAAAATTCGAATTTTTATTGCAAAAAATTCAATTTTTTCCCCCCAAAATTGTGATTTTTTTTTGCCAAAAATTCCCCGTTTTCCCGCCAAAAATTGCAATTTTTTTCCCGCCAAAAATTGCAATTTTTTCCCGCCAAAGTTCCCAGTTTTCCTGCGTAAAATTCCAATTTCCCCCCCGAAGTTACAATTTTTTCCCGCCAAAAAGTCCCCATTTTCCCGCCAAAAATCCCCAATTTTCCCACGAAAAAAATCCCACTTTTCCTGCCAAAAATTCCCTTTTATTCCCACCAAATATTCCCAATTTTCCCGCCAAAAATTCCATTTTTTTCCCACCTAAAATCCACAATTTTCCTGCCAAAAATGCCAATTTTTTCCTGCCAAAAATCCCCAATTTTCCCAACAAAAATTCCAAATTTTTCTCGCCAAAATGTCCCAATTTTCCCACCAAAAATTCCAATTTTCCCGCCAAAAATTCCAGTTTTTCCCGCCTAAAATTTCCCCTTTTTCCCGCCAAAAATTCCTAATTTTTCCCGCCAAATTTTCCGAATTTTCCCGCCAAATTCCCATTGGTCTCGGGCATTTGGCTGAACACGGAAAAAACCGCTAATTTTTTGCCTTCCTCGTCACTGATCACTTCACGACATCCGGTGAGCCAAAAATTGCCAAAAATATCCCCAAAATTCCACAAAAAATCCCGAAAAAATTCGCCCAAAAATGACCAAAAAATCCCCCCAAAATTCGAATTTTTATTGCAAAAAATTCAATTTTTTCCCCCAAAAATTGTGATTTTTTTTTGCCAAAAATTCCCCGTTTTCTCACCACAATTCCAAATTTTTCCCGCCAAAAATCCCAAATTTTCCCGCCAAAAATTGCAATTTTTTCCCGCCAAGAATTCCCCACTTTCCCGCCAAAAATCCCCAATTTTCCCACCCAAAAAAATCTCACTTTTCTCGCCCAAAATTTCCAGTTTTCTCACCAAAAATTCTCAATTTTCGCGCCAAAAATTGCAATTTTTTCCACCAAAAAAATTGGGGAATTTTTTTCACCCAAAATTCCAAAATTTTGCAAAAAATTCAATTTTTCCGCAATTTTTCCCCAAAAATTCCTGCCAAGAATTCAAATATTTTCCTGCCAAAATTTCCCAATTTTCTTTCCCTTTTCCCAAATTGGGGGAAAAAATTCTGCATTTTTCCAAAAAAAATTCCCAAAAATCTCAAATAAAATTTCCCAACTTTCCCACCAAAAAGTCCCAAGTTTCCTGCCAAAAAAATCCCCATTTTCCCCCCAAAAATCCCAAATTTTTCCCGCCAAAAATTTCCCTATTTCCCTAAAAATTCCAAATTTTCCATAAAATTTTTCCCAATTTTTCTCCAATTTTTCCCCAAATTCCCATTTGTCCCAGGGCTCTGACTGAACATGACATCCGGTGAGCCAAAAAATGCCAAAAATTCCACAAAAATTCCTAAAAATGCCAGAAAAAACTCCAAAAAAATTCCAAAAAAATTCGCCAAAAAATCCCCAAAAAATGCCCCAAAAATTCAATTTTTTGGGGGGAAAAATTTTTTTTTTTCCCCAAAATTTGGAAAAATCTCCTTTTTTAATTCTGAAAAGCTCAATTTTTTTCCAAAAAAAAATTCCCCCAGCCTTCACAAAAAACCAAATTTTTCCGGGAAAAATTTTTCCCCTTAAAAATTCCCCAAAAGGAAAATTAAAAAAATCCCGGTTTTCCTTCCAAAAATCCTCAATTTTCCTGTCAAAAATTCCCTTTTATTCCCACCAAAAACTCCCAATTTTCAGCCCCAATTGTAATTTTGGCAAATTTTTTGTTTTCCCATTTTCCAAAAAAATTTTTTCCACAAAAAGATTTTTGGGAATTTTTTCCCCCAAAAATTTTTTTAAAATCCAAAATTTCCCACCAAAAATTCCAAATTTTTTCCCGCCAAAATATCCTAATTTTCCCACCAAAGGGAATTTAAAATTTCTGTCAAAAAAATTCCCATTTTTTTTCAGGGTCAAAATTTCAATTTTTCCTTTGGGAAAAATTCCTAATTTTTCCAAAAGGATTCAAAAATTTTTCCCCATTTAGCAATTTTCCAAAAAATTTTCTAAAAGAAAAATTCCCGCCAAAAAATTTTTTTTAGGCAAAATTTTTGGGGAAAAACTGAAAATTTTGGGGGAAAACAAATGAATTTTTGTGCCTAAAAAAAGGGATTTTTGGGACACAAAAACTGAATTTTTTTTGCAATAAAAGGGAATTTTTGGGGCAAAAAACCTGAATTTTTTTGCAATAAAAATGGGATTTTTGGGGTAATAAAAAGGGATTTTTGGGCCGAAAAAAAGGCAATTTTTGGGCCAAAAAAAGGAATTTTGGGGTGATAAAATGGAATTTTTGGGGCACAAAAAGTGAATTTTTGGGTCAAAAAAAGGGAATTTTTGGGGCAAAAAAAGTGAATTTTTTTGCAATAAAAAGGGAATTTTTGGGGTAATAAAAGAGATTTTTGTGGTCAAAAAAAGGGAATTTTTGGGGTAATAAAAGGGAAAAGTTTTGGGGCACAAAATGGAATTTTTTGCAGTAAAAATTTTTGGCCAAAAAAAAAACTTTTGGGCAAAAAGGAATTTTAAATGTAATAAAAGTGAATTTTTAAAAAAAAAAAATTTTTTGCAAAAAAGGGAATTTTTAGCAAAAAAGGGAATTTTTTGGAAAAAATGGCAATTTTTTTTTGGGTAAAAAGGGAATTTTGGGGGTAATAAAAAGGGATTTTTTGGGGGCAAAAAAAGAGATTTTTGGGGGAAAAAAACCTGGAGTTTTGGGGCAAAAAGAAGAGATTTTTTGGGGCAAAAAAAGGGAATTTTTGGGCCTAAAAAAGGGAATTTTTGGGGCAAAAAATAGGAATTTTGGTGTAAAAAAAAGTGATTTTTTGGGGGCCAAAAAGTGAATTTTTGGGGCCGAAAAAGTGAATTTTTGGGGCAAAAAAATGGAATTTTGGGGTGATAAAAAGTGAATTTTTGGGGGCAAAAAAAGGGAATTTTTTTGCAATAAAAAGGGAATTTTGGGGGCAAAAAAATTGAATTTTTTTGGCAATAAAAAGGGAATTTTTGGGGTAATAAAAGCGGAATTTTTGGGTCAAAAAAAGGGAATTTTGGGGTTAAAAATTTGGATTTTCCGCAGCAAACAGGAGGAGCGGGTGCAGGCGGTGCAGAAGAAACTGGAAATGGGAAATTTTGGCAGGAAAATTGGGAAATTTTGGCGGGGAAAATTGGAATTTTTGGCGGGAAAATCGGGAAATTTTGGTGGGAAAATCGGGAAATTTTGGCGGGAAAAAACTGGAATTTTTGGCGGGAAATTGGGGATTTTTGGGGTTAAAAAATGGGAATTTTGGGGCAATAAAAAGTGAATTTTTAGGGAAAAAAAGGGAATTTTTGGTGCCAAAAAAGGGAATTTTGGGGGCAATAAAAAGGGAATTTTTGGAATAATAAAAAGAGAATTTTTGGGGTAATAAAAGGTGAATTTTTGGGGTAATAAAAGGTGAATTTTTGGGGTAATAAAAAGGGAATTTTTTTGCAATAAAATTGGAATTTTTGGGGCAAAAAAGAGGAAATTTTTTTGCAATAAAAAGGAAATTTTTGGGGCAAAAAAAGAGATTTTTGTGGTCAAAAAAAGGGAATTTTTGGGGCAAAAAAAGAGATTTTTTGGGGAAAAAAAAGAGGTATTTTTGGGTCAAAAAAAATGGGATTTTGGGGGAAAAAAAGGAATTTTTTTTGCAGTAAAAATGGAATTTTTGGGGTAATAAAAAGGGATTTTTGGGTCAAAAAATGTTTTTTTTTTTGCAATAAAAATGGAATTTTTGGGGCAAAAAAAGGCAATTTTTGGGGCAAAAAAAGGCAATTTTTGGGGCAAAAAAAGGCAATTTTTGGGTCCAAAAAACCTGAATTTTTTTTGCAATAAAAAGGCCATTTTTGGGTCAAAAAAAGGGATTTTTTGGGTCAAAAAAATGGAATTTTGGGCTTAAAAATTGGAATATTTTTCAGGAAACAGGAGGAGCGGGTGCAGGCGGTGCGGAAGAAGCCGGAAATGGGAAATTTTAAAAAAATTGGGATATTTTAAAATTTCCAAAATAATGGAATTTTTAGGGGAAAAAACTGAAATTTTTTTTGAAAAAAACTGGGAATTTTTTGGGAAAAAAAGGATTTTTGGGGTTAAAAGTGGGAATTTTGGGGCAAAAAGAAGTGAATTTTTAGGGGAAAAAAAGTGAATTTTTGGGGTGATAAAAAGGGATTTTGGGGCAATAAAAAGGGAATTTTTGGAATAATAAAATGGGAATTTTGGGGCAATAAAAAGAGAATTTTGGGGTAATAAAAGGTGAATTTTTGGGGTAATAAAAAGGGAATTTTTTTGCAATAAAATTGGAATTTTTGGGGGCCAAAAAGAGGAATTTTGGGGTAATAAAAAGAGAATTTTGGGGGTCAAAAAAAGAGAATTTTGGAGTAATAAAAAGGGATTTTTTGGGTCAAAAAAGGGGATTTTTTGGGGGCAAAAAAAATTGATTTTTGGGGCAAAAAGTAGGAATTTTGGGGTAATAAAATGGGAATTTTTGGGGTAATAAAAGCGGAATTTTTGGGGTAATAAAAGAGGAATTTTTGGGGTAAAAAAAGTGAATTTTAGGGGAAAAAAACCTAAATTTTTTTTGCAATAAAAAGGGAATTTTTGGGGCAAAGAAAGGCAATTTTTGGGTCAAAAAAAGGCAATTTTGGGGTTAAAAATTTGGATTTTCCGCAGCAAACAGGAGGAGCGGGTGCAGGCGGTGCGGAAGAAGCTGGAAATGGGAAATTTTGGCGGGAAAATTGGGAAATTTTGGCGGGAAAAACTGGAATTTTTATGGGAAAATTGACATTTTTGGGGAAAAATTGGAATTTTGGGGGAAAATCGGGAAAATTTAAGGAAAAATTTGGAGGGAAATTTTAATTTTTTGAAAATTAGGGATTTTAAGGGGAAAATCGAAATTTTAAGGGAAAATTTTGGGGTTAAAAAATGGGGCAATTTTTTGGGCAATAAAAAGTGAATTTTTTAGGAAAAAAGGAATTTTTGGTGCCAAAAAGGGAATTTTGGGGGCAATAAAAGGGAATTTTGGAATAAAAAAAGAATTTTGGGGTAAAAAAAGGGGAAAATTTGGGGTAAAAAAGGGGAATTTTTGGGGTAATAAAGGAATTTTTGCAAAAAAAAATTTTTGGGGCAAAAATTTTTGAAAAATTTTTTTTGAATAAAAGGAAATTTTGGGTCAAAAAGAGATTTTTGTGGTCAAAAAGGAATTTTAAAAAAAAAAAAGAATTTTGGGGAAAAAAAAGAGATATTTTTGGGTCAAAAAAATGGAATTTTGGGGCAAAAAACTGGAATATTTTTCAGGAAACAGGAGGAGCGGGTGCAAAAAAAAAAACTGGAGGAAATTTGGGAAAAATTGCACCGAACCCATGAGGGGACACGGACGGAAACGGACACGGAAACACACGGACACGGAGAGGGGCAGGGATTTGGAAAAAGAAAAAATTGGAAAAACGGCGTGAGGAAAAATTGGGGAAAATGGGGAAAATTGGGGAAAATTGGGGGAAAATTGGGGAAAATTGGGGAAAATTTGGGGAAAAATTGGGGAAAATTTTGGGGAAAAATTGGGAAAAAATTGGGAAAAATTTGGGAAAAAATTGGGAAAAAATTGGGGAAATTTTAGGGAAGAAATGGAGAAAATTTGAGAAAATTTGGGGAAAAATTGCAAAAAAATGGGAAAAATTTGGGAAAAAATTGGAAAAAAATTGGGAAAGAATGAGAAAAAATTTGGGGAAAATTGGGAAAAATTGGGGGAAAATTGGGGGAAAATTGGGGAAATTTGGGGAAAATTGGGGAAAAATTGGAGAAAAATTGGGGGAAAATTGGGGAAATAATGGGAAGAGATGGGGAAAAATTGGGGAAAAAATTGGGAAAAAATGGGGAAAAATTGGGAAAAAATTGGGGGGAAAATGGGGGAAATTGGGGAAAGTTGGGGGAAAATTGGGAGAAAAAATTGAGAGAAATTGGGGAAAATTTTGGGAAAAAAATGGGAAACATTGGGAGAAAATTGGGGAAAAATTGGGAAAAGTTTGGGAGAAATTGAGCAAAAATACGGGAAAAATAGGGAAAAAATTGGGGGAAAATTGGGGGAAATTTAGGAAAAAAATGAGGAAAAATTGGGGGAAATTTGGAGAAAAATTGGGGAAAATTGGGAGAAAAATTGGGGGGAAATTGGGGAAAAATTGGGGAAAAAATTGGGAAAATTGGGGAAAAATTGGGAGAAAATTGGGGAAAAATGGGGGAAAATTGGGGAAAATTTGGGGGAAAATTGGAGAAAAAACTGAGAAAAAAGTGGCAAAATTTTGGGGAAAATTGGGGAAGAAATTGGAGAAAATTGGGGAAAAATTGGAGAAAATTGGGGAAAAATTGGAAAAAATTTGGGGGAAATTTGGGAAAAAATTGGGAAAAAATTCGGGGAAAATTGGGAAAATTTTGGGGAAAAATTGAACAAATTTGGAAAAAATTGAAAAAAACTGAAAAATTTGGGAAAAAATGGAAAAAAATTGGGGAAAATTGGGGAAAATTTTGGGAAAAATTGGGAAAAAATTTGGGAAAAAATTGAAAAAAAATTGGAGAAAAATTTTGGAAATGAAATTGGGAAAAATTTGGGAAAAATTTGGGAAAAAATGAAAAAATTGAAAAAATTTGGAAAAAAATTGGGAAAAAATTGGGGAAAATTGGGAAAAAATTTGGGAAAAATTGGGGAAAAATTGGGGAAAATTTGGGGAAAAAATGGGAAAAAATTGGGAAAAAATGGGGAAAAAATTGGGGGGAAAAAAATTAGGAAAAATTAAAATTGGGAAAAATTTGGAAAAAAATGGGGAAAAATTGGGAAAAATTGGGGAAAAAAATTTGGAAAAAAATGGGAAAAAATTTGGGAAAAAAATTGGGGAAAATTGAGGAAAAATTGAAAAATTGGAAAAAAATTGGGAAAAATTTGGGAAAAAATTAAAAATTGGGGAAAAATTGAAAATTGAAAAATGGGGGAAAAAAAAATGGAAAAAATTGGGGAAAAAATTGGGGAAAAATTGGGAAAAATTGGGAAAAATTGGGGAAAAATTTGGGAAAAAAAAAAAAAAATTTTGGGAAAAATTTGGGAAAAAAAAAATTGGAAATTGGAAAATGAGAAAAATTTTGGGGAAAATTTGGAAAAAATTGCAAAAAATTTGGGAAAAAATTTGGGAAAAAATTGGGAAAAATTGGGGAAAATTTGGGAAAATTTGGGGAAAAATTGGGGAAAATTGGAGAAAATTTGGGAAAAATTGGGAAAAAATGAGGAAAAAATGGGAAGAAATTGGGAAAAAATTGGGGAAATTTTAGGGAAAAAAATGGAGAAAATTTGGGAAAAATTGGGGAAAATTTGGGAAAAAATTGGGGAAATTTTAGGGAAAAATTGGGGAAAATTTGGGAAAAAATTGGGAAAAAATTGGAAAAAATTTGGGAAAAATTTGGGAAAAAATTGGAGAAAAATGGGAAAAAATGGGGAAAAAATTGGAGAAAAAATGGGAAAAAATTGGGGAAAAAAGGAGGAAAAATTGGGGAAATTTGGGGAAAAATTGCAAAAAAAAAGGGAAAAAATTGGGGAAAAAATTGGGAAAAAATTGGGAAAAATTGGGGAAAAATTAGGAAAAAAAAATGAATAAAACCAGGAAAAAAACCCAGAATAAACCACGAAGAAAAATTCAAATTTTTCCTGAATTTTTCCCCAAAATTCCCCAAAAATTTGGAATTTTTTCTCTTTTTTTTTCAGGTACCCGGAAGCGAGGAAGAGGAAAAATCTCTTGGCACTTTTGGGAATTTTTGGGATTTTTTTGTCCAAAAAAAAATTTGGGAATTCAAAAAATTCACAAAAAAAATAAAAAAATTTGCACGAAAATTCTGATTTTTAATTATAAAAAAATTATATTAAAAAATTAATTTTAATTAAAATTTTAATTTTTTTTTTGATGTAAATAATTCTAAAGATGAAAGGAAAATTCCCAAATTAAAAAAAAAATTGAATTTATTTTGAATTTTTTGGGGTTTTTTGGGGTTTTTGAAGGCTCCACGCTAAAAAAAAAATTGGAATTTTTGGGAATTTTTTGGGGATTTTTGGGAATTTTTGGGGAATTTTTTGGGAAATTTTTTTTGAATTTTTGGGATTTTTTTTGGGAATTTTTGGGGGAATTTTTTGGGAATTTTTTGAATTTTTTTTAAAATTTTTTTTAAATTTTTGGGAATTTTTTGGGATTATTTTTGGGAATTTTTTGGGAAATTTTGGGGGAATTTTTTGAATTTTTTTTTAATTTTTTTTTTAATTTTGGGGAATTTTTTGGGGATTTTATTTTAATTTTTTGGGGATTTTATTTTAATTTTTGGGGAATTTTTTGGGAATTTTTAGGGATTTTATTTTAATTTTTGGGGAATTTTTTGGAAATTTTTTTCGAATTTTTTTCGAATTTTTTGGGATTTTTTTCGAATTTTTTGGGGATTTTTTGGGATTTTTTTTTAATTTTTTTGATTTTTTGGGGAATTTTTTGGGAATTTTTTGAAATTTTTTGGGGATTTTATTTTAATTTTTGGGGAATTTTTTTGAATTTTTTTTTGAATTTTTTTCGAATTTTTTGGGATTTTTTTTGAATTTTTTGGGAATTTTTTGGGAATTTTTGGGAATTTTTAAGGAAAGGTGGAGCTGAAAATTTTGGGGGGGAATTGAAGGAATTCTGTAAATAAATAATAAAAAATGGAATTTTCACAGTTTTGGAAATGGTGGAGTTTGTTGGGGAAAAATTGGGAATTTCGGGGGGAAATTTGGGAATTTTGGCGGGAAAAGATTCGGAATTTTTGAGGGAAAAAATGGGAATTTTTTGGTGGGAAAATTTGGGATTTTTTGAGGAAAATTTGGGAATTTGGGGGGAAAAAATGTGGAATTTCCAAGGTTTAAAAATGGGAATTTTGGGGGGGAAATTCTGGAATTTTTGAGGGAGAAAATTGGGAATTTTGGGGGGAAATTTTGGGAATCTTGGGGTTAAAATTTGGGAATTTTTGAGGAGGAAATTTGAGGATTTTGCAGAGAGAAAATTTGGAATTTTTTGGTGGGAAAAGTGGGAATTTTTGGCAAGAAACATGGTAAATTTTAGTGGGAAAATTCGGGAATTTTTGAGAAAAATTTGGGAATTTTGGGGGAAAAAAAATGGGAATTTTGGGGGGGGAATTCTGGAATTTTGGGGGTTAAAATTTGGGAACTCTGGAGGAAAAATTTGGGGAAATTTGGGGGAAAATTTGAGGATTTTGGGTGGGGAAAAAATTGGAATTTTGGCGGGGAAAAATGGTAACTTTTGGCGGGAAAATGGGGAATTTTTCTGGCTGGAAAATTTGGAATTTTGGCGGGAAAAATTGGAATTTTTTGGCGGGGAAAAATGGAAATTTTGGCGGGAAAATATTGGAAAATTTGGGTGGGGAAATTGGGAATTTTTTGGCTGGAAATTTTGGAATTTTTGGCGGGAAAAATTTGGAATTTTGGCGGGAAAATTCAGGAATTTTTGGAGTTGAAATTTGGGAATTTTGGGGAAAATTTGGGGAATTTGGGGGGAAATTTGAGGATTTTGGTGGGAAAAAAAAGGAATTTTTCGTGGGAAAATTGGGAATTTGGGGAGGGAAATTGGGAATTTCGGCAGGAAAATTTTGGAAAATTTTGGTGGAAAAAATTGGAAAATTTTGGTGGGAAAAATTGGAATTTTTTGGTGGGGAAATTGGGAATTTTTGGGGGGAAAAAATTGGAATTTTGGCGGGAAAAAATTGGAAAATTTTGGCGGGGAAATTGGGGATATTTGGTGGGAAAATTGGGAATTTTGTGGCTGGAAAATCTGGAATTTTGGTGGAAAAAACTTTGGAATTTTGGCAGGAAAAAATTGGAAAATTTTGGCGGGAAAAATGGTACATTTTGGCGGGAAAAGTTGGAATTTTTGGTGTGAAATTGGGGAAATTTTGGTGGGAAAATGGGGAATTTTAGCGGGAAAAAAAATGAAATTTTTGGCGGGAAACTTGGGAATTTGGGGATAAAAATTGGGAAAAGTTGGGGGAGAAAATTCTGGGAATTTTGGGGTTCAAATTTGGGAATTTTGGAGGAAAAATTTGGGAAATTTTGGGGGGAAATTTGAGGTCGTCGGGGTGAAAAATTGGGAATTTTTGGCGGGAAATTGGGAAATTTTGGGGGGGAAAAAATAGAAATTTTTGGCGGGAAAAATTTGGAATTTTTGGCGGGGAAAAATTGGAATTTTTATTTCAATTTTTTCCTTTTTTTCCCCATTTTTATTTCCATTTTTCCCCTTTTTTTCCCATTTTTATTTCCATTTTTTTTCCATTTTTTTCCCCATTTTTATTTCCATTTTTCCTTTTTTTCCCATTTTTTTTCTAAATTTTTTTCCTTTTTTTCCCATTTTTATTTCCATTTTTCCTTTTTTTTCCCCCATTTTTATTTCCATTTTTTTCCATTTTTCCCCATTTTTATTTCCATTTTTCCCCTTTTTTTCCCATTTTTATTTTCATTTTTTTCATTAATTTCCCATTTCTATTTCAATTTTTTTTCCTTTTTTTCCCATTTTTTTCTCAATTTTTTTCCTTTTTTTTCCCTTTTTTATTTCCATTTTTTCCCATTTTTATTTCCATTTTTTTTCATTTTTTCCCATTTTTTTCCCATTTTTTTCCCTTTTTCCCCATTTTCATTTCATTTTTTTCGTTTTTTCCCCTCATTTTTATTTCAATTTTTTCCTTTTTTAATTCCCATTTTTATTTCCATTTTTATTTCCAATTTCCCCCTTTCCCCCCCATTTTTTCCTTCATTTTCCCCTTTTTTATTCCCATTTTTTCCATTTCTCTTCCTTTTCCCCCCCAATATTTTCCCATTTCCCCCCAAATTTCCCCGTGATCTTTGACCTTTGATTGCCGTGACCTTTGACCCGGTGACCTTTGACACCATGACATTTGACCTCGTGACCCTTGACCCAGTGACCCTTGACCTTTGACCCCGATGGCCGTTGACCCAGTGACCTTTGACCGTTGACCCGGTGACCCTTTGACCTTTGACCAGGCGACCTTTGACCCCCGTGACATTTGACCTTTCACCCGGTGACCTTCGACCCGGTGACCTTCTGAGCTTTGACCAGGCGACCTTTGACCTTTGACCCGGTGGCCTTTGACCTTTGACCCCGTGACCTTTGACATTTCACCCGGTGACCTTTGATCTGGCTAGCTTTGACCCCCGTGAGCTTTGACCTTTGACCCGGTGACCTTTTACCCGATGACCCCGGTGACCTTTGACCCCCGTGACCTTTGACCCGGTAACCTTTTACCTTTGACCCCCGCGACCTTTGACCCCTTGACCTTTGATCTCTGGACTGATGACCTTTGACTTAGTGACCTTTGACCCTTGACCCCGTGACCTTTGATCCTGTGACCTTTGGCCCCGTGACCTTTGTCGTTTGACCTGGTGACCTTTGACCCCATGACCTTTGACCCAATGACCTTTGACCCCGTGCCCTTTTCCCATTTCCCCCCAAATTCCCACAATTTCGCTCCAATTTTTTTTCAATTTTCCCCCATTTTTTCCTCAAAATTTCACCAATTTTTCCCCATTTTTCCCCCAATTTTCCCCCAATTTCCCCCAAATTTTCCCCAATTTTCACCCAATTTTCCCCAAATTTTCCCCCAATTTTTCCCCAATTTCCCCCAATTTTTCCCCAATTTTCCCCAATTTTTTCCCCAATTTTCCCCAATTTTCCCCCCAATTTTCCCCAATTTTTCCCCATTTTCCCCCAAATTTCCCCCAATTTTCCCCCACAAAAATCCACATTTTCCCCTCGCTTTTTTGCCCAGTTTTCACTTTATTTCTCCAAAAAAAAACAAAACCCAAAAAACAAAAAACCCAAAATCCAACATTTGTAGGCACAAAATCCACAGTGTGGAAGCGACTGGGGCCAGGCCAGCCCCGGCTGGGAAATTCCCAAATTTTCCTGGAATTTTTGGGAATTTTTTGGGAATTTTTGGGGTGGGGAAGGGGAATTTTCGGGGAATTTCGCTGGGGTTTTTCTCTCTCGTGGAATGACTCAGACTTGGCGAGATTTTTGTGGTTTTTTGTACAAAATTTTTCCATTTTTCCCGGCTTTTTTTTCTCCTCGCCCGGAACGGCCGCGGCTGCAAAAGAAGAAAATCCGGTGAAAATTCCAATTTTTTTACAATAAAACATCAAAAATTTGGGGGAAAAATTGCATTTTTTGGCCATTTTTTAGGGGTTTTAAAGTGATTTTTGTCCCCATTTTATTCCCATTTTTATCCCAATTTTTCCCCAATTTTTATCCCAATTTTCCCCATTTTTATCCCAATTTTTCCCCAATTTTTCCCCAATTTTCCCCCAATTTTTTCCCAATTTTTCCCCATTTTTCCCCATTTTTCCCCCAATTTTCCCCCAATTTTTCCTTATTTTATTTCCATTTTCCCCCAATTTTCCCCCATTTTTTTCTCAATTTTTTCCCAATTTTTCCCCATTTCTCCCCAATTTTCCCCCAATTTTTCCCTCAAATCTTCCCCCAATTTCCCCCTAATTTTCCCCAAAATTTCCACAATTTTCCCCCAATTTTTCCTTATTTTATTTCCATTTTTCCCCAATTTTCCCCAATTTTCCCTCAAATTTCCCCCAATATCCCCCCAATTTCCCCCAAAATTTCCTAAATTTTCCCCCAACTTTTCCCCATTTTTATCCAAATTTTCTCACATTTTTTCCCATTTTTCCCCCATTTTTTCCCCAATTTTCCCCCAACTTTCCCCAAATTTTCCCCCAATTTTAATGCATTTTTTCCCAATTTTCACCCAATTTTTGCCCCAAATTTTCCAAAAATTTCCCAAATTTTTTTTTTAAATTCTCCCCAATTTCCCCCATTTCCCCTCAATTTCCCCCCCCAATTTTCCCCAATTTTCCCCAATTTTCCCCCCAAAATTTTCCCCAATTTTCCCCCAAATTTTCCCCAATTTTCCCCAATTTTCTCCCAATTTTCTCCTCAATTTTCCCACAATTTCCCCCCAATTTTCCCCCAATTTTTTCCCCATTCTCTGCCCCATTCCCACCTGTCCCATTCACCCCTGTGATTGGCTCCGCCCACTTCCCCATTCACCCCTGATTAGCTCCGCCCACTTTCCCATTCACCCCCTGTGATTGGCTCCGCCCACTTTCCCATTCACCCCTGTGATTGGCTCCGCCCACTTTCCCATTCACCCCTTTATTGGCTCCGCCCACTTTTCCCACCTGCCCCCTGTGATTGGCTCCGCCCACTTCCCCATCCACCCCCTTTTATTGGCTCCGCCCACTTCCGCATTCACCCCCTGTAATTGGCTCCGCCCACCTGCCCCATATAATCGGCTGGCTCCGCCCACTTCTCCCATCCGCCCCCTGTGATTGGCTGGCTCCGCCCACCTCTCCCCTCCGCCCCCTGTGATTGGCCGGCCCCGCCCACCTGTCACATCTGCCCCATGTGATTGGCGGCGTCGCCCATGGCCGGGTGGGCGGCGGCCAACGCCAAGGGCGGCGGCTCCGAGGTCACCTTCTCCTCCTCGCGCCGCTTCAGGCACGCGGCCTTGGGGTTCAGGTTCCGCTCTGCGGGGAGAGGAGAAGCTGAGGAGGTCCAGGGTGGACAATTCCATGGAGAAACTCCAAAATTCCATGGAGAAATTCCAGGAGGAACCTTCAGGAAGAACTTTCCAGAACTTCCAGGAGGAAGCTTCCAGAACCTTCCTGAAGGACATTAAGGAGTCCTGGCATGGAGTTCTTCCAGGAGGAACCATCAGAACCTCCATGAAGAACTTCATGAAGAAGTTAGGAGAACTTCCATGAGGTCCTTCAAGAAGAACCTGCCATAACTTCCAGGAGAAACCTTCCAGAACCTTCCTGAAGGACATTATGGAGTCCTGGCATGAAGTTCTTCCAGGAGGAACCATCAGAACCTCCATGGAAAAATGGAGAACTTCCATGAGGAACCCTCATGAAGAACCTGCCATAACTTCTAAGAGGAACCTTCCAGAACCTTCCTGAAGGTCATTATGGAGTCCTGGCATGGAGTTCTTCCAGGAGGAACCATCAGAACCTCCATGAAGAACTTCATGAAGAAGTTAGGAGAACTTCCATAAGGTCCTTCAAGAAGAACATGCCATAACTTCCATGGAGAACCTTCCAGAACCTTCCTGAAGGACATTATGGAGTCCTGGCATGAAGTTCTTCCAGGAGGAACCATCAGAACCTCCAGGAAGAACTTCCATGGAAAAATGGAGAACTTTCATGAAGAACCTGCCATAACTTCTAAGAGCAACCTTCCAGAAGCTTCCTGAAGGTCATTATGGAGTCCTGGCATGGAGTTCTTCCAGGAGGAACCATCAGAACCTTCATGAAGAAAAAGAAGTGGAGAACTTCCATAAGGTCCTTCAAGAAGAACATGCCATAACTTCCATGGAGAACCTTCCAGAACCTTCCTGAAGGTCATTATGGAGTCCTGGCATGAAGTTCTTCCAGGAGAAACCATCAGAACCTCCACAAAACCCTTCCAGAACCTTCTGGAGAACTTCCAAAACTTCTCTCCGCCACCAACCTCGGACCTGCTGCTCCAAGCTGAGGATGACGGCCACGGCCTGGTGAAGGATGAGCAGCTTGGTCTGCGGTTTGTCGCTCTTCAGGTGCAGCTGCACCATCCTGCCCAACCCTTGAAAAATGGTGATGTCCCTGAGCCGAACCCTCCCCGAAGAACCTGCCATATGCGCCGCTCCTTCTCCCGCTCGGCTTTCTGCTCCGGGGTCAGGTCCTCGTCGTCGTTATTGCTGAGGTGGACAAGGAGGAGGAGGAGAAGACACCAGTTCCACCACGAGGTTCGTCTGGAGATGTTTCTCCTGGAGGGTCTCCAGGAAGTCCGTGGGGAACGTTCAGCACGGAGTTGGTGGAAGAATTTGGGATTTTTGGGGATTTTTTTGCTGGTTTTTTCCGGGTTTGGGCCCATTTTTCCCTCCAATTTTCCCCAATTTTTTCCCAATTTTCCCCAATTTTATTCCAAATTTTCCCCAATTTTCTCCAAATTTTCCCCCAATTTTTCCCCATTTTCCCCAATTTTCCCCCAAATTTTCCTCAATTTTCCCCCATTTTATTCCAAATTTTTCCCCAATTTTTTCTCAATTTTCTGCCCAATTTCCCCCCAATTTTTCTCCGAATTTTTCCCAAATTTTCCCCAATTTTCTCCAAATTTTCCCCAATTTTTCTCCAACTTTTCCCAAATTTTTCTCCAATTTTCCCCCAATTTTTCCCAATTTTTCTCCAGTTTTCCCCATTTTTCCCCAACTTTTTTTTCCCAATTTTCCCCCATTTTTCCCCCAATTTTCCCCCATTTTCCCCCCAATTTTTCCCAAATTTCCCCCAAATTTTCCCCAATTTTCCCCAATTTTTCCCATTTTTCCCCATTTCTTTCCTATTTTTCTCCCATTTTTCTCCCATTTTCCCCCCATATTTCCCCCCAATTTTTCCCCATTTTTTGAAATTTTTCCCCAGGAACCCCCAAACCTTCCCCAAATTTCCCTCAAAATTTCTCCAATTTCCCCCCAAATTTTCTCCAATTTTCCCCCAATTTTTCCCAAAATTTTCCCCAATTTTTCCCCAATTTTCCCCCAATTTTTTTCCCAAATTTTCCCCAATTTCCCCCCATTTTATTCCCCAATTTTCCCCATTTTTCTCCCATTTTTCCCCCAATTTTTTCCTCATTTTCCCCCCATTTCTTCTCCATTTTTCCCCAATTTTCCCCCCATTTTGCCCCCAATTTTCTCCCAATTTTCACCAATTTTCCCCCAAAATTCCCCCAATTTTTCCCAAACTTCTTCCCAATATCCTCCCAATTTTCCCCACTTTTCCTCCAAATTTTCCCCAAATTTTCCCCAATTTTCCTCAATTTTCCCCCAATTTTCCCCCATTTTTCCTCCATTTTTTTCTCCCAATTTCCCCCCAATTTTTCGTCATTTTTGCCCCAATTTTTCCTCATTTTTCCCCCGATTTTTCCCCATTTCTCCCCCAAATTTTCCCCCATTTTTTCTCCAATTTCCCCCCATTTTCCCCCAATTTCTCCCCAATGTCCTCCCGATTTTCCCCAAATTTCCCCCCAATTTTTCTCCAACTTTTCCCAAAATTTTCTCCAATTTTCCCCCAAATTTTCCCCAACTTTTTCCCCAATTTTTTCCCAATTTTCCCCTTTTTCCGCAACTTTTTCCCATTTTATTCCCAACTTTTCCCCAATTTTTCCCCATTTTCCCCATTTTTTCTCCAATTTCTCCCCAATTTTATTCCAAATTTTCCCCAATTTTTCTCCAATTTTCCCCAATTTTTCCCATTTTTTCCCCATTTCTTTCCTATTTTTCTCCAATTTTTCTCCCATTTTCCCCAATTTTCCCCCCAATTTTCCCCAATTTCCCCCCATAATTTCCCCCCAATTTTCCCAATTTTCCCCACATTTTCCCCCAAAATTTTCCCCATTTTCCCCCATTTTATTCCCAATTTTTCCCAATTTTTTCTCAATTTTCCCCAATTTTCCCCATTTTTTTTTTTCCCCAATTTTCCCCATTTTTTCCCCATTTTTCCCCCATTTTTTCCCAAATTTTTCCCCAAATTTTCCCCAATTTTTCCCCAATTTTTCCCCAACTTTCCCCCCACTTCCCCCCTTTTTTTTTCCTTTCCCAAATTTCCTAGATCTTGACCTAGTAATGGATTTGATCTCCTTCTTCTCCTCTTCCAGCTTCTTCTCCTCGGCCGCCTTTTCCTGCAGGTTTTCGTCCCCGATTTTCCCCAGCTTCCCGAATTTTCTCCAGGCAGGGCCCGGCCAACCCTTTTCCCCAATTTTCCAGCAAAATTTCATTTTTCCCAAATTTTCCCAAATTTTCCCCAATTTTTCCCCGATTTTTTCCCATTTATTTCGCATTTTTCGCTCATTTTTCACCATTTTTTGCCCATTTTTCATCATTTTTTTCCCCAATTTTCCCCATTTTTTCCCCAATTTTTTTTTTTTTCCCCAATTTTCCCCCATTTTCCCCCAATTTTCCTCCAAATTTCCCCAAAATTTTCCCAAATTTTCCCTTTTTTTGCCCCAATTTTCTCCATTTTTTGCCCATTTTTAACCAATTTTTCCCCCAATTTTTCCCAAATTTCCCCCAATTTTTCCCTAACTTTCCCCCCAATTTCCCCCAATTTTCCCCCAACTTTCCTCCAAATTTCCCCAAATTTTTCCCAAATTTTCCCTTTTTTTGCCCCAATTTTCCCCATTTTTTTCCCATTTTTTTTTTTTTCCCAATTTTTCCCAAATTTTCCCCAATTTTTCCCTAACTTTCCCCCCAATTTTCCCCCATTTTCCCCCAATTTTCCTCCAAATTTCCCCAAATTTTTCCCAAATTTTCCCTTTTTTTTCCCCATTTTTCCCCATTTATTTCGCATTTTTTGCCCATTTTTCATCATTTTTTACCCAATTTTTCTCCAATTTTCCTCCAATTTTTCCCCAATTTCTCCCCAATTTTCCCCCAATTTTTCCCCAAAATTTTCCCAAATTTTCCCCCAATTTTCCCCAATTTTTCCCATTTTCATTCCCCGATTTGATCTCCGAGCTGCCCGAGGACACGCTCTGGCCAGGCAGGGCCCCGGCCAACCCTAAAAAATCCCAATTTTCCACCAAAATTTCATTTTTCCCAAATTTTCCCAAATTTTCCCCAATTTTTCCCCAATTTTTTCCCAATTTTTTCCAGTTTATTTCGCATTTTTCGCTCATTTTTCACCATTTTTTGCCCATTTTTCATCATTTTTTTCCCCAATTTTCCCCATTTTTTCCCCAATTTTTCCCTAACTTTCCCCCCAATTTTCCCCCATTTTCCCCCAATTTTCCTCCAAATTTCCCCAAATTTTTCCCAAATTTTCCCTTTTTTTGCCCCAATTTTCTCCATTTTTTGCCCATTTTTTACCATTTTTTTACCCAATTTTCCCCATTTTTTCCCCAATTTTTCCCTAACTTTCCCCCAATTTTCCCCCATTTTCCCAATTTTCCTCCAAATTTCCCCAAATTTTTCCCAAATTTTCCCATTTTTTGCCCCAATTTTCTCCATTTTTGCCCATTTTTCACCATTTTTTTGCCCAATTTTCACCAATTTTCCCCCAATTTTTCCCTAACTTTCCCCCCAATTCCCCCCAATTTTCCTCCAATTTTCCCCAAAATTTTCCAAAATTTCCCCTTTTTTTCCCCAATTTTTCCCCATTTATTTCACATTTTTTGCCCATTTTTAACCAATTTTTCCCCCAATTTTTCCCAAATTTCCCCCAATTTTTCCCTAATTTTCCCCAATTTTTCCCAATTTTTTAACTTTTCCTCATTTTCCCCAAAATTTTCCCAAATTTTCCCATTTTTTCCCCATTTATTTCGCATTTTTTGCCCATTTTTCTCCATTTTTTACCCAATTTTCCCAAATTTTCCCCAATTTTCCCCCAATTTTTCCCCAATTTTTCCCAATTTTTCCCCCAATTTTCCCCAATTTTTCCCATTTTCATTCCCCGATTTGATCTCCGAGCTGCCCGAGGACACGCTCTGGCCAGGCAGGGCCCCGGCCAACCCTAAAAAATCCCAATTTTCCATCAAAATTTCATTTTTCCCATTTTTTCCCAAATTTTCCCCAATTTTTCCCAATTTTTCCCCATTTTTTCCCATTTATTTCGCATTTTTCGCTCATTTTTCACCATTTTTCGCTCATTTTTCATCATTTTTTCCCCAATTTTCACCAATTTTTCCCCAATTTTTCCCTAACTTTCCCCCATTTTCCCCCCAATTTTCCCCCAATTTTCCTCCAACTTTCCCCAATTTTTCCCAAATTTCCCCATTTTTTCCCCAATTTTTCTCCATTTATTTCACATTTTTCATCCATTTTTCTCCAATTTTTCCCAAATTTTTCCCATTTTTTCACCAATTTTTCCCTAACTTTCCCCCCAATTTCCCCCAATTTTCCCCCAACTTTCCTCCAAATTTCCCCAAAATTTTCCCAAATTTTCCCTTTTTTTGCCCCAATTTTCTCCATTTTTTGCCCATTTTTTACCATTTTTTTACCCAATTTTCCCCATTTTTTCCCCAATTTTTCCCTAACTTTCCCCCCAATTTTCCCCCATTTTCCCCCAATTTTCCTCCAAATTTCCCCAAATTTTTCCCAAATTTTTCCATTTTTTGCCCCAATTTTCTCCATTTTTTGCCCATTTTTCACCAATTTTTTGCCCAATTTTCACCAATTTTCCCCCAATTTTTCCCTAACTTTCCCCCAATTTTCCCCCAATTTTCCCCCATTTTTTCCCAAATTTTCCCTTTTTTTCCCCAATTTTCCCCATTTTTTTTCCCATTTTTTTTCCCCATTTTTTCACCAATTTTCCCCAAATTTTTCCCAATTTTTCCCCAAATTTCCCCAATTTTCCCCATTTTTTCCCCAATTTTTCCCAATTTCCCCAAAAATTTTCCCCAAATTTTCCCATTTTTTTCCCGATTTTTCTCCAAGCTTTTTGAGGACACGCTCTGGCCAGGCAGGGCCCCTGCCAACCCTAAAAAATCCCAATTTTCCACCAAAATTTCATTTTTCCCAAATTTTCCCAAATTTTCCCCAATTTTCCCCCAAATTTTTCCCATTTATTTCGCATTTATTTCGCATTTTTCGCTCATTTTTCACCATTTTTTGCCCATTTTTCTCCAATTTTTCCCAAATTTTCCCCATTTTTTTTTTCAATTTTTCCCTTTTCTTTCCCCAATTTTTCCAATTTTCCCCCAATTTTCCCCAAAATTTTCCAAAATTTCCCCATTTTTTCCCCAATTTTTCTCCATTTATTTCGCATTTTTTGCCCATTTTTCACCAATTTTTCCCCCAATTTTTCCCAAATTTTCCCCAATTTTTCCCTAACTTTCCCCCCAATTTTCCCCCATTTTCCCCCAATTTTCCTCCAAATTTCCCCAAAATTTTCCCAAATTTTCCCTTTTTTTGCCCCAATTTTCTCCATTTTTTGCCCATTTTTCAGCATTTTTTCCCCCATTTTTCCCCATTTTTCCCCCAATTTTTCCCTAACTTTCCCCCCAATTCCCCCCAATTTTCCCCCAACTTTCCTCCAAATTTCCCCAAAATTTTCCCAAATTTTCCCATTTTTTCCCAATTTTTCCCCATTTATTTCACATTTTTTGCCCATTTTTCACCATTTTTTACTCAATTTTTCTCCAATTTTCCCCAATTTTTCTCCAATTTTCCCCAATTTTTCCCCAATTTTTCCCCATTTATTCCTCATTTTTCATCCATTTTCCACCAATTTTTTCCCATTTTATTCCCAATTTTTCAGCATTTTTTCAGCAATTTTTGAGGAATTTTTGGGGAATTTTTTAGCATTTTTGGGGAATTTTTTTGGAATTTTTCAGCATTTTTTCCCCATTTTTTCAGCATTTTTTCCACAATTTTTTCAGAAAATTTTCAGGAATTTTTAAGGAATTTTGGGGGATTTTTTGGGAATTTTTTGGGAATTTTTTAGGCAATGTTGGGGGAATTTTTGGGGAATTTTTAGGGAATTTTGGGGGAATTTTTGGGGAATTTTTAGGGAATTTTTTTGGGAATTTTTAAGGGAATTTTGGGGTATTTTTGGGAATATTTTGGGAATTTTTGGGGAATTTTTTAGGCATTTTGGGGGATTTTTTGGGGAATTTTTCAGGAATTTTTAAGGAATTTTTTTGGGAATTTTTGGGGATTTTTTTAGGGAATTTTTGGGAATTTTAAAGGAATTTTTGGGGAATTTTTTGAGAATTTTTTAGGCAATTTTCCCATTTTGGGGTATTTTTAGGGGAATTTTTCCCAATTTTTGGGGAATTTTGAGGAATTTTTTGGGGATTTTTGGAATGTTGCAGGAATTTTTATTTTGGGGAATTTTTTTAATTTTCAGGAATTTTTAAGGAATTTTGGAGAGATTTTCCAGGAATTTTTCAGGAATTTTTTGGGAATTATTTTGGAATTTTTAAGGAATTTTTAAAATTTTTGGGGAATTTTTGGGGAATTTTAGGAAATTTTGGGAATTTTTAGAAATTTTTTTTTTTAATTTTTTAAAAATTTTTTTAGGATTTTTAGGGGATTTTTATGAATTTTTTAGGGATTTTTTTAGGATTTTTTAGGGAAATTTTCAGGAATTTTCCAGGAACTTTTAAGGAATTTTGGGGGGATTTTTGGGGAACTTTTTACGCAATGTCGGGAGAATTTTTGGGGTATTTTTAGGGGATTTTGGGTTTTTAGGGGTTTTTTGGGGATTTTTGGGGAATTTTTTTGGAAATTTTTAGGCATTTTTCCCCATTTTTTTTTTTTGGATTTTCCCCAATTTTTTAAATTTTGGGGGATTTTTGGGGAATTTTGGGGAATTTTTTTCCCAATTTTCGGGGAATTTTTGGGGTATTTTTAGGGAATTTTGGGGGAATTTTTGGGGTATTTTTAGGGAATTTTTAAGGATTTTTTTAGGGAATTTTGCAGGAATTTTTTGGGAATTTTTAGGGAATTTTGGGGGAATCTTTAGGGAATTTTGGGGGAATTTTTTGGAAATTTTTGGGGAATTTTTTAGGGATTTTTTGGGAATTTTTTAGGAATTTGGGGGGAATTTTTTAGGGAATTTTGGGGAAATTTTTGGGGGATTTTTTCGGGAATTTTTAAGGAATTTTGGGGGTATTTTTGAGGAATTTTTTAGGGAATTTTGGGGGAATTTTTTTTTGAATTTTTGGGAATTTTTGGGGGGAATTTTTGGGGAATTTTTTAGGCATTTTGGGGGATTTTTTTGGGAATGTTTCAGGAATTTTTAAGGAATTTTTTGGGAATTTTGGGGGAATTTATGGGGAATTTTTTGAGAATTTTTTAGGCAATGTCAGGGGAATTTTTGGGGTATTTTTAGGGAATTTTGGGGGAATTTTTTGGGAATTTTTGAGGGAATTTTTGGGGAATTTTTAGGGAATGTTGCAGGAATTTTTTGGGAATTTTTACGGAATTTTGGGGGAATCTTTAGGGAATTTTGAGGGAATATTTGAGGAATTTTTTTAATTTTTGGGATTTTTTGAATTTTCCCCAATTTTAGGGAATTTTTTTTTGGAATTTTTAGGCAATGTTTTTTTTTTCATTTTAGGGAATTTTGCCAGAACAATTTTTTTTAGGAATTTTTAAAATTTTGGAGGAATTTTTGGAGAGATTTTCCAGCAATTTTTCAGGAATTTTTGGGGAATTTTTAAGGCATTTTTGGGAATTTTGGGGCATTTTTTTTCCCATTTTTCCCATTTTTAGGGAATTTTTGGGGGAATTTTTGGGGATTTTTAGGCATTTTCCAATTTTTCTCCATTTTTCCCAATTTTTCCCAATTTTTCAAATTTTTGGGGAATTTTTCCCAATTTTTCCCAATTTTTCCAAATTTTTCCAAATTTTCTCCAATTTTTTTCCATTTTTTCCCCAATTTTGGGGATTTTTTCCCCAATTTTTCCCCATTTTTTAGATTTTTCTAATTTTTCCCCATTTTTCTCAATTTTTCTCCATTTTAAAATTTTTCCCCATTTTCCCCAATTTTTTTTTTTCCCATTTTTTTTTTTAAGGAATTTTGGGGATTTTTCCCCATTTTTTCCCCAAATTTTCCCCATTTTCTGGAATTTTTTTCCAATTTTCCCCAAATTTTTCCCAATTTTTCCCCCAATTTTTTAGGATTTTTAGTGAATTTTTCCCCATTTTTTTTTGGGGAATTTTTTAATTTTTTTTTTTTTTTCCCCAATTTTCCCCATTTTTTTTTCAAATTTTTCCCAAATTTTTGGGATTTTTTGGAATTTTTTTTTTTTTCCCCATTTTTCCCAATTTTTTCCCAATTTTTCCCAATTTTCCCCCCCCAGTTTCCCCCATCTTTCCCCATTTTTTTCCCTGGAGCCGATTTTCTTCCCGAGGCACCCCCCATTTTTTCCTTTTTTTCCCACGCCATTTCCCCGTTTTCCCCAATTTTTCCCCCGAAAATCCCAAAAAGTTCAATTCCCATTTATTTTTTTCCTTTTTTTCCCCATTTTTCCCATTTTCCCCAATTTTTTCCCCAGTTTTTTCCAATTTTTTCCCATTTTCCCCCAATTTTCCCTCAATTCTTTCCCATTTTTCCCCAAATTTTCCCCCAATTTTCCCCCAATTTTTCTCCATTTCTTCCCCAATTTTCTCTAATTTTTCCCCAATTTTCCCCCATTTTCCCCCAATTTTCCCCCAATTTTCCCCATTTTTTCTCCAATTTTTCCCAAATTTTTCTCCATTTTTTCCCCAATTTTTCCACAATTTTTCCCCAATTTTCCCCAATTTTTCTCCATTTTTAAACCAATTTTTCCCAATTTTCCCCCAATTTTTCCCTAATTTACCCCAATTTTTCCGATTTTTCTCCCACTTTTTCTCCTATTTTTCCCATTTTTTCCCCATTTTTTCCTCCATTTTCTCCCAATTTTCCCCCATTTTTTCTCCAATTTTTTCCATTTCTCCCCCATTTTTTCTCCAATTTTTCCCCAATTCTTCCCCATTTTTTCTCCAATTTTTCCTCCAATTTATTCCCAATTTTCCCCCATTTTTTCCCCAATTTTTATCCCATTTTTCCCCAATTATCCCAAATTTTTCCCCATTTTTTCTCCAATTTTTCCCCATTTTTCTGCATTTTTCCCCAATTTTTCCCCAATTTTTTCCTTTTTTTTCCAATTTTTCTCCAATTTTTCCCCAATTTTTCCCAATTTTTCACCAATTTTCCACCATTTTTCCCCATTTTATTCCCCCTTTTTCCCCTATTTTTCCCCATTTTTCTCACCATTTTTTCCCCAATTTTTTTTCCCCAATTTTTCCCAATTTTTTCCCCATTTTTTCCCAATTTTCCCCCATTTTTTCCACAATTTTCTCCCAATTTCCCCCCAATTTTATCCCAATTTTTCCCCAATTTTCCCCCATTTTTCCCAATTTTTCCCCAATTTTTTCCCATAATTTTTCAATTTTTCCCCATTTATTCCCCAATTTTCCCCCTTTTCCCCCCAATTCCTCCCAATTTTTCCCCATTTTTCCCCAATTTTTCCCCAATTTTTCTCCCATTTTTTCAATTTTTTCACCATTTTTTCCCAATTTTTTCCTCCATTTTTTCCCAATTTCCCCCCCTTTTTTCCCTAATTTTTCACAATTTTCCCCCAAATTGTCCCTAATTTTTCCCAAACTTTCCCCCAGTTTTCTCCATTTTTTCTCCTAATTTTTCCCAATTTTCCCCGAATTTTGTCCTAATTTTTCTCCAATTTTTCCCAATTTTTCCCCCATTTTCCCCAATTTTCCCCCAATTTTCCCCCAATTTTTCCCCCAATTTTCCCCCAATTTTTCCCCAATTTTCTCCCAATTTTCCCCAATTTTCCCCCAATTTTTCCCCATTTTTCCCCAATTTTTCCCGTGTTTCTCCCCCAGTTTGGGGCACCCCCGCTCACCATCAGGCAGTGCCGGGTGCCCAGGATGCCGGTGCCGTAGGCCAGCCCGGCCATGGCGCCGCTGCCGGGGCTGCCCGCGATGACGCCGTGCCCGTCGCCGGTGCCCGCGGCGCCCGTGCCCGGCCCCACCGCGTGGTTCCGCAGCACGTGGATGGCGTCGTCCAAGCGCTCCAGGCGGTCCTCGATGCGGCTCTGGAAAGTTCCGGAACGTTCCGCTTTAATTTGGGGATTTTATGGAGATTTAATGGGGTTTTTATGGGATTTTATGGGGTTTGAATGGGAATTTTAATGGGGTTTTATGGGGTTTCTATGGGATTTTATTGGGTTTTAATGGGGTTTTATTGGGGTTTGTATGGGGTTTTATTGGGGTTTTATTGGGGTTTTATTGAGGTTTTATTGGGGTTTGAATGGGGTTTGAATGGGGTTTGAACGGGGTTTGAATGGGTTTGAATGGGGTTTGAATGGGGTTGAATGGGGTTTGAATGGGGATTGAATGGGGTTTGAATGGGTTTGAATGGGGTTTGAATGGGGTTGAATGGGTTTGAATGGGGTTTGAATGGGGTTTGAATGGGTTTGAATGGGGTTTTAGGGGGGTTTTAATGGGGTTTTATTGGGGTTGTAATGGGAATTTTTGGGGATTTTTTGGGGGATTTTTGGGGATTTTTTTGGATTTTAATGGGGTTTTAATGAGAATTTTAATGGGATTTTATGGGGATTTTATCGGATTTTATTGGGGGTTTTTTGTGGGTTTTTTGGGATTTTAATGGGGTTTTAATGGGAATTTTAATGGGATTTAATGGGGTTTTATGAGGTTTTAATGGAGTTTTAATGGGGATTTTTTGGGGTTTTAATGGGAATTTTAATGGGATTTAATGGGGATTTAATGGGGCTTTTTGGGGATTTAATGGGATTTTATGGGGTTTTATTGGGGTTTGAATGGGGTTTGAATGGGTTTGAATGGGTTTGAATGGGGTTTGAATGGGGTTTGAATGGGTTTGAATGGGGTTTGAATGGGGTTTGAGTGGGTTTGAATGGGGTTTGAATGGGGTTTGAATGGGTCTGAATGGGGTTTGAATGGGATTGAATGGGTTTGAATGGGGTTTGAATGGGTTTGAATGGGGTCTGAATGGGATTTGAATGGGTTTGAATGGGGTTTGAATGGGGTTGAATGGGGTTTGAATGGGGTTTGAATGGGATTTTTGGGGATTTTTGGGGGATTTTTGGGGATTTTTTTGGATTTTAATGGGGTTTTAATGGGAATTTTAATGGGATTTTATGGGGATTTTATCGGGGGTTTTTTGGGATTTTAATGGGGTTTTAATGGGAATTTTAAAGGGATTTTATGGGGATTTTATCGGGGGTTTTTTGGGGATTTTAATGGGATTTTAATGGGAATTTCAATGGGATTTTATGGGGATTTAATGGGGTTTTAATGGGATTTGAATGGGGCTTTAATGGGGTTTTAATGGGGTTTTAATGGGAATTTTTTGGGAATTTTGGGCGATTTTTTTGGGGTTTTGGGGGATTTTTTAGGAGATATTTTTGGACTTTAATGGGATTTTTAATGGGATGTTTAATGGAATTTTGGGGATTTTTGGGGGATTTTTTGGGGATTTTTTTAGGATTTTTTGGCCTTTTAATGGGGTTTTAATGGAAATTTTAATGGGGTTTTTGGGGATTTTTTTTGGGGATTTAATGGGATTTTATGGGATTTTTAATGGGATTTATTGGGGATTTTTTAGGGATTTTTTGGGGATTTTTTTGAGTTTTAATGGGGTTTTAATGGGGTTTTAATGGGGTTTTAATGGGATTTTTTTTTTATTTTATGGGGCTTTTTTTGGGGATTTTTTGGGGATTTTTTTGGGGATTTTTGGGGATTTTTAATTGGGTTTTTTGGGGATTTTTTGGGATTTTAAATGGAATTTTTAGGGATTTTTGGGAGATTTTTAGGGATTTTAATTTGATTTTAATGGGATTTTAAATCGGATTTTAAATGGAATTTTTTTTATTTTTTACGGATTTTTAAGGGATTTTAGTGGGATTTTTAATGGGATTTATTGGGGAGTTTTTGGAATTTTAAATTGGATTTTGGGGGATTTTTAATGGGATTTTAACGGGATTTTTTTTTTTTTTAATGGGATTTTTTGGGGATTTTTTTGGGTTTTTTTGGGGATTTTAATGGAATTTTTAAGGGATTTTCTGGGATTTTTGGGGGATTTTTAATGGGATTTTTTGGGGATTTTTGGGGGATTTTTGGGATTTTTTTTGGGATTTTTTGGGATTTATTAGGCATTTTTTTTGGATTTTAAATTGGATTTTTTGGGGATTTTTTTGGGATTTATTAGGGATTTTTTTTGGATTTTAAATTGGATTTTTTGGGGATTTTTTTGGATTTTTTTGGGATTTTTTTGGGATTTTTTATGATTTTGGGGGGTTTTTTGGGGATTTTTTGGGGATTTTTTTTTTTTTAATGACATTCTTAATGGATTTTTTGTGGATTTTGGGGGTTTTTTTGGGGGATTTTTTGGGATTTTTAAAATTTTTAATTGGATTTTAATGGGATTTTTAATGGGATTTATTAGGAATTTTTTTTGGATTTTAATTGGATTTTTATGAGATTTTTTGGGGATTTTTTGGGGGGATTTTCCCCATTATTTACCCGCGTCACCCGCCTAATTAACGGCTAAGCAATGCCTAATTACCCCGCCCTTAATGAGCCATTCATTCCTTCATGAACACGCCGCCAATTAATGAGCTCGGCCCCTAATTAGCGCCAACCCATTCCCGCTTTCCCGCCCGAGAAAAATGAATAATCAACGCCTCATTAATAACGAGCCATTAATTAATTATTAATTAATTTCAGCCCAAATCACCCCAACAATTCTCCTTATTTTAACAGAAAATGAATAATTAATGAGGCCACCCGCGAATAACCAATGAGGGGTGGTTCGTTAATGAGCGGGGCGCTAATTAACGCGTTAATTGGCGCTAATGAACCTACCAAGGAGTGCAAGGGCCCCTCGTAATTGGGCGATGAGGACGCCGGAGCTCCATTGCGGGCCCAGGCAGCCGTCCCTGCTAACGAGGAAAAGCCCAATTAGCGTCATTAGCATAGCGACGGGGCCTTCCCGCCAAAATTTAGGCATTTCCCGCCAAAATTTAGGCATTTCCCGCCAAACGAGAGGGGCGTTTCCCGCCAAAATTTAGGGTGGAGAAGACGGGGAAATGGGGTTTCCCGCCGTAATTTGGGGGTTTCCCCGCCAAAATTTGGGGGGAATGCGGCAGGAAAAGGGGTCCCGCCCAAATCTGAGGTGAAAAGGGGCGAGAATTGGGTTTCCCGCCAAAAATTTTGGGGGTTTGCCGCCGAAATTGGGGGTGAAAAGGCGGGAAGATGGGGTTTCCCGCCAAAATTTGATGTTTTCCCGCCAAAATTTGGGGTGAGAAGGAAGCAAAATGGCTTTTCCCGCCAAAATTTGGGGTGAAAACGTGGGGAAATGGGGTTTCCCGCCAAAATTTGGGGCGAAAAAGGTGGGAAGTTAGGTTTCCCGCCAAAATTTGGGTTGAAAAGGTGGGAAAATGGGGTTTCCCGCTGAAATTTGGGCATTTCCCGCCAAAATTTGGGGTGAAAAGGGGCTAAAAATGGGGTTTCCCGCCAAAATTTGGGGTGAAAACGGGGGGGAAATGGGGTTTCCCGCCAGAATTCCTGGATTTCCCGCCAAAATTTGGGGGCTTCCCGCAAAATTTCAGGTGAAACGGTGTGAAAATGGGGTTTCCCGCCAAAATGCGGGCATTTCCCGCCAAAATTTGGGGTGAAAAAGAGGGAAAATGGGATTTCCCGCCAAAATTTCGGATTTTCCCGCCAAAATTTGGCCTGAAAAAGTCCGGGAAATGGGGTTTCCCGTCAAAATGTGAGGTTTTCCCGCCAAAATTTGGCGTGAAAAGGTGGGGAAATGGGGTTTCCCGCCAATATTTGGGAGCTTCCCACCAAAAATTTGGGGTGAAAAGGTGGGAAAAGGGTTTTCCCGCCAAAATGTGAGGTTTTCCCGCTGAAATTTGGGGTGAGAAGGAGGGGAAATTGGGTTTCCCGCCAAATTTTTAGGTAGAAAAGGTGTGAAAAGCGTTTCCCTCCAAAATGTGAGGGTTTTCCCGCCAAAATTTGGGCTGAAAACGATGAAAATGGGGTTTTCCCACAAATCTTGGGCATTTCCCGCCAAAATTTGGGGTGAAAAGGGGCGAAAATGGGGTTTCCCGCCAAAATTTGGGGTGGAAAAGGCGGGGAAAGGGTTTTCCCGCCAAAACTGGGGCATTTCCCGCCAAAATGTGGGGTGAAAAAGTGGGGAAATGGGGTTTCCCACTAAAATTTGGGATTTTCCCGCCGAAATTTGGCGTGAAAAGGCGGGGAAATGGGGTTTCCCACCATAATTTGAGGTTTTCCCGCCAAAATCTGGGGTGGAAAAAGGTGAAAATGGGGTTTCCCGCCAAAATTTGGGGTGAAAAACGTGGGGAAAGGGTCTTCCCGCCAAAATTTGGGCATTTCCCACTAAAATTTGGGCGTTTCCCGCCAAAATTTGGAGTGAAAAGGCGGGGAAATGGGGTTTCCCGCCAAAATTTGGGGTGAAAAAGGGTGAAAATGGGGTTTCCTGCCAAATTTTGGGTTGGAAAAGGGTGAAAATGGGGTTTCCCGCCAAAATTTGAGGTTTTCCGGCCTGAATTTGGGGTGAAAAGGTGGGAAAATGGGGTTTCCCGCCAAAATTTGGGTGTTGCCCCGCCAAAATTCGGGGCGGAAAAGGGTGAAAACGGGGTTTCCCGCCAAAATTTGGGGTGAAAAGCTGTGAAAATTTGGTTTCCCGCCAAAATTCGGGGTAGAAAAGGGTGAAAATGGGGCTTCCCGCCAAAATTCGGACATTTCCCGCCAAAATTTGGGGTGAAAAACGTGGGAAAAGGGTCTTCCCGCCAAAATTTGGGCATTTCCCGCCAAAATTTGGGGTGAAAAAGGGGGAAAATGGGGTTTCCCGCCAAAATTTGGGGTGTAAAGGTTGAAAACGGGGTTTCCCGCCAAAACTGGGGGTGAAAAGGCAGGAAAATGGGGTTTCCCGCCAAAATTTGGGTTGGAAAAGGGGAAAAATGGGGTTTCCCGCCAAAATTTGGGGTGGAAAAGGGTGAAAATGGGGTTTCCCGCCAAAATTTGGGTTGGAAAAGGGTGAAAATGGGTTTTCCCGCCAAAATTTGGGGGTCAAAAGGGTGATAATGGGGTTTCCCGCCAAAATTTGGGCATTTCCCGCCAAAATTCAGGGTGGAAAAGGGTGAAAATGGGGTTTCCCACCAAAATTTGGGGTGAAAAACGTGGGAAAAGGGTCTTCCCGCCAAAATTTGGGCATTTCCCACTAAAATTTGGGCGTTTCCCGCCAAAATTTGGAGTGAAAAGGCGGGGAAATGGGGTTTTCCCGCCAAAATTTGGGGTGAAAAGGTTGAAAACGGGGTTTCCCGCCAAAACTGGGGGTGAAAAGGCAGGAAAATGGGGTTTCCCACTAAAATTTGGGTTGGAAAAGGGGAAAAATGGGGTTTCCCGCCAAAATTTGGGGTGGAAAAGGGTGAAAATGGGGTTTCCCGCCAAAATTTGGGTTGGAAAAGGGTGAAAATGGGTTTTCCCGCCAAAATTCAGGGGTCAAAAAAGGGTGAAAATTAAGGGTTTCCCGCCAAAATTTTTACATTTTTGGGAAAATTTGGGGTTTTTGGGGAGGAAAATGGGGTTTTGCCAAAATTTTGGGGTTTTTTGGGTTTTTTGGGTTTCCATGGGAAAAATTTTGACATTTTTGGGGAAATTTTTGGGTTATCCGCCAAAAATTTGGGTGAAAAGGCGGGAAAATGGGGTTTCTCGCCAAAATTTGTGATTTCCCACTAAAATTTGGCCATTTCCCCCCAAAATTTGGGGTGAAAAAGCAGGAAAGGGAGTTTCCCGGAAAAACGGGGATGTTTTTCCGGGGAAGGCTGGGATTTTTTAGGAAATTTTGGGGAACCTTTGCGGGATTTTGGGCCGACCGGGTTTTGGGGGGTTTAGGGAAGCTTTGTTGGTGTGGTCTGGAGAATAGATCTGGCCCGGAGAAAGGGTTAATGCATGCAAATGTATGCAAATGGCATGCAAATGAGCGGGGGAAAGGAGGGGATTTTTGGGGGGTTTTTTGGGGGGGTTTTGGGGATTTTTTGGGATTTTTCTGGGGGTTTTTTGGGGGAATTTTGGGGATTTTATTTGGATTTTATTTAGATTTTTTCGGAATTTTTTGGGATTTTTTGGAGGATTTAAATTGGATTTTTAATGGGATTTTTGGGGAATTTTTTGGGGATTTTTTGGGATTTTTGGGGGATTTTTTTGGATTTTTTGGGAATTTTTTGGGATTTTTTGAGAATTTTTGGGGATTTTTTTTATTTTTTGGGGGGATTTTTCTGGAATTTTTAAAATAATTTTTTGGAGATTTTTTTGGGATTTTTGGGATTTTTGGGGGATTTTTTGGGGGGATTTTTGGGGGATTTTTTTTTGGATTTTAATTGGATTTTTTAATGGATTTTTTTCTTTTAGGAATTTTTGGGGGATTTTTTTTGATTTTTTGAGGGAATTTTTGGGATTTTATTTGGATTTTATTTGGATTTTATTTGGATTGTTTGGGGGTTTTTTGGGGAAATTTTTGGGGATTTTTGGGGATTTTTTGAGGATTTTTTGGGAAATTTTGGGGGAATTTTTTTTTTTGGGATTTTTTGGGGCATTTTTGGTGATTTTTTGGGGATTTTTTTTTTTTTGATTTTTTTGGGATTTTTGGGGGATTTTTGGGGGGATTTTTTTGGATTTTTGTTTTTTTTTTGATTTTGGGGGATTTTTTAGGGATTTTTGGGGGATGTTTTGGAGATTTTTGGGGATTTTTTGGGAAATTTTGGGGAAATTTTTGGGGGATTTTTGGGGGGATTTTTTGGTATTTTTGGAGATTTTTTGGGGGGAATTTTTGGGGGATTTTTTTGGGATTTTTGGGGGATTTTTTTGGGATTTTTGGGGGATTTTGGGGAGTTTTTTGGGGAATTTTTTGGAGAATTTTTTGGGGATTTTTTGGGGATTTTTTCGGATTTTTTTGGGAATTTTTTTTGGATTTTTGGGGGATATTTATGGGGAATTTTTTTCCATTTTGAATTTTATTTGGATTTTTTTCCTCCCATTTTTTGGGCACTTTCTGAAAATTTTTGGGGATCTTTTTTTGGAATTTTTTTAGCGAATTTTTGGGATTTTTGGGGGGATTTTTTGGATTTTTTGGGGATTTTGGGGGGAATTTTGGGGATTTTGGGGGAATTTTGGGATTTTTTGGGAGAATTTTTGGATATTTTTTGGGGAAAAATTTGCGATTTTTGGGGGCATTTTGGAGGATTTTTTGGGGGATTTTTTTTGGATTTTTTGGGATTTTTTTGGGGATTTTTTAGGGATTTTTGGGGCATTTTTTGAGGATTTTTTGGGGACTTTTTTGGATTTTTTGGGAATTTTTTTTTAATTTTTAGGGAATTTTTAGGAATTTTTGGGGGAATTTTTGGTGGAATTTTGGGGGATTTTTTTCGTATTTTTGGGGGATTTTTTTGACATTTTTTGACATTTTTGGGGGAAAATTTTGGGGCATTTTTGGGGAATTTTTGGGCATTTTTGGGGGAATTTTTCGGGATTTTTTCGGGGATTTTTGGGGGAATTTTGGGGGAATTTTTCGGCCATTTTTGGGGCATTTTGGGGGCATTTTTTAGGCAATTTTGGGTGGAATTTTTTGATTTTTTTTTCCATTTTCCAACCATTTCTCCCCGGATTTTCCCTCCCTCCCATCCCCCCCCCTTTCCTCCCATCCCCCCCCCCAACCCCTCCCCTTCCCAAAAATTCCCAATTTTTTCTTTTTACGGAGGCCAAAAGCTTTGCCCAAAAATTGTCCCGGTCTGGGAACTCCCCCTCTTTTTTGGGCCCTTCCCGCCAAAATTTGGGGTGAAAACCACCAAAAAATCCCAAAATTTCCATTAAAAATCCCAATTTCCGTTAAAATTCCGGAATTCCGGAGAAAGTTCCGGAATTTTGGCAAAAAAACCCCGGAGATTTGGGGGAAAATTGGGAGAATTTAGGGGGAAATGTGGGGAGGTTTTGGTGGGAATTTGGGGGACTTTGGGAAGTGAAGGGGGGGGAGAGGTGGGGAAATGGGGGTTCCCGCCAAAGTTTTGGGGTTTCCCGCCAAAATTTGGGGTGGAAAGGGTGGGGAAATAGGGTTTCCCGCCAAAATGTGGGATTTTCCCGCCAAAGTTTGGGTGGAAAAGGTGGAAAATGGGGTTTCCCGCCAAAATTTGGGGGTTTCCCGCCAAAATTTGGGGTGGAAGGGGGAGAAATGGGGGTTCCCGACAAAATTTGGGATTCTCCCGCCAAAATTTAGGTGTTTCCCGCCAAAATTTGTGGTTTCTTACTAAACTTTGAGCATTTCCCGCCAAAATTTGGGGTGAAAGGGTGGAGAAATGGGGGTTCCCGCCAAAATTTGGGGTGAAAAGGTGGGGAAATGGGGGTTCCCGCCAAAATTTGGGATTTTCCCGCCAAAATTTGGGTGGAAAAGGTGGAAAATGGGGTTTGCCGCCAAAATTTGGGTGTTTCCCGCCAAAATTTGTGGTTTCCGACTACATTTGGGCATTTCCCGCCAAAATTTGGGGGGCGAAAGGGGGTAAATGGGGGTTTCCCACCAAAATTTGGGCATTTCCCGCCAAAATTTGGGGTGAAAGGAGGAGAAATGGGGGTTCCCGCCAAAATTTGGGATTCTCCCGCAAAATTTGGGTGTTTCCCGCCAAAATTTGTGGTTTCTTACTAAACTTTGAGCATTTCCCGCCAAAATTTGGGGTGAAAGGGTGGAGAAATGGGGATTCCCGCCAAAATTTCAGATTTCCCGCCAAAATTTGGGTTGGAAAAAGGCGAAAATTGGGTTTCCCGCCAAAATTTGTTGCTTTCGACTAAAATTTGGGGATTTTCCCGCCAAAATTTGGGGTGAAAAGGGGAGCAAATGGGTTTTGCCGCCAAATGTTGGGGTTTCCCGCCAGAATTTGGGGTGGAAGGGAGAGAAATGGGGGTTCCCGCCAAAATTTGGGATTTTCCCGCCAAAATTCGGGGTGAAAGGGGGGAAAATGCGGAATTTGGGGGGAAACCTCCCATTTTTGGGGATTTTTTGGGAAAAATTTCGGGCTTTTTTGGGGATTTTTTTTTAAATATTGGGGAAATTTTTTTTGGATTTTTTTTTAATTTTTTGGGATTTTTTAGGAATTTTTTGGGAATTTTTGGGGGGAATTTTTTTGGATTTTTGGGGAATTTTTGGTGATTTTTGGGGGGTTTTTTGGGGGATTTTTTTTGAGAATTTTGGGGGATTTTTTTGAGATTTTTAGGGGATTTTGGGGAGATCTTTTGAGGATTTTTTTGTGATTTTTGGGAGATTTTTGGGGATTTGGAGGGCATTTTTAGGGGATTTTTAGGGGTTTTTTTGGGATTTTTTTTGGGTAATTTTTGGGGATTTTTTGGGGATTTTTCACTTTTTTTGGTGGGATTCTTAGGGATTTTTTTTTGATTTTTGGAGGGATTTTTTGAGAATTTTTAGGGGATTTTTTTGGAATTTTTTTGGTTTTTTTTTAAATTTTTGGGGGATTTTTGGGGAATTTTTTTGGAATTTTTGGGGAATGTTTCTGGGAAATTTTGGGGGATTTTTGGGGGGAATTTTTCACATTTTTGGGGGGATTTTTGCTGGACTTTTTGGGGGATTTTGGGGGGATTTTTAGGGATTTTTTGAGAATTTTTTGGGGATTTTGAGGGGATTTTTTGGGGAAATTTTTTTCCGATTCTTTGGAAATTTTTCGGGGGATTTTTTTGGAATTTTTGGGGGATTTTGGGGGGAATTTAGGGAATTTTTTTTGGATTTTTGGGGGATTTTTTTGGGAAATTTTTTAAGTTTTTTTTGGAGATTTTTAGGGAGATTTTGGGGGATTGGTTTTGGGATTTTTTGAAATATATTTTGGGATTTTGGGGGGATTTTTAGGGAATTTTTGGGGAATTTTGGGGAATTTTTGGGAATTTCTGGAGATTTTTTTAGGAATTTTTCTGGATTTTTTTGGAAGTTTTTTGGAGATTTTTTGAGGATTTTTGTGGGATTTTTTGGTTTTTTTTGTTTTGTTTTTTTAAAATTTTTTTAAAATTTTTTTGGAATTTTTTGGGGATTTTTTGGGGAATTTTTTTGAGATTTTTTGGGATTTTTTAAAATTTTTTTAATTTTTGGGGATTTTTTGGGCATTTTTGGGGATTTTTTTTTGAATTTTTTTTTATTTTTGGGGGATTTTTGGGGCATTTTTTGGATTTTTCTGGAATTTTTTTTTAATTTTTTTTTTAATTTTTTTGGTTTTTTTTTTGAATTTTTTTTTCTTTTTTGGTATTTTTTTAATTTTTTGGAATTTTTAGGAGATTTTTTGGGGGATTTTTTTGGGGCTTTTTTTGGATTTTTTTTTTTTTATTTTTTGGGGATTTTTGTTTTATTTTTTGGGGATTTTTTTGGATTTTTTTGGAATTTTTTCTTTATTTTTTTGGAATTTTTTTTGGGGATTTTTTTTTGGGTTTTTTTTTTTTTTTTTTTTTGGGAATTTTTGGGATTTTTTAGATTTTTTGGGTATTTTTGGGGAAATTTTTTTTTGGGATTTTTTTGGGTTTTTTGGTGATTTTTTGGGGATTTTTTTTGATTTTGTGGGATTTTTTTTTGATTTTTTGGTGGATTTTTGGGGGGAATTTTTTGGGGGATTTGTTTTTTGAATTTTTTGGCATTTTTTGGGGGATTTTTGGGAATTTTTTCTTTATTTTTTGGGATTTTTTGGGGATTTTTTTGGATTCTTTTTTTTAATTTTGGGGGATTTTTTTTTTTTTTAATTTTTAGAAAAAATTTTTTTTTGAATGTTTTGGGGGATTTTTTTAATTATTTTTTGGGGAATTTTTGGGTTTTTTTTTGGGGATTTTGGGGAATTTTTTTAGGGAATTTTTTTTTTTGGGGATTTTTGATGATTTTTTTTGGGATTTTTTGATTTTTTTTTTTTTTGGGAAATTTTTTTTGGATATTTTTAAATTTTTTGGGGATTTTTTGGGAATTTTTTGGGGGAATTTTTGGGGATTTTTAGGAATTTTTGGGAATTTTTGGGGGATTTTTTTTTTTTTTTGGAATTTTTTGGGGTTTTTTTTTTTTTTTTGGGATTTTTGGGGGGATTTTGGGGGCATTTTTTTTTTGGGATTTTTTTTTTTGGGGATTTTTTGGGGCATTTTTTGGGGAATTTTTTGGGGGATTTTTTGGAATTTTTTCTTTATTTTTTGGGATTTTTTTTTTATTTTTTCTTTATTTTTTGGGATTTTTTGGGAATTTTTTGGGCATTTTTTCTTTATTTTTTTGGGATTTTTTAGGGGATTTTTTTTGGATATTTTTGGGCATTTTTTCTTTATTTTTTTGGGATTTTTTAGGGGATTTTTTTGGATATTTTTGAGCATTTTTTGGAAAATTTTTTTGGATTTTTTAGGGGGAAAATTGGCTATTTTTTTGGGCATTTTTGGGGATTTTTTTTGAATTTTTTCTTTATTTTTTGGGGATCTTTTTGGGATTTTTTCTTTATTTTTTGGGGAATTTTTTTTGAATTTTTTTTTATTTTTTGGGCATTTTTTGGGGGAATTTTTTGGGATTTTGTGGGGGATTTTTGGGGATTTTTTTTTTTTTTTGGGATTTTTAGGGGAAAATTTTGGATAAAGTGGGTATTTTTGGGGGCATTTTTGGGGGAAAAAAATTAAAATTTTGGGGAAAAATTGGGGAAAAATTTTTAAAAATTTTTTTTTTTTTGGCATTTTTTGGGGAAAATTTGGGGAAAAATTTTTTGGATTTTTGGGGAAAAATTTTTTTAATTTTTGATTTTTGGGGATGTTCCCAGGCTTCACCCAGGCCCCCGCCCTAAAAAAAATTGGCTGGGGGGCAAAATTGGGGGAAAATTGGGGAAAATTTTGGGAAAAAATGGGGGAAAAAATTGGGGAAAAAATTTTGAAAAATTTATGGAATTATTTTGGAAAAAATCCCGGGGAAAATTGGGGGGAAAATTGGGGAAAAAATTGGGAAAAATTTGGGGAAAATTGGGAAAATGGGATGGGGAAAAATGGGAAAATTTTTTTGGGGAAAAATTGGGGAAAAATTGGGGAAAATTGGGGAAAATTTTGGGAAAATTTTTGGGGAAAATTGGGGAAAAATTGGGGAAAATTAGGAAATTTTGGAAAAAATTTTGGAAAAATTTTGGGGAAAATTGGGGAAAATTTTGGGGAAAAAATTTGGGGAAAATTGGGGAAAATTTGGGGAAAATTGGGGAAAATTTGGGAAAATTGGGGAAAAAATTGGGGAAAAATTGGGGAAAAAATTTGGGAAAAATTTTGGGAAATTTTTGGGGAAAAATTGGGGGAAAATTGGGGAAAAATGGGGGGAAATTAGGGGAAAATGGGGAAAAATGGGGAAAAAAAAAATTGGGGAAAAAAAAATTTTTTGGAAAAAAAATTTTTGGGCAAAATTTTGGGGAAACCATTGGGGAAAATTGGGGAAAATAGGGGAGAAAATTTTAGAAAAAAAAAATTAGGGAAAAATTGGGGGGAAAATGGGGAAAATTGGGTGAAAATTTTGGAAAAAATCGGGAAAAATTGGAGGAAAATTGGGGAAAATGGGGGAAAAATTGGGAAAAAATGGGAAAAAAGTGGGGAAAAATTGGGGGAAAATTGGAAAACATTTGGGAAAAAATGGGGGAAAATGGGCAAAATTTTGGGGAAAAATTAGGGAAAAATTGGGGGAAAAATGGGGAAAATTGGGGAAAAATTTTGGAAAAAATGGGGAAAATTGGAGGAAAATTGGGGAAATATTGGGGGAAATTGGGGGAAAAATGGGGGAAAATTGGGAAAAAATGGGAAAAAAGTGGGGAAAAAATTGGAAAAAAATGAAGAAAATTGGGGGAAAATTGGGGGAAAATGAGCAAAATTTGGGGGAAAAATTGGAGAAAATTTGGGGGAGAAATGGGGAAAATTGGGTGAAAATTTTGGGAAAATTGGAGGAAAATTGGGGAAAATGGGGGGAAATTGGCAAAATTGGGGAAAAATGGGAAAAAAGTGGGGAAAAATTGGGGGAAAATTGGAAAAAATTTGGGAAAAATGGGGAAAATGAGCAAAATTTTGGGGAAAATTTGGAGAAAAATTGGGTGAAAAATGGGGAAAATTGGGTGAAAATTTTGGAAAAAATGGCCAAAAATATCGAATTTTTGGTGGAAAAAATGGGATTTTTTTGGGGTAAAAAATGGAATTTTTGGGCAATTTTTGGGGAATGTTTCGGGGACTGTTCTGGGATGCTCACCAGGCGCTCGTGCGGGTGCAGGCTGCAGTAGGTGCCCGCCTGGCCCAGGTGCCCGTGGCTGGCATTGCCCAGCATGGAGGGGAAATTGGGGAGAAAATTGGGGGAAAAACGGGGAAAAAAATGGGGAAAAATTGGGGAAAATTGGAAAAAATTTGGGGAAAAATGGGGGAAAATTGGGGGGAAAAATGGGAAATTGAAAAAAAAAATTTTGGAAAAATTTTGGAAAAAATGGAGGAAAATTTTAGAAAATATTTTGGGGAAAATTGGGTTTTGAAAAAATGGGGAAAATTGGGAAAAAATGGAAAAAATTTTGGGAAAAATTGGGAGAAAAATGGGAAAAATTTGGGAAAAAATTTTTGGAAAAATGGGGAAAATTTTGAAATTTTAGGAAAATTTTGGGGAAAAATTGAAAAAAAAATTTTATGTTAAAAATGGGGAAAAAATGGGGAAAAATTTTGGAAAAAATGGGGAAAAAATGGGGAAAAATCCCAAATTTTGGGAAATTGGGGAAAAATTTTTGGAAAAATTTTTGAAAAAAAAACCAAATTTTTGGCATTAAAAAGTGGGGAAAAATTTTGGGAAAATTGGGAAAAAAATCCCAAATTTGTCCCAAAAATTTTGGGAAAAAAATTTGGAAAAATTTGACCCAAAAAAAATCCCAAAATTTGATAAAATCAAAATTTGAAAAATTTGGGGTAAAAATTGGAGAAAAATTGGGTGAAAAATGGGGAAAATTGAGGAAAAATTTTGGAAAAAATGGGGAAAAATGGGCAAAAAAATCGAATTTTGGGGGGATTTTTTTGGGGTAAAAAATGGAATTTTTGGGCAATTTTTGGGCAATTTTTGGGGGACTGTTCTGGGATGCTCACCAGGCGCTCGTGCGGGTGCAGGCTGCAGTAGGTGCCCGCCTGGCCCAGGTGCCCGTGGCTGGCATTGCCCAGCATGCTGGCATAGCCTGGCTGGCCGATGCTGCCCGGGGCGCTCCAGGGGTCGCTGCCGTGGTGCCCGTCTGGAAAGGAAAAATGCAAATTATTTTAATTAGTTTCATGATTAATTAATTAATTTTCAATTATTTTTCGAGGAATAATTGTGGGTTTAATTAATATTAGGGGGAAAAATCGGGGATTTTTGGGAAAAAAATTTTGACCCAAAAATCCCAAATTTTGGCAAAAAATTTGGGGTTTTTCACCTAAAAAAAAATTCCAATTTTTCCGGCAGAAATTTGGGATTTTTAAGGGGAAAAATTTGTAAAAATTTAAATTAAAAATCCCCAAGTTTTGGCCCAAAAAATCCCTAATTTTTGGCATTAAAATACCAAATTTTTGACCTAAAAATGCCAAATTTTGACCCAAAAATTCTGAATTTTTGACATTAAAATCCCATTTTATGGAATTAAAAATCCCAAATTTTTGGTGTTAAAAATCCCAAATTTTTGGCATTAAAAATTCCAAATTTTGACCCAAAAATTCCCAAATTTTTGGCGTTAAAATCCCAAATTTTTCACATCAAAAATCCCAAATTTTGGGCCAAATTTTGGGATTTTAAAATCACCAAAAAATTTTGGAAAAATTTTTGGGCCCAAAATTTTGGTTAAAAATCCAATAATTTTGGAAATTTTGACGTAAAAATTTTTTGATTTTAAAATCCCCAATTTTGGAATTAAAATTTGGGTATTTTTGGGCCAAAATTTGGGATTTTAATGCCAAAAATTTGTGATTTTTTGCATTTAAATTTTTGGATTTTTGGGATTTTTTTGTCAAAATTTTGGGATTTTTTTCCAAATTTTTCTCCAAAAATTGGAATTTTTGTTTGGGAATTTTTTTAATTTGGAAAATCGCCCTAAAAATCCCAAATTTTGGGTTGGCAATTGACCTAAAAATTCCGATTTTTTTGGGTGGAAAATCAACCTAAAAATTCGAATTTTTTGGGATAAAAATCGCCCTAAAAATTCGAATTTTTGGGATAAAAATCACCCTAAAAATTCCAATTTTTTGGGTGGAAAATTGACCTAAAAATTCCAAATTTTTGGGTGGAAAATCGCCCTAAAAATTCCAATTTTTGGGACAAAAATCACCCTAAAAATTCGAATTTTTGGGATAAAAATCGCCCTAAAAATTCCAATTTTCATCCGATTTTCTCCGGGTTTTTTTGAGACCCAAATTTCAATTTGGGAATTTGGGAATTTTAAAGGGAAAAATTTTTGGAAAAAAATCCCAAATTTTTGGCATGAAGAAAAAATCCAAATTTTGAGGAAATTTTTAAGGCCAAAGGCCCAAATTTTGGGTTTTAAAATCCCAAATTTTGACCCAAAAAATCCCAAATTTTGGCATTAAAATCCCAAATTTTTGCCGAAATTTTTATCCCAAAATCCCAAATTTTGGACCGCCGCCAGGGTACAATTCCTTCCCAAATTTTGGGGGAAAAAACCCCAAAATTCCCAATTTTTGGGGTTTTTTATTAAAATCCCAAAATTTTTGGGAATTTTTTACCCCAAAAATTCCTTTTCCCCAAAATTTTGGGATTTTTCCCCCAAAATTCCCATTTTTCACCCCAAAATTCCATTTTTTTTTAATTTAAAAATTTTAACCCAAAATTTTTTTTAAAAATTCCCATTTTTTTTTCCCAAAATTCCCATTTTTTTCCCCAAAATTTCCTTTTTTTTGGGATTTTTGAAAAAATCCCAAAATTTGGGATTTTAATGCCAAAATTCCCATTTTTCCCCCAAAATTCCCATTTTTTTCACCCCAAAATTCCCATTTTTTTCCCCCCAAAATTCCCATTTTTCTACCCCAAAATTCCCATTTTTCTACCCCAAAATTCCCATTTTTTACCCCAAAATCCCAATTTTTCCCCCCAAAATTCCCATTTTTTACCCCAAAATTCCCCTTTTTACCCCAAAATTCCCATTTTTTCCCCAAAATTCCAAATTTTCACCCCAAAATTCCTTTTCCCCCAAAATTCCCATTTTCCACCCAAAATTCCCATTTTCCACCCAAAATTCCCATTTTTTACCCCAAAAATTCCCATTTTTTTCACCCCAAAATTCCCATTTTTTTCACCCCAAAATTCCCATTTTTTTCACCCCAAAATTCCCATTTTTCCACCCCAAAATTCCCCATTTTCCACCCCAAAATCCCCTTTTTCCACCCCAAAATTCCCATTTTTCCACCCCAAAATTCCCATTTTTCCCCCCAAAATTCCCATTTTTCCCCAAAATTCCAAATTTTCACCCCAAAATTCCTTTTTACCCCAAAATTCCCTTTTTTTTCACCCCAAAATTCCCATTTTCACCCCAAAATTCCCATTTTTCCCCCCAAAATTCCCAATTTTTTTCAAATTTAAATTTCCCATTTTTTCCATCCCAAAATTCCCTTTTTTCACCCCAAAATTCCCATTTTTTTCACCCCAAAATTCCCATTTTTTACCCCAAAATTCCCATTTTTCCCCCAAAATTCCCATTTTTTTCACCCCAAAATTCCAAATTTTCCCCCAAATTTTTTCACCCCAAAATTCCCCTTTTTACCCAAAATTCCCATTTTTTTTCACCCCAAAATCCCCATTTTTTCCCCCCAAAATTCCCATTTTTTTCACCCCAAAATTCCCATTTTTACCCCCAAAATCCCCATTTTTTCACCCCAAAATTCCCATTTTTTAACCCCAAAATTCCCATTTTTTCACCCCAAAATTCCCATTTTTTCACCCCAAAATTCCCATTTTTCACCCCAAAATTCCCTTTTTCACCCCAAAATTCCCATTTTTTTACACCCCAAAATCCCCATTTTTTCCCCCCAAAATTCCCATTTTTTCACCCCACAATTCCCATTTTTTTCCCCCCAAAATTCCCATTTTTCACCCCAAAATTCCCATTTTATTTAAATTTTATTTAAATTTTATGTAAAATTTTCCATTTTATTTCCCATTGAAATTCCCATTTTATTCCCATTTAAATTCCCATTAAAATTTAATTTATTTCCTATTTTATTCCCATTTTATTCCCATTTAAATTCTATTTATTTCCCATTTTATTTAAATTGTATTTAAATTTTATGTAAATTTTATGTAAAATTTCCCATTTTATTCCCATTTATTTCCCATTTTATTCCCATTAAAATTCCCATTTTATTCCCATTTAAATTCAATTTATTTCCTATTTTATTCCCATTAAAATTCCCATTTTATTCCCATTTAAATTTAATTTATTTCCCATTTTATTCCCATTTTATTCCCATTAAATTCAATTTATTTCCCATTTTATTCCCATTAAAATTTAATTTATTTCCAATTTTATTCCCATTTTATTTCCATTAAAATTCAATTTATTTCCCATTTTATTTCAATTTTATTTAAATTTTATTTAAAATTTTCCCATTTCATTCCCATTTTATTCCCATTTAAATTCAATTTATTTCCCATTTTATTTAAATTTTATGTAAATTTTATGTAAATTTTATGTAAATTTAATGTAAAATTTTCCATTTTATTCCCATTTGATTTCCCATTTAATTTCCCATTTTATTCCCATTTAAATCCCATTTATTTCCCATTTTATTTAAAATTTATTTAAATTTTATTTAAATTTCATTTAAATTTTATTCAAATTTTATTCAAATTTCATTTAAAATTCCCCCATTTGATTCCCATTGAAATTCAATTTATTTCCCATTTATTTCCCATTTTATTTCCATTTGATTAATTATTTCATTAATTAATTGAGTTTCAATAACGAATCCATATTTAATAACCCTATTAATAATCAATATTAATTATAGATCAGTATAATTAATAATTAATTCAATTTGATCTAATTAATCGATATTTAATAGTTTACTGTACCAATTATTATTAATTATTAATTATTAATTATTATTAATTATAATTATTAATTATTAATTATTCAAAATTTAATATTAACTCTTTCCTCGATTAATCAATATTAATTATCGATTAAATCTCGTAATTAATCAATTAAATGTCAATATTAATGATAACATTTCACTAATTAATCGATCTTTAATGAAGCAATCGATCAATTAATTAAATAATTATTAACAGATATGAAATAGATGATTTCTTTGATGAATTAATTAATAATTGATCAATTGATCCGATTTCGATATTGAATCGACTTTGGATATTGATTGATTGATTAATTAATTTTGGATATTGATTGATTGATTGATTGATTGATTGATTTCCAATACCCAAGATTGAATGATTGATTGAATAATTAATTAATTGATTGATTGATGGATGTGTTTCCTCAATGCCAATATCCAATATTGATTGATTGATCGATTGATTGATTGATCGATTGGTTTATTGATTGATTTCCTCATTACCAATATTGATTGATTGTTTGATTGATCCCTTTATTGACTGATTCCTTTATGACTTATGGATTTATTACCAATATTGACTGATCAATTATTGATTATTGATTGATTGATTTCTTGATTTCTTGATTACCAATATTAATTGATTGATTGATTGATTTATTTATTACCAATATTGATTGATTGATTGATTCCTTTATTGATTGATTGTCCCATTACCAATATTGATTGATTGATTGATTGATTGATTGCTTTCCCTATTACCAATATTGATCGATCGATGGATCGATGCATCGATTGATTCCCCCTTGCAATACACGCGGCCGCCGCATGGGGGCGCGCAGACCTCGGGAACCTTCGGCAAAGATCGGAAACTTCCGGAACCACTCGGCAAAGCCGAGCTCGGAACCGCTCGGACTCGGAGCCAATCAGCTTCGAGTTCGGCTTCGGAACCAATCAGGTTCGAGTTCGGCTTCGGAGCCAATCAGCTTCGAGTTCGGCTTCGGAACCGCTCGGGTTCGGCTCCGCTTGGGTTCGGAACCGCTCGGACTCGGAGCCAATCAGCTTCGAGTTCGGCTTCGGAGCCAATCAGCTTCGAGTTCGAGTTCGGCTTCGGAGCCGCTCGGCTTCGGAGCCAATCAGCTTCGAGCTCGGAGCCGCTCGGGTTCGGAGCCAATCAGGTTCGAGCTGGGGCTCGGAACCGCTCGGGTTTGAGTTCGCCCTCATAAAATCCCTCAAAATTCCCCCCAAAATTGCCCCAAAATTGCCCCAAAATTCCCCAAATAATCCCTGAAAATTCCCCACATGATTCCTAAAAATTAAAAAATATCTAAAAAATAATAATTAAAAAATCCCCCCAAAATCCCCCCAAAAGTCCCTAAAAATTCTCCAAAAATCCCCCCAAAAATCCCCCCAAAATCCCCCCAAAAATCTCCCATAAATCCCTAAATTTTCCCCAAATATTCCCTAAAAATTCCCAAGGAATCGCCCCAAAATCCCCAAATTCTCCCATAAATCCCCCAAAATTCCCCAAAAAATCACCAAGAAATTCCTAAAAATTGCAAAAAATTCTCTAAAAATTCCCCCAAAATTCCTCCCAAAGCGCCTCCCATAAATCCCTAAAAATGCCACCAAAACCTCCCATTAATCCCTGAAAAATCCCCCAAAATTCCCAAAAAAATCCCCAAAAAATCCCAAAAAATTCCCCCAAAATGCTCAAAAAATCCCCGAAAATCCCCCAAAAAACCCTAAAAAATCCCCCAAAAATCCAAAAAAAATCCCCAAAAAATCCCTAAAAAATCCCTAAAAAATCCCAAAAAAAGCCCGAAAAAATCCCCCAAAAATCCCCAAAAAAATCCCAAAAAAATCCCCCAAAAATCCCAAATTTTTCCTTTTTTTTTAGGATTTTTCCAGTTCCGCAGCGCAGCCAGCTCATTATGTATGCGCGGTTTCCTCTGCAACTCATTAATATGCAAATGTATGCAGCTGTTGGTTGCTAAATTAAAAATGCAAAGCAGCCCGGCTGCTGAGGCTCCAAATTGAGGCCTTGGAATGGATGGGGAGGGGGAAAAAATGGGGAAAAATCCCCAAAAAATTCCCAAAAATTCCCATTAAAATCCCATTAAAATAAAAAAAAATTCCCAATAAAACCCCATTAAAATCCCATTAAAATCCCCCTAAAATTCCCATTAAAATCCCAATAAAATTCCATAAAAATCCCAATAAATTCCCAATAAAATCCCCAAAAATTTCCAATAAAATCCCATTAAGTCCCCAATAAAATCCCAATAAAATTCCCAAACATTCCCAATAAAATCCAATAAAAATCCCATTAAATTCCCATAAAAATCCCATTAAATTCCCATTAAATTCCCAATAAAATCCCATTAAATTCCCAATAAAATCCCCAATAAATCCCATAAAAATCCCAAAAAATCCCATTAAATTCCCAATAAAACCCCATTAAATTCCCATTAAATTCCCAATAAAATCCCAATAATATCCCATTAAGTCCCCAATAAAATCCCAATAAAATTCCATAAAAATCCCCTTAAATTCCCAATAAAATCCCATTAAAAATCCCCAAAAAATCCCATTAAATTCCCAATAAAATCCCATTAAAATCCCCCAAAATTCCCATTAAATTCCCAATAAAATCCCATTAATATCCCACAAAAATCCCATTAAATTCCCAATAAATTCCCATTAAAATCCCAATAAATTCCCAATAAAATCCCCAAAATTCCCAATAAAATCCCATTAAGTGCCCAATAAAATCCCATTAAAATCCCATTAAATTCCTATTAAAATCCCAATAAATTCTCAAAAAATTCCCAATAAATTCCCAATAAAATCCCATAAAAATCCCATTAAAATCCAAAAAATCCCCAAAAAATTCCCAAAAATTCCCATTAAAATCCCATTAAAATCCCATTAAAATCCCCCGAAATTCCCAATAAAATCCCATTAAAATCCCATTAAATTCCCAATAAATTCCCATAAAAATCCCCAAAAATTCCCATTAAAATCCCATAAAAATCCCATTAAATTCCCATTAAATTCCCAATAAAATCCCATTAAATTCCCAATAAAATCCCAATAAAACCCCATTAAATTCCCAATAAAATCCCATTAAAATTCCATTAAATTCCCAATAAAATCCCCAAAAATTCCCAATAAAATTCCAATAAAATCCCATTAAAATCCCCCAAAATTCCCAATAAAATTCCATTAAAATCCCAATAAAACCCCAATAAAATAAAAAAAATCCCCAAAATTCCCATTAAAATCCCATTAAATTCCCAATAAAATCCCATTAAAATCCAAAAAAATTCCCATTAAATTCCCAATAAAATCCCATTAAAATCCCATTAAATTCCCATTAAAATCCCAATAAAATCCCCAAAATTCCCATTAAATTCCCAATAAATTCCCATAAAATTCCCATTAAAAATCCCACAAAACCCCTAAAAAATCCCATTAAAATCCCATTAAAATCCCAATAAAACCCCATTAAAATCCCATTAAATTCCCAATAAAATCCAATAAAAATCCCATTAAATTCCCATAAAAATCCCCCAAAATTCCCATTAAATTCCCAATAAAATCCCATTAAATCCCCAATAAAATCCCCAAAAATCCCCAATAAAATTCCCCAATTTCCTCCCATTTTCCCCCCAAATTCCCGCGGATTTTTTCCCGCGAATTCCCCAAAACCCGGGAATTTGGCCCCAAAATCCTGATGCCCAATATTCCAAAATTTATTCCCAATAAAAAATCCCCAAAAAATCCCAAAAAAATCCCAAAAAAATCCCCCAAAAATCCCATTAAATTCCCCTAAAAAAACCAAAAAATCCCCCCAAAATTCCAAAAAATCCCCAAAATCCCCGAAAAAAAATCTGATCAAAAATTCCCTAAAAATTACCCCAAATAATCCTAAAAAATTCCCTTAAAAATCCCTAAAGAAATCCCCAAAAAAACCCTAAAAATTTCCTAAAAATTCTAAAAATAATCCCAAAAAATCCCCGAAAAATTCCCGAAAAATTCCCAAAAAAATCCCTAAAAATTCCCTAAAAAATCCCAAAAAATTCCCAAAAAAAGCCCTAAATATCCAAAAAAAATCCCCCAAAATTCCCGGAAAATCCCAGAAAAAATCCCAAAAAAATCCCCTAAAAATCCCCCCAAAATCCCTCAAAAATCCCCTAAAAATTCCAAAAAAATCCCCCGAAAAATTCTCCAAAAAATCCCAGGAAAATCCCCAAAAAATCCCAGAAAAAATCTCCAAAAATCCCCAAAAAATTCCCCAAAAAAGCCATAAAAATCCCAAAAAATCTCAGAAAAAATCCCCTAAAATTTCCCAAAAAATCCCAGAAAAAATCGCCAAAATCCCCCCAAAATTCCCCAAAAATTCCCTAAAAATCCCCCAAAAATTCCCCCCAAAATTCCCCAAAAATCCCCCCAAAATTCCCCCAAAATTCCCAAATAATCCCCAAAAATTCCCTAAAAACTCCCCCAAAATTCCCTAAAAAATCCCAAAATAATCCCAAAGTCTCCCCAAAATTCCCAAAAAAATCCCCAAAAATTGCCCAAAAAATTCCAAAAAAAATCCCAAAAATTTCCCCATAAATTCCCTAAATAATCCCAACAAGTTCCCTAAAAAATCCCTAAAAATATCCAAAATTAATCACCCAAAAATCCCTAAAAATTCCCAAGTAATCCCCCCAAAATTCCCTAAAAAATCCCAAAAATTCCCCAAAAAATCCCCCAAAATTCCCTAAAAAATCCCCAAAAATTTCCTAAAATTTCCCCAAAAATCTCCTAAAAATTCCCAAAAAATCCCCTAAAAATTCCCCAAAAATCCCCTAAAAATTCCCCCAAAGTTCCCCAAATAATACTAAAAAATTCCTTCAAAATCCCTAAAAATGCCAAAATAATCCCAAAAAAATCCCTAAAAATTTCCTAAAAATTCCAAGATTACTCCCCAAAATTCCCTAAAAATTCCCCCAAAAATTCCCCAAAAATAAAAAAAAATTCCCCCAAAATTCCCCAAATAATCGTAAAAAACTCCCTTAAAAATCCCTAAAAATTCCCAAAATAATCCCAAAAAATCCCAAAAAATTCCCCAAAAATCCCTAAAAATTCCCCAAAAATTCCCTAGAATTTCCCCAAAATCCCCCCAAAATTCCCTAAAAATCCCAAAAAAATCCCCAAAAATTCCCTAAAATTCCAAAAATAATCCCAAAAATTTCCCCAAAAATCCCCAAAAATTTCCCCAAAAATTCCCCCAAAATTCCCCAAAATTCCCCCCCCAAATTGCCCAAATTTCCCTCCCTGAACGATTCCTCCTGAATATTCCAAAGATATGCAAATGAGGCGGGATCGCTATCAGAGGTGATATTCAAATGAGGCTGGATCGATAGCAGATCAATATGCAAATGAGGCTGGATCAATATCGCAGCAATATGCAAATGAGGTGCTGGTGATATCAGCCTGATATGCAAATGATGCTGGATCAATACCGTCATTATATGCAAATGAGGTGTGGTCAATATCAGATTGATATGCAAATAAGGCACTCTATATCAGACCGGTATGGAAATGAGACTATAATACCCGATTGATATGCAAATTAGCAGCATTGCTCCCGGAGTTATATGCAAATGAGCTGCAATCGATATTGGAATTATATTCAAATGAGGCAGAATTGATATCAGATTGATATGCAAATGAGGCTGCATCGATATCTGAACAATATGCAAATGAGGCTGGATCAATATCAGTTTGATATGCACATCAGAGCAATATGCAAATGAACCTGTATCAATATGCAAATGATATGCCAATGAGGTGCTCTTAACATCAGAATTATATGCAAATGAGAGTATTGATACCAGAGTTATATGCAAATTATGCATTATAAATATCAGAACCATATGCAAATGAGACGGTCAATATCAGAATGATAGGACAATGAGCCTGCCAATATACAAATGATATGCAAATGAGGCTGTATCGACAGCAGAATTAAGAGGCTGTATTGACATCAGAATTATATGCAAATGAGGCACTACCGATATAAATAACATATGCAAATGAGGTGGTATCAGTAGGATATGTAAATGGGCTGCATTGATATCAGATTAATATGCAAATGAGGCTGTATCAATATCAGAATGATGTGCAAATGAGGCCTTATCAATATTCTTGTATGCAAATGAGGCCGTGAGGGTATCTACGTGATATGCAAATAAGGCAATGCAGATATCACTGTTGTGTGCAAATGAGGATGTACCAATATCAAAATGATATGCAAATGAGGATATATCAATACCAGAATGATATTTAAATGAAGGTGTATTGATATTAGGGTGATATGCAAATGAGGCATTATCGATATCAATATGATATGCAAATTAGAGTGTTGATACCAGAGTGATATGCAAATTAGACCGACTCGATGCCAGAGTGATATGCAAACGATGCTCGATATCAGAATGATATGCAAATAAGGTGTTATCGATATCCTTATATGCAAATGAGGCCATGCCAATAGCAGAATGATATGCAAATGAGACTATCAATAGCAGAATTCTATGCAAATGAAGTTGTACCAATACCAGACTGCAATGCAAATTAGGAACTATCAGTATCAGAATGAGATGCAAATGATATGCAAATGAGGCCATATCAACAGCCCAGCGACGCTCTATCGATATCTGCCCGATATGCGAATTAGGCTGTACCATACCCAAATTATATGCAAATGAGGCTGTATCAATACCCAAACAGCGTGTGGGTTATGTGTTGGTATGCAAATGAGATGCAAATGAGCCCGGTTCCCATTGGTGTCTATGGGATTTCCCATTGATGGCGTTCCCAGGGGATTTTAATGGGATTTTCACCCCAAAAACCCCCAAAAAAAACCCCAAAAATGGGGGAAATCCTCAAAATCCTACAGGAATCCCATAAAAATCCCATAAAATTCCCAATAAAATCCCAATAAAATGGAAAAATCAATGAAAATCCCCAAAAAATCCCATTAAAATCCCATAAAGATCCCCAAAAATTCCCAATAAAATCCCATAAAAATCCTAAAAAATTCCCAATAAAATCCTATAAAAATCCCAATAAAACCCCAATACATTCCCAATAAAATCCCATTAAATTTCCAATAAATTCCCATTAAAAATCCCAATAAAACCCGAATAAAATCCCAATAAAACCCCAATAAAATCCCAATAAAACCCCATTAAAACCCCAATAAAATCCCCAATAAAATCCCAATAAATTCCCAATAAAACCCCAATAAAACCCCATAAAACCCCAATAAAACCCAATTAAAATCCTATAAAAATCCTATAAAATTCCCAATAAAACCCCATAAAAACCCCATAAAACCCCAATAAACCCCAATAAATTCCCAATAAAACCCCAATAAAAACCCCATTAAATTCCCAATAAAACCCCAATAAAACCCCAATAAAACTCCATTAAAACCCCAATAAAACCCCATTAAATTCCCATTAAAACCCCAAAAAAACCCCAATAAAACTCAATTAAAATCCAATAAAAACCCCAATAAATTCCCATTAAATTCCCAATAAAATCCCAATAAAACCCCAATAAAACCCCATTAAAACCCCATTAAATTCCCAATAAAACCCCATTAAAATCCTATTAAAACCCCAATAAATTCCCAATAAAAACCCATTAAATTCCCAATAAATTCCCAATAAAACCCAAATAAAACCCTATAAAAACCCTATAAAAATCCCATAAAAACCCCATAAAAACCCCAATAAATTCCCTATAAAACCCCAATAAATCCCCAATAAAATCCCCTATAAAATCCCAATAAAACCCCAATAAAACCCCATTAAATTCCCAATAAAACCCCATGAAAACCCCAATAAAACCCCAATAAATTCCCAATAAAACCCCAATAGAACCCAATTAAAATCCTATAAAAATCCTATAAAAACCCCAATAAAACCCCAATAAAACCCCGTAAAAATCCTATAAAAACCCCATAAAATTCCCATTAAATTCCCATAAAAACCCTATAAAACCCCAATAAAACCCAATTAAAATCCTATAAAAATCCTATAAAATTCCCAATAAAACCCCAATAAAACCCCATAAAACCCCAATAAAACCCCAATATAACCCCATAAAAACCCCATAAAACCCCAATAAACCCCAATAAATTCCCAATAAAACCCCAATAAAAACCCCATTAAATTCCCAATAAAACCCCAATAAAACCCCATTAAATTCCCAATAAAATCCCAATAAAACTCCAATAAAACCCCAATAAATTCCCATTAAATTCCCAATTAAACCCCAATAAAACCCAATTAAAATCCTATAAAAATCCTATAAAATTCCCAATAAAACCCCAATAAATCCCCAATAAAATCCCCTATAAAATCCCAATAAAACCCCATTAAATCCCCAATAAATTCCCAATAAAACCCCATAAAAACCCCATAAAAACCCTTAAGAACCCCAATAAATTCCTATTAAATTCCCAATAAATTCCCAATAAATTCCCAATAAAATCCCATTAAATTCCCATTAAATACCCAATAAAACCCCAATAAAACCCAATTAAAATCCTATAAAAATCCTATAAAATTCCCAATAAAACCCCAATAAAACCACCTTAAAACCCCAATAAAACCCCAATAAAACCCCAATAAAACCCCAATAAAACCCCATTAAATCCCCAATAAAACCCCAATAAAATCCCATTAAATTCCCAATAAAACCCCAATAAAACCCAATTAAAATCCTATAAAAATCCTATAAAATTCCCAATAAAACCCTATAAAAACCCCATAAAAACCCCATTAAAACCCCAATAAAACCCTATAAAAACCCCAATAAAACCCCATTAAATCCCCTATAAAACCCCATTAAATTCCCAATAAAATCCTATAAAAGCCCCAATAAAATCCTATTAAAACCCCAATAAAACCCTATAAAAATCCTATAAAACCCCCAATAAAACCCCAATAAAAACCCCAATAAATCCCCAATAAATCCCCAATAAAACCCCAATAAAACCCCAATAAAATCCCATTAAATCCCCAATAAAATCCCCTATAAAACCCCAATACATTCCCAATAAAACCCCTATAAAACCCCAATAAAACCCAAATAAATCCCCATAAAATTCCCATTAAATCCCCAATAAAACCCAATCAAAACCCTATAAAAACCCCAATAAAATTCCCTATAAAACCCCAATAAAACCCCAATAAAACCCAATTAAAATCCTATAAAAACCCCAATAAATTCCCAATAAAACCCTATAAAAACCCTATAAAAACCCCATAAAAACCCCATTAAATTCCCATTAAATTCCCAATAAAACCCAATTAAAATCCTATAAAAATCCCATTAAATTCCCATTAAACTCCCAATAAAACCCCAATAAAATCCCATAAAATCCCATTAAAATCGCAATAAAATCCCATTAAATTCCCAATAAAACCCCAATAAAACCCAATTAAAACCCCATTAAAACCCTATAAAAACCCTATAAAAACCCCATAAAACCCCAATAAATCCCCAATAAAATCCCCTATAAAACCCCAATAAATCCCCAATAAAATCCCCTATAAAACCCCAATAAATTCCCAATAAAACCACATAAAAATCCTATAAAACCCCAATAAAAACCCCATTAAAACCCCAATAAAACCCCAATAAAAACCCCATAAAAACCCCATTAAAACCCCAATAAAACCCGAATAAAACCCCAATAAAACCCCATTAAATCCCCAATAAAACCCCAATAAAATCCCATTAAATCCCCAATAAAACCCAATTAAAACCCAATTAAAACCCTATAAAAACCCCATAAAAACCCCATTAAAACCCCATTAAATTCCCATTAAATCCCCAATAAAACCCCAATAAATCCCCAATAAAACCCCCAATAAAACCCCAATAAATTCCCATTAAACTCCCAATAAATTCCCAAAAAAACCCCATTAAATTCCCAATAAAATCCCAATAAAACCCCTATAAAACCCCAATAAAACCCCATTAAAACCCCATTAAAACCCCATAAAACCCCAAAAAACCCCAAACCCCAATAAATCCCAATAAAACCCCAATAAAACCCCAATAAAACCCCAAATAAAACCCCAATAAAACCCCAATAAAATCCTAAAAAACCCCAATAAAACCCCACTAAATTCCCAATAAAACCCATAAAACCCAATAAAACCCCATTAAAACCCCAATAAATTCCCTATAAAACCCCAATAAAACCCCAATAAAATCCCCTATAAAACCCCAATAAAACCCCAATAAAACCCCAATAAAATCCCTATAAAACCCCAATAAATTCCCATTAAAAACCCCAATAAAATCCCCTATAAAACCCCAATAAATTCCCATTAAAATCCCCATTAAAATCCTTTAATAAACCCCAATAAAACCCCATTAAAATCCTATAAAACCCAATAAAAATCCCAATAAAACCCCAAAAAACCCCAATAAAACCCAATAAAACCCAATAAAAACCCCACCCAATTAAAATGCAATAAAAACCCAATAAAAAATAAAATCCAATAAAATCCCCTAATAAAACCCCAATAAAAACCCCAATAAAACCCCCAATAAAACTCCAATAAAATCCAATAAAACCCCAATAAAAACCCCAATAAAACCCCAATAAATTCCCAATAAAATCCCCTATAAAACCCCAGTAAATTCCCAATAAAACCCCATTAAAATCCTATTAAAACCCCATAAAAACCCCATAAAAATCCCATAAAACCCCACTAAATTCCCTTTAAATTCCCATTAAATCCCCAATAAAACCCCAATAAAACTCAATTAAAATCCAATAAAAACCCCAATAAAATCCCCTATAAATCCCCAATAAAACCCAATAAATTCCCAATTAAAACCCTATAAAAACCCTATAAAAACCCCATAAAAACCCCATAAAAACACTCACGGAGGAGGGCAGCCCCGGCGGCACCTTCCGCACTTTCTTTGTCTGAACTTCTGGAACCAAAGGGACAAAGGGCATTAGGAACCCCCCGGCCGAGGGGGTTTAGGAGCTTTGTATGGGGTTTTTAATGGGATTTTTATGGGGTTTTATTGGGATTTTATTGGGAATATAATGGGATTTTTAATGGGAATTTATTGGGGATTTATTGGGAATTTATTGGGGTTTTATTGGGAATTTAATGGGGTTTTAATGGGGTTTTTATGGGGTTTTAATGGGATTTTATTGGGGTTTTAATGGGGTTTTTAATGGGATTTTTATGGGATTTTATTGGGGTTTTATTGGGGTTTTATTGGGGTTTTATTGGGGTTTTTATGGTATTTTATTGGGGTTTTATTGGGGTTTTAAGGGGCATTTATTGGGGTTTTATGGGGTTTTATTGGGGTTTTAATGGGGGTTTAATGGGGGTTTTATTTTTATTGGGGACCAATGGGGTTTTATTGGGAATTTATTGGGGTTTTATTGGGGTTTTATTGAGATTTAATAGTTTTTATTTTAATGGGGTTTTAATATTGGGATTTTTCTGAGATTTTATGGGATTTGGGGTTTTGGGAGGGTTTTATTGGGGTTTTGGGATTTTGGGGTTTTTATAAGTGGTTTTCACTGGGATTTGGGTTTTGGGTTTTAGGGTTTTATTGAGGTTTTGGGGTTTTAATTTTAAGTGTTTTTATTTATTTTGGGTTTGAAGTCACTGGGATTTGGGTTTTTTAATGGGGTTTTGGGGTTTTATTAGGGTTTGTGGTCACTGGGATTTGGGGTTTTGGGGATAGGGGTTTTTGGGTTTTATTGTCACTAGGATTTGGGGTTTTGGGGTTTTGGGTTTTAATCACTGGTCACTGGGTTTGGGGTTTGGGTTTTGGGGTTTTGGTTTTGGGTTCACTGGGATTTGGGGTTTTGGGAGTCCCAGTCACTGAAATTTAATGGGTTTTTTGGATTTTTATGGGGTTTTATTGGGTCACTAGGGTTTTTATTTGGGTTTTATTTTTAAAATAATGGGGTTTTGGGGGGACTCACCATGGGTTTTGTGGGGTTTTAATGGGGTTTTATGGGATTTTGGGATTTGGGGTTTTTGGGGTGTTTGGGGTTTTTGGGGTTTTTGGGGTCACTGGGATTTGGGGTTTTTGGGGTTTTAGGGACTTTTCCGTTTTGGGGTTTTGGGATCCCCTTTTGGGGTGTTTGTGGTTTTCAGCTCCCCAGCAGGCTTTGGGGATTTGGGGTTTTGATCTTAATCCTAATTTCCTGATCTTAATCCCAATTTCGGGCTTTTCCTAATCCTAATCCCGTTTGGGGTTTTCCCGTTTTAATCCTAATTGGGGTCATCCTGATCCCAAATCCCGATCCCAATCCGTGGCCAGTTTGGGTTTTGGGGTGTTTGGGCTGTTTGAATCTCACTGGGATTTGGGGTTTGATTTTGGGGGTTTTAATCCTTTTGGGGGTTTAATCCTTTCCCACGGTGTTTGGGGTTTTTGGGGTTACTCCTAATCCTGTTTTGGGGTTTTCCTGGGTTTTGGGGTTTTAATCCCCATTTGGGTCCCACTGGGATTTGGGGTTTTTGGGGTGTTTGGGGTCACTGGAATTTGGGGTTTTTGGGGTGTTTGGGGTATTTGGGGTTTTGGGGTCACTCACCCATGGAGGAGCCGTGCAGGGGTCTCCGGCGGGCACTGGTCCCGTACTGGTAGAACTGGGATCCCGGCTTGCTGGGGGACAGCGCCCCGGGCGTGGCCAGCTCCAGCTCCCCCCCCAGCAGGCTCTGCTGCGGGATATGGGATTTGATCTTAATCCTAATCCTAATCCTAATCCCGATCCTAATCCTAATCCTGATCCCAATCCTAATCCTGATCCTGATCCTAATCCCGATCCTAATCCCGATCCCAATCCATGGCCAGCTCCAGCTCCCCCCCCAGCAGGCTCTGCTGTGGGGACACCAAAATATGGGATTTGATCTTAATCCCGATCCTAATCCTAATCCTAATCCCAATCCTAATCCCGATCCTAATCCTGATCCTGATCCTGATCCTGATCCTAATCCCGATCCTAATCCTGATCCTAATCCTGATCCTGATCCTAATCCCGATCCTAATCCCGATCCCAATCCATGGCCAGCTCCAGCTCCCCCAGCAGGTTCCCAATCCCATACCAATCTGATCTTAATCCTAATCCCGATCCTAATCCTGATCCTAATCCTAATCCCGATCCTAATCCCGATCCTGACCCCAATCCCTATCCAAATCCTAATCCCAATCCAAATCCTAATCCTAATCCTGACCCCAATCCCAACACCAATCCCAATCCTATCCTAATCCCGATCCCAATTCAGGTCCCAGTCCTGATCCCAATCCCGATCCCAATCCTGACCCCAGTTCTGACCCAAATCCCAATCCCAATCCCGACCCCAATCCTAATCCCGACCCCAATCCTATCCCAATCCCGACCCTAATCCTAATCCCAATCCTGACCCCAGTCCTAATCCTGATCCCAATTCCAATCCTGACCCCAGTCCTGACCCCAATCCCAATCCTATCCCAGTCCTGACCCCAATCCCAATCCTGATCCCAATCCCAATCCCAATCCAATCCCAATCCCACTCCCGATCCCAATCCCGATCCTGATCCCAAACCCAACCTCCAAAACTCAAATCCCCAAACTCAAATCCCCCAAACTCAAATCCCTCAAATCCCAAATCCCCCAAACCCCAAACCCCAAATCCCCCAAACCCCAAACCCCAAATCCCCCAAATCCCCCAAACCCCAAACCCCAAACCCCAAATCCCCCAAATCCCCCAAACCCCAAACCCCAAACCCCAAATCCCCCAAACCCCAAATCCCGAACCCCAAATCCCAAATCCCCCAAATCCCAAACCCCAAACCCCAAACCCCAAATCCCCCAAATCCCCCAAACCCCAAATCCCCAAATCCCAAATCCCCCAAACCCCAAATCCCCAAACCCGAACCCCCCCAAATCCCCCAAACCCCAAATCCCCCAAACCCCAAATCCCCAAACCCCAAATCCCCCAAACCCCCAAACCCCAAAACCCCAAACCCCAAACCCCAAATCCCCCAAATCCCCAAACCCCCCCAACCCCCAAACCCCCAAAACCCAAATCCCCCCCAAATCCCAAATCCCCAAACCCCCAAATCCCCTAAACCCCAAACCCCCAAACCCCAATCCCCAAACCCCAAATCCCCAAACCCCAAATCCCCAAACCCAAACCCCAAATCCCCCCAAATCCCCAAACCCCAAATCCCCCAAACCCCAAACCCCAAATCCCCCAAACCCCAAATCCCCAAACCCCAAATCCCCCAAATCCCCCAAACCCGAACCCCAAATCCCCCAAACCCCAAATTAATCAAAGCCCTGAGTAATTAACGGAAATTATTTTTCCCCTTAATCGAAATTCTGATCACCCTGGGCTGGCAACAGCCTGCCATTCATATGCAAATGAGCGCATATGCAAATGAGCTCTTAAACAGGCTAATTAGGGTTGGGATTTAACCCGTTCGGAACCGGCAGGAAGCGCTAGGAAATAATCCCAAAAAATCCCAAAAATGCCAAAAAATCCCAATAAAATCCCAATAAATTCCCAATAAAATCCAATAAAAATCCCAAAAATTCCCAATAAAATCCCATTAAAATCCCAATAAAATCCCAATAAAATCCCAATAAAATCCCAATAAAATCCCATTAAATTCCCAATAAAATCCCAATAAAATCCCAATAAAATCCCATTAAATTCCCAATAAAATCGCAATAAATTCCCATTAAATTCCCAATAAAATCCCATAAAAATCCCCCAAAATTCCCAGTAAAATCCCATAAAAATCCCCAAAAAATCCCATTAAAGTCCCAATAAAATCCCAATAAAATCCCAATAAAATCCCAAAAAATCCCATTAAATTCCCAATAAAATCCCATAAAAATCCCATAAAAATCCCATTAAATTCCCAATAAAATCCCATAAAAATCCCAATAAAATCCCATTAAATTCCCAATAAAATCCAATAAAAATCCCAAATATTCTCCAAAAAAATCCCCAAAAATCCCCAAAAAATCCCCCCAAAAATCCCATTAAAATCCCAATAAATTCCCAATAAAATCCCATAAAAATCCCCAAAAAATCCTCAAAAAATCCCAAAAAAATCCATTAAATTCCAAAATCCCAATAAAATCCCATAAAAATCCCCAAAAAATCCCATTAAATTCCCAATAAAATCCCATTAAAATCCCATTAAATTCCCAATAAAATGGGAAATTCCCATTAAATTTTTAAAAATCCCATTAAATTCCCATTTTGTCCCAATAAAATCCCCAAAAATCCCAAATTTTCCCCAAATTTTGGATTGGGAAAATTTAAAAATTTTTTGGATCCCCAAAAATCCCCAATGTTTGGCATTTTGGGGATTTTTTGGATTTTTTTTTTTTTTGGGGATTTTTGGGGGATTTTTTATTGATTTTTGACATTTTTAAATTTAATGGAATTTTGGGGAATTTTGGGGATTTTTGGGATTTTTTGGGAATTTTGGGATTTTTGATTTTGGGATTATTTTGGGATTTTCTTGGGACTTTTTGGGAGAGATTTTTGGACTTTTCCGGGATTTTTGGGGGATTTTTGGGGATTTTTTTTGGGGATTTTTTGGGATTTTTGGGGGATTTTTTGGGGATTTTTTTGGATTTTTTGGGGGATTTTTTTGGGATTTTTGGAATTTTGGGGATTTTTTTGGGATTTTTTGGGATTATTTTGGGGGGATTTTGGGATTTATTTTGGGATTTTTTGGGGTTTTTTGGGATTTTTGGGGATTTTTGGGATTTTGGATTTTTTGGGGATTTTTGGGGGTTTTTTGGGTTTTTGTGATTTTTTGGGATTTTTTTGATTTTTTGGGATTTTGGGGATTTTTGGGATTTTTGTTTGGGGTTTTTTTTTGGATTTTTGGGATTTTTGGGGATTTTTTGGGGATTTTTTTGGGATTTTTTTGGAATTTATTTGGGATTTTTTTGGGATTTTTGGGGGATTTTTGGGATTTTTTGGGGATTTTTTGGGATTTTGTGGATTTTTTGGATTTTTGGGATTTTTGGGATTTTTGGGGATTTTTTGGGGATTTTTTTTTTTTCTTTGGGGGATTTTTTTTGGGATTTTTTTTGGGGTTTTTTTTTTGGGATTTTTTGGGATTTTTTGGGATTTTTAATTTTTTTGGGGATTTTTTGGGGATTTTTGGGATTTTTGGGGATTTTTTGGGATTTTTTGGGAATTTTTTGGGATTTTTGGGGATTTTTCAGGATTTTTGGGATTTTTGGGATTTTTGGATTTTTTGGGGATTTTTTGGATTTTTTGGGATTTTTGGGGGGATTTTTTGGGATTTTTGGGATTTTTTTGGGATTTTTTTGTGATTTTTTTGTGATTTTTTGGGGATTTTTGGGGGATTTTTGGGATTTTTTGGGATTTTTTTGGGATTTATTTGGGATTTTTTTGGATTTTTTGGGGGATTTTTTTTATTTTTTGGGGATTTTTTGGGGATTTTTGGGATTTTTGGGATTTTTTTGGAATTTTGGGAGATTTTTGGGGATTTTTGGGATTTTTTGGGATTTTTTGGGATTTTTTGGGATTTTGGGGGATTTTTTTGGATTTTTTGGGATTTTTTTGGGATTTTTGTGATTTTTGTGATTTTTTGGGATTTTTTGGATTTTTGGGGGGATTTTTTGGGGATTTATTTGGGATTTTTGGGGATTTTTGGATTTTTGGGGGATTTTTTGGAATTTTTTGGGATTTATTTGGGATTTTTTGGGGATTTTTTGGGGGATTTTTTGGAATTTTTGGGGATTTTTGGGATTTTTTTTTTTTGGGATTTTTGGGGATTTATTTGGGATTTTTTTAATTTTTTTTTTTTTTTTTTTTGGATTTTTTTGGATTTTTAAAATTTTTTAAAATTTTGTTGGGGATTTTTTGGGATTTTTTGGGATTTTTTGGGATTTTTGGGATTTTTTTGGGATTTTTTTGGGATTTTTTGGGATTTTTTGGGATTTTGGGATTTTTTGGGATTTTTTGGGGTTTTTGGGATTTTTGGGGGGGATTTTTTGGGATTTTTGGGATTTTTGGGATTTTTGGGGATTTTTTGTTTTTTTGAGATTTTTGGGGATTTGGGATTAATTTGGGATTTTTGGGGATTTTTGGGATTTTTTTTTTTTTTTTTTTTTTGATTTTTGGAATTTTGGGATTTTGGATTTTTTTGGGATTTCTGGGGGATTTTTTGTTAGGATTTTTTTCAGGGATTTTTTTTTATTTGTTTGTTGGGATTTTTTTTTAGGATTTTTTGGGATTTATTTGGGAATTTTTTGATTTTTGTGATTTTTTGGGATATTTTTGTGATTTTTTTGTGATTTTTTTGGGATTTTTTGGGGGATTTTTTGGTGATTTTTTTGTGATTTTTTGGGGGATTTTTTTGGAATTTTTGGGGGATTTTTTGGGGATTTTTTGGGATTTTCCCTCACCTGGTGGCAGCCCTGGAGGTTGGAGTCTCGCCCATAGGAGGAGTAGGAGCCTCGCTCTGTTTTACCTGGGAAAAACAATGGGAAATTGCAATTAATTAATGGCAAATTGCAATTAATTAATGGCAAAATGCAATTAATCCATGGCAAAATGCAATTAATCCATGGGAAATTCCAAATAATCCATGGAAAAATGCAATTAATCCATGGAAAAATGCAATTAATCAATGGAAAATTCCAATTAATCCATGGAAAAATGCAATTAATCAATGGAAAATTCCAATCAATCAACAGAAAATTCCAATTAACCAATGGAAAATTCCAATTAATCAATGGAATCAATCCAATTAATCAATGGAATCAATCCAATTAATCCATGGAAAATTCTGATTAACCAATGGAAAATTCCAATTAATCAATGGAATCAATCCAATTAATCCATGGAAAATTCCAATTAATCCATGGAAAATTCCAATTAATCAATGGGGAATTCCAATTAATCCATGGAATCAATCCAATTAATCAACGGAATCAATCCAATTAATCCATGGAAAAATGCAATTAATCAATGGAAAATTCCAATTAATCAATGGAAAATTCCAATCAATCCATGGAAAATTCCAATTAATCAATGGAAAATTCCAATTAATCAATGGAATATTCCAATTAATCAATGGAATCAATCCAATTAATCCATGGAAAAATGCAATTAATCCATGGAAAATTCCAATTAATCCATGGAAAATTCCAATTAATCCATGGAATCAATCCAATTAATCAATGGGGAATTCCAATTAATCAATGGAAAATTCCAATTAATCCATGGAAAATTCCAATTAATCAATGGAATCAATCCAATTAATTCATGGAAAATTCAATTAATCCATGGAAAAATGCAATTAACCAATGGAAAATTCCAATTAATCAATGGAATATTCCAATTATTCCATGGAAAATTCCAATTAATCCATGGAAAATTCCAATTATTCCATAGGAAATTCCAATTAATCAATGGCAAATTCCAATTAATCCATGGCAAATTCCAATTAATCAGCGGCAAATGGACAGAAATAATCCCAATTAATCAATGAAAGATAATTTCATCAATGAAATCGAATAGAAATGTAATAAATAAATAAATAAATAAATAAATAAATAAATAAATTTTTATTTTTATATTTATATATTGCCTAGTTTATAAATCTATTTATATTTATATAAAATATACATTTTAATAGATTTATTTTTATATTTATATTTATTTATATTGGATACATATATTATATATATAAATATATATTATTATTACACACCCATTATATCCATATTATATCTATTTATATTTCTATACTTGTTCACTTTTATATTTATATATTTATTTTCTATTTATATAAAATATGCATTTTAATCGATTTAATTTTATATTTATATATATTTATATATATATTGGATACATATATTATAGGTATCGATATATGTTATTATTACACCCCCATTATATCGATATTAAATCTATCTGTATTTCTATAGTTGTTTACTTTTATATTTATATATTTATTTCCTATTTATATAAAATATGCATTTTAATCAATTTATTTTTATATTTATATATATTTATATAGTATACATATATTATATATATAAATATATGTTATTATTACACACCCATTATATCCATATTATATCTATCTATATTTCCCTACTTGTTCACTTTTACATTTATATATTACATATTTTATAAATCTATTTATATTTATATAAAATATGCATTTTAATCGATTTATTTTTATATTTATATATATTTAAATAGTATACATATATTATATATATAAATATATGTTATTATTACACCCCCATTATATCCATATTATATCTATCTATATTTCTCTACTTCCTTACTTTTATATTTATATATTTATTTTCTATTTATATAAAATATGCATTTTTAACCGATTTATTTTTATATTTATATATTTTTTATATATATAGGATACCTATAGTTCAGATATCGATATATGTTATTATTACACCCCCATTATATTATATGGACATATATTTCTATACTTGTTTACTTCTATATTTATATATTGTATATTTTATATTTACATTTATATTTACATAAATTATACATTTTAATCTATTTATTTTTATATTTATATATATTTATATAGTATACATATATTATATATATAAATATATGTTATTATTACACACCCATTATATCGATATTATATCTATCTATATTTCTATACTTGTTTACTTTTATATTTATATATTTATTTCCTATTTATATAAAATATGCATTTTAATCGATTTATTTTTATATTTATATATATTTATATATATATTGGATACATATATTATAGGTATTGATATATGTTATTATTACACACCCAGTATATACATATGATATCTATCTATATTTCTCTACTTCCTTACTTTTATATTTATATATTTATTTTCTATTTATATAAAAGAAACATTTTAATCGATTTATTTTTATATTTATATATATTTATATATATATTGGATACATATATTATAGGTATCGATACATGTTATTATTACACATCCATTATATCCATATTATATCTATCTATATTTTTATACTTGTTTAATTTTATATTTATATATTTATTTTATATTTATATAAAATATGCATTTAAATCGAATTATTTTTATATTTACATATATTTATATTGGATACATATATTATATATATATCAAATATGTTATTATTACACACCCATTATATCCATATGATATCTATCTATATTTCTCTACTTCCTTACTTTTATATTTTTATATTTATTTTATATTTATATAAAAGAAACATTTTAATCGATTTATTTTTATATTTATATATATTTATATTGGATACATATATTATATATATCAATATATGTTATTATTACACACCCATTATATCCATATTATATCTATCCATATTTCTATACTTGTTTAATTTTATATTTATATATTTATTTCCTATTTATATAAAATATGCATTTTTAACCGACTTATATTTATATTTATATATATTTATATATATATAGGATACATATAATACAGATATCAATATATGTTATTATTACACCCCCATTATATTATATGGACATATATTTCTATGGTTGTTTACTTCTATATTTATATATTGTATATTTTATATTTACATTTATATTTACATAAATTATACATTTTAGAAGATTTATTTTTATATTTATATATATTTATATTGGATAAGTATATTATATATATATATATTGATATATGTTATTATTACACCCCCATTATATCCATATTATTATTATCTATATTTCTATACTTGTTCACTTTTATATTTATATATTTATTTTATATTTATATAAAAGAAACATTTTAATCGATTTATTTTTATATTTCTATATATTTATATTGGACATGTATATTATATATATATATATCGATATATGTTATTATTACACACCCATTATATCCATATTATATCTATCTCTATTTCTATATTTCCTTATATTTATATTTATATTTCCTCTATTTTATAAACATATTTCTTTTATATTTATATAAAATGTGCATTTTAATATATTTATTTTCAGATTTATGTATTTTAATATATTTTTATATCTTTATATACTTACATATATTTTATATATTTATATATTTTTATATATTTACATATATTTAATATATTTTTATATTTTTATATATTTATATATTTTATATATGTACATATATTTTTATATATTTACATATACTTTATATATTTATATATTTTATATATGCACATATATTTTATATATTCATATATACTTATACATTTATATATATTTATAATAAATATTATATACTTTTATATAAAAAAATTTTTATTTCTATACTTTATTTCTACTTTTATACAAACTTTATTTATGTATAATTTTACATAGTTTTAAATAAAATAAAAAAGAGAATAATTTTATGCATATTATTTGATATTTCTGTATTTATTTATTTGGATATTTCTATATTTATTTCACTTATTTATTTTGATATTTATATATTCGTACATTTTAATGTAGTTATTTTAATATTTATATATTATTAATTTATTTATTTATTTTGATATTTATATTTTGTCTATTTTTGGTTTCTTTATTTTTACATTTAAACATTAAATCTTCATTTCTTTTATATTTTCATTTATTCTATATTGATACCATTTTATATAGTGTTAATTAAAATAGAATAATTTTATGTATATTATTTTTAATTTATATATTATTTATTTATTTTTATTTTTATTTAATATTTTATATTTTATATTTTATTTTATATTTAATTATTTTCCCTGCATTTCATTGAACCCACGGCGCCGCTCCAGCTGCCTCTGCACAGCCCAAAAATCCCCAAAATCCCCAAAAATCCCCAAAAATCCCCAAAAATCCCCCCAAAAATCCCCAAAAAATTCCCCAAAAATCCCCCAAAAATCCCCCAAAAAATCCCCAAAAATCCCCAAAATCCCCAAAATTCCCAAAAAATCCCCAAAAATCCCCCAAAAATCCCCCAAAAAATCCCCAAAAATCCCCCAAAAATCCCCAAAAATCCCCAAAAAATCCCCAAAAAATTCCCCAAAATCCCCAAAAAATCCCCAAAAATTCCCCAAAAATCCCCAAAAATCCCAATTTTGTACCCAGAACCAATTCCAAGCAGGAAAAGGAAAATCGGGAAAAAAACCCCAAAAATCGGATTTTGGGGGGCATTTTTTGGGCATTTTTTTGGCAATTTAATCTCTTTTTTTGCCCAAAAAAATCTCATTTTTTCCCCCAAAAATCTCCTTTTTAAACCCCAAAAAAATCTCATTTTTTCCCCAAAAAATTTCCTTTTTTAAAACCAAAAATCTCCTTTTTTTTTTCCCAAAAATTACCTTTTTTCAACCAAAAAATCTCCTTTTATAAACCCAAAAATCTCCTTTTTTTATCCCAAAAAATCTCCTTTTTTTATCCCAAAAAATCTCCTTTTTTGGGGGATTTTTGGAGGATTTTTCTGGGATTTTTTTGAATTTTTTGAGGATTTTTTGGGGATTTTTGGGGGGATTTTTTTGGGATTTTTTTTAGGATTTTGTTTTTCTTTTTCTGGGATTTTTTGGGGATTTTTTCCCTCAAAAATCGCATTTTTTTAGTTTATATTATTTATTATATATTATATATTATATATTATATATTATATATATTATATATCATATATTATATTATATATTATATATTATATATTATATATTATATATTATATATTATATATGATATATGATATATGATATATTTTATATATTATATATTATATATTATATATTATATATTATATATTATATATTATATTTTATATTATATATTATATGTTATATATTATATATCACATATTACATATTATTTATTATTTATTATTTATTATTTATTATTTATTACTTATTATTCATTATTTATTATTATCAGGCTGGATCAGCTGGATCTGATTATTTTTTTTTTTTTTATTAATTTTATTTATTATACATTTACATCCATTTCTATATTTACATATCTATGTTTATATTTAAATATTTATATTTACATATTTAAATATTTAAATATATTTATATTTATATTATATTTATATTTATACTTACTTTTATATCTATATATTTATTAAGTGCATTCATTATTTATAGTCATTTTATTATTTATTATTTATTATTTATTATTTATTATTTATTATTTATTATTTATTATTTATCATTTATTATTTATTAATTATTATTTATTATTAATCCTTTATTAGTATCAGGTTGGATCAACTAGATCAGATTATTATTTATTCTTTCTATTTCTATTTATTAAATCCCATTTGTTATTTTTATTGATTATTGATTATCGATTATTGATTATTGATTATCGATTATTGATTATTGATTATTGGTTATATTGAAAATCCCAAATATCCCAAATTAATCCCATCTTTTATATCAAACACCCAGATGATTAATTAATTATTAACCGCAATGCCCAGCACCGCCCTTATCATATTCCTCAATAGAAATATTTTTAATTAATTAATTAATTATTAATTAATTAATGGTCACTGCAGCTTGCCATGCACAGCATAATCCAGATGATATTCCTGAATGGAAATATTTTAATTAATGTTATTAATTAATTAATTAATTAATTAATTAATTAATTAATGGCCCCGGCAGCTTGCCACGCACAGCATAATCCAGGTGATATTCCTGAAGGGAAATATTTTAATTAATATTATTAATTAATTAATTAATGGCCATCAAAGCTTGCCATGCACAGCCTAATCCAGATTATATTCCTAAATAAATATATTTTAAATGAATATTATTAATTAATTAATGGCCACATTACTATTATTATTATTATTATTATTATTATTATTATTATTATTATTATTATTATTATTATTATTATTATTATTATTATTATTATTATTATCATCATCATTATCATTACCATAATAATAATAATAATAATTTACAGTCACCAATTCTGTTAATATCCTATAAATGTATTGATTACAAATTTATTAATATTTCATTGATTAGTAATTAATTGTAGCTCCTGATTGGTTCCCATGTGGTGTTTGATCTTTATTAATTAACATTTCGGTTTCTAGTTCCTATTTCTGATTCCATTAATTAATTATATTGATATCCATTAGCTGTAATTACTGGTATTAATGATCATTAATTATTGATTGGTTATTTTTATTTCCTAATTGTGTTTGTATTTATTCATAGCTGCTGCTTGTATTTATTATTTATTAATTATTTATTAATTATTAATTTATCATTTAATTATATAATATTTTAATTATTAATAATTATAATTATTTAATCAATATAATTAATCATTATGTAATTAGCATTTATTATTTATTAATTATTTCTTTTAAATTATTATTTAGTTAATTAGTATCAATTAATTATTTGTACTGATTATTAATTATTAATTATTGTTATTATTTTTGATTTTATTTATTAATTAGATTTCCATTGATTATTTCTACTGATTATTAATTATTCATTATTTTTATTATTCCTAATTTTATTTATTAATTAGATTTCCATTGATTACTTGTATTGATTAATTATTAATTATTTTTATTATCTCTGATTCTATTTATTAGTTGGATTTGGATAGATTATTTCTACTGATTATTAATAATTAATAATTAATTATTAATTATGCCTTTATTTCCATTTCTATTGAATCCATTCTGTGCCCAATGCCCACACCTGGGCATGCCCAAAGTGCCAACCCTTAGGTGCCCAGATTTCCAGCCGATTACTGAGCTCCATTGATTACTAATTATTAATTAACCGCTATTATTTCTGATTTTACCAATTATTATTGCCCCAGAGGCACCAGAGATGGCACCAATGCCCATCCCCAGAGGTTATTTTTATGGCACCAATTTTATTTATTAATTAAGGCACCAGAGATGGCACCAATGCCCATTGCCCCAGAGGCACCAGAGATGGCACCAATGCCCAATTGCCCCAAAATTAACCAGAGATGGCACCTTTATGCCCATTGCCCCAGGGGCACCCAGAGATGGCACCAATGCCCATCCCCAGAGGCACCAGAGATGGCACCAATGCCCATCCCCAGGGGCACCAGAGATGGCACCAATGCCCATTGCCCCAGGGGCACCAGAGATGGCACCAATGCCATCCCCAGAGGCACCAGAGATGGCACCAATGCCATCCCCAGAGGCACCAGAGATGGCACCAATGCCATCCCCAAAGGCACCAGAGATGGCACCAATGCCCATTGCCCCAGGGGCACCAGAGATGGCACCAATGCCCATCCCCAGAGGCACCAGAGATGGCACCAATGCCCATTGCCCCAAAGGCACCAGAGATGGCACCAATGCCCATTGCCCCAGAGGCACCAGAGATGGCACCAATGCCCATTGCCCCAGGGGCACCAGAGATGGCACCAATGCCCATTGCCCCAGGGGCACCAGAGATGGCACCAATGCCATCCCCAGGGGCACCAGAGATGGCACCAATGCCATCCCCAGGGGCACCAGAGATGGCACCAATGCCATCCCCAGAGGCACCAGAGATGGCACCAATGCCCATTGCCCCAGAGGCACCAGAGATGGCACCAATGCCCATCCCCAGAGGCACCAGAGATGGCACCAATGCCCATCCCCAGGGGCACCAGACATGGCACCAATGCCATCCCCAGAGGCACCAGAGATGGCACCAATGCCATCCCCAGGGGCACCAGAGATGGCACCAATGCCCATTGCCCCAGAGGCACCAGAGATGGCACCAATGCCCATTGCCCCAGAGGCACCAGAGATGGCACCAATGCCCATCCTGAGATTTTCGGGGAATTTTGGGGGATTTTTTGGGGATTTTTTTGGGATTTTTTGGGGGATTTTTTTTGATTTTTTGGGAATTTTATTTGGGATTTTTTGGGATTTTTGGGGGATTTTTGGGGATTTTTTGGGGATTTTTTGGGGATTTTTGGGGATTTTTGGGATTTTTGGGGGATTTTTTTTGAGATTTTATTGGGGATTTTTTGGGGATTTTTGGGGATTTTTTGGGATTTTTTGGGGAATTTTTTGGGATTTTTTGGGGATTTTTGGGGATTTTTTGGGGATTTTTGGGGATTTTTGGGATTTTTTGGGATTTTTAGGATGTTGGGGATTTTATTGGGGATTTTTTTGGGGATTTTTTGGGGATTTTTTTGAGATTTTATTTGGGATTTTTGGGGGATTTTATTGGGAATTTTCTGGGATTTTTGGGGGGATTTTTCTGGGATTTTTTGGGATTTTTGGGGGATTTTTTCGGGGATTTTTTTTTATTTTTCTGGGATTTTTGGGATTTTATTGGGGATTTTTCTGGGATTTTTTGGGTATTTTTTCTGGGATTTTTTGTGGTTTTTTGGGATTTTTTTCTGTTTTTCTGGGATTTTTGGGGATTTTTTGGATTTTTTTTTCCTGGGGTTTTTTTAATTTTTTTTGGGGAATTTTGGGGATTTTTTTGGGGGTTTTGGGTTTTTTGCCTGTTTTTTGGAGGATTTTTTTGGGTTTTTTCCGTTTTTTGGGGTCTTTTTTTGCCCGGTTTTTTGGGGGGTTTTTTTTCTGTTTTTTTTCCCTTTTTTTGGGTTTTTTGGGGTTTTTTTTGCCTGTTTTTTTGGGGGGTGCTTGGGGTTTATTCCATTTTTTGGGGGGATTTTTGGGTTTTATTCCGGGTTTTTTGGGTTTTTTTGAGTTTTTTGCCAGGTTTTTGGGGATTTTTGCCCGTTTTTTTGGGAGTTTTGGGGTTTTTCTGTGTTTTTTGGGTTTTTTGTGGTTTTTGTATGGTTTTTTTGGGTTTTTTGCCTGTTTTGGGGGATTTTTTTCCCTTTTTTGGGGTTTTTTTGGGGTTTTTTTGTTTTGTTTTTTGCCTGTTTTTTGGGGTTTTTCTCCCGGTTTTTTTTGGGTTTTTTGGGTTTTCAGGGGTTTTTGCCTTTTTTTGTTTTTTTTGGGTTTTTGCCTGTTTTCCCTTTTTGGTTTTTGGGGTTTTTGGTTTTGCCTGTTTTTGGTTTTTTTCCCTTTTTTCGCTTAGTTTTTAGGGGTTTTTGCCTTTTTGGGGTTTTTGGGGTTTTTTGTTTGTTTTGTTTTGCCTGTTTTGGGTTTTGGGTTTTTCTTTTTTGTTTTTTCTGGGGTTTTGCCTTTTTTTGTTTTTTTGGGTTTTTCACTTTTTTGTTTGTTTTGCTTGTTTTGGGATTTTTTGGGGGTTTTTTTTGGTTTTTTGCCTGTTTTGGGGTTTTTCCCCCTTTTTTGGGGTTTTTGGGGGTTTTTTTGCCTGTTTTGGGGGTTTTTTGGGTTTTTTGTTTGTTTGTTTTTTTGCCTGTTTTGGGGTGGTTTTTTTGTATTTTTTTGTTTTGTTTTTTGCCTGTTTTTGGGGTTTTTTTCCCTTTTTTTTTGTTTTTTGGGTTTTGGGGTTTTTGCCTGTTTTTGGGTTTTTCCCTTTTTGATTTTTGGTTTTGCCTGTTTTTTCGCTGGTTTTTTGGGGGGGTGGTTTGCCTGTTTTGGGATTTTTTGGGGTTTTTTTTTGGTTTTTTGCCTGTTTTTGGGGTTTTTTCCCCGTTTTTTGGGGGGTTTTTTGCCTGTTTTTGGGGTTTTTTTGGTTTTTTGCCTGTTTTTGGGGTTTTTTTCCCGGGTTTTTTGCCTGGTTTTGGGGTTTTTTCCCCATTTTTTTTGGGTTTTTTGCCTGTTTTTTGGGTTTTTTTTCCCTATTTTTGTTGGTTTTTTTGTTTCGTTTTTTGCCTGTTTTTTGGGGTTTTTTCCCCTTTTTTGTTGTTTTTTGTTTTATTTTTTGCCTGTTTTGGGATTTTTTTCCTTTTTTTTCTTGTTTTTTGTTTCGTTTTTCGCCTCTTTTTTGAGCTTTTCCCCCATTTTTTTTTGTTTTTATGTTTTTTCCCCGTTTTTCGCTGCTTTTCGCCACGTTTTTTTTGGAATTTTTGCATTTTTTGGGGGGCCGGGTTCATTTTTTGGATTTCCCGGATTCTTTGGGGTGCTTCGCCTCTGTTTCGGGAGTCGCGCCGGCCCACAAGGAGTTAACGTCTCCCTGCCCTCCGTTTGCATCTGGCGCTTTTGGTTTATTTTGTTTTTCTCTTGCCCAGCAAAAGTTGGCAGAGGCTCCCATTTTCCATCACGCGAGCATTTGGGAATTGTGAGCGGAATGAAACCGATCCAATCTCCTGCCTGCGACATGAATTTTCATTAATTACAACCTTGTCAGCGAAAGCATTATCAAAGCTGAATATGAAAATGCTAATGAGCGCTCATTTGCATCTTTTGCTTTGTTGGAATGTCATTAATTATTACATTTTATGATGATGAATGCAGCTGTCGAAGCTCTCCGATGCATAATTAGCCAGCAGAATGCCAGCAGCCGATCAGCAATTTTGGGGGAAAAAAGGCCAAAAAACCCCAAAAAGTGAAAATCCTCCCCCAAATTTCCCCGCGCCCGGCGCCAGCTCCCCGAAACTTTTCGAGAATTTCTCCCCGCTCCGTCTCCAATTCTTTGGGAATTTTTGATTTTGATTTTCTTCTTTTTTTTTGCCCAATCGTTATTCCAGCTTAATTAATGCCACGCTTAATTATAACACCATGATGTCAGCGGTTTTAATTAAGTATTGGCTCGGGTACAAGAAAACTCCTCGCTGCAGTAAAAGTCGCTTTTGGTGCCTTCCAAAGTGCTCGGGAGGTGGGGAAATGGGGATTTGGGGCCTTGGGGGTGGGAAATATTCACAGGAGCGTTACAGCGGGCTGTAAATATGCTATATGTTCACGTTATAGGATGTCTCTGCAAATATAGATGTGTTCTAATATATAGATTTAGTATTATATATATATGTATGTGAAAAGTATGTATTATATATATTTTGGTTTATCTGTATTAGACATATTATATAGATATGTTCTATATATATATATGATGTGGGTTTAGGTATTATATATATTATATATCTGCAAAAGTATGTATTATATATATTTTGTGTTCATATCTATATTAGATATCTATATATTATAGGATATATCTATAAATATATGATTTAGATATTATATATATATTATATTATATATCTGGGTTTATATATATTGTGTTTATATATTATATATATTATATATCTATATATGTGAAAAGGTATTATATATATATTATATATATTTTATATGTTTTATCTTTATCTATTTAAACATATATATTATAGGATATATCTGCAAATATAGATATGTTATATATATATATGATGTGGTTTTAGGTATTATATATATATGTGATATTGTTTATATTGTATATTATATATATATATATTATATTATAAAATTATATTATATTATATATTATATTATATTATATTATTTATATTATATTATTATAGGATATTATCTGCAAATATGTATTATTCTATATTGTGTTCATATATTATAGGATATATGGGTTTAGGTATTATATATATTATATATATTATATATCTGCAAAAGTATGTATTATATATGTATTTTGTGTTTATATCTATATTATAGGATATATATGAAATATAATATGTACAAAATATATATAAAATTATATATATATATATCTGCAAAAGTTTAATATATTATATATATATTATATATATCTGCAAAATAGATATATTATATATATTGTGTGTTTTATATCTATATTATTATATATGTATTTTGTGTTCATATATATATATCTATATTATATGATAAATCTACAAATATATATATATAATGTATATATATAATGCGGTTTTATATATTATCTATATTATATTATATATCTGCAAAAGTATGTATTATATATATCTATATTATATTATATATATAGGATATATCTGCAAATATAGTATGTATTATATATATATGTGTGTTTTAGGTATATATATATTATTATATCATATATCTATATCATGTGATATATCTGCAAATATATCTAAAATATATCTAATATATTTATATATTATATCTATTATATATATATAGCTATCTATATTATAGGATATATAATATATATTTTATATATATATGTGTGGTTTATATTATATATATATATTATATATCTGCAAAAATATATATATATATTTTGTGTTCTGTCTATTTATATCTATATTATAGGATATATCTGCAAATATATATCTATATTATATATATGACATCTTTATATCTGCAAAAGTATGATATATCTGGAAATCTGCAAATATAGATATGTAATATATATATGTGGGTTTTATATTTTATATATTATATATATTATATGGTATATCTGCAAAAGTATATACTATATATATTTTGTGTTTATATCTATATTAGACATATATATTATATGATATCTATGAAAAATATATATTATATTTTTAATGTATATGTGTTTATACATATAATATATTGTGTTTATATCTATATTGGAAATATATATTATATTATATTATATTATATATTTGTTAAAATAGATATTATATATATATGTGTTTATGTCTATATTAGACATATATATTATATTATATATTATATATCTGCATTTGGATATATCTGCAAATATATATTTATATATATATATGTGGTTTTATATATTTATATATATATATATATCTGCAAAAATGTATTATATATATTTTGTGTTCATATCTATATTAGACATATATATTATAGGATAAATCAAAAATATATCTATTATATATATATATATTATATCTATAATGTCTATTTTGTGTTTATATCTATATATATTATATTATATATTTAATGAATAATAATGTGGTTTATCCTATCTATATTGTATTATATATATCTATTTATAGTGTGTTTATATCAAAACATCTATATTATGTGATATATCTATTATAAAATATATATATATATAATATATAATAATATTTATTTTATGTGTCTTGTCTATTTTACACATATAATATTAAAATTATCTCAATATTCTATATCTGTATATCTGTGTTATATGAAAATTCTGATGCATTAATTTTCTTAAATATAGATAAATATATAACATAGAGATGTATCTATATTTTAATGTATGTAATGTTTATAAATATCATATATATGATATCTATGTATTATATTTGTAAAATAGATATTATATTTATATTTTATTATATATATATATATATAATAAATTTATGTATGAGGTTTTTTATTATATATATTATATGATATATATATTAAATATTCCAATAAATATTTGATGTGTTGTGTTGGATTTAGATATAGATTTTAGGGATTTATAATATAGAGAGATAAGTAATATGTATAGAAATAAATATAATATAGATATATATATAGAAATAGATATATATAAGATAGAGATATATATTATATAGATATATACAAGATAGAGGTATATGTAAAATATAGAGATATATATTAAAAATATATAATAAAATTTTAGGGATTTTTGGGGGGATTTTTTTGGAATTTTTAGGCACTTTTAATTGGAATTTTAAAGGATTTTTTGGTGATTTTCTTGGGATTTTGGGGGGATTTTTTCGGGAATTTTTAGGGATTTGTGGGAGATTTTGGTGGGAATTTTTAGGGACTTTTGGGGTGATTTGGGGAATTTTTGGGGCTTTATGGATTTTGGGCTTTTTTGGGAATTATGGGGATATGTATAATATAGATATATATATTTATATTTATATAATTTAGATATATATTATATAGATATAAGGTAGATATATATAAAATATAGAGATATATATGTATAATACAAATATATATAACCTAAAGGTATATAATATATATATAATATATATAATATAGCATGTAATATAGAGATATGTATATAATAGAGATATCTAATATAGAGATATATATAAAATATAGACATATATATATATTTTAATATATATATATAAAATTCTCTTAAATTTTTAGGTTTTAAAAAATATTAAAGTAGAACCGATGCTATGTAAGCTACTTCTTTTCAAAGAAAAAATGAATTTATTGCCCATTAGCAGAAAAAAGCAACTTTTTCCTGTTAGGAGTTGATGGAATTTTGGATTTAAATGGAATTTCTGCATCACGTTTGAATGCTATGAATATGCAACAGGTTCTTGGTTTTAGGGGTTAATCCTTTGTTAGTGGGGTCCTTTTGGGGTGTCCTTTTGTCTCGTGTTGTCCTAATTCAGCTTCTCCAAATTATTATTACTCTAATTATATTTTCTATGGTTCTATTTGCATTTTCTATGGTTCTATTTGCATTTTCTATGGTTATATTTGTATTTTCTATCTATGTATCCATAGATCCATATTTGTATATATGGTTATATTTGTATTTTTATGGTTATATTTATATTTTTATGGTTCTATTTGTATTTTTATGGTTCTATATTATATAGTTACATTTGTATTTTGTACATATGTATATATATATATATCCATATTTGCATATATGGTTATATCTGTATTTTCCATGGTTATATATTCATTTTATATGGCTATATATGTATTTTCTATGGTTACATTTGCATTTTATATGGTTATATTTGCATTTTATATGGTTATATTTGCATTTTCTATGGTTATATATGTATTTTATATGGTTATATATGTATTTTGTATAGTTATATATGTATTTTGTATAGTTATATATATATTTTATATGGTTATATATGTATTTTGTATATACGTATACAAATGTAGATATTTGTATATATGCTTCTATTTGTATTTTATATGGTTATATATATATTTTACATGGTTCTATTTGTATTTTATATAGTTATATATGTATTTTATATAGTTATATATGTATTTTATATGGTTATATATGTATTTTGTATAGACGTATACAAATGTAGATATTTGTATATATGCTTCTATTTGTATTTTATATGGTTACATTTGCATTTTCTATGGTTATATATGTATTTTATATAGTTATATATGTATTTTATATAGTTATATATATATTTTATATGGTTACATTTGCATTTTATATGGTTATATATGTATTTTATATGGTTATATTTGTATTTTATATGGTTATATTTGTATTTTCTGTATATGTATCCATAGATCCACGTTGGTATATATGGTTGTATATGGATTTGATATGGTTGTATATGTATTTTCTATGGTTCTATTTGTATTTTATATCATTTTATTTGTATTTTATATGGTTTTATTTGCATTTTCTATGGTTCTATTTGTATATATATACACAAATATATATATATATGTATATATATACACAAATATATATATATATATATATATACAAATATATATATATATATATATATAAATATATATATATATATATATATACACAAATATATATATATACACATATCCATATTCGTATATACGGCTATATTTGCATTTTCTATATATGCATACATATACAAATATTTTTATATATGCTTATACACGTATTTTTATGGTTCTATTTTTGGAACCGTTGGATTCCTCAACTTGAAAAATTACCTTTTTTTTTCATTTCAAAATTAAATTTTTTCATTTCAAAATTAAATTTTTTCATTTCAAATTATATTTTTCATTTGAAAATTATATTTTTCATTTCAAAATTAAATTTTTCATTTCAAAATTAAATTTTTCATTTAGAAATAATTTTTTTATTAATAAAAAATGGAATTCGAATGCCAAGTAAATCGGCGTTTCACGCGGGGTGGAGCGCACGCAGGCGCGCAGGGGCTCCGGGAGCGGCGCGGGGGCTCCGGGAGCGGCGGCGCGGGGGCTCCGGGAGCGGCGCGGGGGCTCCGGGAGCGGCGGCGCGGGGCTCCGGGAGCGGCGGCGCGGGGCGGCGGCGCAGGGGCCGGGAGCGGCGGCGGCGCAGGGGCTCCGGGAGCGGCGCTCCGGGGGGAGCGGCGGCGGGGGGCTCAGGGAGCGGCGCGGGGCGGGAGCGGCGGCGCGGGGCTCCGGGAGCGGCGGCGCGGGGGCTCCGGGAGCGGCGGCGGGGGCTCCGGGAGCGGCGGCGCGGGGGCTCCGGGAGCGGCGGCGCAGGGCGGCAGCGGCGGCGCGCGGCCCGGAGCAGATGGGCCCATTCCACATGAGCGGCGCCATCAATCACAGCTGAAGGGCCCAGGTGCGCCGCAGCCGCGCGCCATCGTCCCCATTTCACAGTCTGTCACACACGGGCCCCGTGCCGCGGCGGGGCTGGCTGCGCCTAAATCCCTTCCTGAGACCGTACAGAGCCATCCTGCGATCCCACAGAGCCGCACTGTGACCGTACAGAGCCATCCCACAGACCCGCACTGTGACCGTACAGACCTACACTGTGACCCCACACACCGTCCGGCTCTGTCACACACGGGCCCCGTGCCGCAGCGGGGCCGCCTGCGCCTAAATCCCTTCCTGTGACCGCACACACCGTCCGGCTCTGTCACACACGGGCCCCGTGCCGCAGCGGGGCTGGCTGTGCCTAAATCCCTTCCTGAGACCGCACAGACCCCCCCTGTGACCCCACAGACAATTCCGGCTCTGTCCCACACGGGCCCCGTGCCGCAGCGCCGGCCCCGCCGCCAGCCTGGTGCGGGTCCTCAGGACCCCGCTGCACCTAAATCCCTTCCCATCCCTGGTCGGGACCCCACAGACTCTTCCCGTTATGGGGAGTCGTTGGTTTCCTGTCTGTGATCCCACAAAACCTGGCCGTGATCCCACAAAACCTGGCCATGATCCCACAAACACTTCCTGTGATCCCACAAACCCTTCCTGTGATCCCACAAACCGTTCCTGTGATCCTACAAACCCTTCCTGCCATGGGGAGCACGTTCCTGTCTGTGACCCCACAAAACCTGGCCATGACCCCACAAACCCTCCCTGTGATCCCACAATCCGTTCCTGTGACCCCACAAACCCTGTGACCCCACAAACCCTTCCTGTGATCCTACAAACCCTTCCTGCATTTGGGATCACATCCCTTCCTCCCTGTGATCCCACAAACCCTTCCTGTGACCCCACAAACCCTGGGACCCCACCCCTTCCTGTGTCCATGATCCCTGTGAAATCCTTCCTGTGATCCCACAAACCCTTCCCTGGCCGTGGCCCCACAATCCCTGTGACCCCACAATCCCTGTGACCCCACAGACCCTGTGACCCCACAAACCCTTCCTGTGATCCTACAAACCCTTCCTGCATTTGGGATCACATCCCTTCCCTGTCCCCCACAGACCCTGTGACCCCACAACCCCCTTCCTGCCCCCATGGGGACCCCACAGACCCTTCCTGTGATCCCACAAAACCTGGTCATGATCCCACAAACCCTCCCTGTGACCCCACAAACCGTTCCTGTGACCCCACAAAACCTGGCCATGATCCCACAAACCCTCCCTGTGACCCCACAAATTCTTCCCCACAAACCCTGGGAAACCCTTCCCTGACCCCACAAACCCTGTGACCCCACAAACCCTTCCCCACAATGTGATCCCACAAACCCTTCCTGTGACCCCATTTGGGATCCCCAAAAACCTCCCTGTCCCCACAAACCCCACAGACCCTCCCTGTGACCCCACAAACCCTGTGACCCCACAAACCCTTCCTGTGACCCCACACACCCTCCCTGTGACCCCACAAACCCTGTGACCCCACAAACCCTTCCTGTGACCCCACAGACCCTGTGACCCCACAAACCCTGTGACCCCACAAACCCTGTGACCCCACAAACCCTTCCTGTGACCCCACAGACCCTGTGACCCCACAGACCCTTCCTGTGACCCCACAGACCCTGTGACCCCACAGACCCTCCCTGTGACCCCACAATCCCTGTGACCCCACAAACCCTGTGACCCCACAAACCCTTCCTGTGACCCCACAGACCCTGTGACCCCACAGACCCTGTGACCCCACAAACCCTGTGACCCCACAAACCCTGTGACCCCACAAACCCTTCCTGTGACCCCACAAACCCTCCCTGTGACCCCACAATCCCTTCCTGTGACCCCACAAACCCCTGTGACCCCACAAACCCTGTGACCCCACAGACCCTGTGACCCCACAAACCCTCCCTGTGACCCCACAGACCCTGTGACCCCACACACCCTCCCTGTGACCCCACAGACCCTGTGACCCCACAAACCCTTCCTGTGACCCCACAAACCCTTCCTGTGACCCCACAAACCCTCGCTGTGACCCCACAAACCCTTCCTGTGACCCCACAAACCCTGTGACCCCACAATCCCTGTGACCCCACAATCCCTGTGACCCCACAAACCCTTCCTGTGACCCCACAGACCCTGTGACCCTGTGACCCCACAGACCCTGTGACCCCACAAACCCTCCCTGTGACCCCACAAACCCTCCCTGTGACCCCACAAACCCCTGTGACCCCACAATCCCTGTGACCCCACAAACCCTCCCTGTGACCCCACAATCCCTGTGACCCCACAAACCCTGTGACCCTACAAACCCTGTGACCCCACAGACCCTGTGACCCCACAGACCCTGTGACCCCACAAACCCTGTGACCCCACAAACCCTTCCTGTGACCCCACAAACCCTGTGACCCCACACACCCTCCCTGTGACCCCACAAACCCTGTGACCCCACAAACCCTGTGACCCCAAAACCGTCCCTGCGATCCCATATTGATCCCATCCATCTGTACATGATATATTTTATATATTGATAGATCCATTTATACAGCTATTAATTATTTCAATGATATATTCATCATTAAATTACAGATTTCTAGTCAGAATTAATTATATAATATATTATGTAAATATCAATATGAGCATGATATATTATATGTTAAAATATATTAATTTATCTACAAATATAAAATTAAATTAAACTATATATTTGTATTTATAAATATAACTAAATAATATATTAATTTATGTAAATACTATGCATATTATATAATAAAATATTAATTTATATAAATAAATACTTATTAATTGAATTATATATATTTATACTTATAAATAAATAAATTATTTATAATTATAATTAAATTATATATTAATTCATATAAATATTGTATATATATTTGGATATTATATATTATAAATCAATATATATTGACTTCTACAAATATATAATAATTACATTTCATATTTATAATTCCAATAAAACTCGATCTCAATTTATAAAAATATTAATATGCATATTATACGTTATATATATTCATATATCTATATTTATAAATAGATGAAAATTAAACTATATATTTATATTATTGATTAAAATTTAGATTTATATTTATTTAAAATTATGTATATAATAAATATAAAATATGATTAATATGGAGTAATATATAAAATATATATCATTCATATAAAATTAATATCAAACTATATTATTAATATAAACATACAATATTTATATTTATATTTATATTTATATTTATAATTATATTTATATTTATATTTATATTTATATTTATATTTATATTTATATTTATATTTATTTATAATTATAAAATTAAAATTATATTTATATTTATATTTATATTTATTATATTTGTATTTAATATATATAAATAATATAATATATATAAATATAATATAATATAATATAAAAATTATATTTATAATATAATATAATATAATATCATATAATATCATATAATATGAATATAATATAATATAATATGAATATAATATGAATATAATTAAATTAAACCCCTGCTAGTTGGGGACAATTGCACAGGGTTGGGGACAATTCCTGTGCCACCCTGGGGACAATTCCTGTGCCCACCCTGGGGACAATTCCTGTGTCCCCACCCTGGGGACAATTCCTGTGTCCCCACCCTGGGGACAATTCCTGTCCCACCCTGGGGACAATTCCTGTGTCCCCATCCTGGGGACAATTCCTGTGCCACCCTGGGGACAATTCCTGTGTCCACCCTGGGGACAATTCCTGTGCCCATCCTGGGGACAATTCCTGTGTCCCCACCCTGGGGACAATTCCTGTGTCCCATCTCCTCCATCCCGTGGCTCCCATCTCCTCCATCCCGTGGCTCCCATCTCCTCCATCCCATGGCTCCCATCTCCATCCCATGGGGACAATCTCCTCCATCCCTGGGGACAATCTCCTCCATCTCCATCCCTGGGGACCCATCTCCTCCATCCCGTGGCTCCCATCTCCATCCCGTGGCTCCCATCTCCTCCATCCCGTGGCTCCCATCTCCTCCATCCCATGGCTCCCATCTCCATCCCATGGCTCCCATCTCCTCCATCCCATGGCTCCCATCTCCTCCATCCCGTGGCTCCCATCTCCTCCATCCCAAGATCCCATCTCCTCCATCCCGTGGCTCCCATCTCCATCCCATGGCTCCCAACTCCTCCATCCCATGGCTCCCATCTCCATCCCATGGCTCCAATCTCCATCCCATGGCTCCCAACTCCTCCGTCCCGTGGCTCCCAACTCCTCCATCCCAAGATCCCATCTCCTCCATCCCATGGCTCCCATCTCCTCCATCCCGTGGCTCCCATCTCCTCCATCCCGTGGCTCCCATCTCCCCCATGGCTCCCATCCCTCCCCGTGGCTCCCATCTCCATCCCATGGCTCCCATCTCCTCCATCCCGTGGCTCCCATCTCCTCCATCCCATGGCTCCCATCTCCTCCATCCCATGGCTCCCAACTCCATCCCATGGCTCCCATCTCCTCCATCCCATGGCTCCCATCTCCTCCATCCCATGGCTCCCATCTCCTCCATCCCATGGCTCCCATCTCCTCCATCCCGTGGCTCCCATCTCCATCCCATGGCTCCCATCTCCATCCCATGGCTCCCATCTCCTCCATCCCATGGCTCCCATCTCCTCCATCCCGTGGCTCCCATCTCCTCCATCCCATGGCTCCCATCTCCTCCATCCCAAGATCCCATCTCCTCCATCCCATGGCTCCCATCTCCATCCCATGGCTCCCATCTCCATCCCATGGCTCCCATCTCCATCCCATGGCTCCCATCTCCATCCCATGGCTCCCATCTCCTCCATCCCATGGCTCCCATCTCCTCCATCCCGTGGCTCCCATCTCCTCCATCCCAAGATCCCAACTCCATCCATCCCGTGGCTCCCATCTCCCATCCCATGGCTCCCATCTCCATCCCATGGCTCCCATCTCCTCCATCCCGTGGCTCCCATCTCCTCCATCCCCTGGCTCCCATCTCCTCCATCCCATGGCTCCCATCTCCTCCATCCCCTGGCTCCCATCTCCTCCATCTCGTGGCTCCCATCTCCTCCATCCCATGGCTCCCATCTCCTCCATCCCATGGCTCCCATCTCCTCCATCCCATGGCTCCCATCTCCATCCCGTGGCTCCCATCTCCTCCATCCCGTGGCTCCCATCTCCTCCATCCCATGGCTCCCAACTCCTCCATCCCGTGGCTCCAATCTCCATCCCATGGCTCCAATCTCCATCCCATGGCTCCCATCTCCTCCATCCCATGGCTCCCATCTCCTCCATCCCAAGATCCCATCTCCTCCATCCCATGGCTCCCATCTCCTCCATCCCATGGCTCCCATCTCCTCCATCCCATGGCTCCCATCTCCTCCATCCCAAGGCTCCCATCTCCTCCATCCCATGGCTCCCATCTCCTCCATCCCGTGGCTCCCATCTCCTCCATCCCAAGATCCCATCTCCTCCATCCCGTGGCTCCCATCTCCTCCATCCCGTGGCTCCCATCTCCATCCCATGGCTCCCATCTCCTCCATCCCATGGCTCCCATCTCCTCCATCCCATGGCTCCCATCTCCATCCCATGGCTCCCATCTCCTCCATCCCGTGGCTCCCATCTCCTCCATCCCAAGATCCCATCTCCTCCATCCCGTGGCTCCATCCGTTCCCTGATTTCTGCCGTTCCCTGTGGCGATGCCGTCTCCGTTTCCCCCCTGCCTGGCGGGAAGAGCCTGCAGCAAGTTTGCAGCAGCCTCCATCCCCTCCTCCCTCCCTCCCTCCCTCCCTGCCCAGGCTGTTTTTCCCAGCCAAAGCTGCCCCAAAAGTTGATTTTATTTATCCAAACTCCTCCATTAGCGGCACGCTGGGAAGTTCAGAGCTCAGGGCCGGCCTGTGGATTCCCCTTAGTTAAATTCCCTTTTTGTTGGGCGCTCGGGCCTTTCGCTGGGAGCATAACAAACCCTTTGTTTTTCCCTGCCTAACGGAGCGTGAGTGCCTATGGAAATGCCCCACTAATTCACCAAATTGGTTTTGTTGCCCAGATTTTCCCACATGTCCATTTTCCAGCTGCAATGCAAATTTCTGCCCGCAGCCGCTCGTGTCCCCCCTCCAGACCCTTGGGGTGATGCACTCGTGGAAGATCTGCAGCCACTTCGGCCAAAAACGCCCCAAAAACTCCAATCCAACCCCCTTTTAAAATGTAATTTGCATTTCTTTGTGCTGCTTTTTGTTTTTTACAATTATTTTCAATCGTTTTCTGTTGGAAAGGATTTTAAAGTTAATTTTATTCCACTTCCCAAATCTCCAAATTGAATATTTTCAGCAAGTTTCTCTAAACACCCAAACAGTTTGGAGCTCAAAATTCCCTTTGCCCCTGAGAGAACAGCAGCAAAACCTCCCTGAAAAGGCAAATTCCAAGAATCCATGGAAGGGGAAGGAGTTTTTAATGATTTTACTGGAAAAGTTGATTTTCTGTGCTGGAGGTAGAAACTGGAGACTGGAAATTGTGGGCAGGAGTTTGGGATTATGGGCAGGATCCCAAAATTATGGGCAGGAGTTTGGGATTATGGGCAGGAGTTTGGGATTATGGGCAGGATCCCAAAATTATGGGCAGGAGTTTGGGATAATGAACAGGAGTTTGGGATTATGGGCAGGATCCCAAAATTATGGGCAGGAGTTTGGGATTATGGACAGGAGTTTGGGATTGTGGGCAGGAGTTTGGGATAATGAACAGGAGTTTGGGATTATGGGCAGGAGTTTGGGATTATGGGCAGGAGTTTGGGATTTGGGCAGGAGTTTGGGATTGTGGGCAGGAGTTTGGGATAATGAACAGGAGTTTGGGATTATGAACAGGAGTTTGGGATTATGGGCAGGAGTTTGGGATTATGGGCAGGAGTTTGGGATTAAGGACAGGACTCTGGGATTATGAACAAGAGCCCAGAATTATGGACAGGAGTTTGGGATTATGGACAGGACTTTGGGATCCTGGGCAGGAGTTTGGGATTGTGGACAGGAGTTTGGGATTTTGGGCAGGAGTTTGGGATAATGAACAGGACTCTGGGATTAGGGACAGGAACCAGATTTATGGACAAGAGTCTGGTTTTATGGACAGGAGTTTGGGAATTTTGGACAGGAGCCCAGGGATTATGGGCAGGAGTTTGGACATTAAACCCAGGACAGGAGTCTGGGATTAGGGACAGGAACCCAGAATTATGATCAGCAGTCTGGGATTACAGGCAGAAGCCCAGAATCATGGACAGGACTCTGGGATTAGGGACAGGAGCCCAGAATTAGGGACAAGAACCCAGAACTACGGACAGGAGCCTGGGATTAGGGACAGGACTCTGGGATTAGGGACAGGAGTCTGGGATTAGGGACAGGAGTTTGGGATTATGGACAGGAGTCTGGGATTATGGGCAGGACTTTGGGATTGGGGACAGGACTTGGGATTGGGGACAGGGGTTTGGGATTAGGGACAGGAGTTTGGGATTATGGGACAGGATCTGGGATTATGGGCCAGGAGTTTGGGATTGGGGACAGGAGCCTGGGATTGGGGACAGGATCCTGGGATTATGGGACAGGACTCTGGGATTGGGGACAGGACTCTGGGATTGGGGGCAGGAGTTTGGGATTGGGGACAGGGGTTTGGGATTGGGGACAGGGGTTTGGGATTGGGGACAGGACTCTGGGATTAGGGACAGGAGTCTGGGATTGGGGACAGGGGTTTGGGATTGGGGACAGGAGTCTGGGATTAGGGACAGGATCTGGGATTGGGGACAGGACTCTGGGATTGGGGACAAGGGGTCTGGGATTTATGGACAGGAGTCTGGGATTGGGGACAGGGGTCTGGGATTGGGGACAGGAGTCTGGGATTGGGGACAGGACTCTGGGATTGGGGACAGGACTCTGGGATTGGGGACAGGAGTCTGGGATTGGGGGCAGGGAGTCTGGGATCATGGACAGGACTCTGGGATTGGGGACAGGAGTCTGGGATTAGGGACAGGGGTCTGGGATTGGGGACAGGACTCTGGGATTGGGGACAGGAGTCCAGAATCATGGACAGGACCCCAGATTTATGGACGGGAGTCTGGGATTATGAAGAGGAACCCAGAATTGAGAACAGGACTCTGGGATTGGGGACAGGACTCTGGGATTGGGGACAGGAGTCTGGGATTGGGGACAGGGGTCTGGGATTGGGGACAGGACTCTGGGATTGGGGACAGGGGTCTGGGATTGGGGACAGGACTCTGGGATTGGGGACAGGGGTCTGGGATTGGGGACAGGACTCTGGGATTGGGGACAGGAGTCTGGGATTGGGGACAGGGGTCTGGGATTGGGGACAGGAGTCTGGGATTGGGGACAGGAGTCTGGGATTAGGGACAGGGGTCTGGGATTAGGGCCAGGACTCTGGGATTAGGGACAGGGGTCTGGGATTAGGGACAGGGGTCTGGGATTAGGGACAGGAGTCTGGGATTGGGGACAGGACTCTGGGATTGGGGACAGGGGTCTGGGATTGGGGACAGGACTCTGGGATTGGGGACAGGGGTCTGGGATTAGGGACAGGAGTCTGGGATTGGGGACAGGGGTCTGGGATTAGGGACAGGAGTCTGGGATTGGGGACAGGAGTCTGGGATTAGGGACGGGACTCTGGGATTAGGGACAGGGGTCTGGGATTGGGGACAGGACTCTGGGATTGGGGACAGGGGTCTGGGATTGGGGACAGGAGTCTGGGATTAGGGACAGGACTCTGGGATTAGGGACAGGAGTCTGGGATTGGGGACAGGGGTCTGGGATTGGGGACAGGACTCTGGGATTGGGGACAGGACTCTGGGATTGGGGACAGGGGTCTGGGATTGGGGACAGGAGTCTGGGATTGGGGACAGGACTCTGGGATTGGGGACAGGAGTCTGGGATTAGGGCCAGGACTCTGGGATTAGGGATGGGAGTCTGGGATTGGGGACAGGGGTCTGGGATTGGGGACAGGAGTCTGGGATTAGGGCCAGGACTCTGGAATTAGGGACAGGAGTCTGGGATTGGGGACAGGGGTCTGGGATTGGGGACAGGACTCTGGGATTAGGGCCAGGACTCTGGGATTGGGGCCAGGACTCTGGGATTAGGGCCAGGACTCTGGGATTAGGGACGGGAGGCGCTCCCTGCCTCCAGAGACGCCGGCTCCAGGCTGTCCCACAGCGTAACTCCTTCCAAACGCTGGGAGCTGTTTCGATCCCAACGCGAGGAACGCAAACTCGCCTGCACAGCGGGCAGGACAAACTCGCAGGCGTTCCGAGGCTCCTCTCGTGCCCGTGAACTGCCGGAGCCGACAGTTTCTATTTATACACCTGCTGCTGCTGCTTCCCAAAGAAATGGAGATGTCCTTGTCATTTTGTCGTTCGCTTTTTTCTGGGACTGCACTTGAGCGCTGAGCTCGGGATCCTGACTGGCAGCACTTTACAAATCCATTAACTCTTGACTGGGAATGGGAATTTTCACATCACTATTGTGGCTGCTTTTATTTCCCCGTTTTAATTTCCTTGACGCACCTTTCAGGCTCTGCTTCAAAGGGTTTGGGATTTCTCCAAGGACGGAGAGTCCCAAAACCAGCTTGGAATGGTGGCGGGAATGGGATGATCCTAAAACTCCCTCCCATGCCAAAGCGTTCCCTGCCTCCATCACTAAGAAAAGCAGCACAAAGTTGCTCCAGGGCTGATCCCTGAAATTCCTGGACAGTTTTGGCCGTTCCCCTCCCTGCTCGCCGTTTTTCTTTCTGCAGCTGCCATAACAGAGGTGGTGTGAAAAGGAATTAATGTTCCCGCCGTGCCAGACACTAAAGGGAGAAAATCCCAAATCTGCCAGGCTGCAATGTAATCCCATTTGAGGGAATGTTGAAATCCTTGCTGCAGAAGGTTACAAAAATACTGAGCGGGGCTGAGTCACATCCACAGCATGGAAAATTTGATCCGAAATGTTTACAGTGTAGCAATTGAAAAGGAGGCCTTTTAATGCTGTGTTGGGTAAACTTCACTAATCTGCAAAAAATTCCAGTTCTGCTGGCAATAACGGGAACGGAATCAAAGCTGCAGGGACGAAACGGGAAAATCCCGTTAAAAATGGAGAAGGATTTTGGAGATATTCCTGCTCAGCGAAGCCGGGGAGGCCAGGGATTGGGAAGAACAGGATATTCCCAGAGGTCACCGCGTTATCCGTGGCATCGCAGACGCACGGACCTGCTGCCTTGGAAGGGGTCACCCCGGTGTCCCCACGAGCTCCTCCCGGCAGGAGAACGTTCCACCAACTTCCGCGGGGTTCTAAAGGAGGTTTCCCCTTGCTGGAAGGGGACAAGTGGGATAAAATCCTTCCCAGAGGGGACACCTGGGAGCGCAAGTGGCGCTGACGAGCACCACAGGCGGGACCTGGGGACAGGACTGGTGGTGGCCTTGGCTGGGGCAGCACTCTTTTCCACACTTCATAATTCCAGCACCAGGAATCCATCCCATTGCCACTGTCACTGTCCCTGTCACTGCCATTGTCACTGCCATTGCCATTCCCATTGCCATTGCCACTGTCCCTGTCACTGCCATTGCCACTGTCATTGACATTCCCATTGTCATTGCCACTGCCACTGTCACTGCCATTGCCACTGCCATTCCCATTGCCATTGCCACTGCCACTGTCACTGTCCCTGTCACTGCCATTGTCATTGTCACTGCCATTGCCATTCCCATTCCCATTGCCATTGCCATTGTCCCTGTCACTGCCATTGCCATTGCCACTGCCACTCGCACTGCCATTGCCACTGTCATTCCCATTCCCATTGCCATTGTCACTGCCATTGCAGTGTCACTGCCATTGCCATTCCCATTGCCACTGCCATTGTCACTGCCATTGCCATTGCCACTCCCATTGCCACTGTCACTGCCATTGCCATTGCCATTCCCATTCCCATTGCCACTCCCATTGCCACTGTCACTGCCATTGCCATTGCCACTCCCATTCCCATTGCCATTCCCATTGCCACTGTCACTGCCATTGCCATTGCCACTCCCATTGCCATTGTCATGGTCACTGTCACTGCCATTGCCACTGCCACTGCCATTCCCTTTGCCATTGCCACTGCCATTGCCATTGTCGCTGCCATTGCCATTCCCATTGTCACTGCCATTGTCATTGCCACTAGCACTGCCATTCCCGTTCCCATTGCCATTGTCACTGCCATTGCCATTGCCACTGTCATTGTCATTGCCATAATCACTGCCATTGCCATTGCCATTTCAATCATTGCCACTGCCATTGACGTTCCCATTGCCATTGCCATTGCCATTGCCATTGCCATTGCCATTTCCATTGCCATTTTCATTGCCATTGCCATAATCACTGCCATTGCCATTGCCACTGCCGTTGTCACTGCCATTTCAATTGCCATTCCCATTGCCATTTCAATTGCCATTGCCATTGCCATTCCCATGCCCACTGCCATTGTCATTGCCATAATCACTGCCATTGCCATTGCCATTTTAATTGCCATTCCCATGCCCAATGCCATTGCCACTGCCATTGCCATTGCCACTGCCATTGCCACTGCCATTGCCATTCCATTGCCATTGCCATTGTCACTGCCATTGCCATTGCCATTGCCACTGCCATTGCCACTGCCATTGCCATTCCCATTGCCATTGCCATTGCCATTTCCATTTCCCATTGCCATTCCCATTGCCATTGCCATTGCCATTGTCACTGCCATTGCCATTCCCATTGCTGTTCCCATTGTCACTGCCATTGCCATTTCAATTGCTATTGCCATTCCTCTTCCAACTGCCATTGCCATTGCCACTGCCATTGCCACTGCCATTGCCATTTCAATTGCTATTGCCATTCCTCTTCCCAATGCCATTGCCATTGCCACTGCCATTGTCACTGCCATTGCCATTCCCAGTGCCATTCCCATTGTCACTGCCATTGTCACTGCCATTGCCATTCCCACTGCCATTCCTTTGCCATTGTCACTGCCACTGCCATTGCCATTGCCACTGCCATTGTCACTGCCATTGCCATTCCCAGTGCCATTCCCAGTGCCAGTGGCATTGCCACGATCTCTGCCGTTGCCATCGCCGTTGCCATTGTCTCTGCCATTGCTGTCACCATGGCCATTCCCACGCAGCCCCCTGGTGTCCCAGCCCAGGCCCTGGCGGTGCTGCCCCCATCCCAGAGCTGTCAAGGTCCCTCCTTAGTCGCAGACACATCGGGCCCTTCCCAAGCTGCTCTCCGAGCTCTGGCACCCTGGTTCCTCACCGCCCTGCCCACGAGCCTCCAGCTGTGTTTTTGTGCATTTTCTGGAGTCCAGCTGTGTTTGGATGGATTTCTGCAGTGCAGGGGAGGCACAGGAGGGACACACACACACACACGCCCTGCCGTTCCCTGGAATTTCCGTGCTTTCTTTGGCTTCTGCCAGGCTTTCTCAAACTGCTACAAGCTCCAACTCCCAGCTCTTTCCCAATGCCCAGGGACGAGGGCTGTGGAATGATGTGCGGCAGCCACGGCTCCCTCCGTGTTTTCCTTGGAAGCTTTAAAGGGACGCGTTCATGTTCGCTTGTGGATGGAGCCAGCCTGAGCATTACCACTATTTTGACTTCATTTATTTACTTTCTCCAACTCATTCATCAACCTTAATTAAAGAACCTCCAGCACAGGATCCCGGCATCGTTCCAGTTGGAAAAGATCTCCGGGACCATCAATGCATCGATGTCACCCAGCCCTGAGTTCCTTGGACACCTCCCTCCCGCTCCAGACAACATTCCCAGTGTCCCCCGCCTCCTATTTCCCTGCTCCCTTTGGGATTTATTGATTAGGATTTCAAAAAGCTTTCAAAACCCGTTCCAAGGAAAAGGCCAAACTGCTTTTGCATCACGAACGCACAGTTAGAGATACAAAACATAAATAAAATAAAAGTAAAATGGATATAAAATACTAAATATCATCACAGCCCATTTGCACACCATGAAAAAATGGGAAATTGAAACAAATCCCTGTTTCCACCCTCAAAAAAAAAAAGAAGATGAGGGCATGGAAGGCCCTCAGCTTTTACTCCTGATCCATTGATCCCAGTTCCCCCAGCCCAATGAGGGAGGAAATTCCATGTTCTTACTTTGTATTCTGGAATTGACAAAGGGAGGAGAGAGATTGTCATGTGAGCCGAGGTCTCTGCTCGCCATGTGGTCATAGTGAGTCCCATCTCCATAGTTCTGGCAAGAAATGGGGAAAAAACACAATTTTACACCTCAATTTGAAGGCTGCTCTAAAAACCATCATTCCCTTGGGGTTTTTCCCTGCTGATTGGCTGGAATGACACGTTTTTAGTGCCATTTCCAAGTTCAGTTCGTTAGGAAAACAAGAGAATCCTGACTGGAGGCCTGGGTGACGTTCCTGAAACCCCGTGTGGGGTAAATCCGCAAAAACCCCTCTGGGAAGAGCCCTCCTGCTTAAAGCACGGAAGAAAGCCTCTGGAGGAAGGAGGTCTCCCGCTGGGGGAATTCCATTCCAGCAGGAAAAAGCGAGGTCAGGCTGTTTGCGGAATAATTCCTCGACTTAATGCCCGGCCTCGATTTAAAATTCCCCAATCCTTCTCAGGCTCGTGCTCCTTTTCTTTCTATCTCCCCACTTGCATTCAGGGCTTTGGAGGCAGAAATAATCGGTGTGTGCCAATTCCCCGATTTCCTTTTCAAAACATTTTTCCCTCGGAAGCAATACAAGTGTCAAAGGGAAAAAAAAGGGCAGGAAAATCAAACTGACAGATGGAAGCAGGAATGACGTCAGGGATGCAAAGCAGGAAAGAAGAAAAGGTGCTGGGATTCCTTCCTCGGAGGCAGGAGCGGGGAACTGAGAGCTCCGGGGAAGGGACGTGGATGGAGCTGAGGAGGGGATGAGATCCTGCTCTTCCTCGCTGTCCTTTCGTTAATTGGGAAAGGATTAAAAGAAATTTACACAAGGGCGCGCGGAAGGCGCTTTGTGCCCTGCGTGTTTGAGGAATGAAGCGGTGCTGAGCCGTGGAGGGAGGGCAGGACGGGGACGTTCCAGTTGGGAACAGGAGCTGCCAGCGCTCAGGAGGATCCAGCTGTGCTGCTGGAAAATCTGCTCTTCCCACCAAGGCATCCCCATCCCAAAGTGTCAAAACAATGTGGGTAACCGTCCGCAGGCACGATTGAACTGACTGAGCCCAGCTGGCTCCTAAATCCCAGAGAACGGCGAGCCAGAGGGAGCCCACAGGGAATTCCGCTGCTGAGCAGGGACCGCGGCGTGTGGCTGTGCCCAGTTCCAGCCCGGAGCCCGCAGGGGATGTGCCAAAATCCCCCCGATTTTCCACGGACAAAGAGAAGGCCTTGAGCTGCTCTGGTGACGATCTTGGGCACGGAACGGGCAGGGCACGAGAGCCCCGGCAGCTCCAATGCCCAAAAATCCCTAAAAACCCAAGTGGGAAGCAGCCTCTGCGCCAGCTGTGCTTTGGCGTGGGGGGGGCTGCCAGACCCCATCGCTAATTGGCTCATTAATATGCACAGAAATCACGGAATGCTTTGCCTTGGAAGGGACCTTCTGGAGCATCTCAAAGCCAGCGGCAGGCTGGCGCTGGAACGGAAACGTTCCGAGGAGCCATTTTAACGAGAATGCGAGCTCCTGAGCCCCGGGACTGCGCACTTCCATCTGCAGGGGATAAAGATGAGATTTACTTACCCTGGATGGACTCGGATGTCCTGCATTCCCCCAGGACCCTGAGCTAGTTCTGTCTTCTACATCTGGGGACAAAAAAGTTCTTTAGGCTTCGTGGCAAATCATTCCCGCCTTTTGTGAGAAATTAATGCTTCAAATTAATCTCCTGGTGCCTTTAATTAAGAAGCAGGCGTGAGGAGCCGAGGCCGGGAAGTGGCTCCTGACCCCGGGGCTGAAATGAACTCATTGAAATTCACGGCGGGGATGGAGCCGGACCCTCAGGAATGCTGAGATTTGAGCAGCAGCACGGTTCCTGCCTGCCTCCGCAGGGATGGAATTTGGGAATTTGGGAATTTGGGGAGGCCGTCCTTCCCAAGTGTCCAGCAGAAAGCCGGGACTGACAGACGCTTGGGGCGGGACAGAGCTCCTGTGCTTTGACCAGAATTTCTCCTCCAGTTTTTATGGGATGGAAAGGGTTTTAGGGACACCCTCGGATGTCCCGGGTTGCTGCAAGCCCTGAAACACCTCCCTGCTTAAATCTCTGGAATCTTTTACAGTCAAAGCCATCCAGGTTTTAGGATCAGCGGGAGTTTCAGTAGGAGAAGGTCGTGAGCAGGTGCTGAGACTGAATCCAGGGAATTTCCAAGATTCCAAACCTGACACTTTCATTCTTTCCCCCAGTTAGGATTGCTCTTCTCTCCCATAATAGATGAACACGTTAATAACACGAGACACTCGGAGGTAAATATTTAATTAAGCTCCAGGAAAAAAAAACTGTGGATCATTTACCTGACAGATCCGATCAAGCATTCCATTAGGTTAATTAGGCAGATTTTTTTAAAATCAGTTGTGTTATGTAACAGACAATTAACGCTGGGGAGCCCCAAGCCCAAAATGATGGGATGGGGTTTTAAAATCGATAATCCGTGCAGAGAAGGGCCTGGTGTCCCTTGGAGTGATTCTGGAGTTGAAGGGATTTCAGGCATTCTCCAGAGTGGGGACACATCCAGGGATGGGGCAGCTCCCCGGGGAGGAATTCCCTGCCAGCACCCCAAAAATCCGTGGGCTCCTTCAGAAAGGGACAGGCCGCGACTTGAGCAGGATCTCGGGAAATCCCATCCCAATTTTCCTGGGATTTCACCCCAAAAGCGCCAAGCGCCGCCGCCCCTCTGCGAAGCATCACCGAGGAGCCGTAATGAAGTAACCCTGACGGATAAATCCATTTCTTTGGCCCTAATCAAATCCAGGGAGGTTGACATAACCCAGGAACTTAATCCAGTTATTCCCTGGTAATTGGAAAAAGGCCCTTTAGTTCTCATTAGAGCAGTCTTTGGGGATGGCAGGAGAAGGAGGCTCCGCCTGTAATTCTGCCCAGGAAAAGCCCCAAAATGCAGCCCTGAAGGAGCCCGGCCCCTCCAATTGCTGCTTCCAGCCGCTCCAGCCGAGCTCCAGAGGGAAAGGAGGACAGAACACGGATCCAGAACAAAGCTGCAGGGAAAAGCAGAATTTCTGCAACATCCTCGATTTCCAGCTGGGATGTGGAGACCTTCACAAGGTCAAGGCTGGGAGAGACCATGGGCAGATTTGGGAATTCTCCTCAGGAATCTGGGATAAACAATTTGGGCTTTAAAGGATCACCTGTGATGGGTGAGGAGGAACCTAAGGATGCCCGAATCCCCAGATCCCTGAATCCTCTTGTCATGGGCAGACGTGGGAATTCTCCTCAGGAATCTGGGATAAAGGATTTGGGGTTTAAAGGATCACCTGTGATGGGTGAGGAGGAACCTAAGGATCCCAGAATCCCTGAATCCTCTTGTCATGGGCAGATTTGGGAATTCTCCTCAGGAATCTGGGATAAACAATTTGGGCTTTAAAGGATCACCTGTGATGGGTGAGGAGGAACCTAAGGATGCCCGAATCCCCAGATCCCTGAATCCTCTTGTCATGCAGACAGGAACCTCAGGAATCTGGGATAAAGGATTTGGGGTTTAAAGGATCACCTGTGATGGGTGAGGAGGAACCTAAGGATCCCCAGATCCCTGAATCCTCTTGTCATGGCCAGATTTGGGAATTCTCCTCAGAAATCTGGGATAAAAGGATCACCTTTGGGGTTTCCCCTTGTCATGGGCAGACTTGGGAATTCTCCTCAGGATCTGGGATAAACGATTTGGGCAAAGTGATGGGTGAGGAGGAACCCCCAGATCCCTGGTCATGGGCAGACTTGGGAATCCCCTGGGATAAACGATTTGGGCTTTAAAGGATCACCTGTGATCCCTGATCCCTGAATCCTCTTGTCATGGGCAGACTTGGGAATTCTCCTCAGGAATCTGGGATAAAGGATTTGGGACTTAAAGGATCACCTGTGATGGGTGAGGAGGAACCTAAGGATCATCACCTCCCACTGTCCCAGGCTGCTCCGAGCCCCTTCCAGCCCAGAACAATTCCAGCTTTTTGGGGCCACCTGGAATGAGATGATCCCTGAATCCCCTGTTCATGGACTCTGTCCCATGGAGATTTGGGAATTCTCCTCAGAAATCTGGGACTGATCCCTGAATTCCCCCGGGATCTGCAGGAATTTTGTGTCAGACCAAGGAGGGTGGGCGCGATGTGAGGCTGCTGATCAGGATCCCGCTGCACTTTGGGACTGCGGCTTCCCAAACCCCCCAAACCGGGCCTGCTAATCCCAATTAATTTCAACCCGCCTGGTTGGTGGATTGAGACCTTTCCTGCTGTTCTGCTCTTCAAAAGAACTTGGATTTATCCGAGTATTAGCTTGAAAAACTACATGAAAAAACCCAGCTCAACAAAATACAGAAGGAGGATTAAAGAGGAAGATCAAGGGAAGAAGAAACCTGGATATTTGATAAGCTAAAGGACTGGAAAATTTCAAATGCACATCCATTGATCCAATCTTTTTTTGAAGGTTTTGCTCTAAATATCATCAGGACATGAGAAGAAAAGCCCAAAACAACAGGCAGGGAGGTGATGTGGAAGAAGGACGGGATGAAGGCCTCAAACACTTGAAAAATTCACTTTTGCAATTAAGCAGGCATTTCATTTTCTGCCTGAATTTCCACAAATATCCAGGGAGAGCTGGAGACCGAAGCAGCAGCAGTGTAAACAAACCCGGTGTGTTCCCAACAGAGAGTTCCATTGTGCCGCTGGGGCTGAGCTCATCGCTCCCCACGCCGTCCCAGCAGCCCAGCACCGTTCATTTATCCGGGCCGCGCACGCCGCAATTCCAGCAGGTCCGTGGAATTCCTGCTCCTTCAAACCCTTCCAGCCCAAAGATTGCTGCTGGGATGGGTGGCTCAGAGGGCTCCTGACCCAGGAGTCGCAGGGGACTTTCCTATTTTAGCCTGTGCTTTGTTCCCTGAGCTGGAGAATAAATAAATAAACCAATCCCCACATTTCTGCTGGCTGGGGACCTGTGAGAACAGGAGCTCTGCGGGAACACCAGGGTGTGCTGGGATAAACCACTGGGATGATGCCACAAACCAAACACTCCTGCATGTGGAACAGAAAATCATTTCACTGCACAACTCCAACTCGGAATAATGGCATTTCTTCCCTTGCTCCAAGGGTCTCCCAACTATTTGTGCTTTGTACAGAAAGGCTGGAACGAGGATAGAAAATCCTGACGTGCCCGTGAACGCCAAATTAATTCATCACCCGGATGAATTCACCACCGTGGGACACGCAGAGCACAGCCAGGACACCGGGATTGCTTTCCTGGGGACATGCACAGGTAGGGCTGGCCATGGGGAAAACCCAAAAATCACCAGTCCCAAATGGTTTGTTCTAAATATCAGGAACCTCCCAGGAACCTCCTCCCAGCCTGAGGAGCTCACTGGGATTTCACAGACAATGGTGAAAACCCAAAAATCACCAGTCCCAGAATGGTTTGTTCTAAATATCAGGAACCACCCAGGAACCTCCTCCCAGCCTGAGGAGCTCACTGGGATTTCACGGATCCACCACTGGAATCCACCATTCCCAATAGAGTCACCAGTCCCAAATGGTTTGCGTTCAATATCAGCCTAAGGAATCACCCAGGAACCTCCTCCCAGCCTGAGGAGCTCACTGGGATGTCACAGACAATGGTGAAAACCCAAAAGTCACCAGTCCCAAATGGTTTGTTCTAAATATCAGGAACCTCCAGGAACCTCGTCCCAGCCTGAGGAGCTCACTGGGATTTCACAGATCCAACTGGTGAAACCCCCAAAAATCACCAGTCCCAAATGGTTTGTTCCAAATCAGCCTAAGGAACCACCCAGGAACCTCGTCCCAGCCTGAGGAGCTCACTGGGATTTCACGGACAATGGTGAAAACCCAAAAATCACCAGTCCCAAATGGTTTGCGTTCAATATCAGGAGCCTCCAGGAACCTCCTCCCAGCCTGAGGAGCTCACTGGGATTTCACAGAAAATGGTGAAGGAATCACCCAGGAACCTCCTCCCAGCCTGAGGAGCTCACTGGGATGTCACAGACAATGGTGAAAACCCAGAAATCACCAGTCCCAAATGGTTTGTTCTAAATATCAGCCTGAGGAACCACCCAGGAACCTCCTCCCAGCCTGAGGAGCTCACTGGGATGTCACAGACAATGGTGAAAACCCAAAAGTCACCAGTCCCAGAATGGTTTGCGCTCAATATCAGCCAAAGGAACCACCCAGGAACCTCGTCCCAGCCTGAGGAGCTCACTGGGATTTCACGGACAATGGTGAAGGAATCACCCAGGAACCTCGTCCCAGCCTGAGGAGCTCATTGGGATTTCACAGAAAATGGTGAAAACCCAAAAATCACCAGTCCCAGAACGGTTTGGGGTCTTAGAGATGATGCCATTGCACCCCTCCCACCAGAGCAGTTACCCCAAGCCCTGGCCAAGGCCCTGGACACCGCCAGGGGTGGAAGAACACCCACAAACTGTCCCAAGGTGATATCCAAAAGGATCTGCAAAGAACAGCTCTGGAACTCCAGCTGGGAGAGAGGCCCCGGCATGTGTGGAGCACCTTGCCCTTTTTCCTGGGGTCATTTAAATTATCCTGAACTCCTTCTGAAAGGAATAAATGACGTCCCCTGCACCACGGAAGGGTAAATTCAGCCACATCTCCCTGGAATATTCATCCCCGTCTGGACTGCGAGCCCAGGCCGAGCTCAGGAGGTGCGGACAGAGGTGGGAACTCTCCACGCACCCTGTCTGGAGGCAAATCCTCTCCAGCCTCAGGGAAGAGGAAGGGCGATTTCCTGCAGAGCCTGGGGAAGGTCTCGCGGAGCGGAGGGAGCTGCACCGAGCCCCGAGCACGGCTCTGAGGGCAGCTGGGCTCGGAGGAGCCGGGGATGTGTCCCTCAGGGCTGTGAGGGCAGCTGGGCTCGGATTTGTCCCTCACGCCCTGAGGGAGCTGCTCCAGGCCCAGCCCGGATTTGTCCCTCATGCCCTGAGGGAGCTGCTCCATCTCCAGCCCGGATTTGTCCCTCATGCCCTGAGGGAGCTGCTCCAGCTCCAGCCCGGATTTGTCCCTCATGCCCTGAGGGAGCTGCTCCATCTCCAGCCCGGATTTGTCCCTGGAGCCCTCCTAAAGCCCGGATTTGTCCCTCATGCCCTGAGGGAGCTGCTCCATCTCCAGCCCGGATTTGTCCTCATGCCCTGAGGGGCTGCCCTCCAGCCTGGGATTTGTCCCTCCCCTGAGGGAGCTGCCCAGGCCCAGCCGGGATCTCCTCATGCCCTGAGGGAGCTGCTCCATCTCAGCCCGGATTTGAACTCACGCTGAGGGAGCTGCCCAGGCCCAGCCCGGCTCCCTCTGCCCTGAGGGAGCTGCTGTCCCTCATGCCCTGGAGCTCCATCTCCAGCCCCAGCCCGGATTTGTCCCTCATGCCCTGAGGGAGCTTTTTGTCCCTCATGCCCTGAGGGAGCTGCCCAGGCCCAGCCCGGATTTGTCCTCATTGAGGAACTAAATTTGTCCCTCCCCTGAGGAGCTGCTCCATCTCCAGCCCGGATCCCTCATGCCCTGAGAGGGAGCTGCCCAGGCTCCAGCCCGGATTTTCCCTCATGCCTGAGGGAGCTGCCCATCTCCAGCCCGACGGTCCCTCATGCCCTGAGGGAGCTGCTCCATCTCCAGCCCGGATTTGTCCCTCATGCCCTGAGGGAGCTGTCCAGCCCGGATTTGTCCCTCATGCCCTGAGGGAGCTCCCAGGAGCCCGGATTTGTCCCTCATGCCCTGAGGGAGCTGCTCCATCTCCAGCCCGGATTTGTCCTCATGCCCTGAGGGAGCTGCTCCATCTCCAGCCCGGATTTGTCCTCATGCCCTGAGGGAGCTGCTCCATCTCCAGCCCGGATTTGTCCCTCATGCCCTGAGGGAGCTGCCCATCTCCAGCCCGGATTTGTCCTCATGCCCTGAGGGAGCTGGCCCGGATTTGTCCCTGCCCTGAGGGAGCTGCTCCCATCTCCAGCCCCAGGGATTTGTCCCTCATGCCCTGAGGGAGCTGCCCAGCCCCAGCCCGGATTTGTCCCTCATGCCCTGAGGGAGCTGCCCATCTCCAGCCCGGATTTGTCCTCATGCCCTGAGGGAGCTGGCCCGGATTTGTCCCTCATGCCCTGAGGAGCAGGCCCAGCCCGGATTTGTCCCTCATGCCCTGAGGGAGCTGCTCCAGCTCCAGCCCGGATTTGTCCCTCATGCCCTGAGGGAGCTGCTCCAGGCCCAGCCCGGATTTGTCCCTCATGCCCTGAGGGAGCTGCTCCATCTCCAGCCCGGATTTGTCCCTCATGCCCTGAGGGAGCTGCTCCAGCTCCATCTCCAGCCCGGATTTGTCCCTCATGCCCTGAGGGAGCTGCTCCAGCTCCAGCCCGGATTTGTCCCTCATGCCCTGAGGGAGCTGCTCCAGCCCCAGCCCGGATTTGTCCCTCATGCCCTGAGGGAGCTGCTCCATCTCCAGCCCGGATTTGTCCCTCATGCCCTGAGGGAGCTGCTCCATCTCCAGCCCGGATTTGTCCCTCATGCCCTGAGGGAGCTGCTCCAGCCCCAGCCCGGATTTGTCCCTCATGCCCTGAGGGAGCTGCCCAGGCCCAGCCCGGATTTGTCCCATCCCTGAGGGAGCTGCTCCAGCCCGGATTTGTCCCTCATGCCCTGAGGGAGCTGCTCCAGGCCCAGCCCGGATTTGTCCCTCATGCCCTGAGGGAGCTGCTCCATCTCCAGCCCGGATTTGTCCCTCTCCCAGCCCATCTCCAGCCCGGATTTGTCCCTCATGCCCTGAGGGAGCTGCTCCATCTCCAGCCCGGATTTGTCCCTCATGCCCTGAGGGAGCTGCTCCAGGCCCAGCCCGGATTTGTCCCTCATGCCCTGAGGGAGCTGCTCCATCTCCAGCCCCAGATTTGTCCCTCATGCCCTGAGGGAGCTGCCCAGTCCAGCCCGGATTTGTCCCTCATGCCCTGAGGGAGCTGCCCAGGCCCAGCCCGGATGTCCCCCTGAGGGAGCTGCCCAGGCCCAGCCCGGATTTGTCCCTCATGCCCTGAGGGATGCCCAGGCCCAGCCCGGATTTGTCCCTCATGCCCTGGGGGCTGCTCCATCTCCAGCCCGGATTTGTCCCTCATGCCCTGAGGGAGCTGCTCCATCTCCAGCCCGGATCCCTCATGCCCTGAGGAGCTGCCCAGGCCCAGCCCGGATTTGTCCCTCATGCCCTGAGGGAGCTGCCCAGCCCCAGCCCGGATTTGTCCCTCATGCCCTGAGGGAGCTGCTCCATCTCCAGCCCGGATTTGTCCTCATGCCCTGAGGGAGCCCCAGCTCCAGCCCGGATTTGTCCTCATGCCCTGAGGGAGCTGCTCCATCTCCAGCCCGGATTTGTCCCTCATGCCCTGAGGGAGCTGCCCAGGCCCAGCCCGGATTTGTCCCTCATGCCCTGAGGGAGCTGCTCCATCTCCAGCCCGGATTTGTCCCTCATGCCCTGAGGGAGCCGCTCCAGGCCCAGCCCGGATTTGTCCCTCATGCCCTGAGGGAGCTGCTCCAGGCCCAGCCCGGATTTGTCCCTCATGCCCTGAGGGAGCTGCTCCATCTCCAGCCCGGATTTGTCCCTCATGCCCTGAGGGGGCTGCTCCATCTCCAGCCCGGATTTGTCCCTCATGCCCTGAGGGAGCTGCTCCATCTCCAGCCCGGATTTGTCCCTCATGCCCTGAGGGAGCTGCCCCAGGCCCAGCCCGGATTTGTCCCTCATGCCCTGAGGGAGCTGCTCCATCTCCAGCCCGGATTTGTCCTCATGCCCTGAGGAGCTGCTCCATCTCCAGCCCGGATTTGTCCCTCATGCCCCAGAGCTGCTCCATCTCCAGCCCACAGCAGTCCCTCATGCCCTGAGGGAAGGCCCAGCCCGGATTTGTCCCTCATGCCCTGAGGGAGCTGCTCCATCTCCAGCCCGGATTTGTCCCTCATGCCCTGAGGGAGCTGGGACAGGCCCAGCCCGGATTTGTCCCTCATGCCCTGAACACCATCTCCAGCCCCAGCCCGGATTTGTCCCTTGCCCTGAGGGAGCTGCTCCATCCCCAGCCCGGATTTGTCCCTCATGCCCTGAGGGAGCTGCTCCAGGCCCAGCCCGGATTTGTCCCTCATGCCCTGAGGGAGCTGCTCCATCTCCAGCCCGGATTTGTCCCTCATGCCCTGAGGGAGCTGCTCCATCTCCAGCCCGGATTTGTCCCTCATGCCCTGAGGGAGCTGCTCCATCTCCAGCCCCGGATTTGTCCCTCATGCCCTGAGGGAGCTGCTCCATCTCCAGCCCGGATTTGTCCCTCATGCCCTGAGGGAGCTGCTCCATCTCCAGCCCGGATTTGTCCCTCATGCCCTGAGGGAGCTGTTTCAGGCCCAGCCCGGATTTGTCCCTCATGCCCTGAGGGAGCTGCTCCATCTCCAGCCCCAGCCCGGATTTGTCCCTCATGCCCTGAGGGAGCTGCTCCATCCCCAGCCCGGATTTGTCCCTCATGCCCTGAGGGAGCTGCTCCAGGCCCAGCCCGGATTTGTCCCTCATGCCCTGAGGGAGCTGCTCCATCTCCAGCCCGGGATTTGTCCCTCATGCCCTGAGGGATCTGCTCCATCTCCAGCCCGGATTTGTCCCTGCGGAGCTCCCCCCGTGCCTGGGGCCCGGCACATCCTGTTTACAGCCCGAGCTGCTCCTTCCCAAGGCATCCAAGCGTGGCAATTGTTGTCCTTTGGAATATGGTAATTGGGATATTTTTACCCAGCTCCAGAACATATTTCCAGCCCACAGCAGACTTTCGACAACAATGCAACTTGGAGCGCTGTAAATATGGGACAATCATCCCCAAACACCCAGCTAGCCTTCAACACGTCTTGGCATTTGGGACAGCAGCTCCACTCCAAACATATGGCAGGGAAAGCTTTGCCACTGCAAGGAATGAGGGGCTTTGCTCCCTCCTGCTTTCGTTTTTGGGGTGTTTAAAGGATTGTTCCCCATTTCCACCCCTCCCCGTCCAGCTGGAGCAGGAATGTGAGGGGGCAGCGCTGGGGTGGGCATGGACACCACGCCCTGGCCAGAGCTTGAATCCATTTCCCTCCATAAAATCCCAAATTCCTCCAGCGGTTTCCACCCAGGGACTGCTCCAAGCCCGCTCCTGGGACACTGCAGGATGCAGGGCAGGGAGGAATTCCTGCCCCAAATGCCCCAAATGCCACCCAGCCCTGCCCTCTGCGTTCTGGTTCAGAACCCGCCTGGGCTCTGTCCCTCTCCCAGCGAGGCACTGGCAGTTGTTGGAGGGGATTTCCACAAACGCAGGCCTGGAGAGGCCCAAGGATTTCATTAGCTTTGTTTGGAAACGAGTAAACAAAGAGGGATGGCTTTAATGAAAAGGCACAAACAGCATGGAAGCAGCTGGAAGGGGTTCTTTCTGGCCCAACTGTTATTTTATTCCGCTCTTGAGTCACTTCTACCCCCAAATAAAGCAATTTTAATTTAGGCCAGACATCTAAGCCTGGTTTTTATTCCCACGGGTAGCTAAAGCTCCATCCCGGGAATGTTGGAGAGGGCCTTGGAACCACCTGGGTTAGTGGAAGGTGTCCCTACCCTCGGAATGGGATTTTCCTTAGGGTCCTCCCAACCCAACCCATCCCAGAACCCCACTGCAGGAACGTCACGTCAGCACTAATTGGGAATTATTACAAATCCCGCCGTTTATTCAAGGTTTGTCTTTAAAAACCAAACCCCACCGCAAATTTGTGCCTCTCGTGGTTTCTTTGTGCTTCACGAAAGGCTTTTTATATCACCCTGTGCTTGTTCCAAAGGGCCCAAAGCAAAGGGCAGGGCTTGGAGTGACCTGAAGGAACAAATCCCAGCAGAGCCAGAGAAACCCAGGAAAGGCAGGATTTTCCTTGGAGGAAATGCAGGATTTTCCTCAGAGAAAAACCCAGGAAAGGTAGGATTTTCCTTGGAGGAAAACTGAGGAAAGGCAGGAGTTTCCTCGGAGGAAATGCAGGATTTTCCTTGGAGGAAAACCCAGGAAAGGCAGGATTTTCTTTGGAGGAAAAGGCAGGAATTTCTTTGGAGGACAAGGCAGGATTTTCCTTGGAGGAAAACCCAGGAGTTTCCTTGGAGGAAAACTGAGGAAAGGCAGGATTTTCCTTGGAGGAAAACCCAGGAGTTTCCTTGGAGGAAAACTGAGGAAAGGCAGGATTTTCCTTGGAGGAAAACCCAGGAGTTTCCTTGGAGGAAAACTGAGGAAAGGCAGGATTTTCCTTGGAGGAAAACCCAGGAAAGGCAGGATTTTCTTTGGAGGAAAACTGAGGAAAGGCAGGAATTTCCTTGGAGGAAAACCCAGGATTTTCCTTGGAGGGAAAGGCAGGAAAGGCAGGAATTTCCTTGGAGAAAAACTGAGGAAAGGCCGGAATTTCCTTGGAGGAAAACACAGGATTTTCCTTGGAGGAAAACTGAGGAAAGGCAGGATTTTCCTTGGAGGAAAACCCAGGATTTTCCTTGGAGGAAAACCCAGGATTTTCCTTGGAGGAAAACTGAGGAAAGGCAGGATTTTCCTTGGAGGAAAAGGCAGGATTTTCCTTGGACGAAAACCCAGGATTTTCCTTGGAGGAAAACTGAGGAAAGGCAGGAATTTCCTTGGAGGAAAAGGCAGGATTTTCCTCAGAGAAAAACCCAGGAAAGGCAGGAATTTCCTTGGAGGAAAACCCAGGAGTTTCCTTGAAGGAAAACCCAGGAAAGGCAGGAATTTCCTTGAAGGAAAACCTTTCAAAGCTGCTGGAGAGATCCATTCAGGTGCCAACGGGAAACCTTTTCCTCAGGACTTTTTCTACAAAAATAGATTGATATATAAGTATATAATTTATATATTGATGGAATATATATAATTTATGTATTGATACAGCATGTATAATTTCTAGATAATATAGAATTGCTATATTTCTATCAGATGCAATCTCTATAATATATAAATAATATATAAATAATAGATAAATAATATATAAATATATATAAATAATACATAAACAATGTTCCCAAGCTCCCGGCCTGGCCGTGTCCCAGGGATCAGCACGAGCGCGGGGCAGCGCAGGACGTGCCTCATTTCCAGCCTTGGGCCCTTCCTTCCTCTGCGGCCGGGCTTCCTGTTTGTGCTGCACAAACCCCGCAGAACCACGGGTCTGGGGGGTTTTTCTGGGATTCTTTTGGGATTTTTTGTGGATTTTTGGGAGATTTTTCTGGGATTTTGGGGGGATTTTTCTGGGGTTTTTTCTCCAGAAGCTCAGGAGATGCAGTTGCAGAGCAGTTCCTCTGGGATGGTTAAACAAACCCCAAATCCCCTTGGAAGGAAGTTCACACACAGCACAACCGGGAGCCAAACAAAAGCCATTGTGTGCGGACGAGAATTAATAAGAATTAATATGGTTTCGATTCATTGGCAAAACTTGAGGGATTTGGATAAAACCCCCGATTTAGTGGGGAATTCAATGGACAGGATCAGCTGAGCCCTGAGTTTCAGGGAGTCCCAACCTCCTGGCTCCAAATGCCAGCAGTGATCTGTGTGAAGGCGTTCCCGATGAATTCCTGTGGAAATCCACCGCAGTCAGAACAACGTGGGACCGCTCGCTCAATCCCTGCCCCGATGTGCGTTTCAGCATTCCCCGTGGAACTGGGCAGCCCCGGGAACGGGAAATCCCACGGGTTCCGCGGCAGCGGAGCCTCGGGCCCCTCGGTCCTGCGGGAGTCTCAGGTTCCCCTCCGGAGCCCCCGGTCCCTCCGAGATGCCAGCCATGCCCACTCCCTGTGCGGTTTCCCCATTCCACGGTCAGTAAAACCGGGAGCTGGGCACAGCAAAGCCCCGGCTGAAGCCCAGCCCAGCGCAGGGCGATGCTGCTTGCTGCAGAAGCGGCCCGGAGTTGGCCGCGTATTTATTTTTCATAGGAAATCTGGATGGTGGAAACCACATCCAAGGCCTTGGATTTTTCCTATAAATATCTCAGCGGTCCCAAATCTCCGAGCACAATGCAAATCCGCTCTGCTCTGAGTCCTTTCAGGAAATTCCCAAAGACTTCCTGTCACAAAGTCCAACCATCACTGTCTCTTCTCCAACCACCCCGAATCCCAACTTTCTCTCCGGAATTCCATCAAAGTTCTCATCCCTGCTGTCATTTTTCCTGGAAGTAAACCCAGAAAATCTCCTGAGAGCAAATCCTCCTTCCCAGAAATCCAGTGTGGGATTTACAGGAATACTTGGAATTATGGAAACGCACACGGGAAAATCAAATTTGGGAATTGGACCGCTTGGGTTGCGGAGGCGGGAGTTTCTGGATGCAAATAAACAGATTCGTCCCCACTTCCACGGAGATGAAATGACTTTAAATCCGGAGTATGGAAATGCAGGGATCCAATTCCCCGTTAATTACCCCTGGAAAATAATTGGGTGCCAAATCTGGGCACGCTCCTCACTTTGGCAGCTCATGACAGGTTTCTCTATCAAGTGCTGAGAAAATGAAGGCAGTTTTGGAGCAAATTGATCAGAGTGCAAATATTGATCCTTTTGGCCTTCCTTGCAGTTCATTCATGAGGGATTCTCCCCCTTTAAGAAGGCAAATTTCTGTGTGATCCCCCTGCCTGCGTTAATGACTCCTTTAATCCGAAATTACCAAAGCAAAGCCTGGAAAAATCCAGGGAATAATCTGGAATGTTGGAAAGAGCCCTGCTCGGTACCTGCGGCCCCTTTAGCTGTGACCTTTGGCCAGCAGGATTTGCCAGCAAACTCCCAATAAAGGAGTTGGCAAACACGTCGGGAGGCAGCCGCAGCTTTCCTGCTCTCAGTGGGAAGTTTATAGCCTGGATTCCGTTCCAATGGCTATGCATATCATTAGCATATTTAAATAGGCTGCTTCCCAAATTAAAGTGGAAGCAGCTATAAAATGCTCTTGGCTGTGCTCAGTGGCTCCTTCGGAATCAAAATTCTGCCTTCCTGAAGTTGCTGTTTTTCCTTGACTTTCGACAAAGAGGGAAGACTTTGCGGGGAAAATAAACGAGGCAAAGAGGCACTGGGTGTACTCCGTGTTTACTACGGAGATACTCCTGACTGCGTTTACCAGGAGCACTGGGGAGAAAAGGAATGGAATTCTCGCCAGAGTTTAGAGAGAGCAGACCACAACGATGGGCCAGGCCAATTTTTAGTAAGAATTCCCCCTGTTGCTGCATTTGCTTAGTATGGATCTGCCAGAACAGAGGGGCTGCAGCCCTCCGAGAAGTTCTGGGGTGTGGAACAGCCTGGGGGACCCTTCAGATCCTCCCACCTCCACATCCACCTTCAGATCCTTCCACCTTCACATCCACCTTCAGATCCATCTTCACATCCCTTCCACCTTCAGATCCACCTTCAGATCCACCTTCAGATCCACCTTCCTTCCACCTTCAGATCCACCTTCAGATCCTTCCACCTTCAGATCCATCTTCAGATCCTTCCACCTTCAGATCCATCTTCACATCCCTTCCACCTTCAGATCCTTCCACCTTCAGATCCCTTCTACCTTCATATCCTTCCACCTTCAGATCCACCTTCAGATCCCTTCCACCTTCCCTTCCACCTTCAGATCCACCTTCAGATCCACCTTCACATCCACCTTCAGATCCCTTCCACCTTCAGATCCACCTTCAGATCCTTCCCACCTTCAGATCCACCTTCAGATCCACCTTCAGATCCACCTTCAGATCCTTCCACCTTCAGATCCACCTTCAGATCCACCTTCAGATCCTCCTTCAGATCCACCTTCAGATCCTTCCACCTTCAGATCCTTCCACCTTCAGATCCCTCCCACCTTCAGGTCCCTTCCACCTTCAGATCCCTCCCACCTTCAGATCCCTTCCACCTTCAGATCCACCTTCAGATCCTCCCACCTTCAGATCCACCTTCAGGTCCCTTCCACCTTCAGATCCCTTCCACCCAAACCCCTCCATGATTGCCTAAAAGTGCCAGGAAAGCTGGCACCTCCTTCTGTCCCCCATTTATTTGAAATCTATTTTTCCAACATTCTCTTGTTTTTCTGGCACCTTTGGCGCTCCCTGCCCGCTCTCCAGCCCGTTCTGGACTCAGAAACCACAGCCTGGAGCTCCATCCCCACATGATGCAAAGCAGGAGGGAACCGCTCCTCTTTTCTCCTCTTTTCCTGCTGAATGGTGGCACGAAAGCAAAAGGAAACACATTCTCCTAGTCCAGCAGAAATATTCAAGGGGGTGAGTCAGGAGTTCCAAAAATACATTTCCTAAGCTGCAAAACAGAGCTGGATGTTGCCATGGCACTTTGGGAAAATTCCCAAGTCTCCAGCTTGTTTCAGAGATGAATCGAATCGGAGCGAGCCGAGGTTTTCGGTCACTTTTGCCACTGATTTCATTTGTTGTTTTTGCCCTGGCTTTCAGGTTGAAAGCCAAACCTCTGAGAGGGATTTAAAGGAGCAGGTCAGTGTTTAGCAGGATTTCCACAAGTGGATTCCCAGTAATGGCAGAATCCCGACACCTGCCACTATTCCAGAATGTTCCAGACACCACCCAACACCCAAAAACCGTCCAACACCCACCACAAACGAGCTCTGTGCTTCCCAAAATCCGATTGGATTTTCCCAGTCTGCAAAGCCAGCGTGAGCTGGAGCAGGACGGAGCCAGCCCAGCCTGAAAACCTGGATTAAATCAGTTCTTGAACACAGACAGCAAGGGCCACTTGGGTGGGTGCTCCCAGAAAGGAAAAAGAAAGAAAACCCAAAACCACACGGCCAGTCCAGGCTCTTACGTCTGCTGAAGTTTGGAGCGTGCGATGTCACCCCGCTGTCACCTCACCCTGGACCCATCCCCACCCCATTCTGCAGAAAAAGTGAAACCTGCTGAGATCGATCCTGGCTCTGCCCAAAAATGGCTGGAAGCTGAACCCTTGAAAGCCCCTTCTCAACTGCAAAGGAAAGCAGGAGGGACGGCTTTGATTTTGTTGCGAAATCTCCAGTTCCTGCGAGATGCAAATCAGCTCTCAGCCATTCGCTGGGGGCAGCAGAAATCAAAATTAGGTGAGAAAATCAATAAATTAGCAATTTCCCGGGATTTAACAATCCTGCCTTGATCACTCCCTCCAGCAGATCGGCCCTGGGTTTACATTCCAGCCTTCCTGTCAAAAATAGACTTAACACCATTCTAACATTTGGTGCTGCCAGGGTTTGTACAAGGGTGGCAAGAAACGACTCCCAGGGAGCGCTTCCATCAATCGCAGGAGGAGGAGGAGGAGGGAAAAAGTCAAGGAAAAGGAACAGCCAAGTGTCCAAGGCCAGCGTGGATGGGCTTTGTCCCTGGTTTTGGCAGGGTTTGTGACCATCAAATCCCTTCCATCCCAAACCATTGGGATTTTCTGTCCCATGGGGTGACCATCAAATCCCTTCCATCCCAAACCGTTGGGATTTTCTATCCCATGGGGTGACCATCAAATCCCTTCTATCCCAAACCATTGGGATTTTCTATCCCATGGGGTGACCATCAAATCCCTTCCATCCCAAACCATTGGGATTTTCTGTCCAACAGGGTGACCATCAAATCCCTTCCATCCCAAACCGTTGGGATTTTCTATCCCATGGGGTGACCATTTTCCATCCCAAACCATTGGGATTTTCTGTCCAACGGGGTGACCATCAAATCCCTTCCATCCCAAACCACTGGGATTTTCTGTCCCATGGGGTGACCATCAAATCCCTTCCATCCCAAACCATTGGGATTTTCTGTCCAACGGGGTGACCATCAAATCCCTTCCATCCCAAACCACTGGGATTTTCTGTCCCATGGGGTGACCATCAAATCCCTTCCATCCCAAACTGTTGGGATTTTCTATCCCATGGGGTGACCATCAAATCCCTTCCATCCCAAACCATTGGGATTTTCTGTCCCACGGGGTGACCATCAAATCCCTTCCATCCCAAACCATTGGGATTTTCTGTCCCACGGGGTGACCATCAAATCCCTTCCATCCCAAACCATTGGGATTTTCTATCCCATGGGGTGACCATCAAATCCCTTCCTTCCATTTTCCCCAAACCATCAAATCCCTTCCATCCCAAACTGTTGGGATTTTCTATCCAACAGGGTGACCATCAAATCCATCCAATGGGGTGACCATCAAATCCCTTCCATCCCAAACCATTGGGATTTTCTGTCCCATGGGGTGACCATCAAATCCCTTCCATCCCAAACCATTGGGATTTTCTATCCCATGGGGTGACCATCAAATCCCTTCCATCCCAAACCATTGGGATTTTCTGTCCCATGGGGTGGCCATCAAATCCCTTCCATCCCAAACCACTGGGATTTTCTGTCCCATGGGGTGACCATCAAATCCCTTCCATCCCAAACCATTGGGATTTTCTGTCCCACGGGGTGACCATCAAATCCCTTCCATCCCAAACCGTTGGGATTTTCTGTCCCACAGACCATCAAATCCCTTCCATCCCAAACCATTGGGATTTTCTGTCCCACGGGGTGACCATCAAATCCCTTCCATCCCAAACCATTGGGATTTTCTGTCCCATGGGGTGACCATCAAATCCCTTCCATCCCAAACCATTGGGATTTTCTGTCCCACGGGGTGACCATCAAATCCCTTCCATCCCAAACCATTGGGATTTTCTGTGCCATGGGGTGACCATCAAATCCCTTCCATCCCAAAGCATTCCACAGCTCCTGACACAATTCCAAACATTCCAAAACCAGTTCCCTGTTAAATTGCAATGGGGTGACCATAAAATTTGGATTGCAATGGGGTGACCATCAAATCCCTTCCATCCCAAACCATTGGGATTTTCTGTCCCATGGGGTGACCATCAAATCCCTTCCATCCCAAACCACTCCCCAGCTCCTGACACAAACAGGGCACTGCCCAAAGAAAATCCAATGGGGTGACCATGAAATCCCTTCCATCCCAAACCATTGGGATTTTCTATCCCATGGGGTGACCATCAAATCCCTTCCATCCCAAACCACTCCCCAGCTCCTGACACAAACAGGGCACTGCCCAAAGAAAATCCAATGGGGTGACCATGAAATCCCTTCCATCCCAAAGCATTCCCCAGCTCCTGCCCCAAACAGGACGCTGCCCACCAAGGAGCCATCAGACAGAAGATGGCGCGGAGAAGGAGATGGCTGGAGCGGAGAAGGAGATGGCCGGAGCGGAGTAGGAGATGGCCGGAGTGGAGAAGGAGATGGCCGGAGCGGAGAAGGAGATGGCCGGAGCGGAGAAGGAGATGGCTGGAGCGGAGAAGGAGATGGCTGGAGCGGAGAAGGAGATGGCCGGAGCGGAGAAGGAGATGGCCGGAGCGGAGAAGGAGATGGCCGGAGCGGAGAAGGAGGTGGCCGGAGCGGAGAAGGAGGTGGCCGGAGCAGAGAAGGAGATGGCCGGAGCAGAGAAGGAGATGGCCGGAGCGGAGAAGGAGATGGCCGGAGCAGAGAAGGAGATGGCCGGAGCGGAGAAGGAGATGGCCGGAGCGGAGAAGGAGATGGCCGGAGCGGAGAAGGAGATGGCCTGAGCGGAGAAGGAGATGGCCGGAGCGGAGAAGGAGGTGGCCGGAGCGCTTGGAGCGGTTCTGTGCGGAGTTTAGGCGGGTGAACGCTGTGAATCCCAGGCTATTCAGCATTCCAGCAGCAGCAGCAGCAGCAGCTGCACAGCCCGAGCCTCCAACACCGCCCTCCTCCCATCGCAGCTCATTTGATCCATTGTCCCCGCGGAGAGGAGCCTCGGGAACATTTGCCGGGTTCCATAGGAAGTGCCAATGGCGGCTGATGAGAGCAATTGGGGATTTCAATGGGAGGAGAGCGGTAATCACAGCCCAGCTCCACTCCAGGAACCTCAGCCGGGCCGGGGGCAGCATCTGCAGTGCCACCACAACTCCTGATGGAACGGAACGGAACGGAACGGAACGGAACGGAACGGAACGGAACGGCACAAAAATTGCTCTATAGGGCCTGAGCACAAAATGAGAACCCCCCAGAGCAGCATTTCCAGTTCCTGCTGAAACCCAGAGCCGTGGCGTGGCTTCCCAGCGGTGCCATCCACATCCTCATTTCCTGGTGCCGCCTCTCCCAGCTCCAAGGCGGTGGGAACGCTGGTGCCCAGGCGCACTCCCTGTGTGCCAGTGTCCCAGAGCCGTGGCTGGTGCCAGCCCCAGCCTGGGTGAGCTGTGCCCGTGTCCCAGCCCCTGCCTGGAGCTCCCAGCCCAAATCCCTGTGGGACACAGATCCAGGAGCTCCCAGCCCCAAATCCCAGTGGGACACAGATCCTGGAGCTCCCAGCCCCAAATCCCTGTGGGACACAGATCCAGGAGCTCCCAGCCCCAAATCCCAGTGGGACACAGATCCTGGAGCTCCCAGCCCCAAATCCCTGTGGGACACAGATCCTGGAGCTCCCCCAGCCCCAAATCCCAGTGGGACACAGATCCTGGAGCTCCCAGCCCCAAATCCCAGTGGGACACAGATCCAGGAGCTCCCAGCCCCAAATCCCTGTGGGACACAGATCCAGGAGCTCCCAGCCCCAAATCCCTGTGGGACACAGATCCTGGAGCTCCCAGCCCCAAATCCCTGTGGGACACAGATCCAGGAGCTCTGGATCCCTGGGTGATCCGTGCCCGCTCCCGGTGCCAGCCCCGGTCAGGATGAGCTGTGCCCGTGTCCCACACCCACTCTGGGTGATCCGTGCCCGCTCCCGGTGCCAGCCCCGGTCGGGATGAGCGGAATGCAGCCATTCCTGCCCGACAATACCGGCTCTTTGTTTTCCCGGGCTCCCCAATCTGTCCGTCCATCTGTTCTGCCTTGCTTTAGAATTCCCGTTTGAAGCTCCTGGGGAAGGATTCTCCTCTTTGTTTCGCCTCTGCTCCCTCACGAGGAGCTTGGAGTTCAGAGCCAGCCCACCCTGGCACCGATTTTCCAAAGAAATAAATAAATTAAAACCTCTGCCTTTCTGGCATCCAGCTCGTTTCCTCCATTTGTGGTAAAAAAGAATCACGGCAGATTCCCGGGAAATGGTTAAAAAAGGGAAAGAGCGAGATGGCTTTTCTTGGGCAAAGGTGGAGAAACAATTTCAATTTGTGGACTCCTAAACTTTGGAATTCGATGGCGCAAGTACCAAACCCCTTTTTGTGAAAAGCAAGGATTTCCTGTTTGCTCCTTGCCCCACTCCTCCGTGGCACTGGAGCAGAGTTTGGAGGCTTCCTTTGGAAGGAGGAAAGGAGGTTTCCTTTGCCCTGCTGCACACTGGGGATATCCCCAAATCCATCCACAAAAGAAGGGAAAAGCATTCACAAACAGAAAACCAAAACCATTCCTTGATTTCCTCTTGGAAAAAAATGAATCCCTCGATGTGTTTTGTTGGATTTTGTTTTTCCGGTCTGTTTTCCTGCCTTGCCTCATCAAGCCAACGATAAAGCCCAAAAATGGATACGGTCAAGCCACCAAACATGGGCAAGGATTCATTAACAGTTCATTAATTTTCCCAATGGAACAGGAATTTTCGGAGCCTGCGGGGAAGCCAGGGGTCTCGGGTTTGACGGCCCCACATGGATCTGGGTTTTCCCTGTTCACTAAAAGCTCCTCCTTGTCTCACCAATGCCGCCCGCCCCAGATCATCGTCTCCTGAAACCATCGGCTCTGCCAAAGCGGAGTTCAAACACGTGGGGTGCCTGTCCTCGGAGCCATGGACTGTCCCCACCGCAACCTTCCGCTGGATTTTAGGGAAAACCGAGGAGAGAAAGGCCAAATCTTGCTGAAATGCAACTTCCAAATGAATTCCAAAGGCCTGGTTCTCGTTTGCTCTCGGGAGATTCCGAGCAGGGCAAAGGAAGCAGAATTCTGCCTGATGCATGATTGCATGGAGAAGGAAAGGCCAAGCAGGACCACGGCCCAGAGATGTTTGAATTGCTGCCATAAAACCGTGACAGGGAGAGAAACGTTTTCCTTTCTTTGAAGGAAGCCTTTTCCTTGATAGGATCTCATTAAACCTTGCTGGAAAAGAAAAACATCCCATTTACAGGATAACATCTCCTCGTGCTTCAGGTCCTTCCAGGCCTGAAACACGAGGCACTAGCCAAGAAAATATGGATATTTATCTCCTTCCTGCCAGAAAAAAACTCCTGCAAACAGCAGGAAACTTCCGTGGAATGGGATTTGCAGCCTAGAATGGAGAAATTCCTCCTGCTTTGGATCATCCTCCCACTCTGGAATGTTTTCCTGCTTGACAATCGCTCACAGCTTGGACCCAATGACCTTGGAGGTCTTTTCCAACCTCAGCGATTCTGGGATTCTCGGATTCTCCAGACCAGGTCCCACAGCATTAAATGAAAATGGAATTTAATCTCCTACGTGGATATGAAAAAAAGACCAGTGGAAAAAACCCTCCTGGTGCTTTTAGTCCCTTTTCAAGAAGTTCTATCAAATAAATGTCTTTGGCCAACTCCATTAGGGAGCAATTAGACCTTAATGGCCGTCTAAATCCATTATCAGCGGACATTTAACCTTGCAATATTTAAAGATAATATTTAATTGGAGCAAATTAATGGGCTGCCTGTGAGACCAAAGAGATCTACTCAGGCCCTCTGCTTTTCCATCGGGGATATTTCCCTTTGGATAGTGTGACAAGAAACTGGGAAAGTTGCTGCTCACGTTTGGAGTTCAAATGAACGAGTTAAAACCAGAGCAAAATCTCAAACAAGCACCTGCTTTATCCTCCTTGCTGCTCCCATCATTTCCTTATTTCCTTATTTCCATATCCATCCACAGTTATTTTTGATCCAGTCCAGGGACACCTCCCACCATTCCAGGTTGCTCCAAGCCCTGATCTTGGACACTTCCAGGGATTCAGGGGCAAAAACTCCTCTCCAACTCTCTCCGATCTCCCCAGCCCAAGGGAAACGTGAATTCCCCACAGATCTGGAAATTGCACCTTAAGGAGGACATTTCCCTCCTCATTCAAGATTCCCCACAGATCTGGAAATTCCACCTTAAGGAGGACATTTCCCTCCTCATTCCAAGGTTCTTGTCCCTCCATTCCCCACAGATCTGGAAATTCCACCTTAAGGAGGACATTTCCCATTTCATTCCAAGGTTCTTGTCCCTTCATTCCCCACAGATCTGCAAATTCCACCTTAAGGAGGACATTTCCCATTTCATTCCAAGGTTCTTGCCCCTTCATTCCCAAAAGGACAGGAATGAAAGCAGGCAGAGCCTTCAATCCTGTGATGCTCTAAGATGTCATCGCCGGCGTCTCTTTGAAGCCAAGTGACAACATCCAACGTCTGCACTATTTCAGTCCCTGGAGAACTTCCCTGATGGAAGCATGGAAAAAGCTGGAGAAGCTCCAGAAGTAGGTTGCCATCTCATTGCCACGTTGGAAGAAGGTTAGAGGTGTTTCCTCTGTGAACAGAGCGCTTTAAATAGCGCTGACTTTGCACGGCGGCACGGAGGAGCTGGAGCTGGCACCGATCCACGGAATTTCCGAGAGTCACAGCCAACTCCAGCGCTGAACGCGCGTGGAATTCAGCGTGTCAGGAGGGCAGGAGAAGATCCGGCCTCTGGCACAGCTGGTGGAACTCATCTTTGGTGGGAATCATGGAACGGGCTGGGTTGGAAGGACCTTCAAGCCCATCCAGTGGAGCCGTGGAATGGGTTGGGTTGGAACCCTTCAAGCCCATCCAGTGGAGCCATGGAATGGGTTGGGTTGGAAGGCCCTTCAAGCCCATCCAGTGGAGCCATGGAATGGGTTGGGTTGGAACCCTTCAAGCCCATCCAGTGGAGCCATGGAATGGGTTGGGTTGGAAGGACCTTCAAGCCCATCCAGTGGAGCCATGGAATGGGTTGGGTTGGAAGGACCTTCAAGCCCATCCAGTGGAGCCATGGAATGGGTTGGGTTGGAAGGACCTTCAAGCCCATCCAAGCCCATCCAATGGGTTGGAAGCCCATCCAGTGGAGCCATGGAATGGGTTGGGTTGGAACCCTTCAAGCCCATCCAGTGGAGCCATGGAATGGGTTGGGTTGGAACCCTTCAAGCCCATCCAGTGGAGCCATGGAATGGGTTGGGTTGGAAGGACCTTCAAGCCCATCCAGTGCCGGGAATGGGTTGGGTTGGAAGGACCTTCAAGATCCAGTGGAGCCATGGAATGGTCCCGGGAACCCTTCAAGCCCATCCAGTGGAGCCATGGAATGGGTTGGAACCTTCAAGCCCATCCAGTGGAGCCATGGAATGGGTTGAACCCTTCATCACTCCAGTGGGAGCCATGGATGGAAGGTGGAACCCTTCAAGCCCATCCAGTGGAGCCGTGGAATGGGTTGGGTTGGAAGGACACCAAGGCTTTCCTGGGGAGATGGGATTCCATCAGGGGACAGGGACCCAAAATGCCCACCCTGCAGGATGGTGGAAGGGAGCAATGGATGGACACCAAGGCTTTGGGAGATGGGTTTCCATCAGGAAAGCACCAAAATGCAGGATGGTGGAAGGGAGCAATGGATGGACACCAAGGCTTTGGGAGATGGGTTTCCATTGAGAGAGCACCAAAATGCAGGATGGTGGAAGGGAGCAAAGGATGGACACCAAGGCTTTGGGAGATGGGTTTCCATCGAGAGAGCACCAAAATGCAGGATGGTGGAATGGAGCAATGGATGGACATCAAGGCTTTGGGAGATGGGTTTCCATCAGGAAAGCACCAAAATGCAGGATGGTGGAAGGGAGCAATGGATGGACACCAAGGCTTTGGGAGATGGGTTTCCATCAGGAAAGCACCAAAATGCAGGATGGTGGAAGGGAGCAATGGATGGACACCAAAGCTTTGGGAGATGGGTTTCCATCAAGAGAGCACCAAAATGCAGGATGGTGGAAGGGAGCAATGGATGGACACCAAGGCTTTGGGAGATGGGTTTCCATCAGGAAAGCTCCAAAATGCAGGATGGTGGAAGGGGGCAATGGATGGACACCAAGGCTTTGGGAGATGGGTTTCCATCAGGAAAGCACCAAAATGCAGGATGGTGGAATGGAGCAATGGATGGACACCAAGGCTTTGGGAGATGGGTTTCCATCGAGAGAGCACCAAAATGCAGGATGGTGGAAGGGAGCAATGGATGGACACCAAGGCTTTGGGAGATGGGTTTCCATCAGGAAAGCACCAAAATGCAGGATGGTGGAAGGGAGCAAAGGATGGACACCAAGGCTTTGGGAGATGGGTTTCCATCAGCTGTGCACCAAAATGCAGGATGGTGGAATGGAGCCTGGATGGACACCACCTTTGGGATGGGTTTCCATCCCCAGCAGCAGTCAGGGGAGCAATGGATGGACACACAAGGCTTTGGGAGATGGGTTTCCATCAGAAGAGCACCAAAATGCAGGATGGGGAAGAAGGATGGACACCAAGGCTTTGGGAGATGGGTTTCCATCGAGAGAGCCCAAAATGCAGGACGGTGGAAGGGAGCAATGGATGGACACCAAGGCTTTGGGAGATGGGTTTCCATCAGGAAAGCACCAAAATGCAGGATGGTGGAAGGGAGCAATGGATGGACACCAAGGCTTTGGGAGATGGGCTTCCATCAGAAAGCACCAAAATCATGGTGGAAGGTAGGATGGACACCAAGGCTTTGGGAATGATCAAATAAAATGCAGGATGGTGGAAGGGAGAAATGGATGGACACCAAGGCTTTGGGAGATGGGTTTCCATCGAGATCACCAAAATGCAGGATGGTGGAAGGGGGATGGATGGACACCAAGGCTTTTTTTCCAAAGATGTTTATATTTAACACTAGGCCAAGGAAATGAGGAACACGCACTGGTGAGAAGGATGGCAGGGAATTTTTTTTAAAGGGAAAAATGTTTACCACATCCTTACAAATTGATGGAGGAAACCATTTTAAATCACTTCAAAATGCTGGAAGGAACCAACTTTTCAATCCCTGTAAATATCCCAGTGCAATCCTAAAGGGAAAAGGACAAAAAGTGGTTCTTTGGGCAAGCTCCAGCTTTCCATGGAGCCTGATAAAAAATGAATGCTGGAGGAAGCAATGGATGGACACCAAAGCTTTGGGAAATGGGTCCCAGCCCTTCTACTCATCCATATTCATCCTCCCCTCTCCCCAGTCCATGGAACACAAGCATTGAATGAGCCAAATTATGGCATGTGTGCTTCAAGGAGGCTTCAACCAGGAAATGAGAGATTGCATTTGCCGTTGATGGATAAAAGGGAAGGAGATGAGGAAGTTGTGGAGCTGGAGCACAGCTCATTCCCAGAAAACAGCCTGGGGTCGTGGTCAAGTTCTTCCCAACCCAAACCATTCCAGGACTCACGGAAAGGAAATCCAAATTCCCAAGTTGCAGTGCCCACATAGCATTTTCCATGTTATTTATTAGTTAGCTGCCTCTAATGACAAAGAAAAGCAGCTCATTGTCGGAATTTCAAAAAATTCCTAAATGCGGGATTTTTGATGCCCAAATTTTTGACGATTCCATCCAGAACCACCACTAAATTCCATAAGAACCAACTTTCAAGTCCCTGCAAAAGCAGAAAACAACCTGGGGTAGTGGTCAAAAAGTCCCTCCCAACCCAAACCATTCCAGGACCTCAAGGCAAGAAAATCAAAGTTGCCAAGTTGCAGTGCCCACATAGCATTTTCCATATTATCTTTCCCTATTTTTATTAATTAGCTGCCTCTAATGACAAAGAGAAGTAAATTTTGGCATGTGAATTTCAAAAATTCCTAAATGCAGGATTAGCTGCCCAAATTTTTGATGATTCCACACAGAACCACCACGAAATTCCATCCAGATACGATCAAGTGCCTGCACAAGCAGAAAACAACCTGGGGTCATGGTCAAGTCCCTCCCAACCCAAACCATTCCAGGACTCAAGGAAAGGAAATCAAAGTTGCCAAGTTGCAGTGCCCACATAGCATTTTCCACGTTATCTTTCCCCTATTTATTAATTAGCTGCCTCTAATGACAAAGAGAAGTAGCTGTTCGTGAGATGGACACCAAAAAATTCCTAAATGCAGGATTAGCTGCCCAAATTTTTGACGATTCCACCCAGAACCACCACTAAATTCCATACGATACGAGGAAGTGCCTGCACAAGCAGAAAACAACCTGGGGTCATGGTCAAGTCCCTCCCAACCCAAACCATTCCAGGACTCAAGGCAAGAAAATCCAAATTCCCAAGCTGCAGCGCCCACACAGCATTTTCCATGTTATTTATTAATTAGCTGCCTCTAATGACAAAGAGAAGCAGCTCTTTGTCGGAATTTCAAAAAATTCCTAAATGCAGGATTAGCTGCCCAAATTTTTGATGATTCCATCCAGAACCAGCACGAAATGAGAAGATTTCCCTGCAAGTCTTCTAAAGATCCCTTCTCAAGCTGGAAAAAGAAGTTGTCACAATGATTTTGGGAGAAGAAAATTTGGGACTGAGTCCAAAGTGTCGGAACACCGAGTCGGAATGTGTCGCCATTAGTCACTGCCTCGGAAGCAAAGCCAAAGCTGTTACTGCTGGGGATGCTGAGGAGTGCCAGACTTGGAAGGAATTTTCTAGCATGAGATGAAACGGTGAGGTGGCAAATATTGCATTTCTTTGGGTGCAAAGGGAATTGCACCTGGCGGGAACGGGAGAGGAGGCGTTTGCCTCTCCTGGGAAGTGTCACCCTGGGAAGAGGCTCCGTTTCACATCTCCTCCTTGGGAGCCAAGCGAAATCAATTAATTCTGCAACTGGAACCAATTAACCCAGCATTTTCCATGTTATTTATTAATTAGCTGCCTCTTTGAAAAATGGGATTAATGGAAGAAATTCAAAAAAAGAAGGGAAATGCCATTTTGATGCCCAAATTGGGCTCCTCATTCTTCAGAGACAGCACGAGAGTTTGGGGGGTCTGAAAGTCTTCAGGGGCTTCCAAAAATGGGGAAACAGGAGGGTCTGTCACCCAATTTTGGGAGAGGAAAAAATTGGGACTTCAGTCAGGAGGGTCTGAAACCCAACAGGGACTTGCCAAATGGGGATTTCCTCAGGAGGGTCTGAAACCCAAGGACTTGCACAAAATGGGGATTTCAGCTGAGGGTCTGAAACCCAACAGGGACTTGGAAAAATGGGGATTTCAGCAGGAGGGTCTGAAACCCAGGGGACTTGGCAAAAATGGGGATTTCAGCAGGTGCAAAAAATGGGAATTTCAACAGGAGGGTCTGAAACCCAACAGGGCTTGCTCAAAATGGGAATTTCAACAGGAGGGTCTGAAACCCAACTCCTCCTTGGGACAAAATGGGAATTTCAACAGGAGGGTCTGAAACCCAACAGGGGCTTCCACAAAATGGGGATTTCAGCAGGAGGGGCTTCCACAAAATGGGGATTTCAGCGGGAGGGTCTGATAACCAACAGGGGCTTCCACAAAATGGGGATTTCGGCAGGAGGGTCTGAAACCCAACAGGGGCTTGCACAAAATGGGAATTTCAGCAGGAGGGTCTGATAACCAACAGGGGCTTCCACAAAATGGGGATTTCAGTGGGAGGGTCTGAAAATCATCAGGGGCTTCCACAAAATGGGGATTTCAGCAGGAGGGTCTGAAACCCAACAGGGACTTGCACAAAATGGGGATTTCAACAGGAGGGTCTGAAACCCAACAGGGACTTGCACAAAATGGGGATTTCAACAGGAGGGTCTGAAACCCAACAGGGACTTGCACAAAATGGGGATTTCAACAGGAGGGTCTGAAACCCAACAGGGGCTTCCACAAAATGGGGATTTCAACAGGAGGGTCTGAAACCCAACAGGGGCTTCCACAAAATGGGAATTTCAGCAGGAGGGGCTTCCACAAAATGGGGATTTCAGCAGGAGGGTCTGATAACCAACAGGGGCTTCCACAAAATGGGGATTTCAACAGGAGGGTCTGAAACCCAACAGGGGCTTCCACAAAATGGGGATTTCAACAGGAGGGTCTGAAACCCAACAGGGACTTCCACAAAATGGGAATTTCAGCAGGAGGGTTTGAAAACCAACAGGGACTTGCACAAAATGGGAATTTCAGTGGGAGGGTCTGAAACCCAACAGGGGCTTCCACAAAATGGGGATTTCAGCGGGATGGGATGGGATTGATCCCGTTGACGTGCAGCACCTCAAAGCAGGGCTGTGCTCCCCGAGCCGGTTGTACAAGCCAGACCCCTTGAAAGAGGCACCTTAAACTCTTATCTTCAAGGCAGATAAAGCTGCCTTATCTCCATGCTGTTTGAGGGAGATGGGTGCCATCTGTGACACGAGCCAGCAGCTCGGCCTCCCTTGCCTTCCTTCCCTTCCTTCCCTTCCCTGCTCCCAGCACGGGAACAATGCTGTGCCTCCAATCCCTGCCTGAATCCGTTCCTGGCCTTATCCAGCTTTTTGCCCTTTTCCTACCGAATTCCGAGCGATCGGGAGCCCGCTCGACAGATTCTTGCAATTCTCTCCTGAGTCAGATCTTGCCGACAGCAGCGGGCAAGGCAAGGGGCTTAAACCAGCAAAACATCCTTGTAAATCATATTCGTAATATTCTTGTAAATATTATCAATACCCTTGTAAATATCATCAATAAAATTCCAAAGTGAACACACAGCTCCATCCCACCCCTCTGGACACCGTCACGGGTTGATTTTTGCGGCGCTGAGCTGAATAAGAGGAAACAACTTTCTCTTCTAAAAAATAAAAAGGAATAAAGCTGCTTCTTTTATAATCCTGCACTTTCTATTTAAGCTCCTGCTCTTTTGGATTAAGGAAAGAACAACTCGCCATTAGGGCCTGCCCTGTTTATCAACATCACAATTGTGCCCGAGAGCCACAGGAATTATTTTACACTTCAAAAGATGCTGGAAACCAGTTTTATCTCTATTTAAAGTTTCAATATCATTTTTAATAAAACTCATCCTCCCCTTCTAGTCAGACACTGCGGTTTGATGGCTACAAGCATTTGCAGGGAGGGGGATTCCGGGAGCGGAAAAATGCAAATAAAAATGACTTTATCTGCTCAGTTTTGCCTTACAGGGGTTTCGCTTCCTCCCTCCCCTCCTCAGTGTTAAGAAAGAACTTTTTCTGCACCTCAGACAAGACAAGAGAAGGTTGACATTAAAGGGGCTGAGGTCCCATCCAGGCAAGCCCACGGGCTGGACACAGGAGTATTTTGGAATGTGTTTCACCAGAGCAGTGGCGGAGCTTTCAATTCTGCCTTTGTGCTACAAAAAAAGTCCATTTTGTGCCCAGTTTTACCCCAAGGCCCCGCAGTGCTCAGATAACGAAGGGCTTTCCCCGTCCTAAGTGAGTCACTTTGTGTACATTGTGTAGAAATTGATTTTCGGCCTGACAAGTTCTGGTGCTCCAGCTGAACTGGGAGCGTGGCTGAGAGGAAAGGACAATGCAATGCCAATAATTGTCTGCTCAGAGGTCGGTGCCAGGGAAGCGGCACCTGCGCGGGGCGCGGCGTGCGCCCCAGACGGATAAAATCCAAGCCCTGCTTTCCTGCCCTGTCCTTCCAGGTGAATTCCTCGTTTAACTCCCAGTTTTAGCAGCACACATTGCCAGGGTTTGCCGTGCACCGCGGCCGTGGGCTCCGCACTGACCACAGCCTCTCGCCAGAGCTCCGCGCGAGCACCGAGCGAGCGCCGGCGCCGCTGCTAATTACCATGGCTTCCACAAGGCAGAGAGTGCAGCCTGGAACCTGAATCCAGGCAGGAAAAACGGGGAAATGTGTGGAATAAAACCAAAAAATATGTGGTGTAGAGATAAAACCAAAAAAATTATGGAATATAAATGAGGACCTTAGGAGAGGGAAAAGACCGATGTCCAATCTCTTCCATAAGGCAGAGATTCCAGCCTGGAAACCTGAATCCAGGCAGGAAAAATGGGGGAAATATATGGAATAAAACTAAAAAATATGTGGTAGTAATAAGATTAAAATAATATTATAATAAATAGATAAAAATTTATATATGAATATAATTGAGGACCTTAGGAGAGGGAAAAGGCTGATGTCCAATCTCTTCCATAAGACAGAGATTCCAGCGTGGAAACGTGAATCCATGCAGGAAAAATGGCGAAAATATGTGAAATAAAACTAAAAAATATGTGGTAGTAATAAGATTAAAATAATATTATAATAAATAGATAAAAATTTATATATGAATATAATTGAGGACCTTAGGAGAGGGAAAAGGTGATGTCCAATGTCTTCCATAAGGCAGAGATTCCAGCATGGAAAAATGAATCCAGGCAGGAAAAATGGTGGAAATATATGGAATGAAAAAAAAAAAATAGTAAATAAATAAAATTTAAAATTTATATATAAATATAAATGAGGACCTTAGGAGAGGGAAAAGGTGATGTCCAATCTCTTCCATAAGGCAGAGATTCCAGCGTGGAAAAATGAATCCATGCAGGAAAAATGGGGGAAATATATGGAATAAAACCAAAAAATATGTGGTAGTAATAAGATTAAAAATAAGATTATAATAAATAAGATAAACATTTATATATAAATATAATTGAGGACCTTAAGAGAGGGAAAAGGCTGATGTCCAATCTCTTCCATAAGGCAGAGATTCCAGCCTGGAAACGTGAATCCATGCAGGAAAAATGGGGGAAATATATGGAATAAAACCAAAAAATATGTGGTAGTAATAAGATTAAAATAAGATTATAAAAAGTAAGATAAACATTTATATATAAATATAAATGAGGACCTTAAGAGAGGAAAAAGGCCGATGTCCAATCTCTTCCATAAGGCAGAGATTCCAGCCTGGAAACGTGAATCCAGGCAGGAAAAATGGTGGAAATATATGGAATACAACTAAAAAATGTGTGGTAGTAATAAGATTAAAATAAGATTATAATAAATAAGATAAAAAATTATATATGAATATAATTGAGGACCTTAAGAGAGGGAAAAGGCCACTGTCCAATCTCTTCCATAAGGCAGAGATTCCAGCATGGAAATGTGAATCCAGGCAGGAAAAATGGTGGAAATATATGGAATAAAACAAAAAAATATGTGGTAGTAATAAGATTAAAATAATATTATAAAAAATAAGATAAACATTTATATATAAATATAATTGAGGACCTTAGGAGAGGGAAAAGGTGATGTCCAATCTCTTCCATAAGGCAGAGATTCCAGCATGGAAAAATGAATCCATGCAGGAAAAATGGGGGAAATATATGGAATAAAACCAAAAAATATGTAGCAGTAATAAAATTAAAAAATAATATTAAATAAATCAATAAGATAAACAAGATAAAATTTAATATAATTGAGGACCTTAAGAGAGGGAAAAGGTGATGTCCAATCTCTTCCATAAGGCAGAGATTCCTGTGTGGAAAAATGGTGGAAATATATGGAATAAAATCAAAAAATATATGGCATATAAATAAGATTAAAAAAGTTTATAAAATTTATATTATAAATGAGGACCTTAGGAGAAGGAAAAGACCGATGTCCAATGTCTTCCATAAGGCAGAGATTCCAGTGTGGAAAAATGAATCCATGCAGGAAAAATGGGGGAAATATATGGAATGAACAAAAAAAAATAGTAAATAAATAAAATTTAAAATTTATATATAAATATAAATGAGGACCTTAGGAGAGGGAAAAGCCCGATGTCCAATCTCTTCCATAAGGCAGAGATTCCAGCCTGGAAAAGTGAATCCATGCAGGAAAAATGGTGGAAATGTATGGAATAAAACTAAAAAATATGTGGTAGTAATAAGATTAAAAATAAGATTATAATAAATAAATCATTAATTAAAAATAAATAAGATAAACATTTATATATGAATATAATTGAGGACCTTAGGAGAGGGAAAAGGCTGATGTCCAATCTCTTCCATAAGGCAGAGATTCCAGCCTGGAAACGTGAATCCATCCAGGAAAAATGGTGGAAATATATGGAATAAAACTAAAAAATGTGTGGTAGTAATAAGATTAAAATAAGATTATAATAAATAAGATAAAAATTTATATATAAATATAATTGAGGACCTTAGGAGAGGGAAAAGGCCGATGTCCAATCTCTTCCATAAGACAGAGATTCCAGCCTGGAAACCTGAATCCAGGCAGGAAAAATGGTGGAAATATATGGAATAAAACCAAAAAATATGTGGTAGTAATAAAATTAAAAATAATATTATAATAAATAAATCATTAATTAAAAATAAATAAGATAAAAATTATATATGAATATAATTGAGATCCTTAAGAGAGGGAAAAGGCCACTGTCCAATCTCTTCCATAAGGCAGAGATTCCAGCCTGGAAACGCGAATCCAGGCAGGAAAAATGGTGGAAATATGTGAAATAAAACCAAAAAATATGTGGTAGTAATAAGATTAAAATAATATTATAATAAATAAGATAAAAATTTATATATAAATATAATTGAGGACCTTAAGAGAGGGAAAAGCCCGATGTCAAATCTCTTCCATAAGGGAGAGATTCCAGTGTGGAAAAATGAATCCATGCAGGAAAAATGGGGGAAACATATGGAATAAACAAAAAAATTACAGTGTATAAATAAGACAAGATAATTTATGAAATCCAAATGAGAACTTCAGGAGAGGTAAAAGCCCGATGTCCACTCGGCAATGCGCTGGTTCATAAATTAATTCTCTAATTGGTGGTGTTTACAAAAGAGCTAATTTTAGGAATGGGAATTTTCCTGTGTTTATCCAACAAGACCCAGGATTTCCTAAGTAAGTGGATGTTTCCTAAGAGTATAAAACCAACAAAGGGATTAGGGACAGCAAACCCAAGTGAGGCGACGCTTGCTGACAACTCGGAGCCCGCTGAATAAAGAACGCTCTGGGCTCTGCTCGGCCCTACCACATCATTTTGTGCACAATCCAAGGAAAACTAAGCTGGGAAAAGCAGGGAAATCTGCAGGAGCCCAGGACACGCTGCTGTCGTCAGGCTCCCAGGCCACTTCCATCTCTCCCAAAATACCTGCTGTCATTTGTGCCTTAAAAAGATGAGGAAAATGAGGTTGTGCCCTACGGAGTCTCGGCAGAGACAGACTGTGCTCCCAGCCATTCCCCAAATCCACCCAAACAGCCCCGTGCCGCCGGAATTACAGCGCTTGGCTCCGTCCCAACCTCTTCCCTGGCTGTCTTTGTTCCTGAAATCCCAAAGAAACGAGTCTGCTCTGGGTAATTTCATTAATCCCAAATATTTCAGCCTCTCCTCCGTCAAGCAGCCTGGAAGTTTGTATTCCAGCCACAAACTTCCCGCCGAGGTTTGTCCTGGAAATGCTGCCGGACTCTTCAGAGCAGGTGCTCCTGCAGTCCAAGGCCATAATTCAATCAAGCCTTGGGCTGACGTCAGGAACAAAAAACAACTCAAAGGCTGTTTGTGAACGGGCCCAGAACCCCTGAGATTCAATTAGAGCCTTGATATTCCATGGGGAATCTTATTTAGCTGGATTTAATATCACCAAAGCTTGGGAGCAGTTATTTATCAAATAGGTCGAGCGCATTTAAATGTACAGGCAACGGAACAGCACGTTAACCCCACAATCCCAAATTTTCAGGAGCATCGCAGCCAGGAAAACGGTCTGATTTTAGATACAACAGCACAAAAAGAAGCCAATCCCGGTTTTTAGGGATTACGGCTGGGAATGAACCCAGGGATTTCAGGGATTTTCCAGCAGAAATGCCCATCTCTGTGTCCCTGATGTCGCACAGGGGTTTGGTTTGGGGTTTTAACATCCCTTGGGGTGTATGGGGTGACACACACACACATGTATAGGGTGGAGGATGCACACACATGTAGGATGCACAAAAAGAAGCCAGTCCCTGGTTTTTAGGGATTATGGCTAGGAATGAACCCAGGGATTTCGGGAATTTTCCAGCAGAAATGCTGATTTCTGTGTCCGTGATGTCCCACAGGGTTTTGGTTTGAGTTTTTAACGAAAGTTGGCTGGAATCGTGGGGTGACATACACACACACACATGTAGGGTGAAGGATGCACACACAGATAGGACGGAGGATACACACACACATAGCATGTAGGATACACAAACATATATGGGATGGAGGATACACACACATAGCATGGAGGATACACACACAGCATGTAGGATACACAAACATATATGGGATGGAGGATACACACACATATAGGGGATACACAAACATATACGGGATGGAGGATACACACACATAGCATGTAGGATACACACACACACATAGCATGGAGGATACACACACACAGCATGTAGGATACACAAACATATATGGGATGGAGGATACACACACGTATAGCATGTAGGATACACACAGCACGGAGGATACACACATGTATAGGGTGGAAGATACAAAGCATAGAGGATACACACATATAGGATGGAGGATACACATATAGGGTGGAGGATACACACATGTATGGCACGGAGGATACACACACACATATAGGGTGGAGGATACACACACACATAGGGTGGAGGATACACACACACATATAGGGTGGAGGATACACACACATATAGCATGGAGGATACACACACACATATAGGGTGGAGGATACACACACAGGATGGAGGATACACACACACATATAGGGTGGAGGATACACACACACAGCATGGAGGATACACACACATAACATGGAGGATACACACACATATAGGACGGAGGATACACACACACACATAGGGTAGAGGATACACACAGCATGGAGGATACACACACACATTGCATGGAGGATACACACACAGGATGGAGGATACACACATTGCATGTAGGCTACACACACATATAGGGTGGAGGATACACACACATAGCATGGAGGATACACACAGCATGGAGGATACACACACATAGCATGGAGGATACACACACACACATAGCATGGAGGATACACACAGCATGGAGGACACACACACATAGCATGGAGGACACACACATATAGGGTGGAGGATACACACACATGTAGGACGGAGGATACACACACACACACATAGTGTAGAGGATACACACATAGCATGGAGGATACACACACACAGGATGGAGGATACACACACACATAGCATGGAGGATACACACAGCATGGAGGATACACACACATAACATGGAGGATACACACACATACAGGACGGAGGATACACACACACACATAGGGTAGAGGATACACACAGCATGGAGGATACACACACACACATTGCATGGAGGATACACACACAGGATGGAGGATACACACACATTGCATGTAGGCTACACACACATATAGGGTGGAGGATACACACACAGCATGGAGGATACACACACACACATTGCATGGAGGATACACACAGCATGGAGGATACACACACAAAGATGGAGGATACACACACACATAGGATGGAGGATACACACACAAAGGGTGGAGGATACACACATAGCATGGAGGATACACACACATAGCATGGAGGATACACACACACATAGGGTGGAGGATACACACAGAGCATAGAGGACACACACATGTATAGGATGGAGTAGGTAACACACACATGACTGAGAGATGCACACCCATGACAAAGGGACGGACGTACATGTGTGACAGAGCAGGTGTCTATCCAGACACATCCATGTGACTAGGGGGACCCTACACACACACATGACAGAGCAGTGTGCCACACGCACACACACCCAGGATAAAGCAGAAGCCACGCACGCATGTGGCAGGGCAGACTGCCACACATGACAAAGCAGGGTGTCACGCACACGCATGACAAAGAAGGAGCCTGTCCATTCCCACCCACACACAGCCAGCCAGCAGTGCCCAGCCCTGCCATTGGGAAGCTGGGCACAGGGCAGGAAGGCCGGGAATGCTGCCAGGAATGCCGCCTGCATCCTGCATGGCACCTGCCATCGCCGCTTCCCCTCTCCCGGGAGCCTGGCTCCTCTGTTCCTGCTGTGCCAGGGTCACTGCTGTGCCACGGAGCCGGAGTAAACCCTGAGTAAGGCACACAGACAGAACCCGGCCGTGCCCAGTCCCTCAGAGCATTGTCCAGACCCCGCAGTCCGGCTCCAAACTGGATGCACACCAGCACAGACAACAATGGCACGCAGCTACTACTGCCATTACTAGCAGGAGTAGTCGTGGAGGATGCGGCGATCGCCACAAAGCTCTCACGCCAACAATGCCCGCAGAATCCACCCAAATGTTCCCATTTTTCCATCTGCCGGGCTGGATGAGGCTCCACTGTGCAGCATTTGCCATGGAGGAAGGAATGGACGCTCCAACCTCTGTCCAGCCTTTTCCTAACAGACTTTGCTAGGAAAAGAAATTCCACAGCAGCTGTTAAAACAAATTTGAAATTAATTGAGAATTTGGGCATTAATTAAGAATTTTGGGGATTCCTTTGCTTTGCCAGGAAGTTTTCCCTTCAAACAGCTCTGAGATGAAAATTTGCACCCAAATTTCCAGGCTGGAAACCTCGGAAGGACACAGAGCTGAGCTTTGGGCACAGGACACCTCCCAGACAGCCAAAAATCAGTGCAGGCCCCTCCACATCTCGATGGCACCGACGGAGGGGCGGCATCAGCTGCGGGAGGAAATTTGGCATCGGCTTTTCCCGATAAATCACGGCAAATTCAATTATTGCAGGGAGCGGGATGGAGCTGGTGCAGCAGCAACTCCTCGGAGTAGCCACTGGCAGATGGCACATCCTATTCCATGTATATTCATTTGCTGTGCTACATCATCTGAAACGTTCCCAGGTTATTCCAGCTTTTCTCCCTGATGTCCACCACCCTGGTACCCGGGAATATTTCGGGAAAAGGCCTTTAAGCCATAAGTGCTCCTTACAAAATTACAGAGCTGTTGTTGTTTGATCGGGGCCGATGGAAATCCCAGCGTGAACACCGCAGGTCCGTGGGTCCTCCCTTTTTCCTGCCATTTGCAGAGCCCCAAATTTCCAGCTACAACAAGTTTACCACGAGGAGTAAATGTTTGAGCTGTAAAGCTTCCAAAATGACTTTGTTTATCAGAGCAGATGAAGGGGAAAATAAAAAACCGAAAGGAATGATTTGAAGCTCAAAGCAAAACTGTTTATAGGACAGCTTTTAGTGCTCCAAGATTCCAGAGAGATTTCAGCAATTACCAACACAAACTTCCATAACTTAATTCCGTTCTGTGTGTGCACTGTTGGTTGTTCCTGTGCTATCCAAGTCATTATTTCTACACACAATTCTACAAAGAGATTTGCAGATCCTATCAAAAACTTCAACTGGCATCCCAAAGCAGGGGCTTGAATCCTTTGGCTTCCTACAGAAGGAAAATATCCCAATAATGCCCAAATTCTCTGTAAATAATAGGAGGGAGATTAAAAAATTAAACCAATTTATTTTTGCAGTAGCAAAAAATTAAGTAATGAAAGATGAAAATTTGCTGTTCCCAGGATTATTTGTGCCTATTTCGCTTTCCTTGGGAATTCAGGCCACGGAATTCCCAAAGAATTCTGAATTCTGACAAAAATCCGTATGAATTTGGGAGTGGCACGAGTACAAATCCAGACTGTACCTCACATGTTTTTTATTCCCTAAACTTGGAGCCAGGCCTAAGTTCCCTGGTTTAACAGATCCACTTTGTTCCCAGATCCCTGAGATCCGGGGAAATAATGGGAGCCATCATTCCTGTTCCTGCTAAACTTCAAAAATATTCAATTACTTTCTTTTTGCAGTTGTGAAAAAATAAGTAGTGAAAGAGGAAAATGTGGTGTTCCCGGGAAAGAGCCATCATTGCTGCTCCTGCCACACTTGGCAAGGACAGCCACGGCGTCCCCACACCGAGTGACATTTGGCTTCAGTCGCTCCGACAGGGAATTCTGAATTATTAAATATATTTAAGGTAGCATGGAAAGAGGATGACAAAAAGCACCTAAAAATCCCCATCTCCATTATCCAAGGGGAATGAGTGAGCTGGGTTTATGTGTTTAATTACCACCACAGCTCCCAGACTGAAATATCTGAATAAATATCTGAATATCTGCAATCTCAGCCTTGGAAAATAGGGAACAGAATTCCAGAGCCCCGGAATTCTGACTGGCAAAAGTGGGAATGTGAGGAGACGCAGACAGAGCCAACACCCAAACTCCATCGTCCTTCTCCCTCTTTTCTGGAACATCCCGTGAAAAATGGGAGCCGCCCATGGAACCGCAGCAGCTTCCTTTTCAAAAGCAGGCTTTTACTCAGAAATCTCCTTTGCGGGCTTTTTCCCTCTTTTTTATTCTTCTGAATGGTATTTCTGCACCAAAGACAGCCCTGGTTTCCCAAATCCTCCCTGGCACGCTCGCTGTTCCTACTGAGAGCAGCGGGATGCGCGCAGGCATCCCAGGTGTGCCTCACCTGAGCGGCTCCAAAACATCTTCCTAATTCCATTTTTTCATGATCAAACAATGACACCAAAATCCTGCAGCTTTCCCACCAGGCCGCACTCCAAACCCAGACTGTATTTAAAAGAACCCCACAATATTCGTTATCATTTCCTCACGGAATAAAAAAGCGAGGAATTGAAACTGCGCTGGATTTGCCATTCCCTCGTTAGAGATGTATTAATTTGTTGCTCTAATGCAGGCCAAGCCCTAATCAAACTAATGGCAAAATGAAAAGCGAGGATTTAAATCCTTTAAAGGGACTTTGCTTGATTTGGTCGGGCAAAGATTGGAGATTTTTTCCCTTTTTTCTGGGCCACGGGAATGGCCAATGATGAAAATTCCGCTTTCCTCTGATTCTGCTCCCACCCACACGCTATTCAAACAGCTACAGAGTGGGCAATCCAGAACAGATGCTCCCAAACGGAGGTAAAATTCCAGCCTTTAAATAGAAGGAGCAGAAACTGAGCGGAATCAGGAAGATGTGGGCTTTGATTAACAGATAAAAAACCGAAATATGTCAAATGTGACAGACCCGGGGAATTCTTGGGGGAAAAGCTGCTTCAAAATGCGATCCCCAGCGATCATCTCTTCATTTTATAGTGCCTCACGCTTCCGTGAGGATCAATTTCAGATCAATTTACTATGGAAGCCATTGCAAACTCCTCCCAAAATTTTAGTAGATGTGAGAAAATGAATTTTTTTTTGGCAACCGTCCTAAAAAAAAGGGCAAACAAAGCAGGAAAAATAAAAAGCAACCCCCCACTTCAGCCCCAATGAATGTGCATTGTTCAATTGAAGTAACAGCTATTAAATCACTTTCCAAATACGATCTAAATTGGAGGCAACTCCAGGGGAGTTTGCTTCCCAACGCCTCCAGTCTCCCCCAGTTCTCCCAGTGCGGGTCAGAGGCTGCAGCCTTGCTTCAGTGCCCTGCGCCGAACACCTGCAAACATCAAACAGCAACTCCTGCTCCTTTCCTGGGCTGACAAAAGCCTTTCATGTGAAAAATGCTCCCTGGGAATGTCACGGCTGGAGCTCAGGTTACATTCCTTTCTCCCTCGCAGCCCTCCCCGCTTTGGAACATGGGGAGAAGCCATGTTTGTGGAATTCAGCATTCAAAGGGAACGGGGCTTTACTTTCTTTTCCCTCGCACGTCTCAAATCACAACACGGCATCACGGATTAGCTGAGCAAAAAGCCACGGGGATGACTTTAAGCAGGAATTATTCCCACACTTCCTAAAGTCCACTTAGTTTCACTTCCCTGCTTGGGATTACTTGGAGGCGCCTGGGTTTTATTTTAATCTCCGTTTTTCTCCCCTCTGGAAGAGAACTTTGGGCCTAATGCAGACAATCTCCATAAATCTGCTTTTAAAGAGGAATATTTAAAGGTCAGCTCAAACTTCAGAGGGACAACTTGCAGAAGGAAAAGCAGGATCCGGCCCGCTGCCTGCAATTCCCCGTTAGCAATCTGCATAATGAGAACAGCAGCCTCTGTCCGCTATTATCCGTGGAGCAGCATCCAGGTATTCTCAGCTCCAACCCCAGTTGCCCGAGCCCTGGACAAACAATAGCCACAAGTCCCTCCTCAAGGCCCCGGACCCACCCTCTGCCCGGGAGCAGCGGGGGGAATTAGCCCCCAACTTTTTGGGGCAAAATTCCCTGCTTAATGAGCAAGCCATAGAGAGTGCAAGTGGGAAATTGCCTCGATTTTCCTCTCCAGAACCACCCTTTGCTGCCATTGTGCACGCAACCACCGCCGCTCCACCAAGCCTCTCCTTCATCCTCCAGCACCAGCCACGGGTGCTCCAGGGAATTCTCTGGGAATTCTGTCCGTGGCACAGTTCAGGTGTTGTTTTAAGTGCTTTTTATCTCCTTATTGCTAACTTCCTGCAGCTCATTAAATCATCCTCCTGGCTACCAAAATTCCTGCGATTCTTTCGGCTCGCAGGACAGCAAAACACGATTTAATCACTCCCTGCTCCGATTTGTCCTCCTGATCCCAATGACTCCGGAGATGAGGTTCAGGAGGAATTGTTAAATATAACTCTGGAGTCATTTGCTGTCAGCCCAAGTGGTGCTTGCTGCATGGACTGGGCTCTGAGCATGACAAATTGATTTGTCTGGCACAACCACTCCGCGCTCCTCTCCAGTGAAAACAAATAGAGTGGAGATTCTAGATCCGGCCTCATCACTTCCCAAATTGTGGCAGAAAAGGACAAAAACTGGGATTCAAACCTATAGCTCATGGTTGGAAAGTTAGCCCAGCCCAACAGCAATATTCTCCAAGTTGCTACCTCACAAATTCTCCAAGTTGCTATCTCACAATACAAGCAGGTTTGGGAAGATAAACCAACCCCAGGTTGTAATTTAGAGAGCCTAAATGAAATAAAAGGCACAAAATGAGTGTTCAGGTAGAGATTGATCGGAAGAACACCAGACCAAACTTCCAAGCCGAAATCCCGCTCTGGAAATAAAACCCTAAACGATGCCCCAGTGCATTGAATGAAACACCGAATATGGAGGAGCTGCAAATATCAGGTGTGAAACTCTCTGCGAGGAGAGGTTTCTCTGTGAACTTCAGGCACGCCTTGCCCAGATTCCCTACTCTGGGAACTGCGAACACCGCCAGTCCCTACCTGGACACGGGGGCGCGGAAAGGCAGCTGCATCCCAGAGCGGGGAAACGTGCGCTGGGGATCTTTGGGAGCTCCCATTTGTCAGGCACATAAAAGCCCCTCTAGAAACTTGAGTTGCCAGACAATTATTGTCCACACACGGTGTACGGCATGCAGAGAGCTCCGAGAGCGCTTTTGTCATCCCACCGCTGGTTCTGGGGAGCGCGGGAGATGCCCAGCAGCCCTGCCACAGCCACGGGAACAGATCAGCCAGCTCAGTTCCAGCAAAGTCCTCCAAAACACTCTCACGTCTAAAACCAAACGCCCTGCCTTTAAGCACCAAGAGAAAGTCACTGGAATAATTTAATTCCCAAAAAATATTCCATCAGCAAACGGCCCTCTCTAATCCTAAAGACTTTTTTTTTCCTGGTGTTTATTCTCGGATACTTGTTTTATTTATTGAACTGCAACAGCCTTCAATTCTGCTTCAATTCTAATGCACAAAATTAATTTGCACACAAGAGGTTTTGACTATCGTCCCCGACAGACAAAGAGAGGCTTTGGAATTGGAAATAAAAAATTCTCCAGGGCTCAAATCACTAAAGGAAAAAGATAAATCTACTGTAAAACTAGAACAATTTTAAGCAATGATTAAACAGAGGCGAAGTCCCGGGGTTTTTAAAAAATCAGAAATGTGTGGCGACGCTCTAAAAACCTCCCAGGCTTGTGGAAATAACAATAATAACAATAATAATAATAAAAATCAGAATAAGAATAAGCGGCGCTTAGGAATAATTCCGCTGCAATCCGAACGAATCTGCTCCCCACGAGAGATTAAAGCAGCACAACAAAGGTAATGCCTATGGAGAAATAAATCCCAACGTTTGCACCACGCACGGAACAAAAAACGGTACATACTTGAGCCACTAAAATGTCCACTTGCCAAGGAAGTTGGTCCATTTTTCCCGCTGCTCACAGGAGGTGAAAACATCTAAAAAAAAAAACAAACAAAGAGGCATTACTAGTGCAAAACAAGCAATTGCCGAGTCCAGTGGCAGTCCAAAGTTCCTGGCACATTCCTCAGGAGTTTCTCTCCCCCGAACCGACCGTCAGCCCCCACAGCCCTGCAGAGGCTGATTCCGGATTGCTCGCATCCCCCGGCGCCCCTCGGCACCAGCATCCCGCTTTTCTCAGGCTCATTAGCTGCCCAAGCAATCTGCCCTTGCCGGAGCCTTTGAGCCCAGCCGCGTTCTCCTTGCTGGGAAGCGCCGACAAAATTTGGGATGCGAAAGCGCGAAAAAAGTTGGGATGGGTCGCAACCTTGGTCATCAACGTAGCAACGTCCATTTCCATCCCGCTCCAGGATTTGCCTGGCATGTGGGAACCCAAATAATAATAATGCAAAGTGCCACCTGCCCTAAATTCTCATTCCGTCTCTCCCACCGAGCAATTGGAAGCCAGGCTCGCTCCTCGCCCCCTCTCCCTCCCTCTCGCACTCCTCTCTCTCTCTTCCCAGCATTTATTTCGACCCTAATTGGTTTCTCCCTTCTCCGACGTGTCTAGTGGATAATACGCACCTTCCCTGAGTCAGAGCCTGCAAAAAGCCAAGGAACAAATGGGAAAAGTGCACCAACAAGCAGAGAGGGGGCTGCGAAGCTGCCGCAGGCTACGATTGCTGGCCAAACTTCCCCAAGCCATCCCTCAGAAGCCGAGGCTGGAGCAGCAGCACCAGCCTGGAGCACGCAGGGGAAAGGGGGGGGCCCTGGGAGCAGACCTGCCTCTCGCGGCACCGGCTCCTGCCCAAAATAAAGAACTAAGTGGATAGAGAGATATTCCTGACATATTGGGGGGAAGGGAGGGGATGGAGAGAGAGGAAGGAAGGGGCTGGAGGGGGAGGGGGAGCCTGACAAAACTAGACAAGTGCACGCGTCCGGCGCAACGTTCGGCCTCCAAAGCAGCCCAGGGGGACGAAAATCCCTCTTTGCCTCGAAAAGCACTCCCGAATCCTGCCTAGGGCGGGGAGGAGAAGCTTGGAGCAGTTTTAATGCCAGCAGAAGCCATAGGAGATTTCAGGGGAAACTTTAAACTGAGACGGTCGTGGATTTCTTTGCACTTTCCATGTGCCAAAATCGAAACAAGGGAAGAACCGAAAGGAGAATATCAGCGAGTCATTAGCAATTAATTAGTTCGTGCGCCAACGACGCTTGCAAATCGAAAGCACAATAAAAGTGCAATATCGGTATGATGGAATGATGAGAAATGGTCAGGTTTCGGGACGCTTCTTTTGGCAGGAATTATTTGAGCCGCCCGAGACGTGAAACCAAGCTGCGAACGCGCCTGCATCTCCCATCACACACAATCAGAAAGACTAAAAATACTCGGATTGGATTTTTCTTTTTTTAAGCGAAAAAAATATTTACCATGCTTCTAGCTGCTGATTAAAAATTGCCCAATGTACTTAGAGCACAGTTTGGGGTTGGTTTTGTTGCTTTAGGGTTTTTTTTGGCTGGATTTTCTTTTTGTTAACAGAGCAGCTAGAGATTTTTTTTTACAGCTGTTGCTAATTTCCACCGTTGTTTCTTACCGCACTGAAATCCAGTAAATCACTCAGTTCTTTGTCCGTCCCTAAGGCAGCCATTCGCTGTTGGTGATGCATTTTAGCAAAATCACACAAACCTAGAAACATGGAAATAACCGCAATCAGAAATCCCGAGCCTTGCAGGAAACACAGTCGGATTTTGCTTTTTCAAGGGGGGGTCGGGGAGTGGGTGGTTGAGAAGAAGAAGGGAGGGGAAAAAAAGATGGAGGGGCAGCAAAAAAAAAAAAAAAAAAAACACCCAAAAAACACAACAACAAGAGAGCAAAAAAAAAGCGATATTGTATTTCCAAAGAGGCGAGCCAAACCCGGCAACATCCACTCTTAAACCCAAATCCGGAGGAGAATAAAAAAGGCAAAGCCTCTCTCCCGGAGCATCATTTATGCAACAGGAGGTTCAGCGAGGAATGAATGAGGATCCCAGAGAAGAAACTACAGCCATCCGCTCCCAACTTTTTCCCTTCTCCTTCTTCCACGCAAAGTAGCGTTTGGAGGCACAAACGGCAAAGAGCGAGGAGGAAAAGAAAAGCCACGGCGAGATGCGAAGTGCAGGTTCCGGGGCCGGGGGGGGCAGCGGGGGACAATTAGCCCCGATTCCTAATTTGCGGAGCGGAGGGGGGGACGAGGCCGACAACAACCCGGCAGCGGCTCGGGCCTGTGCGGAGGCAGCGCCCGGGGGGAGGGGAGGGGAGCCGGCCAGGCCAGGCGCGGCTCTCAGAGCGAAGGGGCCCCGAGCCCGGCAGCCCCGGCGCCGCCTCCGTACCCGCCGCCGCCGCTCATGGAGCTCCGCGCTCGGCTCCCGCCCGCTCCCGCCGCACTTTTCCGAGGATTCCACGCTGGATTCGCCCAGCTCGCGCGCACACATGGCCAAGCGCGTTTATACGGGGCCGCGGACGCACGTGACGCGGGCACTTGGCCGAAAGGAACAATATTTTTTTCCCCTTTGGATTACCCGTTCCCTTCGTCTTTTTGTTTTCTGGATTTTTTATCTACAATCCTGCTTTGTTTTGGTTGCCTTAGTCCCAACGCGCAGCTTTGCCGTTTTCCCAGAGCATCCCTGCAAACTTTGCGAAGCAGCCCTTCGGATTTACGCGCAAGTTTTTGGGGATGCTGCCAGCCCCCCTCCTCCCCTCTCCCCTCGCCCTTCCTGCTTCCCTCGCCCTTCCTGCTTCCCTCATCCCCTCTGCCACTTTTATTCCGCATTTTCCTCCCGCAGGCCGGACACCACTAAGGAGAACTCCTCGGAGTTCATTTTCCGGTAGGAAATAAAGCGGCGAGTCGCCGCGTCTGCACCTTGGTTACTTCCCACACGTGTAGTTACATCGGATCTATGCAATGTATATACAATGGAGCGATTTACACAGCCCGGAACTTGCACTTTCTTTTCTTTTCTTTCCTTTTTTTTTTTTTTTTTAAATAACACATCGGGATCGACAATTTCAATCAAAAAATAAAAATGAAAGCAAAAAAAAAAAAACACAGACAAGTTAGTCTAACAGCAAATTGGAACTTTACCTTAAATGGCCACAAATATGTTCACAATATTCCAAGGGGGGAAAAAAAAGGAATAAAAAATAATCAAAATAAAAAGAGAGGAATCTTCTGCCAAAGTGCTTTATTGTCTCACACGTATGTGACCCTCCAAAACCACCAAAAAGTAGGGAAAGTGTCAGTCCTGCTCCGGGTTATTCCACAGCTTTACAGGCACACTACACCTGGCTTTGTTGGGATTTGGGGGGCCCGGCCACCGGCCACAAAAAATCATATAAATTAGATTTTAAAAATTTCAAAATTCAAAACCAAGGTAAAAAAAAAAAAAAAAGAAAAAGGAAAAAAAGAAGGTCCGACAACTTTTGCCCTATTGTTTTTACAGACACATGGTGACGGGCTCGCAGCGCCGCGGCTCTCGGGGACTTGCCCCCTCCTTGTCCTTCCTTAAAAAAAACCAAAACCAAAAAACCCAAATCCCGAAAAAAAACCAGGCGACTCCCCCCTCGGGGGAGCGCGGGGCCGCCCGCTCCCCAACTTGGTCCAAGTTTAGAGCAGCGCCCGCCGCCTCCTCCGGCTCAGCAGCGCGGCCTCCCCCGCCGAGCCGCGGCCGATCGCATCCCGCCCGGGCAGCCGCATCGCCCGCCGCTCACATCCGGGCAATGCCCGCCGCCTTATAAGCGCCGCCGCCGCCGCTCGCAGACAATGACGAGGAGGAGGAGGAGGAGGAGGAGGGCGGGAGGAAGCGGGCGGGACGGCGCGGCGGGGCTCACAAGATGGAGGGGCCCCGCCGCCCCTCGCCCCTCACGTGTTCCCGCGCAGGCCCCGGGGATCGGCGCCCGCCGGGGCCGGGCCCGCGGCGCTGCCCGGGGGCTCCGGCTGCGCTCGGCCATGAGCGGCCGGAGCGGCTGCGTGCTCAGCCTCAGCACGCCCGGGAGAGAGGGGCTCCAGCGCCCTCAGCACACCCATGAGGGGTTCCAGCACGCCCATGAGGGGCTCCAGCGCCCTCAGCACACCCGGGAGAGAGGGGCTCCAGCACCCCCGGGAGAGAGGGGCTCCAGCGCCCTCAGCACGCCCATGAGGGGTTCCAGCGCCCTCAGCACGTCCGGGAGAGAGGGGCTCCAGCACACCCGGGAGAGAGGGGCTCCAGCGCCCTCAGCACGCCCGGGAGAGAGGGGCTCCAGCGCCCTCAGCACGCCCGGGAGAGAGGGGCTCCAGCGCCCTCAGCACACCCATGAGGGGTTCCAGCACCTTTAGCACACCCATGAGGGTTCCAGCACACCCATGAGGGGCTCCAGCCCCCTCAGCACACCCAGGAGAGGCTCCAGTGCCCTCAGCACACCCATGAGGGGTTCCAGCACCTTTAGCACACCCATGAGGGTTCCAGCACCTTCAGCACATCCATGAGGGGTTCCAGCACATCCATGAGGAGTTCCAGCACCTTTAGCACACCCATGAGGGTTCCAGCACCCTTAGCACATCCATGAGGGGTTCCAGCACACCCATGAGGGGTTCCAGCACCTTTAGCACACCCATGAGGGTTCCAGCACTCTCAGCACATCCATGAGGGGTTCCAGCACACCCATGAGGAGTTCCAGCACCTTTAGCACACCCATGAGGGTTCCAGCACCTTTAGCACACCATGAGGGTTCCAGCACCCTCAGCACATCCATGAGGGGTTCCAGCACACCCATGAGGAGTTCCAGCACCTTTAGCACACCCATGAGGGTTCCAGCACCCTCAGCACACCCATGAGGGTTCCAGCACCCTCAGCACACCCATGAGGGCTCCAGCACCTTTAGCACACCCATGAGTGTTCCAGCCCCCTCAGCACACCCATGAGGGTTCCAGCACCCTCAGCACATCCATGAGGGGTTCCAGCACACCCATGAGGGGTTCCAGCACCTTTAGCACACCCATGAGGGTTCCAGCACCCTCAGCACATCCATGAGAGATTCCAGCACCCTCAGCATACCCATGGGGAATTTCAGCACCCTCAGCACACCCGTGAGGGGGTTCAGCACCCTCAGCACACCCGGAAGAGGCTCCAGCACCCTAAGCAGACCCGTGAGGGGTTCCAGCACACCCGTAAAGGGTTTCAGCACCCTTAGCACACCCATGAGGGATTTCAGTACCCTCAGCATACCCATAAGGAGTTTCAGCACCCTCAGCAAGACCTAGGATGGCTTCCATCCTCAGCAAACCTGTGAAGGGCTTCAGAGCTCTCAGCAAACAACACCTTGAAGGCTTTCAGACCCCTTAGACAACCCTCAAAGGGTTTAGTCCCCTCAGCAAACCCCGTGAAAGGTTTCAGAACCATGAGGGCTTTCAGGGCCTCTCATCCCACCCAGAAATCAGCAAACCCTGTGAGGGGTTTCACATGCCCTCAAACCATTATCAGACACCACAACTTGTTACAGTCGCCTTAGCACTTACCTGAAGGGCTTCAGGTCCCGCAGACTCCTGATGGGTTTCATGACCCTCCGCCATGATCAGAGTCCGCGAGGGGCGTTTTGGCTCCACGGGTTTCTCCTGCTCCCGGCCCTCGGCCGATGCCGTGGGGGGCCTGAGAGAGCTCGCTCCACGTCCCCATGAAGGGGGCTAGCGCCATTCGGCCCTAGCGTGAGGGGGCGCCCTGGCGCGAGGGGGCGCCCTAGCGTCCCGAGGGGGCGCCATCCCGCCACTCCGCCGTGAGGGGGCTCGCGCCCGGCCGCCCTGAGGGGGCTCGTGCCGCTCCATCGTGAGGGGGCTCGTGCCAGGCTGCCCTGAGGGGGCTCGTGCCGCTCCATCGTGAGGGGGCTCGTGCCAGGCTCACCCTGAGGGGCTCGTGAGGGGACTCGTGCCGCTCCTCCCTGAGGGGGCTCGCGCCGCTCCATCGTGAGGGGCCTCGTGCCATTCCGCCGTGAGGGAGCTCGTGCCGCTCGTCCTGAGGGGGCTCGTGCCATTCCGCCGTGAGGGGGCTCGCGCCGCTCGTCCTGAGGGAGCTCGTGCCATTCCATCGTGAGGGAGCTCGCGCCGCTCCATCGTGAGGGGGCTCGTGCCGCGCCATCGTGAGGGGGCTCGTGCCGCCTCGTCCTGAGGGAGCTCGCGCCGCTGCATCGTGAGGGAGCTCGTGCCGCTCATCCTGAGGGAGCTCGTGCCGCTCCATCGTGAGGGAGCTCCGCCTTGAGGGAGCTCGCGCCAGGCTGCCATGAGGGAGCTCGAGCCATTCCGCCGTGAGGGAGTTCCCGCCACTCCGCCGTGAGGGAGTTCACAGCTCTCCGCCATGAAGGAGCTCACACCACTCCGGTCTGAGGGACCTCACACCACTTCGCTGTGAGGGGGATCCCGCCACTCCGCCCTGATGGATCTCGCACCACTCCTCTGTGGGGGGGATCCCACCGCTCCGCCCTGAGGAAGCTCACACCACTCCGCCCTGATGGATCTCACACCTCTCTGCCCTGAGGGAGCCCGCACCACTCCGCCCTGAGGGAGCTCACACCACTCCGCCCTGAGGGAGCTCGCACCACTCCGCTCTGAGGGAGATCACGCCACTCCGCCCTGATGGAGTTCCCGCCACTCCGCCCTGAGGGAGCTCACACCACTCCGCCCTGAGGGAGCTCACACCACTCCGCCCTGATGGAGCTCACGCCACTGCGCCCTGAGGGAGCTCACGCCACTCCGCCCTGAGGGAGTTCCCGCCATTCCGCTCTGAGGGAGCTCACACCACTCCGCTCTGAGGGAGTTCCCGCCATTCCGCTCTGAGGGAGCTCACACCACTCCGCCCTGAGGGAGCTCACACCACTCCTCTGTGGGGGGGATCCCACCGCTCCGCTCTGAGGGAGCTCACACCACTCCGCCCTGATGGGCTGAAGCCTCGGGCAGGCCTTCTTGGGGCTCTGGCCCAGCTCCGGCCCCTCAGAGGCCCCGCGAATTTTCCCGCCTTCGCCTTGGCGCCATTGCTGAGGCGCCGTGAGGGGTTCCAGCCCCTCAACATCCGCAAACTCTGTGAGGGGTTTCAGCGCCTCAGCCGTCATCAGACCCCGAAGATTTTCAGCCTGCTCAGCCCTCAGCATCCCGCGAAAAAAGGTAGGCTTGAATTATTCATTTTTTCGATGTTTTTTTGGGGTGCTGAGCCCGCAATGGGGCTGATGCATGAGCAGGTGGTGGAAATGAAAATAAAGAAGGGAATGGGGAAAAGCAAAGGGAGGGGGAATGATATAAAATCATGGGATGGTTTGGGTTGGAAGGGTCTGTCTCTGGACCAGAATGCTCCAAGCCCCATCCAGCCTAGCTTTGGACACTTCCAGGGATGCTACCTTCAAATTCATGATGGATTTGGTTAATAACGGCCTGTGTGGTATTATTTGGAAATTAAGTAGGAAAAGGGCTAGCCCAACTGCCACCCTGGCCCCGGTATTATTCATTTTCTAGTTTTAATCCTCTGGATTTCATACTGTCCCCATATGTCCTGTTTTCAGCAGGCCACAGGAATTCCATGTGGACAATTGGCTGGGCAGGGGAGCCTTTGGCCGCCTCAGAATTCACAGGAAGCAAACCCGGGATATTTTATCAGACCTCTCTTCCCTGCAAGTGTCCAGGGCCAGTTAGGCTGGTGCATGGACAAGTGGTCAAGGGGCGTGGAACTGGACAGTCCTTAAAATCCCAAACCATTCCCCGATCCTACCAGGGCGATTGTGAAAATAATTGATGGATGTTATGGAGCTGCAGTAGCTGATGCCATGAATGAGTCCATGTGATCCGGAGCTGCCATCCTGGGGTTTGTGATAAAAAAAAAGTGGAACTTAGCTGAACTTAATAACTTTTATAGGGTAAACCCCCCAGTCACCAAAGTGTTTGTTTCTCCACTTCCCGAAAATAAACAGGTGGGGAAATGGAGCAAGAAAAACCTTGTAATTTCCATAGAGTTTCTCTCTCTGTGCTTCCTTGTTGTGGTGTCAACATGAGGCTGGTTTGGCTGAGAGGGCAATGTAAACTTGCTCATTTCACTGCAGCTTTGCAAAGAGTGTGTTTCATTCATTGCCTCAGAAATACTGCAGATTTCCATGGAAAGGACCTCCTGCAGGAGGGAAAATATTCTTCTGTATTTGCCTGAATTCCGATTAAAATTTGGTTTGTTTTCTAATTCCCTAATGAGATAGGATGTTTGATTTCAATTAAAGTGAAATGTCATCATTTTCAGTTGTACTAATGGCTATGGAATACTGCGGTCCATTAGGGAGAAAACAGTGGATTTGGGAAAAGGCCAAGAGGTGCAGGGGATGGAAAGAGATTTTCCATGTATTTTCAATTTTTGTAATGGGCATATGTAGGTCATTATGGAAATCCACGGCTTGTGATGACAGGAATACAGAAAATACAAGAAGGCAATCTCTTCTCGAGATTTCAGCCGGAACTGTTGATATTTGTAGATCTGGAGAGATGTTTGGGGTAACCTGGGCTAGTGGAAGGTGGGGCAGGGGGATGATCCTTCACATGCCTTGCTCCTCCGGGCCTCTTCCAGCCCAGCCCCGAACAATTCCGGGGCTGGGGCATCCACAGCTTCTCTGGGAACATCACTGAGTTGACGAGATTTAACAGTTTATTCCCCTGCATGGTATTCTTTACATCACTGAGTGTTCTTTGAAGGCCCTCCACTGTTGGCAACATTTGTTGTTGTTGTTGTTGTTGTAAATGTTTTTATATCTGATTTCATATCTTATTCCTGTTTGCTGTTGAGCCCGGACCCGTCGGTGGCAGGGGACCCTCGGGCTGAGTCGCGTCGCTTGTCCTTCTAATTGAATTAAAAGCTGCTGTAAAAAATACATGGGAATAAGAATAGGAGAGGGATGAAGAAGGAAATAATTGGGGGAGTACGTGGCTGGATTAGTTATTGTCCCAATTAGCTGCCTGAATTAGCTCCTTGACAAGGAACACCGAGGGAAGAATAAAGGGCTAGCGGTGACAAGGCCAGTTTTTAGGGAAGCTGCTCCTCTAAGTGTATTATGATTGCAATATAAAGAGCTGCAGGTTTCACTTAAATGGATTTTGATTCTGCTCATTTTTCGCACAGTAGATTTGTTTCACTTCCATATTAATCTCCTTTTATTAAACCATAGAAATGCCAACCTTTGTTTTCCTGGGAGCAGCCTAGGACATAATCTAACTTTACAAAAAAATACGAGTATTTGCGCTTAGTGAAGAGATTGAGGTTGGATTTAAATCCTGTGAACTGGACACACAATTATGTCATTTCCAGGTCTAGGAGAAGTTGATTATTTGGAATGAACACGAGGACTTGAGCTCATTTTCATGGCAAACTGGTTTCAACGTTTCGAAGGGAAACAAATTCCTTTTCAGAGTAATGGCTTTAAGCTGTGCCAGGGGAGTTTCGGACAGAATTTCTGCATGGAAGGGGCTGCCCAGGAGGGGCTGGAATCCCGTTCCAGGTGGAGCTTGGGAGACACAGCCGCGTTCTGCAGCGTCTCTGGGCTGCCTCCCGCACGGGAGACGCAGCATCCCCTCCCTCAGAGCCCCGGGCTGCAGGGTTCTCTCACTCCCTGTCGGGCACCGAACGGAACGAATAAATGCCCAGGCATGGTTCAGAGCCAGCCCTGGGAATGTGGGGAGGTCTCCCTAAAGGCTCCAGGTCCCCAGCAGGAATTCCAGGGCCCTGCTCAGCGCCATTGATTAGCTGGCTGTAGAGAGGGAGCTGAAAAGGTTGCAAAGAAATGAGGGATTAGGGAGAAAGGAGTCAGGGATTTATCCAACCCTGTCATAAATGAGATCATTTCTAAGAAAACTCGGCTGTCCCCGAGCCGCCCTCCTGTCCTGTCCCCACCGTGCCCGGCACCGGGAAAGGCGCAGCAGCCAGGAGATCCCTGGGACGGGCCTTTCCAGCCTGGTCCGAGGCTCCCGGGGACACATCTGATATTCCTGAGCTCAATGCCAGTCCATCCACAGCCAGGCTGCCTGCAGCTGGCACCTCAAGGCTGCTTCTGCTGGCAGTCACCGCTGAGAAAGCCTCTCCCTTCGAAACCAAAGCGTTCCTGGATCCCGAGATTGGAATTCCATCAGCAGGAAGCACGAGGAAGGTGAGGCTCGGGGGGGACGAGGAGTGAGGCAGGGCAGGGCAGGAAAGGAAAGGAAAAGAAAGCCATGTTTTCCACATGCATAACTCCCCAGCAACCCGCCGGAGGAGGGATTTGCTCCTATCCCGAAAGCCCAAACCAGCCGCGTTCGGATTTGCCAAGCACCTGGGAAAGAATGCAGCTGCAAGGCCCTGGGAAAACAATGGGAGCTGTGACAGTTCATTAATATAAGGCAGCCCCGAGATTTATTTGGGAAAGCATCCACACAGGATTCCACTGCAGCGCTCAGTGGCATTCCCGAGGTGTGCCCGGGGCTGTGGATGTGTGGAACCCCTGTTCGGGAGCCGGGACACCTTACCGGGGCTGGCAACAAAACAAATTCTTTTTCATTCCATATTCATTGGCTAGGTTGGGATTTTTCCTTGTTTTCTTTTTTTTTTTTTTTTTATAGTTTGCTCTGGCTATTTTTTTCTGGTGAAGCAAGGGTTTGGAAAGTGCAGGCAGCATTTCAAACTGTGATCTGCACAGATGGGAATGAAGGAACATTCTCCAGGCGAAAATTGTTCTCAGAGACATTTGGATGGAGCAGGATTTGTCTGTGTGAGGGGTGGAACATCCTGATTTCCTGCAGGAGGCTGCTCGGGCAGCACAGGGCCCAGCCCGGCGCATCCAACCCCTTCTCCCGTGGCAGAGGGGCGGTGACCCACGGGAAGGGCTGTCCCATGGAAACCCCAGGAGCAGGCACCGAGGCCCGTGTCCTCACCACCCTGGCTGCTTTTAATGAGTTTGAGGTGTGCGCGTGTCCCCCGGGCTTGATGAAGAGTTTCTGTCAGCGCAGGCAGCAGTTACAAATGGCAGGGTGGGCAGGGATGGGCCGGCCAAATCCAAACCAATTTGCTTTGCATAGATTAGCAGCTCCTCAAGAGATCCCACATTCATCTGGGAGAGGTTCGCAGGGTGCAGTGTCACAGAGAGGCTTTGCTGCCCACGGCTTGTGTTTTTCCCCACTTCCCTCCTCGCTTCCCTCCTCCCCCTTTCGGTTTCCAAACTGAATTTCCCGATTTCCAGATGCAACTGCAATATAACGTGGAAATAAAAGCAGGCAGTTAAATTCTCGGAGCCCATAATGTCTCCCAAAGAAAAAGGGGGGATCATCCAACTCCATTTTCCTGCTTATGGGTCCCTGTTGCTGTACTGGTGCTAAGTACACCAGGAGCTGGGCTCATGAAATTTTTAAGCACAGGATGCACAAAGGAAGCTCCAGAGTGTCTGGAAAAGCTCGTGGCATCGGTCAAAGGCAGCTCTTGGGGCTGAGGCGCTGCCAGCTCCCCATTCATCATCACTTCCCTTCCTTCCCCGCGTTCCTTTTGTTCTCCAAACCCGAAATTTGCGCGCTTTCATTTTCCTCCTCTCCCGGAATGGCTTTGCAAATGCTTAGCCTTAAGTAATAGTCAGTAAAGGCGAATTACCTTAAATCAAGCGAGGGTTATCTAATTTAGAAAATAGGAAATAGAGAGAAAATCAAACTAAATGAAATGTAAACATCTAATCCATGCGCTTGCTCAACAGGAGGAGTCTTTTAGTTGTGCTCAGTTCTTAGCTGTGCTCACAGCTCTTTGAGCCCAAACCAACGACGTCTTTAGGCCCTGCTCTCCCAAAAGTGATTCCCAAAATCCTAAGGGAATGGGATTTCTCATGTCCATTTCTGCTTCTATTGTAGCACCTGCAGCTGAGCTGCTCCTTCCTCAGTTTCCCCGGTGCTTTTATTGGCACACACCCGCTTCGAAGCACGTGGGGACGGGATAGCACCAGGGCAGACTTTCCTGGGACACTTGGACAAGACACTCCATAGACTCCCCACTGCCTGGGGTTGGGGGGCGCTTGGAGACCACCCCTTCCGCTAGCCCAGGGTGCACGAGCTGCCCTTGGGCACTGGCAGGGATGCCAGAGCTTCTCTGGGCCTCCCCGCCCTCCCAGGGAAGAATTCCCTCCCAGTATCCCAGCCCGAGCTCCCCAGTTTCCCCACTCTCCGGTTCCCTCGCTGCCTTTTTATTAATATTCAGCTCAGCGCCGTCCCACAGCCTAATGAAGCTTATTACAGGATCCTGGCAGAAAGCTTTCCAACTTCCTTCCAATTAGCACTCGGTGCTTCAGAGGAATCCTCGCCGTACAGGGGAGCTGGTTGCCAACTGCACGGCACCTTTTTTCTGCAACTTCACTTCACATGTCCTTGTTAGATTAAAGACTCCTCAGATGCTGATTACCCCCTCCGGGTGGGTTCTTCATTGTTCTCCTCGCTCACGAGTTCCTTTATAGGTTTTATTTAGGCTCCAGCTTACAGGGGGCGCCTTGGTTTATGAAGGAATGGTTTGGGCTGGACGGGATTTTAAGGACCATCCTATTCCACCCCCTGGGACACTTCCAGGGAAGGGGAGTCCGCTCAGAGAAGGGAATTTGAGCTTGGCACGTGGGAAAATGCGCTGGGAGGTGCGGGATGGATCCCGGCAGGGACTGGTTCCGAAATAAAGGACGGCATTCCCAGCACTGCTGCTGAGCTGCTCCTGCGTGGGCTCCAGAGAGCTTTCCCTGAGACTTCCAGTGGGAAGGGAATGCAGGAAATGCATCCCTGGGTTTCCCGTACCTCCTTCCTGCGAGTGATCCAAGGCCAGCTTGGAGCAACCTGGCACCGTGGGAAGTGTCCCTGCCTGTGCTAGGGGCTTCCATCCTAAAATCCAACCCAAACCATTCCCGAATTCACTGCAGGATTCCAGAACCTTCTCTGCCCCAAAGCCTGCAGCCAGGATTGCTGGTGCCGTTTCCATGCCAGTGATTCCCAAGACACTTTGTCCCTGCTGGTAAAATGAGGACAGTACTGGGGCACGCTTTCCATCTCCGAGCTCTCCCTGCTCCCACCCTTTCTCCCAGTTTTCCCTCAGATTCTGACGAATTCCCAGTGATTGCTTTTCCAGAGAAACCCTAACAATGAGAATTTTTCAAGGTTAGCAACACAATTTGGGCGAAGGAGCAAACTTCATTCCGCTGCGGCAATTAAGGCAAGGGAATATCAGCAGGTCACATCTTGCTTCCGGTGCATCGGGAATTGTTTTGCCGGGAGTTTGGAGGAAGCAGCATCGGGGCTGTGCTTGGTATTTAAAGCAAACAAACCTCTCTGGTAAATGAGACTGTGCATGGAATGGGGCACGAAAGTAAAAGCGAGAGCGTTAAATTACAGATAACGGGGGAAGAGTCCAAATTTTCCCAAATGTTCTCGGGTTTCGGTTTTTTCCTAACGACCGTCGTTATATTTTGATGTGGTTAATAATACAGCGGAGGTTAAATGAAACATGAAAAAGGGCTGTACATTAAAATTGAGATAACTCTTCCTTCAGTGAAGTGGAACCCAGCAGATGTAGCTGCACACTGTAATTGCTGCCTGTTTCCTGTCACTCTGATTAAGTTGCATTGTCCCTGCTCCAAGTGTAGGAATCAGTGGCTTCCCATAGGGCACAGCATGGGACAACAGGCAAATGACTCTGTGCACCTCCTGCCTGTCCTGGTAATGCTATAGGCACACAATATCCATTGATGACTCCTAAAATCAATAGGCTGTGCGCTGCGAGAGCACTCCAGTGAAGGGCTGGCATTTTGGGAACGGCTCCATTTCCCAGGCAGCATTTTGGGAACGGCTCCATCCCGCAGTTCAGGGGGCCGGATAAACCCAGGGCCTGGCCCTGTGTTAATTCTGCGTCTCAGGAGTCACGGTGCACCTTCCGTGCGGCTGTTCTCCTCCTGGTTCCAAAGCCATGGGATCCCGGAATCATGGATGTTAGTTAATTAATGGGACCTGGGATCCCAGAATCGTGGATGTTAATTAATGGTACCTGGGATCCCAGAATCGTGGATATGAATTAATGGTACCTGGGATCCCAGAATCATGGATATGAATTAATGGTACCTGTCTCAGGAGTCGCTGTGCACCTTCCGTGCGGCTGTTCTCCTCCTGGTTCCAAAGCCACGGGGTCCAGGAATCATGGATGTTAGTTAATTAATGGGACCTGGGATCCCAGAATCGTGGATGTTAATTAATGGGACCTGGGATCCCAGAATCGTGGATATGAATTAATGGGACCTGGGATCCCAGAATCATGGATATGAATTAATTAATGGTACCTGGGATCCCAGAATCATGGATGTTAATTAATGGGACCTGGGATCCCAGAATCATGGATATGAATTAATTAATGGTACCTGGGATCCCAGAATCATGGATATTCATTAATTAATGGTACCCGGGATCCCACAATCATGGATATGAATTAATGGTACCTGGGATCCCAGAATCATGGATATTAATTAATGGTACCTGGGATCCCAGAATCGTGGATAGTAATTAATGGTACCAGGGATCCCAGAATCATGGATATGAATTAGTGGTACCAGGGATCCCAGAATCATGGATAGTAATTAATGGTACCTGGGATCCCAGAATCATGGATAGTAATTAATGGTACCTGGGATCCCAGAATCATGGATATGAATTAATTAATGGGACCTGGGATCCCAGAATCATGGATATGAATTAATTAATGGTACCTGGGATCCCAGAATCATGGATATTCATTAATTAATGGTACCTGGGATCCCAGAATCGTGGATATGAATGAATTAATGGTACCTGGGATCCCAGAATCATGGATGTTAATTAATTAATGGTACCTGGGATCCCAGAATCGTGGAATGCGGTGCCTTGGAAGGGAACATTCAGCTCTGCAGAGCTTTCAGGTCCCTCCCAGCCCGAGCCATCCTGGAATACCAGGATTCTAGCAGATCCCCTTTTGGCTGTTTAATCCCCACTTGGATCTGGGGCCTAGCTTTCTACAAATGGAAATTAATATTAAAAGTCATTCCTTAACACATGTTTATTTTCTAATTTCTAGAATGTACCTATTACACTCTCCAGACACATGTGCTTGATTATAATGATTATCATATGTATTTTCCAAGGCACTCATCACCATAATATCAAATGTCATTAGAGAAATTAGGGAAGAGCAGCAGCGTTCCTCCCAAGGAAGAGCCAGTTTCCTCCTTTCCCACCGCAGCAGCAAGAGCGCAGAAGCTCAGCTGATTTTCTGCCACTTTTGTCTGAGCTCCACACAAAACAAGCAGGTCCCCGGGGGGATGTGCAGCGTGCACCTGAAGCCAAGAGCTCGGTGCAAATCCCGTGTACAAATGGCCTGGGAGGCAGAACTGGGGCTGGCCACGGAGCCCTGCTCCTCCTCCAGGCACTCCCAGCACAGCAGGAGGAGCAGCAGGACCTCAGGGACACCAACCCTTGCTTGCTGCTCCCAAAGGAAAGATTTCCTGATGGAAATTCCCCGTTTTGGAGCAGAAGCTGGTTTCAGGCTTTGGGAGGGGATAAGCAAAGTGCCAGGGGATTTACATGATGCTCCACGTGTCTCCCCAGAGGTGGGAGAAGCGGGTCTGGATTGGTTTAGGAGAGCCCGGGGGTTTTGTTTCAATATTTACTTCTTTAGGCTCCAGCAGAGGAGGGGAACAGCTGGAGATGACACAGCCATCGCACGGTTCCAGGCCTGGCTGGTTTGTCTGGAGAACACGTGCTGGTTTTCAGGGCTGTGCGTGTCCAGGGAAGAGCAGAGCGCGGAGGGATCCACGCAGGAAGGTGAGCGGGACGTGGCCGTGCCCTCCCAGCTACACCATTCCCTCTCTGCATCCCAATTAATTAAAAACAAGCCTTGCTCTTCCTCAGCAGCGTCGCCTTCCCACACCCCAAGGTTTCCAAGGCAGCTCCCTAGGGATTTAAGGTCTTGGCTTTGGCTGCTGCTCAGCAGAAGAGTCCCTTAAATCCAGTCTGTGTCGTGGGGGTGAAGCAGCAGCAGCAGCAGGGAGCTGCCTTTGGATTGCTGACTCCGACTAAATCCTTGGGTTTTTTCTTCCTTTGCGTCATTTCTGTGATTATTTTTGTGCTTCATATGCTCAAAAATCCCTGGGGAATAGGGAAAAAAAATCTCTCTCTCTTTTTTTTTCCCGTATTTTTGCTTTGCAAGTCACTTTGTAAAGAAGCACTTTGGTGTCTTCAGAAGGTTTGAAACCCACCTGTTTCCTGGGAGGAGAGGCAGAGCCCAGTGGGACCTTCAGGGGAATGAAATATATTGGCCCTACACCTGGGAACGGGGATTTTGAGCAGGATTTTCAGTCTCAAAGCAAAGATTTCTTGTGCTTGTAGAAAGAGAGCTGGGAGAACAGAGTGTTCCTCCTGCTCTGGCAGGGATTCCTCTCTGCCTCCGTGCATCCCAGGCGTGCCAGCAGCGCTCCAGGGAAGGACTTACCTCGGGAAAAAAGGGCCAGGGCAGGGCCAAAGGGACTGGGGGGGCTGGGGGGGACACTCGAACACTCCTAAGGTCACCTGGACAGTCTGAGCCTGCTCAGGATGATATCTAGCTCCGGCAGGAACTCTTGGAAGGCTTTAAACAACATCCATCTTCATTATTTCCCACCCTCGCGTCTGTATGATTGATTCCTGCTAAATTTGGTTTAATTGCTCAGAAGGTCTTAAGGAATGACATTTGGAGAGAGCCAAATGGGATGTCTGAGCTCCCCCTGCTGCTCTGCTGCACCCGTGCAGTCCCAGCCCGGTTTGGCTCCGAAGGGACCCTGAAGTGTCTCGTTCCACCCCCTGCCTCCTTCTGCTGTCCCAGGGTGCTCCAAAGCCCGCCGAGCCAGCCAGGGATCCCACCCAAAACTTCCGTCCGAAATCCCACCCGACCCCATAGTCCTGGACAGAGGGCACGGCACAGGGGAGGAGAAGCTGCAAGTACAAGTCCACATTTGTGCCCAAAAATCAAGAGGCAGGGAGAAAGCCCCGTCAGGCAGAGGACGGCGGAGCAAATGCGACAGTAACTACTCATTATTTACACTCTGCCATCGCCACGAGCCCGTGCGTGGCCACAAAAGCTGCGGCAAGATCCCCATTTGCAAGCAGAGTTTTAATTATTTGTAAAAGCTTTCAATTGTTCACCAGCTAATGTCATGGATTGGTCCTCCCAGTGTGAAGTGCAACCGTCCAGAACCCCCACAGTATTATAAATAGGCTTCGGAGCCGGGATTGATTGATGTTTGGCATAAAATCTATTCCTCGGAGCATGTGTATTCCTTCTGTTCACCAGTTTCATACAAATATACTTGGGCTGATTTTTTATTCAAATCTCCAATTTATGTCGGGTTTCGACTGTTAAATATTTAAAGGCTTTTTCATCTTTTTTTTTTTTTGCCGTGCGAGGTAGGGAAATCTCGCGCCGAACGCAAACAAGACTCGGAGATTTAGCGCGTTCCTGGGGGGGAGAGAAAAGCTTTATTAATTATATTGAGACTCAAATAATAGTCTTGCCTGACACTAATGTTCCATCAGTTCCAAGCACAAGGATCCTGTGGGATAGCTTTAGAGCCCTTATCTGGATCCATTGATGGCTCCATAGGAGGAGGGATGTAATGAACGGCGCTCGGAGTTTGGAGAGAGGGTCGGAGCTGGGCCGATAGCGAGGAGTTATTCCGGGGACTCCCTCTGGCAGGAAACACCGAACGACACCGAGCCTGGAGGGCTTTTTCCGCAATCCCCACGCGTGTTCCGGGTTCCTCAGCTGGAGGGTTCGCCCCGGCCCCACCGCTGAGAGCTGCGCTCTCCCAGGAGCCCCGTCTCTCTGCCCAAGGCTTGTTTAAGTTTTCACTTCTCAAATCAATACTCCCAAAGAACTTTATTGCGGGATTTTTCTGACAGCGGCACTTCTATTCCGTCCGCCCTTTTTTCCCCGTGGATTTCGCTCTCCTCACCCTGGTGGCTGTGATTAATTCATTTATTCATGTCTTTGCAAGAGTGGGAGTCAGGAGGCCAGACCCAATTATGTCTTATTTATTATTTGGTGTGGTAGAGTAAAATCTGGAGACACTGATGAAACAATGGATGTGTTTTCCTCCTCCCACTGGAAATCCTAACTGCTGGTAAAACCACCACGGCTTACCTGTTGCTCCAGCACCCAAAACTGATGTGGGGGTGCCGGTGGGCTTGGTGAGGGAAGGGAATAAAGAGGTCACAGGGCAGGAATGAGCAGGAATGTCGGGGAGGAAATCAGGCTGCAGGATCTCAGCATTCAGGTGATTCACCTGTGTTTGAGAAGCGCTGTGAATTCCAACAGAGCTGGGAAAGGTGTTCCCTTTTGGTGCATTTCAGATTTCCAATAGGTTCCTGGCTCCCAGTTTGTTACCCTGGCTAAACTGGTGCCCCATTGGGAAGGGGATAGAGAGATCACAGGGCAGGAATGAGCAGGAATGTTGGGAGGAAATCAGGCTGCAGGGTCTCAGCATTCAGGTGATTCACCTGTGTTTGAGAAGTGCTCTGAATTCCAACAGAGCTGGGAAAGGTGTTCCCTTTTGGTGCATTTCAGATTTCCAGTAGGTTCCTGGCTCCCAGTTTGTTACCCTGGCTAAACTGGTGCCCCATTGGGAAGGGAATAAAGAGATCACAGGGCAGGAATGTCGGGGAGGAAATGAGGCCGCAGGATCTCAAAGTCTCACCCAAAAGCTGCTTTAGCATTCAGATAATTCACCTGTGTTTGAGAAGTGCTGTGAATTGCAACAGAGCTAGAAAATGTTCCCTTTTGGTGGATATCAGCTTTCCAACAGGTTTCTGGCTCCCAGTTTGTTACCCAGGCTAAACTGGTGCCTTATTTGGTGCCCCAATCACTGATACAATTTAATGGTACCTGTTGTGAAATCAGTGCTTTTCTGGGTGTGAAACCTGCCCAAGGTCAGGCACCAAAGCAGGGGAAAGGGGTGTTCCAGTGCTCAGTGGAAGCTTAAACTAGGAATGAATTTATCTCTGGTAGCACTTGACAAAGCTCGGCTCCTGATGCCTCAGCCTTTATAGTCACATCTGTTAGTGCAGAGCATTTATTGGAGGAGCCTTGACAAAGACAAAAACAGATGATGGAAATCTCATCTGTCAAAACTGTTATTAAAGCTGGGAACAGTGTGAGGTTGGGTTTCAATTGAAAGCACCATTTATATTTTATCCGAGGTTTTGCAAACAATACCACTGGGGAAGGGTTTGGGGGCCCTCAGCGAAGCACGGCTCCTGCTCAGGGCTGCGGAGGGAATCGGCAGCGCCGCTGAGCGGGGTTCCAGCGGGTCACGGCGAGCTTCACAGAACAAGGGTTCCAGCGGCATCCCAGTCCTTGAATGGAACTAGTGACGGGCAGATCTCGCAGGAGGCAGCCTGGCAGCTGGGAATGGCCTTTTCCAAACGTTCAGCATTAACCTGACTCTGCTCCGCTGGAGTAAAGCCCTGCCGGAGTTCGGTGGGAGCAGGAGGAGCCCCGAGCCCCTGGGAGCCCTTCCCGAGAGCCAGCAGCAGCCCTCAGATATTCCAAAGAACCCTGACATTCTCCTGGGGAAAGGGTCCCGTGCATCATTTTCCACTGCGGGATTTCCTCTAACCTCATTCCAAGCCTGGGAGTTATATTCAAACCATTTCCAAGTCCAGGGCACTCTGCTGGAAATTTGATTTTTCCCCTCAATTTAGGCCTTACAATTGTCTTCATTCGTCCCCGATGCAGAAATTCGGGGTTGTTAGAGCAGCACTTTCTGGATTTGTAGGATATGGATCCCATCCCTGGAAGTGTTCTGGCTGGGCTGGGCGGGACTTGGGGCAGCCTGTGGAATGAGAGGGTCCCGAAGGTCCCTTCCCACCAAAGCATTCTGGAAATAATTATGTGTACTAGAACATAATCTATAATACATAATTTACAAAAACATAGGCATATAAACATATAAATACAATATGGATATAAAGTATAAATATATTGTATGTAAAATAAACATCATTATATATAATAGAACATAATATGCAACATATAACATACACTGATATATAAATATATAATATAAATATGATTTTATTATTATAATATAGAGATAAAATATAAATGTAATATATGTTACATGTAAAATATATGTCATTATATATAATAGAACATAATGTATAATATATAACTTCTAAAATCGATAAATCTAATTAATAAATTATAACTATATATACATAAATACAAGACGGTTTTAAAATAAAAATCTGAAGGAGCAGGATGAGGCGTGTGCCTGCAGCTCCGGGGCGGGCAGGCCTTTCCTGCAGGAAATGCCTATTTTGGGCACAGGCTATCGGATCCCAGCAGCGCATCCCTGCCCGCCAGGCACTGCCTTGCCTATCCCTAAACCCATCCAACTCGCCGTGCTCAACTTCGGCTTTCTTGGGATGGGCTCCGGCTGCCTCCTACTCGTGCCTTTCTATCCTTAGCAGGATTCACAGGCTTTCAGCTCCCTCACACTTCTCGCTCTCTAATCTTAGTGCTGCTGCCAGCTTTAGGGAGGATTCGAGCTCCAGGGTCTCTCACTTGTGTGCAGGCTCTTTCTGGGACACAGCCAAGTAGGTGAAAAACTCGGCAAGGGGGAAGGGGAGAGCTGGGGCTGCTCTCGGATGTGCCAGGCTGGAGCTCAACCTGCCTCGGCAGCCTGCGGTGCCCTCCTGAGCTGCTCAGAGGGGGTGGGCAGGAGGAGATGGCAGCTCCCGGACACGGTGACCCCTGCTCGGGGGGATTTTCAGCACACACGGCATAAAATCCGTTCCCTGGGTTTGGAGCTGCCTCACTGCTCCCAGCTGGGCTGATTCCCTGAGCCACAAGCTGCTCCTCTGTCAATGTCTCCTGCTTTGTCTCTGTTTGCTCCCAAGGGTGTCTGCGGAGGTTGGATCAACTTCCCAGAACTTCCCCAAATGTGCCACATGTTCCCACAGACCCACTGAGGGGGAAGCCGTTCCTGCAGCTCTCCTGTTGCCCACAGAAACCGGGGCTGCTCCAGCCCTGCAGTTATTCCAGGCCAGCCTGGAAGGGTGGAAAGGTGTCCCTCTGATGGCAGGGAGAAGTTCCCTGACGTCCCTGCCAGCCCAGCAGCTCTGCCCTGTGCCTGCAGGTGGGAACTGGGTGCACAAAGGCACCAAGGGCCGGGAGAAGCTTCCCAGGATTTGGCAGTCGCTGTTCCTCACCCTGTGCCTGCAGGTGGGAACTGGGTGCAGGAAGGCACCAAAGGCCAGGAGAAGCTTCCCAGGATTTGGCAGAGCTGCTGTCCTCACCCTGTGCCTGCAGGTGGGAACTGGGTGCAGGAAGGCACCAAAGGCCGGGAGAAGATTCACAGGATTTGGCAGAGCTGCTGTCCCTCACCCTGTGCCTGCAGGTGGGAAAGCACCAAAGGCCGGGAGAAGCTTCCCAGGATTTGGCAGAGCTGCTGTCCCTCACCCTGTGCCTGCAGGTGGGAAAGCACCAAAGGCCAGGAGAAGCTTCCTGGGATTTGGCAGAGCCGCTGTCCCTCACCCTGTGCCTGCAGGTGGGAACTGGGTGCAGGAAGGCACCAAGGGCCAGGAGAAGATTCCCGGGATTTGGCAGAGCCGCTGTTCCTCACCCTGTGCCTGCAGGTGGGAACTGGGTGCAGGAAGGCACCAAGGGCCAGGAGAAGCTTCCCGGGATTTGGCAGAGCCGCTGTTCCTCGCTGAGCTGTATTCTGAATTCCCACATCTCCCTGTTCCCACGGCTGGGATGACGTTTGCCGTGATTCATGCTGTCAGTTCCTGCCTGGAGCTGCACCCAGGAATTTATTTTGGGATACCTAGCCGGAGGATGGAGAGGCAGGGAAAACACTCCTGTGCCAACTGCAAAGGCAGGAGCACTTTGGCTTTCCGTGATTCAGGAGTGGTCAGGCCCGGAACGGGTGGAATTTCTGCTCAGGCCGTGTTTTGGCACCCAGAGGAGGCTGGAAGTTGTAACTCTGACCAAATAAATGCTGTAAGAGCTCTGTCTCTCCAAAATAAACCCATCCCGCGGTTTCCTCGGTGGAGAGTCAGAGCCAGCCCTCAGGAGCTCCCTGTGGTGCAGGCAAACACCATCCTGCTTTTCCAAGAGGAAAACCAGGACGCGGTCCCGGTGCTGAGATCCATGTCAGCCTTGAACTGGAAGCCTTAAAGGTGGGAAGATCCATTGGGATGGCAGCTCTGCTCCCTGCTGAACATCAGGATACGTGCAGAGACAGCAGGCACTCTGGGAGCAGGGGACACTACTTTATAATCCTATTGCAAAGGATAAATGAAATATTGCACTGTGCACTCCCCCACCTCAAGAAAAAGTGGGAACGGAATTCAAATAATAACCAGTTACCTTGGGTGTGTTGGTGCAGGAGCTGAGCTGCTCCTAAACTCCACGGCCTGGGAGGAAACGCCTCGTTCAGCCTCATTCTCGGGGTCTTGACTCATGAAAACTCCATCTAACCTTGGCTTTGGAATAATCAAATCCCCCTGGAATATTTATTCGTGTGAAATGTGCAGCTGAAAGAGCCATTGTGAGCCGGGGTTTGCGAGTGGAATATTTGCCTGGCTTTGGCAAGGAGGAATATCGTAAAGAATTCGGGGAGTGCAATTTGATTCCTGATTTTCCTGGTGGCACACAGCCCTTGTGGGGCTGTTTGCTTTGGGCTGCCTGCCTCTGTTGTGTCATGGCGCTTTTTGCTCACGAGGCAGCCGGGCCAGCGCGGAACGAGCAGAGAGGAAGTTGGGCCCTGTACCTGGAATATTGCACGGGAGCCCTCAGGTGAGCACAGGAGTGCTACTGTTTATTAGGCACATCCATTCCATAATTACTTGGCAAATAGGATCATTATATCTGGAGTTACGGAGCACTTCAAACATTAATTGCCGCCTAACTTGCAGATTTCAGCTCTGATACACAAACCTAATCATCACTCATTAAGTATTAAAGAAGAGAGCACTGCAAATATATTAAATTACTGCAGATCACTGATTAAACCAAATCCTTGGGAATTCCTAAAAGCCTCCTGAGGCACTGGGATTCTCTTCCAAGTGACCACTGGGAATTTAGGCTCCGAACACAACTGAACGGTTTAGTGGAGCTGTGCAATCCCTGAATGATTGGGGTTTAAGGGTGTGAAAACGCCAAGCACTTGCTTTTCAAATTTGAAAAGTTTCATAGTCATCAAATGATTATAAAACTAGCAATGCAATTAGAGTAATAATAATTTGGGCAGTTTGAATTAGGACAATATGAGGCAATAGAGACAAAGGGTTATGGATATCCGGGCACCTTTTATCTGGGCAGCACGAGCCCCAAAAAGGCCCCACGTTAACAGAGGATTAACCCTTAAAAACAACAGCCTGTTGCATATTCATACACCTCATCCGTGATGCATAAATGCCATTCAAACCCAGGATTCCGTCTGGTCATCGTCAGCCTCTTCCTTTTAATCCTGACAGCGCCTTCCAGGCGGGAAGGAAGTTTGTTAAATTCTCTTTCTCTGAGAGATTCGGGTGTCCTGGGGCTGCTAGCTCGCTGCAAGTCCTTTCTTTAAAAAAAGTACCCTACACAGCATAGTTTCTGTTCGGAACATTTTTTAGAACCTAAAACTGGATTTAGGAGAACGAATCCAGCATTACTTCCTAGCACAACACCTGGAATATTCATTGGAATATTTGCCAAAAGCCACTCATCAAAGCCACGCATTTTTCACAGGGCACCTTAAATCCCGTGCTGCGCCTGGGATTTTTGGAGGAAATTCCAGATTTTCATCCTTTTTTAGCCTGGCTTTGCACAGTTTCTGTGGGCAAGCTGGGCCAGAGGCTCAGGGATCTTTGTGTTGGAGTTTTCGGGTGATCCTTCGCCGTTTCCTGCCCAGAACGCGCCCCCAGCCCCTGCCAGCAGCTGATTCCTTTGCAGAGAGCGGCTCCAGGTGCTCCCGCGGATGCTTTGGAAGACTCTGCCTCAGACATTCCCAGCTTTGACAAACGGCCCAGACTCCACGGGTTTTACGTTCTCCCCATTTTCCCTTTCCAAAATCACTTCTGGCAGGCCAGCATTCCATGAAAAACAACCTCCACATCCATCCATCCATCCCACCCTTCTCTTTTATGGCCTTGACTCCATTTGCTGCGCTGCCCGGGCTGGGGACGGAGCCATCCCACCTGTCCAAGTGCTTCTGTCACTTTTCCAGGGATTTTACAGCAGCCTGCAGATGGCTGCATCCTGCACGTGCCATTCCAGAGGGCTGGGAGCAGCAGCCATCTTCCCTAAATCCTGCTGTGCCAGGGAAAGTGCCCTCTGTGGGGGCAGAACAGCAGCACAGGGGGCTGATCCTGCTGGGAACCGTGGAACGTCCAGGGAACCATGGAATATCTGGGAACCATGGAATATCCAGGGCTGGTCCTGCTGGGAACCATGGAATATCCAGGGAACCATGGAATATCTGGGAACCATGGAATATCCAGGGCTGGTCCTGCTGGGAACCATGGAACATCCAGGGAACCATGGAATATCCAGGGAACCATGGAATATCTGGGAACCATGGAATATCCAGGGCTGGTCCTGCTGGGAACCATGGAATATCCAGGGAACCATGGAATATCTGGGAACCATGGAATATCCAGGGCTGGTCCTGCTGGGAACCATGGAATATCCAGGGAACCATGGAATATCTAGGGAACCATGGAATATCCAGGGCTGGTCCTGCTGGGAACCATGGAATATCCAGGGAACCATGGAATATCCAGGGAACCATGGAATATCCAGGGCTGGTCCTGCTGGGAACCATGGAACATCCAGGGAACCATGGAATATCCAGGGAACCATGGAATATCTGGGAACCATGGAATATCCAGGGAACCATGGAATATTTGGGAACCATGGAACATCCAGGGCTGATCCTGCTGGGAACCATGGAACATCCAGGGAACCATGGAATATCTGGGAACCATGGAATATCCAGGGAACCATGGAACATCCAGGGCTGGTCCTTCTGGGAACCATGGAATATCCAGGGCTGGTCCTTCTGGGAATCATCATTCCAATCCATGGGGCTGGGATCTGTAGGATGGGGTTGGAATTTGTGGGATGGGGGTTTTTGGAATCTGTGGCATGGGGTTTTTGGGAGCGCTGGCTGTGGGATCTGTGGGATCTGTGGGACGGGGTTTTTGGGAGCCCTGGCTGTGGGATCTGTGGGATCTGTGGGACGGGGTTTTGGGAGCCCTGGCTGTGGGATCTGTGAGATCTGTGGGACGGGGTTTTGGGAGCCCTGGCTGTGGGATCTGTGGGATCTGTGGGACAGGGTTTTTGGGAGCCCTGGCTGTGGGATCTGTGGGATCTGTGGGATCCGTGGGACGGGGTTTTGGGAGAAGGCCGCAGTGCTGTGCTGCAGAGCCCCATCCATGGCCCTGCCACAGGCCCTGTCAGCGCCGTGCCGCAGCACAGGAAACGCTGGGAGCCGAGGAAGCTCCCGTCATCCCAAACACGGCCCCGCAGGCGGTTCGGCCAGCCCAGCTCCTGAATATTTCATGGAGCAGCACAAGCTGCAGCGCTCCCTGCTCCAGGGCTGCAGGTCCCTGGGAAGGATCCCTGAATTAACCTGTGTCCCTGCCCAGGGGATTTGTGCTGGGTTTCTCTGCATGTAGGGGGGTTTTGGTTCCCCCTGGGATTGCAGGGATCCAGTTTGGATACCCTGAGGCTCCCACCGAGCCCTCTCCCAGCCCAGATGAGCTGATCTTGACTAATATTTGCAGTAGGAACAGCATTTCACCGAGATTAACAAACTTCTCGGCAGCTTTGGAGTCTGGGAATGAAGGGAGAGGCTTGGGGAAAGGGGACTGGGGATGATGCACAGGGAAATGGAGTTGGGAGGATTTATCCTCTTCATTAAAAGGCACTAAGGCCTTCATCTCTGGTATTTAATGTACCAAATTCAATATTCTCAGCAGAGTTTGCGTAGAAAAAATGGCAATATCATCTTGTGAGGGAAGGGAGGGGAGGAGGAGGCAAAGTTTGAGCCGAGCCACACACATTAATAGCTTCCCCCCCTTCCCACATCCAGCCTCTGGGAAATATTGCCAGGGAACAGCAAAGCCCTGGCAAGAGCTGGAGGCTTTTCTCCCCCTGCAAGTTGTGGTTTGCTTCCACACAGAACCCCAGATTTATCTGGGTTGGAGGGGCCATAAAGATCATCTCATTGCAACACCTGGATCGGGATTTCCGGGAAGGAAAAATCCGGAATCCTTTGGGAAAGCTGAGAGTTTTGCAAATGAAGGGAAAACTTGAATAATAAAACGCACAGCAGCCGAAATCGAATTAACCCGAGCGGGTCAATACGTTTGTGCTGCTGGACGCTGGAAACGAGGAAGGAAAGGGAAAAGAGATGTGGGATTGTTTTGTGCTTCTCTTTCAAAAGTCTGGGAAAATTCCCATTAAATGCAAATATTTATTTTTTTTTTTTTTTTTTTTTTGGGAGTTCCCTCCAAAGTGCTCCTGCCCCAGGAAATGTCAGGGAGCACAGGGGTTGTGCAGAGCAGCCAGGGGCCTGGGGGAACCTCCTGGCTGGGCCATCCACGGGAGGGTGCCCCAGAGGAGGGTGCCCATTAGGAGGGTGCCATCCCATAGGAGGGTGCCCTATAAGAGAGTGCTGTCCCATAGGAATGTGCCATCCCAGAGGAGAGTGCCCCAAAGGAGGGTGCCCGTTAGGAGGGTGCCCATTAGGAGAGTGCCATCGTAGAGAAGGGTGTCCCCAAGCAGGGTGCCATCCCACAGGAAGGTGCCACCCAGAGGAAAGTGCTGTCCCAGAGGAAGGTGCCATCCTAGAGAAGGGTGTCCCCAAGGAAGGTGTCCCCAAGCAGGGTGCCATCCTGAGGAGGATGCCCGTTAGGAGGGTGTCCCAACGAGGGTGTCCCCAATGAGGTGTCCCCAGTGAGGGTGTCCCAATGAGGGTGTCCCAATGAGGGTGTCCCCAATGAGGGTGTCCCAATGAGGGTGTCCCCAATGAGGGTGTCCCAATGAGGGTGTCCCAGTGAGGGTGTCCCAGTGAGGGTGTCCCAGTGAGGGTGTCCCAGTGAGGGTGTCCCATGAGGGTGTCCCCAATGAGGGTGTCCCAATGAGGGTGTCCCCAGTGAGGGTGTCCCACTGAGGGTGTCCCAGTGAGGGTGTCCCCAGTATGGGTGCTCCAATGAGGGTGTCCCCAGTGAGGGTGCCCCAATGAGGGTGTCCCAATGAGGGTGTCCCCAGGGTGTCCCAATGAGGGTGTCCCAATGAGGGTGTCCCCAATGAGGGTGTCCCAATGAGGGTGTCCCAATGAGGGTGTCCCAATGAGGGTGTCCCCAATGAGGGTGTCCCAGTGAGGGTGTCCCAATGAGGGTGTCCCAATGAGGGTGTCCCCAACGAGGGTGCCCCCATCAGGGTGCTCCAAAGAGGGTGCCCCAATGAGGGTGTCCCCAATGAGGGTGTCCCAATGAGGGTGTCCCAATGAGGGTGTCCCAGTGAGGGTGTCCCAATGAGGGTGTCCCAATGAGGGTGTCCCAATGAGGGTGTCCCAATGAGGGTGTCCCAATGAGGGTGTCCCAGTGAGGGTGTCCCAATGAGGGTGTCCCAGTGAGGGTGTCCCAGTGAGGGTGTCCCCAATGAGGGTGTCCCAATGAGGGTGTCCCAATGAGGGTGTCCCAATGAGGGTGTCCCAGGAGGGTGTCCCCAGTGAGGGTGTCCCCAATGAGGGTGTCCCCAATGAGGGTGTCCCAATGAGGGTGTCCCAATGAGGGTGTCCCCAATGAGGGTGTCCCAATGAGGGTGTCCCAGTGAGGGTGTCCCAATGAGGGTGTCCCCAGTGAGGGTGTCCCCAATGAGGGTGTCCCAATGAGGGTGTCCCAGTGAGGGTGTCCCCAATGAGGGTGTCCCAATGAGGGTGTCCCAATGAGGGTGTCCCAATGAGGGTGTCCCAATGAGGGTGTCCCAATGAGGGTGTCCCAATGAGGGTGTCCCCAATGAGGGTGTCCCAATGAGGGTGTCCCAATGAGGGTGTCCCAATGAGGGTGTCCCCAATGAAGGTTCCCCAATGAGGGTGTCCCAATGAGGGTGTCCCAGTGAGGGTGTCCCAATGAGGGTGTCCCCAATGAGGGTGTCCCCAATGAGGGTGTCCCAATGAGGGTGTCCCCAATGAGGGTGTCCCAGTGAGGGTGTCCCAATGAGGGTGTCCCAAGTGAGGGTGTCCCCAGTGAGGGTGCCCCCAGCAGGGTGCTCCAAAGAGGGTGCTCCAAGGAAGGTGTCCCCAACGAGGGTGCCCCCATCAGGGTGCCCCATCAGGGTGCCAAAGTGTCCCCAACGTGCCCCATCAGGGTGCCCCATCGGGTCCACGCTGTCGGGAGCGGGGGCGCTAAGCAAGATATCCACGGGATGTCAAAGCTTGGCTGCGCATCTCAGCCAATCACTCCCAAATAAATTAACCATGGCACTGCCTAATAGGATCCACCTGCTTCGCTGCCAGCCCCTACCTGAACCCCCCTTTGATTAAATGTCAAAAGCCTGCCTCGTGCCTGCAGATTGCACTGAAGGCGGATAACAGAAAGGTTCCTCCTGTGACTCCATAAAACCGAAATAAATTCCACTGGCATCTTGTAAATTTTTATTTTCTACAATGACTGCAGGCCCCATCTGCGACCCAGCTGTTATTAGAAGGGAAAGCGTTGGCCCTTCTGCATTACAAAACAGCATAGAACAGTAATTGCCAGTGGAAGAGATTAAGTGTAGACACTAAAAATGTTTACTCGCAATGAATATGCATAACGATGGGTAGGAAACAGCCCTGGAAGATTAAAAAGAGAGAAGGGTTTGTTTACAAGGCTGGGAAAAAAAAAAGAGGGGAATGTCAGTTGGCCCCAAGCCTGAAATAGGAACGAAAAACCTTTGGGCAAGGCATTAGGGAGAAAAACAGATGGTTTGTGAACCTTTTATTAGATAGAAAAATCATTAATCAAGCCCAGGCTGGAAATGGCAGGGTTTTGGGTAGTTCAGAGCCGAGTTTATTTTTTCTTAAAGCGACAGCGCGGCGCTCCCGGCAGCCCTGGGAGCACATCCCGCTCCAGCTCCGCGCTCCCACCGAGGAAATCCCTCAGTAGGGTTTCACATTTCAGCACCTGTTTCGCCCCGCTCCAAAATGCACCAGAAAGCAGGAGGAGGAGGAGGAGGAGGAGGAGGAGGAGGGGGGGGCAGCGCAGCCTGGCTTATTTCATTTTTTCACGGCTGTTCCGGCTCGTGGCTGGGAGGGGGGGAATTTGGGGAATACAAAAGGCGTTCACAGCCTCCAACAGCTCCTGCTCCCCTGGTTTGGGGGCTAAAACACTCCAGAGAATGATTTCATCCTAGGAATAGCACTGAGGGGCTGGAAGGCTCGCGCTGAGCATCCCCGTGTCCTCACTGCATCCTTGGCGTGGTGCCATCCTCAGCACGGGAGAAATTCCACATTTGGGGGGGTTTGTACGTTTTACAAGTGACAGGAGGCGAACGAAAACCGATTTAAATAGCCCAGGTTGTGGCTGGCTTTGGATAGCTTCAGAGCCCCAGCTTTCACCTTCCGACTGCGTTCGAAATGGGGATGAACACACAGATGTACCTGCGATTTGTATGTACGGCACCCAGATCTGCGCCCGCGCTGGGAGCGGTTAGAAATGCAGAAACGCAAAGCTGGAAACATCTCTGAAAACACGGAACTCAATGAGACAACACTAGGAACGAGCCACCGCGTTTTTACCAGCACAGTCAGAGCCCGAAATCCAGCCAAAACTGCTTTCTTTGGGGAATAAAAGGGAACAGCTTCTTCCTCCTGTGTCTTTTGGAGCACAGAGGAGCTGCCCACACATTTCCTAATAGCTGGGAGATGAACTTCCTAAAACATATGAGCTCCATCAGAGGCGAGGGAGGGAGGGAAACGGGAGAGGGGGGAAGTACAAACCGATCTCTGTAAGAAAGAGTAGCTGGGATTGCGAGGCTTGCATATGTTACAGCACATCATTAATAACAGTGATCAAAAGCACGGGAACATCTCGGCAGCTGCAGCGAATTATTGGAGAAATTGGAATTTTCAAATGAGCTCACACTGCAGGGGAAAAAGGGGGAAAAACCCCAAGGGCACCGGGGTCAGGTCACTCTGCAGAGCCTCAGTAGGGCTGGAGGAGAAGAAATTCGGGAAAAGGGGTGAAAAGCCCAGATGTGCTCCGAGCACTGGGGTGGGGATGGATGGATGGATGGATGGATGGATGGATGGATGGATGGATGGATGGATGGATGGATGGATGGATGGATGGATGGATGGATGGATGGATGGGAGCCCCGCAGCTCCCCCGTCTCTCCGGGAATCACAATTCCCAATTTTGGGTTTCCATCCCCTCGAACGGGAGTGGGAGGGAGGGATGCGGCGCTCGGGGCTCGTTTGACAAAGGCCGGAGCCGGGCCAGGCTCGGCCCTGGGGCCGGAAAAATTCCATTGAGGACGAGATGAACGTTCCTGGGAAGGCTGGGAGCATCCTGTCCCCACCTGTGGCAGGGCAGCAATCGCTGCCCGTATCCAACTGCCGGGCCCGATGGAATTAATTGGCTGCGGAGAGAGCAGCGCTCAGCGGGAGCTGAAGGTGACGCGAGGAAAGTCTTTAAAGATCGAGGTTTGATCTGGAAATGAAAGGCTCGGCGAGCCCCCTCCTTCTCTTGCAAGGCATGTTTTTGTAATTCCGAGCAGCTCCGCCGGCTCGGGTTGCACATCTGCGTGCCGCGTGTGATGCCGCGGCAGTAAAAGTCCAGGTGTTCGGGCTTTTTAAAGGAACCGCTTCCAAAAGAGCGGCTCCGCCCCCGGCAAGGCGAGGGTTAAACGGCAGAGAAGGGCCGCTCGTGACTTCCGTGCTCTCCCATCTGCTGGGAACCCTGCAACCCATTTGGAAATGAATTTTTCAGTCGGAATTTTTCAGACAGCTTGAGCTGCGCTCGCACATGTCTCCAGCGACGGGCTGATTGCAAAGGCATTAAGTATGTATGGCCATCCTGGCCGCCGTGAGCTCTTGCCGCACTTTATTCCGTAATTATCATCACATTAGGTTGGTAAATAATGTTGACACATGCTTCCCGAACAGCTGGAGAGTGTCCGTGTGACACCCGGCAAAGCGGGACGGCTCCGCTCCCTCCCCGGCCGCCGAGGGAAACCTCAAACCTCTGCTGGCCGCAGCCCCGCTCCGAGAGAGCCCCGACCCGCGGCACCTGAATCCAAACCCGTGGCTGGGGTGCGCACCGTCAGGGACGGCTCCCGGCACATTCCCGTGGCAAACCACTCCTGGCACCAGCCTGCAGCTCTACAGAAAGCCTTGGCTCCAGAAATTTGGGTGAACTCGTTTCTAGAGTGAAGGTGGAAAAGGCAAATTCCTGCCAGGGAATGGCTCCGTGCTCCCCAGAGTGGGAATTTGCTGCCCCTTCCCTCATCCCCGGGGACTGCAGCACAGGCCTCAGGAAATTCCATTGCTGAGCCTTTGATTCGTTCCAGGAGGAGGAGAAGGAAGGGGGAAAGGAGCTGATGCTTCCCAGGGAATAAATGCCATTTTGAGCTGGTTTGCAGTGGGTGCAAACAGCAAAATGACCCATTCCTGCCGCAGGGCCCTGGGGCTGCTCCTTGGTGTCCTGGTCTGCCCAGGCTCCCCAGAGTGGGAATTTGCTGCCCCTTCCCACATCCCCGGGGACTGCAGCACAGGCCTCAGGAAATTCCATTGCTGAGCCTTTGATTCGTTCCAGGAGGAGGAGAAGGAAGGGGAAAGGAGCTGATGCTTCCCAGGGAATAAATGCCATTTTGAGCTGGTTTGCAGTGGGTGCAAAAAGCAAAATGACCAATTCCTGCCGCAGGGCCCTGGGGCTGCTCCTTGGTGTCCTGGTCTGCCCAGGCTCCCCAGAGTGGGAATTTGCTGCCCCTTCCCTCATCCCCGGGGACTGCAGCACAGGCCTCAGGAAATTCCATTGCTGAGCCTTTGATTCGTTCCAGGAGGAGGAGAAGGAAGGGGAAAGGAGCTGATGCTCGGAGTTGTATTTTTCTAAATTCTATTTTTAGGCAGAAATTGCCCTTTTGGTCCAACAGCTGGGTCCTTTGGAGCAGGCGCTGCATTAAAGGACAAACCTGGGTGTTTAACTGACGAGGCAAAAAATGTTAATCCTGCTTGTGGGATAGGGAGAGAAAAAACCCCTCCTTCGGTTTTCTCTTCAATCCGGGGAAGGGAATATTGCAAGGCCCATAATCTTATTTACATTCGGAGCATGACTCCAGCTCCCAGAACATTGCAGACATCTGTCAGACAAACAGACACGACTCTGCAAAGATATTTCAAATGCTCTTCCCTTAAAAGCTCGGAAGCTGCTGGGGATTTTGGCAGGATAGCTGGGATCTGACATGTCTTTTTTTCCCATTTGTTCTTTTTTTTTTTCCCCTCCCGAAGCAGATGATTCCTTTGGCTTCCTCCGGCAAGCTTAAGGAATTGGGTTTGTTGAAGTATTAGTTATGAAAATGGAAGTACTAAGTCCTGGCCTGAGCTGATTTGTGGGGAATTTCCGCTCGGAAGGCTTCAGGTGTGTTTTAAGGAATGAAACCTGTGGGTGCTCCCGGTCCACGTGAGAAATGCCCAATTTCAGGGGTCAAACCCCACCCAGGACACGCAGCATTCCCTAGGGCCCGTCCTTTCCTGGAGATAAGCAGCGTTTGCCGAGCTCAGTTCCCAGCCTGTTTTCAGCTGCTCCGCACAATATTGCTGCATAATTCGGAGTGTCTCCTCTGCCGGGTTTTTGGATGCTGCGAGACTTAGCAACAGGGAAAGGTGCTAAAGAGAGACAAAACTTGTGTGGGTGGCTGGAGATTAGCCATTTGGAATTCTCTCCTTTGCTTTGTGCCACAAGCTGTTCGCCTGTTCCCATTCCCTCGGTCTGATCTCCCCGGGACAGAGCCGAGGGATCGCTGAGGCTGCAAAGGAGCTCCGAGGGCATCGGTCATCCTCACTGCATCACATCCCTGTGTTTTCTGGAGGATTCCAGGCCTGGAAACCCTTCCCATGGCGCAGTTTCCTTAAATTCCAGCTCTGTCCGTCCCTCCTTCGGCACCCCAGCCAAGGGATTGATTGATCAGAGGGAGCTCAGTCAGAGCTCCGGGCTCTGAAATCCCTCCTCTCCATGCTGAGCTGCTCACAGCGAGCACCGCGAAATATTCCCGGGGGCAAACACGGCTGGAAATCATGGATTCACGTCTGGAATCTTGGAATTCCCATTCAGCATTGGAATTCACATTCAATATTGAAATTCACATCTGGAATCTTGGAATTCCCATATCGAATATTGAAATTCACATTCAATATTGAAATCCACATTCAGTATTGAAATCCACATCTGGAATCTTGGAATTCCCATTCAGTATTGGAATTCCCATTCAATATTGAAATTCCCATTCAACATTGAAATCCACATACTGAATATTGAAATTCCCTTTCATTATTGAAATTCATAATCAATATTGAAATTCACATTAAATACTGGAATTCACATCTTGAATATTAAAATTCCCAATCAATATTGAAATTCACATCTGGAATGTTGAAATTCCCATTCAATATTGAAATTCACATACTGAATATTGAATCTCCCATATTGAATATTGAAATTCCCATTCAATATCGAAATTCACATATTGAATATTGAAAATCACATATTGAATATTGAAATTCCCATTCAATATTGAAATTCCCATTCAATATTGAAATTCACATATTGAATATTGAAATTCCCATTCAATATTGAAATCCACATCTTGGATATTGAAATTCCCATTCAATGTTGAAATTCCCATTCAATATTGAAATTCACAATCAATATTGAAATTCCCATATTGAATATTGAAATTCCCAATCAATATTGAAATTCACATATTGAACATTGAAATTCACATATTGAATATTGAAATTTCCATTCAAGATTGAAATTCCAGCTTCCCTCCCATTAGCCAGCTTCCCGATATTTGACCAGAAAACCATTTGAAGGCAATTAGAAGCACATTGGAATTCTGGGCATAATTAGCTCCCTATTAAAGTATTTATGGAGGCCTTTTTCCATCCCAAACAGCCAAAGCCGGAGCATTTTATTCCTTACTGTTACAATAATTAACTATGCAAGGAGAACAGCATATTAATAGAGCATAATTTGTTTACATTGAAAAGAAAATTGTGCTAGATTAGCATAGCAAAAGACTATTTCCATATCCAGGCAGGAATGTGCGGGCCTAATAGCAATTTTCAGTGTCGTTAAGGAATATTATTAATAAAGTAATCCAGCGTAATTCCCTTTGCCCCTGCCATATTTCACAATGTCCTTAATTACGGCTAATTCCGGCGGGACTCATTTGGGGGTTATTAAACCAGAGACACGGGAATCTTCAATAAAACCTTGGGAAACGAGGAGAATGCGGAGTTCCGGGGAGCGGGGAACGTCCGGGAGAGCGCAGGGATGGAGGGAAGGGACAGGGCTGGAAACGTGGGGTGGGCATGGGATTCCAAAAATGAACAGAATTGCAGAGGGGTGAAAAACCCATGGTTGGGTGCACGGGGACACCAGGAACAGCTCAGGTCCGAGGGGACCCAAAGCTCTCCAGCTCCATCGGCCTGCGAGGGGTTAACTGAGAGTGATCCATCCCAAAATGTCTTCACTGGGACACCAGGAACGGCTCAGCTCAGAGGGGACCCAAAGCTCCCCAGCTCCATCGGCCTGCGAGGGGTTAACTGAGAGTGATCCATCCCAAAATGTCTTCACTGGGACACCAGGAACAGCTCAGCTCAGAGGGGACCCAAAGCTCTCCAGCTCCATCGGCCTGCGAGGGGTTAACCGATAACCGATAATGAAAATCGCCAATCGGTTTTTTTGAAAGTTTGGAAAGTTTAACGGTAATCAAAGGTTATGCAAATAGGAATGTAATTGGGGTAATAGTAATGTGGAGATTGGAATTAGGACAATCAGAGGCAATAAAGACAAAGAGTCTGCCTGCACCCAGTTCAGCGTTGTGGGCACGGCATTCCCAATTCCCAAAAATAAACTGAATATATTTTCCAATCCTTTCATTCCCAAACCAGGCCGAATTAGCAATCCCAGCCTGGAGATTTTTGATTCCCCAAACCAGGCAGAATTCTCAATCCACAATAAAATTCAGGTTGTGATCGCTTCTCCCAAATCCCGGCCTGGAAAATTTTTATTCCCAAAAATAAAATCATCGATGCCAGCCCGGAGATTTTTTGATTCCCCAAAGCAGGCAGAATTCTGAATCCAGATGAAATTCAGGCTGGAATCGCTCATCCCAAATCCCCCCGAGCTGCAACAATGAAGGCTCTGTTTTCTTGCAGGATGTTTTTGTCATCTTTTGATCGTGTGCCAGCAGAGCACAGAATTGTGGGAGAGCAAACCTCCCCAAGTGATCCCCGCTCTTCACAGCCAGTGAATTCCAGAAAAATCCACGCTCCCAAAAAGGACAGGGCAGGAGGTTCAGCTCTGTGTGTTCAGGTAAATGCAGCAGCGCAGGGATTCCCTTCTTGCAGGAATTTAGGATAGAAGGAGAGCTGTGAAATTGGGCTAAAATTGAAAATATCGTGTAAAATCAGTGTTGAGAAGGGGCATTGTGCCGCAGGGGTTTGATGGGGGGATCTGCCCCATCATTTGCAAAGAGCGATTCCCGTCCTGGCCAGAACCAGGGAAATGGGCAATTCCGCCAGAACTCCCTGGGGGGTGCCAACCGCTCCTGGCACAGCCCCTAATCCTGGAGAAACGGCCTTGCCAGCGAGGCAGGAGGAGGGCACAGCGAGGCAGCAGAGGGCACAGCGAGGGGGCACAGTGAGGCAGCAGGGGGCACAGTGAGGCACCAGGAGGGCACAGTGAGGGGGCACAGCGAGGCAGCAGGAGGCACAGTGAGGCAGCAGAGGGCACAGGGGGCTCACAGGGATGCAGCAGGGCACAGGAGGCAGCAGGGGCTCACAGGGATGTGCCAGGCTGGCACAGAGGGGCTCACAGGGATGTGCCAGGCTGGCACAGAGGGGCTCACAGGGGCACAGTGAGGCTGGGATTGGCACAGTGAGGCACCAGGAGGGCAGCTCTGAGCGCTGCCACCAGGACGCACCCAGTGCCACAGGGTCCGTGGGGGAGAGCCAGGGAACGAGGGGCTCAGTGCACCAGGGCCAAACCAAACTGGGCAAGGTCCCGGGCACAGGTCCTGCCACCAGCCTGCACTGGGCACTGCTGGGAACGTGGGCACCTCAGGGCAGGGGTGCCTCATCCCAAACACTGGGGGTTCACCCCCTCTGCCCACAAACGGAACGGTCACAATATTGGCACAAATTTCTGTGTGTACATCTGGGAATACGCAGAGCTGTGCATGGACAAAGCCCATGGGGCAGGGTGGCATTCCAGACAAAAATCAGTGTAGAATGCTTGGAAATAGGAGCGATGCAACTTCACAGAGCGGTGTCCACACAAAGGGCAGAACTGATTATCACAGCGGAAAATAAAATCCCAAATCCGGGATACTGCCCCGCAGCAGGGACTCGGGAGCGTGGCGTGCTTGCAGGACAAACCCGAGCAGGGAATCAGGCTGAGCTTTCGCAGGACAAACCCGAGCAGGGAATCAGGCTGAGCTTTGCCAGGATAAACCCGAGCAGGGAATTAGTGACTTGGGAAAAAGAATTCAAGGCTGTCTGAGGGCAGCCAGGGGGGTTCTGGCAGAATTTTCTTTGTGTTTCCATCAAAACCATTCCAGATGGTGCTGCAGAGGAGTTCTCTGCACCCAGACCAAAATCAGTGATGGTCTGGAATTGTTTTGCAACTTCAGAGGGCGGTGTCCAACTCCAAATGAAGGATTTCTTGTCCAAAAGTGAAATTATGGAGGTGCTGCCCGGCTGGAAAAGGGATCAAAGCTTATTTACTCTGGAAAAAGGAGGAATTAGTGCAGTTCAATCCCTGCGCCAGGCCAGGAGTGAGGGATGAGGGGAAATAGAGACAAGAGGGATTTATTATTAAATTAAAATCACTTAATTACTGCAAATGTTAAATATGCACTTTTCTGGCATTTCAGGGATGTTTTCCCCAGGATTGCAAAATTGTCCAGGGAATCAGGCTGAGCTTTGCAGGATCCCCGCAGCGGGGAAATGAGCTTTGCCAAAATTAAACTTAACTGGGATCTGCTCCACCTCAGCAAAAAAGATTTAATTAGAATCAATAAAGCACCTTTTATTGGAGTTTTGCAAAGGCGGGGAACCCGAAACGCTGCGAGCTGTTCACAGCCCGGGGTCAGAGGGGAGCGCCTGCCTGGGGAGCGGCCCCGATTCAGCCTGGATGGGGACACTGCCCCCGCTTGGGTCCTGTGGGGTTGGGATGGAGATAAACCAGCCCCAGTCCAGCCCTGTGTGTGACCAGTGCCCCTCCGTGGGTCCTGTGGGGTTGGGGTGGAGATAAACCAGCCCCAGCCCAGCCCTGTGTGTGACCAGTGCCCCTCCGTGGGTCCCATGGATCCCATCCCATCCCACCCCATCCCATCCCATGGATCCCATCCCATCCCATGGATCCCATCCCATCCCATGGATCCCATCCCATCCCATCCCATGGATCCCATCCCATCCCATGGATCCCATCCCATCCCATGGATCCCACCCCATCCCATGGATCCCACCCCAACCCACCCCATCCCATCCCATGGATCCCAAATAGAGACAAGGATCCCATCCCAATCCCAATCCCATCCCATGGAAATCCCATCCCATGGATCCCACCCCAAATTGCAATGAATTGTCCATCCCATCCCATGGATCCCAGCCCTGGATTAAACATCCCATCCCATCCCATCCCAAAAAGGATCCCACCCCATGGATCCCATCCCATCCCATCCCCATCCCATCAGGGATCCCATCCCATGGATCCCATCCCATCCCATCCCATCCCATCCCATCCCATCCCATGGGGTCCCATCCCATCCCATGGATCCTGTTTCCCATCCAGTGGATCCCATCCCATCCCCCATGGATCCCAGCCCCATTGGATCCCCCCAGTGGATTCCATCCCATCCCATCCCATCCCATGGATCCCATCCCATGGATCCCATCCCATCCCATCCCATCCCATCCCATCCCATCCCATGGATCCCATCCCATCCCATGGATCCCATCCCATCCCATGGATCCCATCCCATCCCATCCCATGGATCCCATGGATTCCATCCCATCCCATCCCATCCCACCCCATCCCATGGATCCCATCCCCATCCCATCCCATCCCATCCCATCCCATCCATGGATCCCATCCCATCCCATGGATCCCATCCCATCCCATCCCATCCCATCCCATGGATCCCATCCCATCCCATGGATCCCATCCCATGGATCCCATCCCATCCCATGGATCCCATCCCATCCCATGGATCCCATCCCATCCCATCCCACCCCATCCCATCCCATCCCATCCCATCCCATCCCACATCCCATCCCATCCCATCCCATCCCATGGATCCCATCCCATGGATTCCATCCCATCCCATCCCATCCCATCCCATGGATCCCACCCCATGGATCCCATCCCATCCCATCCCATCCCATCCCATCCATTCCCATCCCATCCCATGGATCCCATCCCATGGATCCCATCCCATCCCATCCCATCCCATCCCATGGATCCCATCCCATCCCATCCCATGGATCCCATCCCATGGATCCCATCCCATCCCATGGATCCCATCCCATCCCATCCCATCCCATCCCATCCCATCCCATCCCATCCCATCCCATCCCATGGATCCCATCCCATCCCATCCCATCCCATCCCATCCCATCCCATCCCATCCCATCCCATCCCATCCCATCCCATCCCATCCCATCCCATCCCATCCCATCCCATCCCATGGATCCCATCCCATCCCATCCCATCCCATCCCATGGATCCCATCCCATCCCATCCCATCCCATCCCATCCCATCCCATCCCATCCCATCCCATCCCATCCCATCCCATCCCATCCCATCCCATGGATCCCATCCCATCCCATGGATCCCATCCCATCCCATGGATCCCATCCCATCCCATGGATCCCATCCCATCCCATGGATCCCATCCCATCCCATCCCATGGATCCCATCCCATCCCATCCCATCCCATCCCATCCCATCCCATCCCATCCCATCCCATCCCATCCCATGGATCCCATCCCATGGATCCCATCCCATTCCACCCCATCCCATGGATCCCATCCCATGGATCCCATCCCATCCCATCCCATGGATCTCATCCCATGGATCCCATCCCATCCCACCCCATGGATCCCATCCCAATGCAGCATTCAGTGCCCCCATGACCCCATAACTCTCATTCCCGTTCCCAATCCCATTTCCCGCATCCCGTGTCCCCAGCAGCGATTCCAGAGCCCTTTCCAGAGGGATGCAAACCCATTTCACAGCCCCAATCCCTAAACTGGAGACAAAAGGCCCGGCAGTGTCAGACTGTGGGAATTAGCTGTAATTTGATTAGGAGCCTCCCAGCACACAGAGATCAGCGGGAATTAATGCCCCCATCAATTCCTTCGGGAATGGGATTTTCAGGGAGTTCTTCCCTTAATCCTCTTGTTCTCTGCTTCCTTAGGAGGAGGCACAAAAGCTCCTAAATGAGGACAAGGAGATATCGAAATATTCAAATCCCGCTGTGGGTTACGGGGACATCCGGGGGGAATCCCAAATTCCTCCCTCGCAGCTCCCCTGCTCCCACTTCATTGTCTGGCCTCATCCCTCTGGGATCCTGGATTATTTCACTCAAATTCAATTAATTTGCTGTGCTTGACTCAGAATATTTTATATTTTCAAACAAATTCCCGTATCCAGCTAGAAATCCAAAACTCCATAAACTCACAAGGGCATTTCCCAAATCCCAGGGGGATCCAATAACTGGGAGGGCCAGTTTGATCCCCTGGATCATCCATCATCCCAAATCCCACCCAGGGATGAGAATAACTGGGAAAAGGGGATCAGTTTGAACCCCCTTTCCATCATCCCAAATCCCAGCAGGGATCAGAATAACTGGGAAAAGGGGATCAGTTTGAACCCCCTTTGGAATTCCATCATCCCAAATCCCAGCAGGGATCAGAATAACTGGGAAAAGGGGATCAGTTTGAACCCCCTTTGGAATTCCATCATCCCAAATCCCACCCAGGGATGAGAATAACTGGGAAAAGGGGATCAGTTTGAACCCCCTTTGGAATTCCATCATCCCAAATCCCACCCAGGGATGAGAATAACTGGGAAAAGGGGATCAGTTTGAACCCCCTTTCCATGAGGAATTCCATCAGCAGCTCTTGCAGGAAGTGCTGGGATTTCCACTGGGATTTCCACTGGGATTTCTGGGATTTCCACGTTCTCCTTGGCAGGAGGGGTCTGGGATTCATGGGATTCATGGAATTCACTCCCCACTCCCAATCCAAGCTAAAAAGTCACAGCAAAGTGGGAATTGTCGGCGCTGTCCTACACGAAAGCCCCATAAATAATTCATGGCCGTTTATTATTCCGTGAGTAATTCCGAGGCAGCCCCGAGGAATTTCCCTCCCAGCCACTACACGTGTCAGGCTGGGAGCCCAGGGATGAATATTTTAAGGACAACAACTTCTTCTTCCCGTTTTTTACCCCGCCAGGACTACAGTGAGGCACTGCCACACTTGCTCCCAATATGTTTAACATTCCACAGGAAATGGGATTTCCCGAACTCTTCCTATTTTTAGATGCTCTGCTTTGGTTTTCAAGATTCCCTTTTTGATATTCCCTATTTCCTGAGCTGCTATCCCAGATTAACAATCCCAGGACGGAATTGGGATTGGGACCCCAGAGGTGGCTCCAGGCTCACGGATGGGGAGTTCAGGAGGAATTTCCCCATGGAAAGGATTCCTTGGGGTATCCTGGGCTCCAGGCTCACGGATGGGGACCCCAGGAAAGGATTCCCTGGGGGTGTCCCCGGCTCTGTCACCCCAGAGGTGGCTCCAGGCTCACGGATGGGGAGTTCAGGAGGAATTTCCCCATGGAAAGGATTCCTTGGGGGTGTCCCCAGCTCTGGGACCCCAGAGGTGGCTCCAGGCTCACGGATGGGGAGTTCAGGAGGAATTTCCCCATGGAAAGGATTCCTTGGGGGTGTCCCGGGCTCATGGATGGGGAGTTCAGGAGGAATTTCCCCATGGAAAGGATTCCTTGGGGGTGTCCTGGGCTCCAGGCTCACGGATGGGGAGTTCAGGAGGAATTCCCCCATGGAAAGGATTCCTTGGGGGTGTCCCAGGCTCTGTCACCCAGAGGTGTCTCCAGGCTCTCTGACGCCACGAGGATGAGGAGGATGTGCCCGAGGATGAGGAGGAGGAAGGCTGGGGCCCACCTGGCGCCCCCCAGGCCCTCCCCAGGTGATTCCCAGCCCTGAGGTGCTGCTGCGCGTCTCGAGGCGTTTCCAGCAGGAAATTGCATTTGCATCTTGTGTGGCACAAGCGTGTTGTGAATATCATAAAAACACATATGGTCACCGAGGCGGGGAGAGAAGCGATAACAGTGACATTTAGGGAACAGCTTTGGGAAAGGCAAAACATGTGCGGGGAGCTGCTGGCCTGCAGCTCCTCCCTCCCAAAGAGCCTGGGCTCGCACAACATCTCACAGCAAACTTCTTCCTTTTGGGACAAAACTTCCTAATTTCCCCTGCAAACTTCCTTTTGTACAAATTCATTTTTCCAAATTTGTTGGTGCAAACTTCCTCACTTTCATTCTACAAACTCAGGGTTTTTTCTTTCAAACTTCCTCATTTCTTTTTGTACAGTGTATTAAAATGCTCGTTTCAAACTCAAGAGTTTTGAGCTTGAACCTTCTGGGATATCCTGGAGGAAACTCCAGGTGTGGGACAGATTCCATGGCAGGTTTAAATGGAATTTTGAATAGCTTGGGATTTCATCACTTGGACTTTGATCAGGAGCATCCTGGCTCGGATGGGAATATCCCTGGGATATTCCCTGGGAATTCCTTGGGAATTCAGCCTTTTCCTGCCTGAGTTGGGTTTATGCTGGAATTCTGGATAGCAGAAGTCTGTGCACACGGTGAAATAGGAACTTTCAACAAGGAAAAAGGAATGACTTTGGGTGGAAAAGCAGGAGTCATTCCCACAAATCGAGCTCCCATCAAACGATTCCCAATTTCTCCGTGGGTTCAGAGCTCCCTGTGAGGATGGTTCAGCCTTCCCAGCCCTCCTGGTCCAGCAGGGAACCGATTCCAATTTTCCAGAGCTGTAAACTGCAACCCTTCCATGTGTGCCAGCAGACCCGACGGGAGCGTGCTCTGCCATGAATCCTCCCAAAATGTTCCCTTTGCTCGCAAACGCTGCGGCTGATTCATGCTCCAAAGGCGGATCTGCAGCTCCTGCCAAGTCACCATGGCTGCCTTCTGCTTGCGACGGGGGACGAGGACGAGGACGAGGAGGAGGAGGAGGAGGAGGAAGCCTCGCAGGCAGCTCCAGCCCTGCCTCTCCACGCAGCTGCGGGCTGTGCCCGCGTCTCCAGGGCTCGTGGCCCTGTTGGCACCGCCCGGAGCGATCCCTGCTGAGCGATCCCTGCTGCTCCCCGGAGCCCTCCCAGCGCTGCCTCAGCCCGAGCACTTGGTCCCAAATACCGGCTTAAGAAAAACGGGAATGCAACTGGAGTAATAATAATTAGGCCAGTTTGGATCAGGACAGTATGAGACAACACAGACAAAGAGTTACAGGTGTCCGGGTACCTTTTCTGGGCAAAAAAAGGACCCACATTAGCAAAGGATTGACCCTTAACAGCAACAACCTGCTGCATATTCATACAGCTCATCCATGATGCATAAACTCTATTTAAATTCAAAATTCTGTCTGGTCATCGTCAACTTCTTCCTTTTAATCCTAACAGGAAGAAGTTCGTTTTTCCTGATAACAGGCAATAAATTCTTTTTCTCTGAGAGATTCAGGTGTCCTGTGGCTGCTGTCTTTAAAAAAAGCATCCTGCACAGCATCGTTTCATTTGGAACATTTTTTAGAACCTAAAACTGTATTTAAGGGAATGAATCCAGCATTACTTTCTCCCACAACACATCCAATATTCATTGGAATATTTGCCAAAAGCCACTCATCAAATCCACATTTTTCCCAGTGCCTTGGGAAGCACCGGGCCAAGGTGAATCCCTGCGAGGAGACGCTCGGGGAAGGGGGGGAGCCCGCAGGCTCTGGGAATTCACAGCCTGGCGAAGTTGTGACTTGCAGAAGCACGAGGGAACGGGGGAAAGCTGCTGCTCCCTCCCCGCGGCAGCCGCCTTTTCCCGGCAGGGAAATTCTTCCCCCTAGTTTCCAGCCGGGGAATAGTTGAGCTGCCTCGGGAAAGGGCGCCGAGGAGAGGAGGAAGGCTGGAGGATGAGGATGAGATGGCACAGATGTCCCCGGAGCTACGTGCTCGCTCCGGGATTCGCTCCCAGCTGCTCAACGGAAACAATTGTTGCTTCTCCAGAAAGAGAAAAAACTCGGCAAGAAACCTCTCCCAGCTCGGGGGGCTCCAGCCCCGCGGGGCACCGGGAAGTGGAAGGTGTTCCGCTGGAAGGAGAAGCTCTGCTGGAAGGAGCAGCTCCACTGGAAGGAGAAGCTCCACTGGAAGGAGTTCTGCATTGGAAGGAGCAGCTCCATTGGAAGGAGCAGCTCCACTGGAAGGTGTTCTGCTGGAAGGAGCAGCTCCGCTGGAAGGAGAAGCTGCACTGGAAGGAGCAGCTCCACTGGAAGGAGCAGCTCCACTGGAAGGAGCCAGCTCCGCTGGAAGGAGCAGCTCCACTGGAAGGAGAAGCTGCACTGGGATGACACAAGGAGAGCTGGGCAAACACAAGGATGTGCCAGGTGGGAAGCACCACTGGAAGGAGAAAGTCCATTGGAAGATGATCCACATGGAAGGAGCAGCTCCATTGGAAGGAGAGGCTCCACTGGAAAGAGAAACTCTACTGGAAGATGTTCCTCAGGAAGGAGAAGCTCCCCTGGAAGGAGAAGCTCCATCAGAAGGGGACACCATCCTGCCATCCACACCCCCTGGCTGAGCTGCAGACCAGGAGCTGCCTTGGGCTCCTGTTCCTCTTCCCACCAAAGCAGGAACCACATGGAATGTGCTCCAACAAACCCTTGGAGGACACTGAATCCAGAGCTCCTGGATCTGTGTCCCACAGGGAAGGAGCAGGGGCTGGGGAGCTCCTCCACTGGAAGGTGTTTCTGCTGGAAGCTCCAGCTCCACTGGATCTGTGTCCCACAGGGATTTGGGGCTGGGAGCTCCTGGATCTGGAAGGATTTGGGGCTCCTCCTGGATCTGTGTCCCACTGGGATTTGGGGCTGGGAGCTCCAGAGGAAGGATCTGTGTCCCACTGGGAGGAGGGCTGGGAGGATCCAGGATCTGTGTCCCACTGGGATTTGGGGCTCCAGCTCCTGGATCTGTGTCCCACAGGGAGTTGGGGCTGGGAGCTCCTGGATCTGTGTCCCACTGGGATTTGGGGCTGGGAGCTCCAGAGCTCCAGGATCTGTGTCCCACAGGGATTTGGGGCTGGGAGGATCCAGGATCTGTGTCCCACAGGGATTTGGGGCTGGGAGCTCCTGGATCAAACCCACAGGGATTTGGGGGTGGGAAGCTCCAGGATCTGAGTCCCACAGGGAAGATGATCCACAGGAAGGATCCAGGATCTCCATCCCACAGAGGCTTTGGGGATAAACTCTACTGGAAGATCTGTTCCCACAGGAAGGGGAAGCTGGGAGGAAGGAGAAGCTCCATCAGGATCCTGTCCACACCCCCTGGGAGCTGCAGACCAGGGAGCTCCTGGATCTGTGTCCCTTCCCACCAAAGGCTGAACCACCTGGATCTGTGTCCCACAAACCCTTTGGGGACACTGAATCCAGGATCTGTGTCCCACAGGGATTTGGGGCTGGGAGCTCCTGGATCTGTGTCCCACAGGGATTTGGGGCTGGGAGCTCCTGGATCTGTGTCCCACAGGGATTTGGGGCTGGGAGCTCCTGGATCTGTGTCCCACAGGGATTTGGGGCTGGGAGCTCCAGAGCTCCTGGATCTGTGTCCCACAGGGATTTGGGGCTGGGAGGATCCAGGAGGCTCCTCCAAGCCCACCCCACATCCATTTTTAACCCAGGCCTTCTGTGCTCTCCCTTTTCCAGCTCTGTGCCTCCAATCAGAGTGAAAATGTTCCTGGCTTAGTGAGATTAAAAACCCAAATTTCAGCCCAAAAAACCCTGGCAAGGCCAGGCACGATTTCAGGAGAGCCACAAATGGCCAGGAGGGAAGCAGATGATGGAAGGACAGGATGACCACGGGCAGGAGGATGGAGATCTGGGACTCAGGAGCAAAAATCTCTCAGTTGCTGTTCCAGGATTGCAAATTGGAATTAGAGGAAGAGGAATGGCATGGAAATGAGATGAGGGGAAAGAGAGAAATGGTGTTTTGCTTTGTTTGTGCTGAGAGAATAAATCCGTGCTGCGTTCCTGGGACAAGGTGGGGACCGAGCACAGCCTGGACAAGATGGTCCTGGAGCTCTTCTCCAGCTGAAATCACCCGGGATTCTGGGATCCTCATCCAAAAACCAGATGCTGCGTTCAGGCACTTCCTGTGATCCTCGGGGAAGATTCCAGTGTTTTCTTTGCGAATTCCTGGTGTGTCTGGTTCGTTCTGCTCCTTCCCGTCGCTTTTCCCTGGTGTCTCAGGACCTTGTCGTGGCCACGTGCAGCATTCCCTGGGGATTTGGGACAGGGACAGATTTGCTGGGTGTCCTGGGGGAGGCCCTGCAGCCCCAGTGCCCACAAAGCTCTTTGACAGCGCATAATGGAGCCATTGAGAGCCGCACTATTTGGAGTTGTTTGGGCTTGAGTCACGCCTTGGCAGGGCCAGCCCTGCACACATTTCCTTTTTTCGCTTTTTGTAAGCGCACTTTTCTTTTCCAGCCCCAGACACAAGGGACCTTTATCAGCTTCCACTTCATCTCCACCCCAGAAAAGCTGCACCCGGTCCAGTCCTGCCAGAGGAAACTTCCAGAACTTCTTCAGTTGGGAATTGGAGCTCCCAGAGGCTGCACTCTCATCCCACTTGGAACTTGGTGTGAAAAGCCTGAAATTCTTTGGATGTCAGGGCCTGCAGGACTGAGGGATCCGTTCCAACGCCTCCATTGGCAGGTGTGTGAAAACCTCTGGTTTCTTTTACCGTTTCCTGTGCTTTCTGTTAAAAGAACAGACTTTCCTCAGGGAATTCTGTGCAGTGCACAACACACCACACATTCCTTGACCCCACAATGTCCACACTCAGCTCCTGCCCAGCCTGGATGGTCCAGGGGGGGAAAAACTCCATGCCGAGCACCCCGAGGCACCGGGGCCAGGCTGCTCCCCTCATCCTGCCGCGTCCCGCTGGGAAGGCTGCTCCCTCCAGCCCCCGTGTTTGACTGGGAACGGGGATTGGGCCCTTCCAGGCCCCGGCGCAGGTGCCAAGGGCGGCTCCGGGGGGAGCGCGGGAGCTGCCGGGCCATTGTTTGTGGGAGCGCTGCCGATGGGATCAGGCACAGATGGGAGACACGGAGCTGTCAGAGAGAGCCGCGATTGGAAAATGTTATAATTGGGATGGTAAACAAGTTCACAAGGAGCCTATTGAGGCAAGGCATTGCCATGGTAACCGCCCAGAAAAGTCTGGGAATGAGGAAGGGGCAGCAGGGGAAGGGGGATGAAGGCTCCGGGATGGGCTCCAAGGCTGCCCTGGGGTGGGATGGGGCTGGGTGCAGCCTCTGGGGCGCTGCAGGACCCTCCTGGCCTCTAATGGGACAGCGCTCCGCCTTCCAAGATGGATGCAGCCATTTCCCTGACTCCAAGACAAGCATAAAATTTGTTTATAGGCCCAAAGAAATGTTAAGGAGCAGGGGCCGCTCGAACAAATCTTTTTTAAGTGGCAGGGCTGCAGCCCAGGGCAAGCAGTTGTCGTCTGCCAGGATTTGCACAGCTTATTTGGGAAGAGAGCTTTGCCCCAAAATCCCCTGGTCCACAGACTGCAAGTGACCAAAAATGCCATTTTGGGTGCCACTTTTGTCCCCAAAATCTCCTGATCCACAGACTGCAAGTGACCAAAAATGCCATTTTGGTGCCACTTTTGTCCCCAAAATCTCCTGATCCACAGACTGCAAGTGACCAAAAATGACATTTTGGGTGCCACTTTTGTCCCCAAAATCTCCTGATCCACAGACTGCAAGTGACCAAAAATGACATTTTTGTATGAACTCTTCCCAAAATCTCCTGGTCCACAGACTGCAAGTGACCAAAAATGCCATTTTGGGTGCCACTTTTGTGCCCAAAATCTCCTGATCCACAGACTGCAAGTGACCAAAAATGACATTTTGGGTGCCACTTTTGTCCCCAAAATCCCCCTGATCCACAGACTGCAAGTGACCAAAAATGACATTTTGGGTGCCACTTCTGTCCCCAAAATCTCCTGATCCACAGACTGCAAGTGACCAAAAATGCCATTTTGGGTGCCACTTCTGTGCCTGTATGAACTCTTGCCCAAAATCTCCTTTTTGGTGCCACTTCTGTCCCCAAAATCTCCCGATCCACAGACTGCAAGTGACCAAAAATGCCATTTTGGGTGCCACTTCTGTTCTCCAAAATCTCCTGATCCACAGACTGCAAGTGACCAAAGATGCCATTTTTGTATGAACTCTTCCCAAAATCTCCTGGTCCACAGACTGCAAGTGACCAAAAATGCCATTTTTGTATGAACTCTTCCCAAAATCCCCTGATCCACAGACTGCAAGTGACCAAAAATGACATTTTGGGTGCCACTTCTGTGCCCAAAATCCCCCTGATCCACAGACTGCAAGTGACCAAAGATGCCATTTTGGGTGCCACTTTTGTGCCCAAAATCTCCTGATCCACAGACTGCAAGTGACCAAAAATGACATTTTGGGTGCCACTTCTGTGCCCAAAATCCCCTGATCCACAGACTGCAAGTGACCAAAAATGACATTTTGGGTGCCACTTCTGTCCCCAAAATCTCCTGATCCACAGACTGCAAGTGACCAAAAATGACATTTTGGGTGCCACTTTTGTCCCCAAAATCCCCCTGATCCACAGACTGCAAGTGACCAAAAATGCCATTTTGGGTGCCACTTCTGTGCCCAAAATCTCCTGGTCCACAGACTGCAAGTGACCAAAAATGACATTTTGGGTGCCACTTTTGTCCCCAAAATCTCCTGGTCCAGAGACTGCAAGTGACCAAAAATGACATTTTGGGTGCCACCTCTGTCCCAAAATCTCCTGGTCCACAGACTGTAAGTGACCAAAAATGACATTTTTCTATGAACTCTTCCCAAAATCTCCTGATCCACAGACTGCAAGTGACCAAAGATGCCATTTTTGTATGAACTCTCCCCAAAATCTCCTGATCCACAGACTGCAAGTGACCAAAAATGACATTTTTCTATGAACTCTTCCCAAAATCTCCTGATCCACAGACTGCAAGTGACCAAAAATGCCATTTTGGGTGCCACTTCTGTGCCTGTATGAACTCTTGCCCAAAATCTCCTTTCTGGTGCCACTTCTGTGCCCAAAATCCCCTGATCCACAGACTGCAAGTGACCAAAAATGACATTTTGGGTGCCACTTCTGTGCCCAAAATCTCCTGCTCCACAGACTGCAAGTGACCAAAGATGCCATTTTTGTATGAACTCTTCCCAAAATCTCCTGGTCCACAGACTGCAAGTGACCAAAAATGCCATTTTGGGTGCCACTTCTGTTCTCCAAAATCTCCTGCTCCACAGACTGCAAGTGACCAAAAATGCCATTTTTGTATGAACTCTTCCCAAAATCTCTGCTCCACAGACTGCAAGTGACCAAAGATGCCATTTTTGTATGAACTCTCCCCAAAATCTCCTGATCCACAGACTGCAAGTGACCAAAAATGCCATTTTTGTATGAACCCTTCCCAAAATCTCCTGTTGCACAGACTGCAAGTGACCGAAGGTGCCATTTTTGTATGAACCCTTCCCAAAATCTCCTGGTCCACAGACTGCAAGTGACCAAAGATGCCATTTTTGTATGAACCCTTCCCAAAATCTCCTGGTCCACAGACTGCAAGTGACCAAAAATGCCATTTTTGTATGAACCCTTCCCAAAATCTCCTGCTCCACAGACTGCAAGTGACCAAAGATGCCCTTTGTGGCGTCCTTTTGGGACACAGCATTTCCCGCTGCAAAGGAAGCAGGAGCTGCGGGCGGGCAGAGCGGGATCCCCGCTCCCAGCTCTCGGAGCCATCAATAACAGCACAGTCCCCATTCCCGTGCCATTATTGCTGATAATGACTCATGGATGAAGCCACCGCGTCCTGTGCAAAAATCAGGAGCTGGGCTGATTAGCAGAGGCTCAAATCAAGAGATGGATGCCCAAAGCCAGCCTAATTAGCAGAGTCTATTGGAGAGGAAGCTGAGCATGCTGCTCCAGCGGTGCCAAATGAAATTAAAGCCCAATTATTGATAAATGAAGAGTGGTTTGTGCTGGAGCCCGGCCTGGAGTCGAGGAAATGCAGGGGGACACTTGGACAGCCCGGGACAGCTCGGACAGCAGGGACAGCGCATCCTGATCCTGCCCTGGGATGGGGATGGGGCCATGCTGCTGCTGCTGGGGACACCAGGGACACCAGGGACAGCCACCTGATCCTGGGGAGGGACACCAGGGACACCAGGGACAGCAGGGACAGCTCCTGATCCTGCCATGGCAGCCACAGGGGACACCAGGGACAGCAGGGACAGCTCCTGATCCTGCCATGGCAGCCACAGGGGACACCAGGGACACCAGGGACACCAGGGACAGCTCCTGATCCTGCCATGGCAGCCACAGGGGACACCAGGGACAGCAGGGACAGCTCCTGATCCTGCCATGGCAGCCACAGGGGACACCAGGGACAGCAGGGACAGCTCCTGATCCTGCCATGGCAGCCACAGGGGACACCAGGGACAGCTCCTGATCCTACCCTGTGCCCTCTGATGGGGCTGGGGCCATGGCAGCCACAGGGGACACCAGGGACACCAGGGACAGCTCCTGATCCTGCCCTGTGCCCTGTGATGGGGATGGGGCCATGGCAGCCACAGGGGACAGCAGGGACACCAGGGACAGCTCCTGCTCCTGCCCTGTGCCCTCTGATGGGGCTGCCCCCACATGGGACACCAGGGACAGCACCCTCTGCTCCTTCCTTACTCCTTTCTTACTCCTTCCCTGCTCCTTCCCTGCTCCTTCCTTACTCCGACCCTGCCCCCACGGGTTCCCGCTCAGCAGGGACTCCGCCATGCCCATGAAAACCAGTGGACCCCCCTTGGCCCCAGGGCACAGATGCCACCAAGAAGAGCAGAGTTTGACAGCTTGAGCCCATCGCAGCAGAGTTTGTTGAGCCCGTTGCCAAAAGCGTTGGAGCACAAGGAGTTTTGGGGCACAGGGAGGTCAGGGATGGCAAATGAGACCTTCAGCAATGAAAAGGGAAAGTTCAGGTGGGATATTGAGAATGAATTCCCAGCTGGGAGGGTGGCACAGGGTGCCCGGAGTGACCAAGGCCAGCTTGGACACTGAGGCTTGCAGCAGCCTGGAGTGTAGTGGATCCTCACAGTCCCTTCCAGCCCCAACCGTTCCATCATTCCCCAGGGATTTCAGGAGCCCTGGCCGAGCTCTTGGCTCCAGAGGTCCCAAAATACCTCGGAGGATGTGGGATCACACCTTGGCAAGTGCCTTTTGTCAGCTCCTTGGCACAGGTGGCACCGAGGCTTTTAATACCCAAACGTTTTTGGAAATGTGCCCCAATTTAAAGTAGGGCAGGAAATGTCGGCTCGTGTGCGGATCTGCTTTGCCTCCTGCTCCCTCCAGAGCAGGGAATGGTCCCAGGGATGCCCCTGGAGCAGCAGCAGGCCTGCAATCATAGCTCCATCGCAGATATCCAAAATAACACTGCCGTGCAGTTCCAGCCGCTCATCCCAGCGGGGTTTGGGGCTGCGGGGGTTTCTTGCATCCTCGGCAGCTCCCGGAGCATCCCTGGCATTGCTCCCAGCTCACCTTGGCTGTGCCCTGCTGTCCCACCTGTGCCGTGACCCCAAACGTCACCGCAGGGCACAGGTGCTGCTGCCAAGGCCGGGGGCACAGGGACATTGCCTTGTCCCCAGGGGCACAGCCAGGGTGCCCCGAACCACTGCGGCTCTGGCTGCTGAGGCAGCACGGAACAAAACTGGGAAATCTCTCGCTTTTCAGTGAAAAGCACAGCAATAAACTCTGAGACTGAAAGAGTAACAGGAGGAACACAAACTGAGCCACAACAAGCACGGAGGGCTGAGACCTGGGGAAGGAGCTGGAGCCCAGGGTGGGGCTTGGCAGCGAGGTTTGAACCTCTCTCAAATGCCAGCCTGGGCTTGGGGATGCTCCTGCCTTGGCACCACAGAAATGAAATGATCTGAGCAGCCTGCAGCAGATGAGTGAGCGGATGAAATGAGCTGCAAATGTTGTCCTTTAAACACAAACTCAAGGCCTTTCTGTGGAAAAGGAGGATGGAAATCTCTTTCAAGGCATTGTTTCTTTGGAGCTGTGGTTTACCTTTGGTTCCTTAACAAAGTAAATTAATAAATGAAGGGGAGCAGAGTTGTTTCTATAGCAATCCCCATGGAAACATCCAAAGTGCCACAAACACTCATCCTCAGCCTCCAGCTCCCAGCTCAGGGTAAAACACAGCCACGGCTCCCGGACTGAGCCCTCGGTAGCCACAGACCCCAAAAATGGAACTTTGCAGAGCAAACCCAGCCAGGAGGAGCTGGAGCTGCTCATCCCTTCCCGTGGGATAAAGGGAGAGACTCTGGGTGGGTCAAATCCTGAGGATTTCCCCAGAATGAACCTTGAAAGAGCTGAGAGAGGTGGTGCCAGCCTCTGCCCTGGCACTGCCCTGGTGGATGTGGCTCCCAGTTGGGCAGCCCAGCCAATGCTGGATATTTCCCAGCTGTTTTATTAAGAACACACCAGAGCAGGCAGGCGGGATTGGTTGGAGCCACCTCAGGAAAAGGAGCGATGGAAACAACAGATGGAGGCAGCACCAGGCACCGAAACATCCCCTGCTTGTGCACAGACACAGGGACACAGGGACACAGGGACATGGGACAGGACACAGGGACATGGGACAGGACACAGGGACACGGGACAGGACACAGGGACACGGGACAGGACACAGGGACATGGGACAGGACACAGGGACACGGGACAGGACACAGGGACACGGGACAGGACACAGGGCATGGCCTCCCCTGCCTGAGGGACACAGGGACAGGACAGAGGGACACGGGACAGGACACAGGGACACGGGACAGGATCTCCAGGGACAAAGGTCCTGGGATCTCAGGGACATCTCCAGGACCAGGGACCTGGACAGATCTCAGGGATCTCAGCCCTGAATCCTGCTGGGATCACAGGGACAGGACAGCCCGAATCCTGCTGGGATCTCAGGGACTCCAGCCTGGACCTGCTGGGGCATTTCAGGATCTCCAGCCTGGAATCCTGGACTGGGATCACAGGGACATCTCCAGACAGGACACCTGCTGGGACAGGGACAGGCTGGGACACCTGGACAGGACACAGGGACTCCAGCCAGGACCTGCTGGGATCTCAGGGACAGGACAGCCTGGACATGGGACAGGACACAGGGCATCTCCAGACAGGACACCTGGGATCTCAGGGACAGGACCCAGACACCTGGACAGGACACAGGGACATGGGACAGGACACCCGGGCATGGGACTCAGGATCTCCAGCCTGGACACTGGGGACACGGGATCTCCACCTGGGACACTGCTGGGACAGGACAGGGACACATCTCAGGACACCTGGGACTGGGACACAGGGACAGGGACAGGACAGCCTGGACATCCACAGGGACACGGGATCAGGACAGGGACAGCACTCAGGGCTGGCCTCCCTGCCTGGGACACAGGGACTCCAGGACAGAATCACAGGGGATCTCAGGGACTCCAGGGACATGGGACCTGCTGGGACACAGGGATCTCCAGGACAGGGGACACGGGACAGGACACAGGGACATGGGACAGGACATCCTGGGCATGGGACAGGGACACAGGGACATCCAGAGGGACACGGATTCCACTGGACATCAGGACACAGGGCATGGGACAGGACCCCACCACAGCCCAGGACACAGGGACACGGGACAGGACACAGGGACCAGCACTTAGGATAAGGCCCCCCTGCCTTAATTGACACAGGGACAGGGGACAACAGGGACATTTCCAGGACACAGGGACATGGGACAGGGATATTATGGGATATCGGACAGGATATTAGGGACATCGGACAGGATATTAGGGACACGGGACAGGACATTAGGGACATGGGACAGGACATTATGGGATATTGGGACAGGACACATTACATGGGACAGGACAGGGGATATTACAGGACACAGGGGGATATTACAGGACATATTGATGGGACATTACACAGGGACATGGGACAGGACACAGGGACACAGGACATTGACACGGGACAGGACACAGGGACCCATTCAGGACACAGGGCATGGCCTCCCCTGCCTGAGGGACACAGGGACACGGGGACAGGACACAGGGACATCTGCTCAGGATCTCCAGCCTGAAAAGGTCCTGGGAAAAGGGCAGCACAACAATAATTGGGGAATTTATGTCCTGGATCTCAGGGATCCCCAGGCTGGAAAGCTGGGAAACTCAGGGATCCCCTGCCTGGAATCCTCCTGGGATCCTCAGCATCTTCAGCCTGGAATCCTGGGGATCCTCAGGGAGGGCAGCCCGGAATGCTGGGGATCTCAGGGATCTCTAGGCCTGGAATCCTGCTCTCATCTCAGGGATCTCTCCTGGAATCCCGCTGGGATTCTCAGGAATGAGGCTTTTAGGCATCCAGGCCCTGGGCCCTGGAATGCCCGCTCCTGGAGCGGGCATTCCAGCTGGGCCCAGGGCCTGGATGCCTGCCTCCAAAACTCATCCCTGAGAATCCCAGTGGGATTCCAGGCTGGGGATCCCTGAGATCCCAGCAGGATTCCAGGCTGGAGATCCCTGAGATCCCAGCAGGATTCCAGGCTGGGGATCCCTGAGATCCCAGCAGGATTCCAGCCTGGAGATGCTGATAATCCCAGCGGGATTCCAGCCTGGAGATCCCTGAGATCCCAGCAGGATTCCAGCCTGGAGATCCCTGAGATCCCAGCAGGATTCCAGGCTGGAAATGCTGAGGATCCCAGCAGGATTCCAGGCTGGAGATCCCTGAGATCCCAGCAGGATTCCAGCCTGGAGATCCCTGAAATCCAGCAGGATTCCAGGCTGGAGATCCCTGAGATCCCAGCAGGATTCCAGCCTGGAGATCCCTGAGATCCCAGCAGGATTCCAGGCTGGAGATCCCTGAGATCCCAGCAGGATTCCAGGCTGGAGATCCCTGAGATCCAGCATGTTTCCAGGCTGGAGACCCCTGAAATCCCAGCAGGATTCCAGGCTGGAGATCCCTGAGATCCCAGCAGGATTCCAGGCTGGAGATGCTGAGGATCCCAGCAGGATTCCGGGCTGGAGATCCCTGAGATCCCAGCAGGATTCCGGGCTGGAGATCCCTGAGATCCCAGCAGGATTCCAGGCTGGAGATCCCTGAAATCCCAGCAGGAATCCGGGCTGGAGATCCCTGAAATCCCAGCAGGATTCCAGGCTGGAGATCCCTGAAATCCCAGCAGGATTCCAGGCTGGAGATCCCTGAGATCCCAGCAGGATTCCAGGCTGGAGATGCTGATAATCCCAGCAGGATTCCAGGCTGGAGATCCCTGAGATCCCAGCAGTTTCCAGGCTGGAGATCCCTGAGATCCCAGCAGTTTCCAGGCTGGAGATGCTGCGCTGGTTGGTTTTATTTAGGGAAGCACTCCTGGAAATTCGGTTCCTTTGTGCTTTGCCCCTTCCTGCTGTGGCCGCAGTTCCCGAGCGCCTTTGTCCCTCATTCCCGGGAGTTCTGCCGTGGCCACCTGGTGGGAAGGTGATGTTCCCCAGGGTGCAGCCGGCCTGGAATGCCCACGGAGTTGGGAAGCGCCAGGGTAAGCTGTGCCAAACGCGCTTTTGCCAAAGTTTGGGAGTTTGCTTTTCCTGAGGAAGGAGTCCCACCCCCGGCCCTGGAAGCGGGAACATCTCCTGTGGAATTTGAGCGTTGCTATAGGGATTGATGAAATAAAATAAAATAAAATAAAATAAAATAACATAAAATAAAATAAAATAAAATAAAATAAAATAAAATAAAATAAAATAAAATAAAATAAAATAAAATAAATCCCTTCCCTGCACTTGTAAATCCCAAATCCTAATTGTACCGACAACAATCTAAATGTGCTCGGAGCAGTGAGTCACACCCGGCACTCCGTGTCTGAGCAGGGCTTCATTTCCATCTAACAAGGCAATTACTGCGGCCGTGTTAATTCCCTGTTAATTCCGTAGCATTTGATTAACGAAAACGTGCTGGGGAGCCTCGGCACCTCTGCTCTTCCGGCAGATCCTTATCTCCGCCCCCGCTCATTAGCATAAAATATGCAGATGGGCCATCCCCAGGCGGGAGCGGGACATCCTCAGATCCACGGGAAATCCTAAGGAGGAGATTTCCTTTAAAGCACCGGAGTCCTTTGCACGGCTGATCCCACAGAAGCTTCTGGAAGCTGCCAAGGAATTCGGGGCCGCTTCCAGCAACTCGGGCATTGCCCAGATCCCCTAAGGAGCTCCAGTGACCCGGCCCCATCCCTGGCCGGGCAGCGGAGCTTTCCCCACCTGGCTCCGCTCCTTCCTCCCGAGATCCCCCGGGATCCGAGGAGCAGCTGCAGCCACCCGGAGCCTGGCTCGGCCCTCAGAACACTGACAGGAGGGGATGGAGGCCATTCCAGGGATCCCGGAGGGGACATGAGGCCTGTCCTCCCAGAAGGGATGATCCCATGGCCAACAGGACTGGGTCCCCATTCCCCACTTCTTACAGCCACGACTCCCTGATTGCTCCTGGAATTGGCCTGGAGTCGTTCAGGATGGATGTGAACCACACACAAACGGCATTTCCTTTTCAGTCCCCATTCCCAAACCCTTGGAGGGCTTTATTTGGGATTTGGCAGCTTTGGGATGGCTGAGGCACCACCGGGTCCCATTTCCCCATTCCTCCCTGGAACTGGCCTGGAGTCATTCAGGATGGATGTGAACCACACACAAACGGCATTTCCTTTTCAGTCCCCATTCCCAAACCTGCACACAAACAAATCCCAGTCCCTCAGAGGGCTTTATTTGGGATTTGGCAGCTTTGGGATGGCTGAGGCACCACCGGGTCCCATGTCCCCATTCCTCCATGGAATTGATCCTGAGTCGTTCAGGATGGATGTGAACCACACACAAACGGCATTTCCTTTTCAGTCCCCATTCCCAAACCTGCACACAAACAAATCCCAATCCCTCAGAGGGCTTTATTTGGGATTTGCCCCTGGGAAAAGGGAAAAGCAGCTGGAGCAGGGAGTGCCCTGCAGCCCCACGTGCTGAAGCTGTTTGCTTATGAATATAGATGACATTTTTTGCCGTGGCAAATAAACAAATGCATAAAGATGCATTATTTCATAAGCATAAAAAAAAAAATCCCTGCTGCAACTATAGTGCTTTTCATTTGTTTTTATGATTACTTGTAATTAATTAGCATCAAAAGAAGATTATCAACATGGCTAAACCCCGAGATTGCAGCAGCTAACGCAGCGATGATGGCGCTGCTTTATCTTTCGATTAAGGTGGGAAAAAAGGAAACGATCCCGGTTTTATTTCGTTTTTTAGCTCTGCAGAGATTGGAGTGTCAGAACCCGGTGGCACACAGCCTCAAACTGCACAAAAAGTGAATCTCCAGTGGGTTTCCAGCCTGGAAAGTGCTGGGACGCTCAGGATCTCCAGGGCAAATGTTCTGGTTCCTCAGGGAGCAGCAATGCCCAGGAGTCCAGAAGTTTCCAGTGGAAGCCCTTGGTGCTCCAGAGGCAGGAAATCCTTGGGAACGAGGCAGTGTGTCCATCCCACGCTCCTCATGCAGCCCGCCCGAATCCAGATTCTGCCTTAGTGTAATTCATTAATGGCCGGTTAATTAATGAAGGGCCGCGATTGTCCCAAACGGATGGGCACGGGGCTGCTCCCATCCCATCCCATGGATCCCATCCCATCCCATCCCATCCCAGTAGGAAATATTAACTCAGCTCGGGCTCAGCACCACTCTGCAGCCATTAGCTCTCATTTGCATATGCATGAGGGCTCATAAATGTTGAAGGAGCGGGAGAGGAGCCGGCAGCAGCAGCAGGGCGGAGCCAAGGTGTGTTTACAGCCCTTTTTGTGGGACAAATCGGCCCTAATTAGGGCTGCCTTTGTGGGACAAATCGGCCCTAATTAGGGCTGCCTTTGTGGGACAAATGGGCTTTAATTAGGGCCGGTTTGTGGGACAAATCCAGAAGCAGGTCCCAGGAATTCCCGTCCATCCCCGGAACGCTGCCGCCGTGGGAAATGAGTTGGAATCCCGTTTGAAGTCCCTGCTAGCGGGAGAAATGCTCCCGATAGTAAAGTGTTAAATGAATGTTATTTAATAACATTTTCCTGTCTGTTAAGTGTAGCCGAAGCAGGACAGCGCTTCATTGGCAAGACAATAAAAGTTCCTTTTCTGCTTACCGCACGTTTTCCCCTCTGCAGAGCATAAATCACATTTTGCGTGAAGTGTGCATCCTTGCTCTGCCACTTCTTTGAATCTCTGGGACTTTATAATAAATGCTTTTTATTGATTTCTATTTCTTGTGCAGAGCCGCGGATTGAATAAACTCCGGGAGAGGAGAAAACGGGATCAGCACCTTTCAAAGGTAAAGGGGGACCTGCCTTGCTCAGCAGCTCCGGCAGCGCCACCGCAGCACGAACCGGGTGGCCAGGGCTCCGCTGAAGGTCCAGAGCTCTGCCCGAGGCCAGCAGGGGAAGGCCCCTGGAGCGTCTCAGCTGGGATTCCTGCGCGAAATGCGCTCACCCACAGAGCTTCAGCCCAGAACCACCCTGCAGAGGCCGCGTGGTTCCCCTGCCGCAGGAAATGTGCTCCTGCTCCAGGTAATGCCCTGCTCATCCCACAGTTACCTCAGGGGCTCCACAGTGCAGGAATTGCTGCTCGACTGGGACATTCCCCATCGGGGAGCCGCCTCTGTCACGGTGACAGAGTGCACGGCACCGACCTCCAGCAGGGGGATCCTCCAGCAGGAATGGGTAGAAGAAGGCATTCAAAATGTGAATCACAGGCTCAGGGTGCAATCTGTCACCCCATGAGTTTATGGATTATTTCCAAAATATTCCTCAAACCTTGAGCCTTGTCAAGAGCTCGGTCCAGCCGCCACCTCCATGCGTCTGTTCCCAAGTTGTCCAAAGGTTCAGGGGCTTCAAGGGCTCCACAGTGCAGGAATTGCTGCTCGATTGGGACATTCCCCATCGGGGAGCCGCCTCTGTCACGGTGACAGAGTGCACGGCACCGACGGGGTTCCTCCAGCGGGGAATGGATGGAGGGAAGCAGAACCTCAGCCTCCGCTGTGGGACGCAGTGCTGAGGCACAACTGATCCTTCTGGCACCCAAAATACCAATCACGGCCGAAAAACACCCCCAGGTGCTCTCCCAGCTCAGGACATTCTGCCACTCCATGAGTTTATGGATTACTTCCAAAATATTCCTCAAACCCCGGGCCTTGTCAAGAGCTCGGTCCCTGCCACATCCATCCCCGTGGCCGTTTGGAGGTCACGGGGAATTTTGCATGGAGTGAGGAGAGGATTTTGCCCGAGGTGCCTGCAGGTGTTGCCAGAGCTGCCCCAGGGCCCTGCAGGTCCCTCCGTGCCTGAGATGGGAACCAAAGCGCATTCCCAGGCGTGAGGGGCCCGAAACGCCCGGGCTTTGACGAGCCTGGTGCTCACACACCGAAACTGTCACCGGGAATTCTCCTTCCAGCCTTTATATAATAGGGGAGGTATTAATCAGGAGTGGAGGTCTGCAAATATTTGCCTGTTTCCATAGAGATGGGGAGCCCACACACACAATAAATACCTTTTCCCACATGCGTTATCATCGCCGCCTAATCATATAATCACCAAGGCACGGCTCAGGCGGGGCCAGCGGGAGAATAAACACCATTAATTAACAGATTTATAAACCAGAGGAGGAGGAGGAGGTGGCAAACGAGGAATGGAGTGGAAAAAGCACTTTGGAGCAGGTTTGGGCCTTTCTCGTTTCTCCAGGAAACTTCACAAACTCTTAATTAGCTCCCCAAATCCTCTCTGCGTTCTTCCAAAAATAAAACTTGTGACAAGTGCTCAAAACCACGCCGCGCTCTCACCCACCAAACACACATCGGAGTACAAATAGAAAGCCACGGCGGGGAAGTGTCACAGGCGTTGCTGGGAAGGAGGAAAAATAACTGAGACTCCTGGCACGGGCACAAAATCCGACGGGCTGTCACCCCGGGATTGTCTGGGAGCGGGGCACGTGCTGCATCCGAAGGGGGTTTGGGAATCCAAGTACTTCGAGGCGTTCCTTTGGTTTCCAGGGACTCCAAACACCTCTGCCCAGGGTGGCACCTCCATCCAGCCCGCTCCCCATACGGGGAACGCAGCATCCAGACCACGAGGGGTTAACTCTGGGGCTGTTCATTTCTATTCTAAACCAAAATGGGAATTTGGGAATGAAAACAGCAACGTTTGAGGAGTTCCTTTGGTTTCCAGGGACTCCAAACACCTCTGCCCAGGGTGGCACCTCTCCATTCAGCCTGCTCCCCATACTGGGAACGCAGCATCCAGGCCACGAGGGGTTTTTGGGGTTAAGTCAGTGCTGTTCATTCCATTCTAAACCAAAATGGGAATTTGGGAATGAAAACAGCAACGTTCGAGGAGTTCCTTTGGTTTCCAGGGAATCGAGGCCTGAGCTGCCAGCGATGAAAGCACCTCTGGCTCCTGGGGGTGAACAGGAGCCATCCGCAGGGATTGTCCAGTGGATCATGGAATAAACCTTTCCATGGGGCTGGGAAGGGACCCTCCAGTGTGCCAGGGTGCTCTGAAACCCATCCAGCCCGGCCTGGCACTCTCGGGGATTGCTATTCCCACTGAGGTTTGTTATTCCCACTGGGAATTCCAGGATTTGGGGGCTGTGGCTGGGAAGGGACCCAAAGTTGGATGGGCGCCTTTCACTGTCGCAGGGTGACCCATCCAGCCCGGCCTGGCACTCTCGGGGTTTGCTATTCCCACTGAGGTTTGTTATTCCCACTGGGAATTCCGCGATTTGGGGGCTGTGGCTGGGAAGGGACCCAAAGCAGGATGGGCACCTTTCACTGTCCCTGGGTGACCCAACCAGCCTGGCCTGGCACTCTCGGGGATTGGTTTTGTTATTCCCACTGAGGTTTGTTATTCCCAGTGGGAATTGCGTGGTTCGGGGCTGCGGCAGTGCCAGGGTGGGCACCCACAGCCCGGCCGTGCCCAGCCCCGTGCCGCCCGCGGCGCTGGCAGGTGAGTGATGCGCGCTCCCGCGGCATGACGCGCTCATTATGGAGCATAATTGCGGCGCAATCTCCTGGTAAACACCGGGTTAAAGCCCCGGCAAGATGCTTGTTCCTCTCGTTATTAATTAGCACGTGTCCACTCCGCCAGATCCAGAGCCCAAACTTCATTTGTTATGTTCAGCCAAATGCATGAGTAGCTTTGGAGTAATTATTTTCCAACATCATCTAATACCTCTCCGCACATCAATTAAAAATCCTCTTAACAAGGAACTGCATTTTGTTGGAGATCAAATGCCTCGTCCAAAGCTGTATCAATCATGTAGAGCTAATTAGTGGGTCTGCTTTATATCATTTGTTTTACTTTATTATTCTATTATACACTTCCTAATGAAACCAATTGAACAATTTGGAAATCTTTGTTCAATTAATTGAAGGCTTAAAGGGCAGCTCCCTTTCCTTTTGCCTTTAAAAAGCACGGATGCAAAGGGAACGAAGATTCCTGCTTGCTTTAGATCAATTTATTCTGTTTATTGGAGATCTCACTGGGGCTCTGCAGGAACCCTGTCCAAGGAAGGCTCCCCAATCCCTGTCCAAGGAAGGCTCTGCAGGAACCCTGTCCAAGGAAGGCTCCCCAATCCCTGCAGGAACCCTGTCCAAGGAAGGCTCCCCAATCCCTGCAGGAACCCTGTCCAAGGAAGGCTCCCCAATCCCTGCAGGAACCCTGTCCAAGGAAGGCTCCCCAATCCCTGCAGGAACCCTGTCCAAGGAAGGCTCTCCAGGCCCTGCTCAGTCCCTGCAGCTGGAGCTGAGAACTTCCAAGGAAGGCTGATGGCACCTGGATTGTGTCACCTCCTGTGGCAGCAGGAGCTGGGCAGGGCCAGACCTCCAATCCTGGGCCCTGTTCTGGGCTCCTCATGACGGGAAAAACATGGAGCTGGGAACATAATGGAGAACTCCTGAGGAGCTGGGAAGGGAATGGAGAATCCCTGAGGAGCTGGGCAGGGCTCACCTGGAGCAAAGGGGGCTCGGGGGGACCCCATGGCTCTGCACAGCTCCTGCCAGGAGGGCACAGGGACAGGAAGCCTCTGGCTGCGCCAGGGAGCGCAGGGTGGGCACAACAGGAATTTGCCCATGGCCAGGGCAGCTCAGGGTGGGCACAACAGCAATTTGCCCATGGCCAGGGTAGCTCAGGGTGGGCACAACAGCAATTTGCCCATGGCCAGGGCAGCTCAGGGAGCTCTGGAGCCCCACGGTCCGGGGTGCCCACGTCAGGGGTGCCCAAGCACAGCTCCATCCGCGCTGCGGGCACGGGAATGGAGAGCAGCCCCTCTGCAGCCACCGTGAAGGCTGCTCGGCTAAATCAAACTGACAAATCAGCAGATGCTGAGGGGCTTGCAGCAAATGGACTGTGTTTCCTTTCTCATATGGAGAAGGAGGGTAAAAATAAGAATGACTTTCGCATGCCGTCAGATGTGCTCGGGAGAAATTAAGGGATATTCTAGAAGCACTGGAGCAGAGGGAACTCAGATTTAGACCTCTCGAAATCTGAGGCTCCTGCTTGTCAGAGCTAGAAAACTGCGTTTCTCGGCTGGTTTAAAGGCCCAGCTCTGCCAGCAGGGCCAGCCCCGGCAGAAGCAGCTCCAAGCCTCGCCAGGGGCTGGCAGCAGTTGTGGCCGCCCTGAGAGCAATCAGAGCACTCAGGCTGGATGTTTATCGTGCACACAGGTCCCCCTCGGCTCCAGCTGCTCCAGATGTGCTGCGAGTGCAGCCGAGTGCATCCCGGACACGGTCACGGGTGGTCCCGGCCCCGCGGAGCCTTTGATGCCCACGCCCAGGTAGGAAGGGCTCGGCTGGGGACATTTGGGAGCTATTAGGGCACGCAGGAGGGAGGAGGGGAAACATCCTTTTCGGATTATCCCGGCTTCCTGTTTGCAGAGCTGCGGCCAGCTCCGCTTCACATCCAGCGAGGAAACAAAAGCAGCCACGCACACAAAGCCCGGGGCCCCTCGGTGTCACGGGAGGGCTGAGCTCAGTCACTTCCGAGCTTAAAAACATCCCAGGAAAAACATAAAAATCCCGAGGTGGCTGCGTGGAGCACAGGGAACGGGAAAAGGAGTGGAAGAGCAGCCCCGGTGAGCTGGGCCGGAGCTCACCGCTGTCCTGAGGGTGTCACTCAGCCCTCACCACACACCAGGCTTAAAATAGGGCTTAAGTAGGCCAGAGGCGCCGGGAGCCGGCGTATTTCAGCTCCAGCGAGCACCGAGCTCCCGCTTGGGCCGGCTGAACCCGGCTGGCACCCAGCCCTGAGCCGGGTTTAGCCGGGGGGGCTGGCTCTGGCAGTGCCCTGAGCCGGGTTTAGCCGGGGGGGCTGGCCTGGCAGTGCCCTGAGCCGGGTTTAGCCGGGGGGGCTGGCTCTGGCAGTGCCCTGAGCCGGGTTTAGCCGGGGGGGCTGGCTCTGGCAGTGCCCTGAGCCGGGTTTAGCCGGGGGGCTGGCCCTGGCAGTGCCCTGAGCCGGGTTTAGCCGGGGGGCTGGCCCTGGCAGTGCCCTGAGCCGGGTTTAGCCGGGGGGCTGGCACCGAGCCCTGAGCCGGGTTTAGCCGGGGGGGCCGGCTCTGGCCGTGCCCTGAGCCGGGTTTAGCCAGGGGGCCGCTCCCGCCCGGCTCCCTCAGCACATCCCGCGCAGGAAGGACAAGCACAGGGATGTGTTCGCTGTTCCCTCGGGTTTCCCCTCTGCCCCGGGGGTTCGGGACACGGGCAGGAAGCTCAGCCCTCTCCTCCCCTGGGTTCAGGGACAGCAGCGCGAGGTGTCCGGCGCTGGGTCCCTCCCGCTCCTGGGATCCTCTCCTGCCCCTCGGCCGGGAATGAACTGGGAGCAGAGTGTAAAGGCAGAACGTTTTAGTGATCGAGTGCTGTAGGTCCCACGGTTGAACCTCTGGGTACAAAGCAGGGAACGCAGAGACAGATGCGGGAGAGGGCTCGAGAGGCAGCAGGACATTGATTGTTGGGCCCCGCTCCGCTGAAGAGCCAATTACTGCCTTCAAGCCCTTCAGTTCCAGGGGGTGCGGGGAGAAAGGGGAGCCTTTCATCTGAGCGCTCGAGTGCCGTCCTCCGGGCAGACCGAAGCCGCGCGGAGCGGGCTGGCTGCTCCTCCTCCCCAGCGCATTACTGCAGAATGGGACTATTAAACACTGCTGAATGGAGAAATCAAACTCGCAGCATTCACAGCTGATTAATCTATTTTAAACAAGAAAAAGAATTCACTCACCATCAAAAGTATAGCTTAAATCTTTTAAGGGAATCTCCAAGGAAAAACACAAGGGTTGCTGTTTTCCCTGACTCTAGGGTCCTTTGTTAATTCTGCATTAGGGGGGAATTCCTTTAGCTACCAAATAAAATCCAGATTTCAGTCCAGGAAATCGGAAACTTGGAGCTCTGGAGCTCTCCTGTCCCATGAATCCCTCACAGCAGCTGCCAGGGTGGTCCTGAACATCTGGAATTCCCCAATTCCCACCCATGTCCATCCATGTCCATCCATACCCATCCATACCCATCCATGTCCATCCATACCCATCCATGTCCATCCATACCCATCCATACCCATCCATGTCCATCCATACCCATCCATACCCATCCATACCCATCCATGTCCATCCATACCCATCCATACCCATCCATGTCCATCCATGTCCATCCATACCCATCCATGTCCATCCATGTCCATCCATACCCATCCATACCCATCCATACCCATCCATGTCCATCCATACCCATCCATACCCATCCATACCCATCCATGCCCATCCATGTCCATCCATACCCATCCATGTCCATCCATACCCATCCATGCCCATCCATGTCCATCCATACCCATCCATGTCCATCCATACCCATCCATGTCCATCCATACCCATCCATGTCCATCCATGTCCATCCATGTCCATCCATACCCATCCATACCCATCCATACCCATCCATGTCCATCCATGTCCATCCATGTCCATCCATACCCATCCATGTCCATCCATACCCATCCATACCCATCCATGTCCATCCATACCCATCCATACCCATCCATACCCATCCATACCCATCCATGTCCATCCATACCCATCCATACCCATCCATGTCCATCCATGTCCATCCATACCCATCCATACCCATCCATGTCCATCCATACCCATCCATGTCCATCCATACCCATCCATACCCATCCATGTCCATCCATGTCCATCCATACCCATCCATGTCCATCCATACCCATCCATACCCATCCATGTCCATCCATGCCCATCCATACCCATCCATGTCCATCCATACCCATCCATGTCCATCCATACCCATCCATACCCATCCATACCCATCCATACCCATCCATACCCATCCATGTCCATCCATACCCATCCATGTCCATCCATGTCCATCCATACCCATCCATACCCATCCATACCCATCCATGTCCATCCATGTCCATCCATGTCCATCCATGTCCATCCATACCCATCCATGTCCATCCATACCCATCCATACCCATCCATACCCATCCATGTCCATCCATACCCATCCATACCCATCCATGTCCATCCATACCCATCCATGTCCATCCATGTCCATCCATGTCCATCCATGTCCATCCATACCCATCCATGTCCATCCATACCCATCCATACCCATCCATGCCCATCCATGTCCATCCATACCCATCCATACCCATCCATGTCCATCCATGCCCATCCATACCCATCCATACCCATCCATGTCCATCCATACCCATCCATGTCCATCCATGTCCATCCATACCCATCCATACCCATCCATACCCATCCATACCCATCCATGTCCATCCATACCCATCCATACCCATCCATGTCCATCCATGTCCATCCATACCCATCCATGTCCATCCATACCCATCCATGTCCATCCATACCCATCCATACCCATCCATGTCCATCCATGTCCATCCATACCCATCCATGTCCACCCATGACCATCCATGTCCATCCATACCCATCCATGTCCATCCATGTCCATCCATACCCATCCATGTCCATCCATGTCCATCCATGTCCATCCATGTCCATCCATACCCATCCATACCCATCCATACCCATCCATACCCATCCATACCCATCCATGTCCATCCATGTCCATCCATACCCATCCATGTCCACCCATGACCATCCATGTCCATCCATACCCATCCATGTCCATCCATGTCCATCCATACCCATCCATGTTCACCCATGACCATCCATGTCCATCCATACCCATCCATGTCCATCCATGTCCATCCATACCCATCCATGTCCATCCATGTCCATCCATGTCCATCCATACCCATCCATACCCATCCATGCCCATCCATGCCCATCCATACCCATCCATGTCCATCCATACCCATCCATGTCCATCCATACCCATCCATGTCCATCCATACCCATCCATACCCATCCATGTCCATCCATGTCCATCCATACCCATCCATACCCATCCATACCCATCCATACCCATCCATGTCCATCCATGTCCATCCATACCCATCCATTCCCATCCATACCCATCCATACCCATCCATGTCCATCCATGTCCATCCATGTCCATCCATGTCCATCCATACCCATCCATGTCCATCCATACCCATCCATACCCATCCATACCCATCCATACCCATCCATACCCATCCATACACATCCATGTCCATCCATGTCCATCCATGTCCATCCATGTCCATCCATACCCATCCATGTCCATCCATACCCATCCATACCCATCCATACCCATCCATACCCATCCATACCCATCCATACCCATCCATGTCCATCCATACCCATCCATACCCATCCATACCCATCCATACCCATCCATGTCCATCCATACCCATCCATACCCATCCATACCCATCCATGTCCATCCATGTCCATCCATACCCATCCATACCCATCCATGTCCATCCATACCCATCCATGTCCATCCATGTCCATCCATACCCATCCATGTCCATCCATACCCATCCATACCCATCCATACCCATCCATGTCCATCCATGTCCACCCACATTGCCAGGGAAACTGAATAATAAAAAGATTGAATACAGAAATGCCAAGAGCAGGTAAATTTTAGGAATGTGCTTTATTCATGGTAATATTCCATGTTTTGGGTCAGAAATGCTGTTAATTGTCCATTAAATACCCATCCTGAAGTCGGGGATTTCTGGAGCTGATCCCCATCCATCCCAGAGCAGCACCGAGGGTTTAGCCCTGGGCTGGGGATGGATTTAGGTCACAGAGCCGCAGCACCCCGGGCTGGTGTCACCTCCCAGGGGTTCCAAGGATTCCGGTCCCATTCCTGCCATCGTGCTCCAGAACACCCCAAGTGCTCACGGGGACATGCAGCATCCCATAAAGATTCCGCAGCTCTGGAGAAAAGGGGATCCTTTGCAGGGACTTGGGAATCCGAGGGATTAGGGGGTTTATCTTTAAAGCCAGCTCAGGCTGCTCTGCAGCACTTCAAACTCCTAATTTCCCAAAATCTCCACATTACCCGCTCAAGATCTTTGAGCAGGCAGCAGATTTCCCCAGACTGTGTTAATGCCACATTTCATCCTTTCCTGTAGGGCTGTAATCCTAATTTAATCCTGCCTGGAAGCCGCTGAGGGAGGCACAGGGGCACTGGGAAGGGCTGGCACAGCCACGGGGTCAGCAGGAAAGGGATTCCCCAAAATTCCCTTTGCCTTCCCGGCCCCACAGCCCTGCTGGGTGGCTGGGGCACAAAGGGGATTTCAGGGACACCAAGAACACCCCCAGAGACAGCCCCAAATCCTTTAATCAATGTGCCTTGGTGCCAAAGGAAATATCCTCGGCTCTCTGAGGCCTCGGCGTGCCCAGACTATTCCAAGAACTTTCATTCTCCTTGTCCCCAAAAAGAGCTCATCTCTTTTTTTGTGGTGGGAAAGCCAGGTTGAGATTGAGGACAGAATAAATCAGGAGCTGGACTCTGCTGATCCCTGCGGGCATCAGGAGATTCTGTGGTTCCTCCTTTGCTCACGTTCCAGTCCCAGGGCTGGACAGGAGCTGTGTCCGGGCAAATTCCATTTCAGAGTGACCGCCCTGTGCTTCCTCCCTCCCCTCCTGCCCAGCTGCTGGGATAATTCACCCCGGGGCACAACGCGGCTTTTATCTTTAGCTTTCTGTTCGGGAAAAGCAGCTTTGCCTCCCCATGCTGGGCTCAGTTAAGCTCAGCTTTAGGCGCTGCTGCAGGGCTCAGCTTCTGGGCTTGGGAGGTAAAGGGACACACGAACAGGAAATGGGCCATCCCAAAGCAGGGAGGAAAGCAGAGGTCTCAGGCTCCAGCCCAGTTCCTGGAGCTGGGATTTAGGGACTTTGTGGGGGATTAGTGGGATGGATCACCTCCCTTTGCCCCAAGATTCAGCAGGGCTGTGATTTGTGCCTGCTAAGCCGCTCTAATGATGAACAATCCTTTTTATTAACGGGCCTAAAAATAGCAGCTGCAGCCAGCCCTTACGTAAAGCTGCAGTGCCATGTGTGCCCCTGGCACACGCACAGGGGCACCGGGGGCTTCAGCTGCTGTCCCAGCGATCCACGCAGAAATTCCTGCAGCGCGTGGGCATTGCTTTCACCCCGGCGCCCCTCGGTGTCACCAGTGGCTGCTCCCCCTTTTCCCGTGGGTTTAGGGGCACGGGACACAGCCGGGCATCCCCACAGCTCTGATTCCTTGGGGTCCCCTCTCCACGTGGGAAAAACCCTGAAATAAAACAGGGGCATGAGCCAAAAAAGGGAACTCTGTCCCTTCCCGAGAGAAACCTGGCAGAGATTCACACTCAGCTCTGGGGAATCCTTCCCCAGTGAGCTCTGGGTGCCTGAGCCACCCAAAATTCCCACATCCCCAGCAGCCAAACCCTGCTCAGCTTCTCCCCAGTGAGCTCTGGGTGCCTGAGCCACCCAAAATTCCCAAAGCCCCAGCAGCCAAACCCTGCTCAGCTTCTCCCCAGTGAGCTCTGGGTGCCTGAGCCACCCAAAATTCTGACATCCCCAGCAGCCAGACCCTGCTCAGCTTCTCCCCAGTGAGCTCTGGGTGCCTGAACACCCAAAATTCTGACATCCCCAGCAGCCAAACCCTGCTCAGCTTCTCCCCAGTGAGCTCTGGGTGCCTGAGCCACCCAAAATTCCCAAACCCCAGCAGCCAAACCCTGCTCAGCTTCTCCCCAGTGAGCTCTGAGTGCCTGAGCACCCAAAATTCCCAAACCCCCAGCAGCCAGACCCTGCTCAGCTTTTCCCAGGCTCTGGGTGCCTGAGCCACCCCAAATTCCCAAACCCCCAGCAGCCAAACCCTGCTCAGCTTCTCCCCAGTGAGCTCTGGGTGCCTGAAACACCCAAAATTCTGACATCCCCAGCAGCCAAACCCTGCTCAGCTTCTCCCCAGTGAGCCATGAGTGCCTGAGCCACCCAAAATTCTGACATCCCCAGCAGCCAAACCCTGCTCAGCTTCTCCCCAGTGAGCTCTGAGTGCCTGAGCACCCAAAATTCCCAAACCCCCAGCAGCCAGACCCTGCTCAGCTTCTCCCCAGTGAGCTCTGGGTGCCTGAGCCACCCAAAATTCCAACATCCCCAGCAGCCAAACCCTGCTCAGCTTCTCCCAGTGAGCTCTGGGTGCCTGAGCCACCCAAAATTCTGACATCCCCAGCAGCCAGACCCTGCTCAGCTTCTCCCCAGTGAGCTCTGAGTGCCTGAGCCACCCAAAATTCCGACATCCCCAGCAGCCAAACCCTGCTCAGCTTCTCCCCAGTGAGCTCTGGGTGCCTGAGCACCCAAAATTCTGACATCCCCAGCAGCCAAACCCTGCTCAGCTTCTCCCCAGTGAGCTCTGGGTGCCTGAACCACCCCAAATTCTGACATCCCCAGCAGCCAGACCCTGCTCAGCTTCTCCCCAGTGAGCTCTGAGTGCCTGAACCACCCCAAATTCTGACATCCCCAGCAGCCAGACCCTGCTCAGCTTCTCCCCAGTGAGCTCTGGGTGCCTGAGCCACCCAAAATTCCAACATCCCCAGCAGCCAAACCCTGCTCAGCTTCTCCCCAGTGAGCTCTGGGTGCCTGAGCACCCAAAATTCCCAAACCCCAGCAGCCAAACCCTGCTCAGCTTCTCCCCAGTGAGCTCTGGGTGCCTGAAACACCCAAAATTCCAACATCCCCAGCAGCCAGACCCTGCTCAGCTTCTCCCCAGTGAGCCATGAGTGCCTGAGCACCCAAAATTCTGACATCCCCAGCAGCCAAACCCTGCTCAGCTTCTCCCCAGGTCCCCAAACTCCCAGCAGCCAAACCCTGCTCAGCTTCTCCCCAGTGAGCCATGAGTGCCTGAGCCACCCCAAATTCCCAAACTCCCAGCAGCCAAACCCTGCTCAGCTTCTCCCCAGTGAGCCATGAGTGCCTGAGCCACCCCAAATTCCCAAACTCCCAGCAGCCAAACCCTGCTCAGCCTCCATGAGTCCCTGAGCCACCCCAAATTCCCAAACTCCCAGCAGCCAAACCCTGCTCAGCTTCTCCCCAGTGAGCTCTGAGTGCCTGAGCCACCCAAAATTCCCAAACCCCCAGCAGCCAAACCCTGCTCAGGTCCTGGGTGCCTGAGCCACCCAAAATTCCCAAAGCCCCAAGCCAAACCCCTGCTCAGCTTCTCCCAGTGAGCCTGAGTGCCTGAACCACCCCAAATTCTGACATCCCCAAAATGGAAACCCCAGCAGCCAAACCCTGCTCAGCCTCCCCAGTGAGCTCTGTGCCTGAACCACCCAAAATTCCAACATCCCCAGCAGCCAGACCCTGCCAGTTGTGAGCTTGAGTGCCTGAGCCACCCAAAATTCCCAAACTCCCAGCAGCCAAACCCTGTTCAACTCCCAGTGAGCTCTGGGGAAATGCTCATTCTCCCCAGTGAGCTCTGGGTGCCTGAGCCACCCCAAATTCTGACATCCCCAGCAGCCAGACCCTGCTCAGCTTCTCCCCAGTGAGCTCTGGGTGCCTGAGCCACCCCAAATTCCCAAACCCCCAGCAGCCAAACCCTGCTCAGCTTCTCCCCAGTGAGCTCTGCCTGAGCCTGCAGCCAGACCCTGCTCAGCTTCTCCCAGTGAGCCATGAGTGCCTGGTTTAAATTCCCAAACCCCAGCAGCCAAACCCTGCTCAGCTTCTCCCCAGTGAGCTCTGGGTGCCTGAGCCACCCAAAATTCCCAAACTCCCAGCAGCCAAACCCTGCTCAGCTTCTCCCGAGTGAGCTCTGGGTGCCTGAGCCACCCAAAATTCCCAAACCCCCAGCAACCAGACCCTGCTCAGCTTCTCCCCAGTGAGCTTTGGGTCCTTTTCCAGACCCTGCTCAGCTTCTCCCAGTGAGCTCTGGGTGCCTGAGCCACCCAAAATTCTGACATCCCCAGCAGCCAAACCCTGCTGCTCCCCAGTGAGCTCTGGGATCCCAAACCCCCAGCAGCCAAACCCTGCTCAGCTTCTCCCCAGTGAGCTCTGGGTGCCTGAGCCACCCCAAATTCCAAATTCCCAAACCCCCAGCAGCCAAACCCTGCTCAGCTTCTCCCCAGTGAGCTCTGGGTGCCTGAGCCACCCCAAATTCCCAAACCCCCAGCAGCCAAACCCTGCTCAGCTTCTCCCCAGTGAGCTCTGGGTGCCTGAGCCACCCAAAATTCTGACATCCCCAGCAGCCAAACCCTGCTCAGCTTCTCCCAGTGAAGTGCCTGAGCCACCCCAAAAACCCCAGCAGCCAAACCCTGTTGGTCCCTGGGGCAGGATGGAATCAGCAGCTCAATCATGAGGAAAGGAATCGCAGCCTCCTCCAAGCTGGGATTAATTGGCAGAGTGATTCCTGCTAAAGGTTACCTGCCACTGATTGCACAAAATGGATGCCTCCACTTGGCCCCGGTTCTGTGCTTTCCTCCCAGTTGTTTTTTGGTGCAGCTGTTCAACTGCTTGAAGGAAATCTTATTTATCCCGAGCAGAAACTTGAACTTCTTCTCGAATCTCAGGAGGCTGAAGTGAGCGTAATTCTCTGCCTGAGCCTGACTTCTGGAAGCGGTGGTTTAGGGTCTTTAGCAGAGCTGTGCTAATTGGGCGTGATTTTTGTTCCTTTTCAGGAAATGTTGCCGTGCTTTAGCAGGTGCTGCAAAAGTGGGGAAAAATTGGATTTTTGTTGGACCCGCCGGAGCAGTGAAGGAAAAGAAGTTTTTACCTTTGGTGTTGAATTTTGGGGCAGACACCGAGAAAAAAGTGGGTGGGTGATTCCAGGTTATTTGGGATTCACCTGGGGCCGTGGCACCGAGGAAAATCCCTCAGAGCTCCTCCCGCCCTGGTGGTTCCACACGTGGAAAAGTTGGGGGAAAATGGGGAAGAAATGAGGAAAAATTGGGAAAAAATTGGGGAAACATTGGGGAAAAAATGGGTAAAATTGGGAAAAATTTGGGGGGAAAATGGGGAAAAATGGGGAAAAATTCGGGGGAAAAAATGGGTGAAATTGGGGAAAAAATGGGGGAAAATTGGGAAAAATTAGGAAAAATTAGGGGGAAAATTGGGGAAAAAAAATGGGGAAAATTGGGAAAATTTTGGGGGAAATTTGGGAAAAATGAGGAAAAATTCGGGGAAAATTTTGGGGGGAAAATTGGGAAAAATTTGGGGAAAAAAAAATTGGGGAAAATTGGGGAAAAATGGGGGAATTGGGGAAAATTTGGGGGGCAAATGAGGAAAAATTTGGGGGGAAAATGGGGAAAAATTTGGGAAAAATGAGGAAAAATTGGGGAAAAAATGGGGAAAATTGGGGAAAAATTAGGAAAAATTAGGGGGAAAATTGGGGAAAATGGGGAAAAAATGGGGAAAAATTTGGGGAAAAATGGGGAAAAATTGGGGAAAAAATGGGGGAAATTGGGGAAAATTTGGGGGAAAATGAGGAAAAATTTGGGGGGGAAATGGGGAAAAATTCGGGGAAAAATGGGGGAAAATGGGGAAAATTAGGAAAAATTAGGGGGAAAATTGGGGAAAAATGGGGGAAAAATGGGGAAAAAATGGGAAAAATTTGGGGGGAAAATGGGGAAAAATTCGGGGGAAAATTGGGGAAAAATTGGGGACAAAAAGGGAAAAATTGGGAAAAATTTGGGGGGAAAATGGGGGAAAAAAATGGGGAAAAATGGGGAAAATTTCGGGAAAATTAGGAAAAATTAGGAAAAATTGGGGAAAAGTGATGGAGAATTGGGAGTCAAACAAATTGAGTGTGACGGAAAAGAAAAAAAGAAAGCCAGGCCTTGCCTGGATTTGCTTGCTGGGAATGCCACGAAGTCAAGTGTCTTATTAAGTTGGAGAGAATTCCATTTTGCATGCTCCGGAGAGAGGCACGAGCCCTTTGGAAAATCCTAACGAGCGGCTTTGTGCCACCCTCATTTCCATAGCTCTGATAAATGGCTGTAACCCGATTAGGCCGATAAAAGAAGCGGTCTATTAATTACAATGATTATTATTTAATAGCAAATGGGATTGCGCAATGCGTTAGAGGGATGTGCTGCTTTATCTCGGCGAGGAAGATAAGTGTCCGGCTCCTCTGCAATCCGGAGAATATGTTCATTACCTGGGCAAGATTTATAATTGAGGGGAATATTGGAAAACTCTTGGCCTTGCTTGGTGGACAAGGCAGGGCCGCTGCTTTAATTAAGCTGCCTAAATGAACTTACGGAGCAGGGACCCGTTTGTCGGGAATTGCTGCAAACTTTGGGAGCTGCCAGAGCCCTGGCATTGTTGTCTACAGCCCTGGGTGCGTTTTAGGCCTGTCTCGTGGGAATGAAATAAAAACTGGGAGGCCTGAGGGCCCAGGTTTGTGATTTCCATGAGAAATTCCTGGGCTCCTCAGGACAGGGCAGAGCTGGGGCTGTCCAGGGCAGGGAATGGAGAACCAGGAGGGGCTGAGGGAGCTGGGATGGGGCTGGGATGGGGCTGAGGGAGCTGGGATGGGGCTGGGATGGGGCTGAGGGAGCTGGGATGGGGCTGGGATGGGGCTGGGATGGAGTTGGGATGGGGCTGGGATGGGGCTGGGATGGGGCTGGGATGGGGCTGGGATGGGGCTGAGGGAGCTGGGATGGGGCTGGGATGGGGCTGGGATGGGGAGCTGGGATGGGGCTGGGATGGGGCTGGGGATGGGGCTGGGGGGGCTGGGATGGGGCTGGGATGGGGCTGGGATGGGGCTGAGGGAGCTGGGATGGGGCTGGGATGGGGCTGGGATGGGGTTGGGATGGGGCTGGGATGGGGCTGGGATGGGGCTGAGGGAGCTGGGATGGGGCTGGGATGGGGCTGGGATGGGGCTGGGGGATGGGGCTGGGATGGGGCTGGGATGGGGCTGAGAGAGCTGGGATGGGGCTGGGATGGGGCTGGGATGGGGCTGAGGGAGCGGGGATGGGGCTGGGATGGGGCTGGGATGGGGCTGGGATGGGGCTGGGATGGGGCTGGGATGGGGCTGGGATGGGGCTGGGATGGGATGGGGCTGGGATGGGGCTGGGATGGGGCTGGGATGGGGCTGAGGGAGCTGGGATGGGGCTGGGATGGGGCTGGGATGGGGCTGAGGATGGGGCTGGGATGGGGCTGGGATGGGGCTGGGATGGGGCTGGGATGGGGGATGGGGCTGAGATGGGGCTGGGATGGGGCTGGGGAGCTGGGATGGGGCTGACATGGGGCTGAGGGAGCCGGGATGGGGCTGGGATGGGGCTGGGATGGGGCTGGGATGGGGCTGGGATGGGGCTGAGGGAGCCGGGATGGGGCTGGGATGGGGCTGGGATGGGGCTGGGATGGGGCTGGGATGGGGCTGGGATGGGGCTGAGGAGCCGGGATGGGGCTGGGATGGGGCTGGGATGGGGCTGGGATGGGGCTGGGATGGGGCTGGGATGGGGCTGAGGGAGCTGGGATGGGGCTGGGATGGGGCTGGGATGGGGCTGAGGGAGCTGGGATGGGGCTGGGATGGGGCTGGGATGGGGCTGGGATGGGGCTGGGATGGGGCTGGGATGGGGCTGGGATGGGGCTGGGATGGGGCTGGGATGGGGCTGGGATGGGGCTGGGATGGGGCTGGGATGGGGTTGGGATGGGGCTGGGATGGGGTTGGGATGGGGCTGGGATGGGGCTGAGGGAGCTGGGATGGGGCTGGGATGGGGCTGAGGGAGCTGGGATGGGGCTGAGCCTGGAGCAAAGGAGCTCAGGGGGATCTGGGCCAGGTCCAGGGCAGGAAACGGAGCCTCAGGAGGGGCTGAGGGGGCCGGGCAGGGGCTGAGCCCGGAGCAAAGGAGCTCAGGGCACCTCCTGGCCCTGCAGGTGTCCCGGGCAGGGCTGGCCATGGCTCTGGGCCAGAACAACTTTTCCCAAAGGGGATTTGTGCGGAGCGCGGCAGGGCCAGGGCCGGGGGGGACGGGCCCCGCCGTGTCCCGTGTCCCTGTCCCGTGTCCCCTGTCCCTGTCCCGTGTCCCCTGTCCCGTGTCCCGTGTCCCCTCCCTCTCCCCGCGGCTCCGCCCCGCTGCCCTGGTCGCTGTTGTCCCTTTCCGGAGCCGGTGTCGTGTGTCACATCCCCCTTCGGCACCCGCCGCATCCGCCACTGCTCCTGGCACCGGTCAGGTCACCCCCGAGCATCCAGGATGTCTCCATCCCAGCAGGAAAACTGGTGGGTTTAGGGACATCCAGGATCTCTCCATCCCAGCTGGAAAACTGGTGGGTTTAGGGGCATCCAGGATCTCTTGATCCCAGCTGGAAAACTGGTGGGTTTAGGGACATCCAGGATCTCTCCATCCCAGCAGGAAAACTGGTGGGTTTAGGGACATCCAGGATCTCTCCATCCCAGCAGGAAAACAGCCAGGAACTGGTGGGTTTGGGGGCATCCAGGATCTCTTGATCCCAGCTGGAAACAGAGAGGACCCAAGACCCCCAAATTCCTGCTCTGGGGTTCAGATATTCAGGCTGGAAAAACCTCCCAAAATCCCCAAATTCCTGCTCAGATATTCAGGCTGGAAAAACCTCCCAAAATCCCCAAATTCCTGCTCAGATATTCAGGATGGAAAAGGCTCCCAATCCCCCCAAATTCCTGCTCAGATATTCAGGATGGAAAAGGCTCCCAAGATCCCCAAATTCCTGCTCAGATATTCAGGATGGAAAAGGCTCCCAATCCCCCCAAATTCCTGCTCAGATATTCAGGCTGGAAAAGGCTCCCAAAATCCCCAAATTCCTGCTCAGGATGGAAAAGGCTCCCAATCCCCCCAAATTCCTGCTCAGATATTCAGGATGGAAAAACCTCCCAATCCCCAACAAATTCCTGCTCAGATATTCAGGATGGAAAAGGCTCCCAATGCCCCCAAATTCCTGCTCAGATATTCAGGATGGAAAAGGCTCCCAAAATCCCCAAATTCCTGCTCAGATATTCAGGATGGAAAAGGCTCCCAATCCCCCCAAATTCCTGCTCAGGAATGGAAAAGGCTCCCAATCCCCCCAAATTCCTGCTCAGATATTGAGGTTGGAAAAGGCTCCCAATGCCCCCAAATTCCTGCTCAGGCTGGAAAAGGCTCCCAATCCCCCCAAATTCCTGCTCAGATATTCAGGATGGAAAAGGCTCCCAAGATCCGCAAATTCCTGCTCAGATATTCAGGCTGGAAAAGGCTCCCAAGATCCCCAAATTCCTGCTCAGATATTTAGGCTGGAAAAGGCTCCCAAAATCCCCAAATTCCTGCCCAGATATTCAGGATGGAAGAGGCTCCCAATCCCCCCAAATTCCTGCCCAGATACTGAGGTTGGAAAATCCCGCGTCCCGCCGTTCCCATGTCCCCAGTGTCACATCCACAGCGTTCCAGTCCCTCCATCCTGCCCGTTTCTCACTCTTTCCATCTGGAATTTTCTCCCCGGGCGTTTTGTTCCAAACGGTTCTGGAATTGTGGAGCAGGAAAATGAGGAAATGGGGTTTTTGGTGCCCCTCCGCTCGGAGTGCCTCCCGGGCACTCCCGTTTCCTTGCTAAACCGAGGGCAGACGGGCAAAGGCAGTGAAAACGCTCCGAGGTGCCAATGACAAAAGGCAGGAGCGTTGCACTGTTTGGGTTTGGAATAAAGGCGGGTAATTAGGGAATGGGAGGCGATTAATTCCCCAAATTTACTCAGGCACGAAGCGCTGAGCTCTGGTGATATTTGCTTACCTCGTCATTATGCAAAAATATATTAGCTAATTATTTTGACTAATGCAATTAAGATATGCATATTTAGCAGAAAGCCCACAATAGAAACGTTCCAGTCAGCAGTCGCTGCCTCTGCGCTCGCGGGCAGCGGAGAGGGGAGCGCGTGCCAAGGGAGGTGCCAAGGGTGCCACGGGAGGGGTCACGGGAGGGGCCACGGGTGGCACCCCAAGATCAGCCAGCTCAGGGCAGGCTGGCACCCTGGGCATGGCGGGGCTGCGGCTGCTGTGGGTGCCCGGGCTGGCTCTGCTGGGTGCCCACCCTGGCTCTGCTGCGTGCCCAGGCTGGCTGCTGTGGGTGCCCACCCTGGCTCTGCAGGCTGCTGTGGGTGCCCGGTGCCCACGGGCGCAGCGCTGGCAGCGGAGCTGTAGCAGACACGGCCCAGATTGGCAGCAGATGGCACCTCCCACTCCCAGGGAAATATTTGAACGGGCACCAAACGCAGCAGGAGCCATTTGCCAGCCCCCGTGGCCGGGCAGGAATGAAGCAGGCTGGGCAGAGGCACCCAAGCAGTGCCAGCTGCTCCCGCCCGTGCCACAGCGGTGCCAGGCTGGGAGCCCGGAGGGCACATCTGGACTGCAGAACACCTGGATTCGCGGGGAGAGGGCAAGGAAAGCAGCTTCTGCTCCTCGTGCCAGCCCACAGCCATGGTGGCAGTGCCAGCCTGGCGCTCTGGGCAGGGGTGAGCTGGGGCTGGTCCCAGGTGGAATGGAGAGCCAGGAAAGGCAGGGAGATGCTCCAGGAGAGCTGAGAGGCACCGGGCACAGCACCCAGGGCATGGCACCCGCTGCCAGGGGGACACTGGCATGGAATGGCTGGCACAGGGGGCCCAGAGCCAGCCTGAAGCATTCCAGAATTCCATGGAAGGAGGAAGGGAGGCTGGGTATCAGAGCAGGAATCTGGGATAGTGGCAGGGAATTCCTGGCACACGGTGTGGCACCTGCTGCGGGACCAGGAGGGCTGGCAGTGCCAGCCTGGGGCTCCAGTGCCCCCTGGCATCCCCTGCGGAGCCGGGATTTGTTCTGCAGCCACACCAGCGCATTTAAAGCTCTTTCCTTGCCTGCACCTTGGGTGGATTTGGGGAAGTTGTTTTCCCTAAATCCCACCCAGAATCTGCCCCTTGAACTCAGCAGGTTGGACCCTGCTGGGAATGGGATGGAAATTCCCGAGGGAAATTCCCGAGGGGTTCCAGGAGTTCTCCTGTCCATGTTCAGGTGCAGTTTCAGTTCTCTGGTCAACATTCAAGTGCAGTTTCAGGGTCAGTAATATTTGGGAGAGCCGAAGGGATCAGGGATGATGGAATCGCAGCAGGGATTTCCTCCCCAGCAGCTCCGAAACTCAAAGCACGAAGAGCGGGAATTGTCAGCCCCTCCCTGGCTGGATTTCGGGAAGTTTTGGTGATAGAAAATTGAAAATCCAGCGTAAAGGCCCTGCTGCGATCCCAGCACGTCCCAGAGGCAGCGGTTTCGCCTCCCCCTCGCAGCGCGGACTTTTATTCCTTGTTCTGACTTCGGAGGCGCCGTGGGAAGGGCTTTGGGCGCCGGTTGGGGCGGCAAAGGGCGGAATGCAAATCCCGTTAGGCAGCCCCGCTCCTCCTGCGGGGATCTCGGCTCGCGGTGGAACTTAATCGGGAATTACAAGCCCTAAATACCCGCGGAGCAGGGGCACAGCGGGCCTGGGGAGCCAAAGCCGTTAATCGCCTTAGGGAGCGCTCCGAGGGCTCCGGACACCGGCACCGGCCCCGGAGCGCGGGACCGGCCCCGGAGCCGGGATGCGGGAGCAGAGCAGCACGGGGATCCTGGGAGGGCTCCCGGCCCTGCTCCCGGTAATGGGCTCCGCCAGGGATGGGGCGGAATTCCAACAGAGCGGCACGGGGGGGCCCTGGGAAGGCACCTCTGGAATGCCGGGAGGAGCTCCCTTGGATGGCAGGAAGGGGCTCTGGGAGGAGCCCAACCTTGGCATGGCAGGAATGGGATCTGGAATTGCAGAGTTCCAACCTCGGCATGGCAGGAAGGGGCTCTGGAGTTCCAGAATTCCAACCTTGGCATGGCAGGAAGGGGCTCTGGAATTCCAACCTCGGCATGGCAGGAAGGGGATCTGGAGTTCCAGAATTCCAACCTTGGCATGGCAGGAAGGGGCTCCGGAATTGCAGAATTCCAACCTTGGCATGGCAGGAAGGGGCTCCGGAGTTCCAGAATTCCAACCTTGGCATGGCAGGAAGGGGATCTGGAATTGCAGAATTCCAACCTTGGCATGGCAGGAAGGGGATCTGGAATTCCAGAATTCCAACCTTGGCATGACAGGAATGGGCTCTGGAATTGCAGAATTCCAACCTTGGCATGGCAGGAAGGGGCTCTGGAATTGCAGAATTCCAACCTTGGCATGGCAGGAAGGGGATCTGGAATTGCAGAATTCCAACCTCGGCATGGCAGGAAGGGGATCTGGAATTCCAACCTTGGCATGGCAGGAAGGGGATCCGGAATTGCAGAATTCCAACCTTGGAATGGCAGGAAGGGGATCTGGAATTGCAGAATTCCAACCTTGGCATGGCAGGAAGGGGATCTGGAATTGCAGAGTTCCAGAGCCCCGTTCTCATCAGGGTTTCCCGTGCAATTTTGCCTAATTAGTCTCCAATAATTAATGCCGCGCGCTGGCCCCGCGGAAGCCATCAGTCTGGGGCCGTAATGATTATGTTCTTTTTGTTATTAAAGATCCCATTAGAAGGAATTGATGGTTTTTCCCCTTTGCGAGAGGAATCATCAACATTCCCGGTTTTCGGTGCGGATCCCTAATTAGGCACAGTTAAAAAGAGATTTTGCCTGAATGGCTTTTGGGGAACATTGCGTCCAAATTACAGCCCCTCCGATTCATTTCCTGGGAAAATGCATTCCCAATAAATAACTCAAATGCACTTGGCCTGGAACAACATTCCAGCCCGGAGGAGGCAGGCGGGGAAGGAGCATCTCCCCTTGGAGGGAATTCCCAAAGGCAATGGGAAATTGGAAGAAATTCCCAAGGCCAATGGGAAATTGGAGGAAATTCCCAAAGGAAAATTGGAGGAAATTCCCAAAGCCAATGGGAAATTGGAGGAAATTCCCAAAGGCAATGGGAAATTGGAGCAAATTCCCATTGGGAAATTGGAGCAAATTCCCATTGGGAAAGTGGAGCAAATTCCTAAAGGCAATGGGAAATTGGAGGAAATTCCCAGTGGGAAAGTGGAGCAAATTCCCATTGGGAAAGTGGAGCAAATTCCCGAAGGCAATGGGAAATTGGAGCAAATTCCCAAAGCCGCTGGGAAATTGGAGGAAATTCCCAAAGGCAATGGGAAATTGGAGCAAATTCCAAATAGGAGCAAATTCCCTAAGGCAATGGGAAATTGGAGAAATTGGAGGAAATTCCCAAAGCCATTGGGAAATTGGAGCAAATTCCCAAAGGGAAATTGGAGCAAATTCCCAGAGGCAATGGGAAATTGGAAGAAATTCCCATTGGGAAATTGGAGGAAATTCCCATTGGGGAATTGGAGAAAATTCTCAATGGGAAATTGGAGCAAATTCCCAATGGGAAATTGGAGCAAATTCCCAAAGCCGCTGGGAAATTGGAGCAAATTCCCAAAGGGAAAATGGAGCCAATTCCCAATGGGAAAATGGAGCAAATTCTCAATGGGAAATTGGAGCAAATTCCCATTGGGGAAATTGGAGGAAATTCCCAATGGGAGGAAATTCCCAAAGGAATTTGGAAATTCCCAACACTTCCTTGTGTGGGACCCTGTTGCAGCCCAAGGTGCATCTTCCAGAGCCGCTCTTGGAAGTGCCTGTCATGGGAAGCCATTCCAAGAGGAAGCGATTCGGAGATCATTCCCGTGCCGGGGAATTCGGCTCCCAGAGCCGTTCCACGCACGTTTCGTTCCCGGCTCGTCGGGAGCTGATGGATTCCGACGGCGCCGGACTGGCTGCGGGTCTCACGGACAGTGCCTGCAGGAATTCCACCTCATTCCCGGGGAGCTGAGCGTTCATTCCCGGGCTCCTGCAGCCCACGGCCGCGAATCCAAGGGAGCCGGGGATTTGCAGGCACCTTTGGAGTCCCAATCAAACATTTGCCCTGCCTTGGCCCCAGCTTAATTAAAACGATGAGAACGGGCGATAGGCTTTTGGTCCGAGGCAAAAAGGATGCACAGCCCTGAAATTTGGAACAAACATTAAAAAAATTGCGAAAGGCATGGCTGGAAGTGATAAGAAATGCCAAGACTATGCATTACACGGGATCACGGGATGAAAATAGAAAATATCCTGAAAAAAAGTCCCGGCGTGCTGTGAAAGTGTTGTGGGAAGGGCTGGATTGGATTGCAGGATTGATGGATAATGGCCCTGCACCCCGCTCTGCCCCAGCCGAGGCAAGGCAACGGGAATTTCCTCGTGGATACGGGCTCGCATTTGCATCTTTGAGCACGGACTCATTTCTTTAACTGGGAGTTGAAGGCATTTCAAATACAAGTTCTGCAAAACAACTGCTCATTCCTAAGAGCACCATCCATCCCTCTCTGCCATTCCCATCCCTTCTGGCTCCAGGGACCGGGGCCATCAACATTCCAGGTAAACCGAGGGGTGGAGTGCTTAAAAAACACATTTGCTCCGCTGAATAGAAAAGTTTATTTTAAAAGTTGTAATTTCCACCGGCCGTTCAAAGAGCTGACTGAAACTGAGGGTTTTTTCCCTGAGACCCAGGCAGCACTGAGCTGTTTTCAGCCCCAAAGCTTGCACAGTGAAACAGAGAACAAAGGAGGAATTCCCGGGAGCCCGTTTCAGGATTTGGGCTCTCGGGGGTCCTGGGGGCCTCTTCAGGGCCCTTTCCTCACCACCACCCACGGAGCAGCTGTGGCTGCCCCTGGATCCCTGGCGGTGCCCAGGGCCGGGCTGGATGGGGCCTGGAGCAGCCTGGGACAGTGGCAGCGTCGCTGCCATGGGGAGGTGGCACTGCCATAGCAGAGCTTCGCTGCCATGGGGAGGTGGCACAGCTTGGGACAGTAGTGGTGTCACTGCCATGGGGAGGTGGCACTGCCATAGCAGAGCTGTCCCTGCCATGGGGAGGTGGCACAGCTTGGGACAGTAGTGGTGTCACTGCCATGGGGAGCTGTCTCTGCCCTGAGGAGGTGGCGCTGCCATGGGGAGCTGTCCCCGCCACAGCGGCGCTGTCCCCTCACAGCGGAGCCGTCCCTGCCATGGAGAGCTGTCCCCGCCACAGCGGCGCTGTCCCCTCACAGCGGAGCCGTCCCCGCCATGGGGAGCTGTCCCCGCCATAGCGGCGCTGTCCCCTCACGGCAGAGCTGTCCCCGCCACAGCGGCGCTGTCCCCTCACAGCGGAGCCGTCCCTGCCATGGGGAGCTGTCCCCGCCATAGCGGCGCTGTCCCCTCACAGCCGAGCTGTCCCCTCACAGCGGAGCTGTCCCCTCACAGCGGAGCCGTCCCCGCCATAGCGGCGCTGTCCCCTCACGGCGGAGCCGTCCCTGCCATGGGGAGCTGTCCCCGCCACAGCGGCGCTGTCCCCTCTCAGCGGATCTGTCCCCGCCACAGCGGCGCTGTCCCCTCACAGAGGAGCTGTCCCCGCCACAGCGGCGCTGTCCCCTCTCAGCGGATCTGTCCCCGCCACAGCGGCGCTGTCCCCTCACAGAGGAGCTGTCCCCGCCACAGCGGCGCTGTCCCCTCTCAGCGGATCTGTCCCCGCCACAGCGGCGCTGTCCCCTCACAGCGGAGCCGTCGCCGCCGCTTTCCCGCCCTTTTCCCGCCCGGCGCTCGCGCTCCCGCAGCGCTCGCGCCGCCAGGGGGCGCTGTCGGCCCGGGTTTGCCCTCACGGAGCGGCGGGAGCGGAGCGGCCCCGGCAGCGCGGAGCGAGCGCGGACACGCCGGCGGCTGGGCACGGAGCCTGCTTCGGGGACCACCCGGTGCCACACCTGCACCTGCCACGGCCCAGGTAATTCAAAATTGTCCTGGAACACTTCCAGGGATGGGGCAGCCACAGCGCGCCGGGCCGGGGCTCAGCCCCCTCACGGGCAGAAACCGCCTCGCAAGGTCCCCTCACGGTCAGAAACCGCCTCGCAATGTCCCCTCACAGGCAGAAACCGCCTCCCTATGTCCCGTCTAGGCCCGTCGGTCAAAGGGAAGCCTCTCCCCTTTTCCTGGCACTCTGTGCCTTGTCCAAAGTCCCTCTTCAAGCTCTCCTGGAGCCCCCTGAGGCATTTCCAGGGATGGGGCAGCCACAGCTGCTGTGGGCGGGCTAGGCCGGGGCTCAGCCCCTCACGGGCAGAAACCGCCTCCCGATGTCCCGTCTGTCAAAGGAAGCTGCTCCCCCTCGTCCTGGCATCCCACTCTTGCCCAAAGTGCCTCTGCAGCTCTCCCGGAGCCCTCTGGAACAATTCCAGGGATGGGGCAGCCACAGCTGCTGTGGGCGGCTATGCCGGGGCTCAGCCCCCTCACGGGCAGAAACCGCCTCGCAATGTCCCGTCTGTCAAAGGGAAGCCTCTCCCCTCGTCCTGGCATCCCATTCCTTGTCCAAAGTCCCTCTGCAGCTCTCCCGGAGCCCCCTGGAACACTGGAAGGGCTCCCGAGGCCTCACCGGGGAGCTGCCACATTCCCCATCCCGGCGCTCCATGAGGGGAGCATCGGCCCTCTGAGGCTGGAATGAAATCTATGACAGATGGCTTCAAAAAACGAAAAAAGCAATTATCAAAGGGGAAGGGTTTGGAACATGGCCTTTGAAATCCAAATTTGTTTAGCATTTTTAGCAGCTGAAATAATTTTCGGAGCATCTGATGAGAGCTTTGAGTGCTTCCTTCCCTCCTCTCCCTCGCCAAGCCATCCGTTCGAAGGCTGCCACTGGCACAGCGAGTTCCCTGCTTTATTGCCATTGGAATTTCTCATTGGGGAATGCTGGAATGAGGGGTGAACTGAGATGTGTCCTTTTGAAATCTTCCATGCCTTTGCAGAGGATGGAAGAACCGTACTCTGAGGTTCTTCAAACATAACTACATGGGAATGTGTCTCATTACAGCTTCCCTTCCTTCCTTCCTCGCTCTATCCTGATCTCCACCAAAAAGATGGGGATTAATCATTCCCCTTGTCCATTAGCCATAGCAAGTGCCAGATCACTGGAAAAATTAATGAGGGGTGAAGGAAGCACCTTTTTGTCACAGGCAGCTGTGCTGATGTCCTGAAAGTGCTCCAGGGAACGTGGCTGCTGGGGAGTTGTTAATTGGTGCGTGGCCCAGACGGCTCCCGTGGCAGCGGATCCGGGCTGTGGAGGGGTTTTCCATGTGGGACATAGGCAGTGTCCCTTGCCCCACCTCGGGCAGCTGAAGGGGCTCTGGAGAGGCTGCACATCCGATGGGATGCGCCTCAGGAAAGGCGGATAACAAGGCCCTGGAGGAGATTAAAGTTGGCTCTTTCTGGTGTGGATCTGGAGCACAAACAGCCTCTAATGGCGCTCCGGAGGGACATCCAAGGCCTTGCAGTCTCTGAGGCCGCCGTGGTTTGGGCTCAGCCGGGAGCTGCCCTCGGGCTCTGCGGCTCCTTCCTGCTGCCAGCCTGGGCAAAGGGGGCTCTGTGCCAGCCGGGGGGGGCTCCGCACCCCCAAACCCGGGATCCTGCCCGGGCTCATGGGTGGCAGCGAGGCCGTGGCATTGCTGTGGGTAAGGGTCTCAGTCTCTGGGGATCCCCACACCAGAGCGGTGCTTCCAGCATCAGCTTCCTGGGACTGAGGCTTGTTCGCTTCTTTCATTGTGGTTCTGGTGGAGGCAAATCTCGGTTTCCTAGGACGGAGCTGTGAAACAGAGCCGCTTTAATCAGGGAGAATCGGTCAGGAAGTGTGGGAGCCAGTTTGGAACACGCTAAATCTTTGTGCATTTTGGGGGGTGCCCGAGGTGTGCCTCGGCCATTCCCGGGATTTCCAGCAGAAATTCCACAGTTTTCACCCAGCACAGAGCCCCGAGGTGCAGCGAGCACCGCGCAGGGACTGCGGCGTGTCCTGGAAGCGGTCCCAGATGGGCCGGGAACGCGGCAGTGTTCCTCTGAGAGAGCTGAAGGTGCTGCCAGGTGTGCGGCTTCCTACCTGGATCGGGGCCACGGGCTGGAAAATGAGCGCGGGAGGGAGGGAGGGAGGGAGGCAGCGGCACCGCGGCGAGCTGGAGCGCGGGTAATGCAATTACACACCCGCGCCTTGTGCGCCGAGCAGGCCAAGCTGCACTAATCCCCGCGCTACCTGCGGGGAGGAGATGGGAAACAGCTGCTGCCGCGCCCAGGGGCCGCCAGATCGGCTGCGGGAGCCGAGGGCAGCTCCTCGGCGGCGTGAGCAGCGCTCCCGGCCCGTGCCGGGCCGCAGCGCTCACGGACAAAGGGGGCTCCGCGTGGGACAGGGGCTGCCCGGCATGGCCGGAGCCCCTCACAGCGCGGGGATAACCCGGGGCCTGTCTGCTCCTCACTCCCGCACCTTCCCAGGGATGGCCAGGGTGGCTCTGGGGCTGTCCCAGCACACACGGGCTCCAGGCCCTGTCCCGTGCCTGCTCTCGCTTCTGGGTCTGTCTCCTTGTGGCACTGAGGGAAACGGGAGAAGAGCAAAGTATTTGTACATGTGCGCCTAAAATGAGATTTCCCAGGGGTATTTCCATAACATGCTCCCAGGAAATGACTTTGGAAAGTGCGGGAGGTGTGTGGGGGCCTGTGAGCCCCAAATCATCAGCGGTCCTTTGAAATACGGGTTTGTCCGGTGTGGCACGGCAGGGGGGATTTTCCAGAAGGGCCCTCAGTGCCTGGAACTGCTCCACATGGAGAACGCTGGGCGAGCAGCAGTCAGACAAACGGGTGGGAATGGATAAAACTGTGCTGTTTGTGCAGGGGTACTAAGGTGCCTCGGTTGTATCTGATGCTATAGGTTTTATAAAGTTAGAGAAATTATATAAACTTATATATTTATATGATATTATACCTAATGCTATAGATTTTATAAAGTTAGAGAAATTAAAGTTATAGATTTATATAGCATTATATCTAATGTTATAGATTTTATAAAGTTATTGAAATTTGGGATCCAGGGCTGGGGCTCCCAGGAGCAGATCCCATGGATCTAGGGCTGGATCATTTCTCCTGGATCATTTCCCCAGGAGCAGATCCCATGGATCCAGGACTGGATCATTTCCCCTGGATCATTTCCCGTGGATCCAGGGCTGGATCATTTCCCCAGGAGCAGATCCCGTGGATCCAGGACTGGATCATTTCCCCTGGATCATTTCCCATGGATCCAGGGCTGGATCATTTCCCCAGGAGCAGATCCCGTGGATCCAGGGCTGGATCATTTCCCCTGGATCATTTCCCATGGGATCCAGGGCTGGATCATTTCCCCTGGATCATTTCCCATGGGATCCAGGGCTGGATCATTTCTCCTGGATCATTTCCCATGGATCCAGGGCTGGATCATTTCCCATGGAGCAGATCCCATGGATCCAGGGCTGGATCATTTCCCCTGGATCCAGGGCTGGATCATCTCCCCAGGAGCAGATCCCGTGGATCCAGGATTTTGTACTTTTGGACTGATCCTCAGTCTGTACTTTTCCCCCATTCCCAGCATCCCAGCTCCAGTACGATTCCCACGAAGGCATAATGCGCGCAGGATAGCGGAGGCATTTAGAGGATGGCAAGCTAATTGCTTTAGCAATGAGATTTGAGGAACGCTCCATCTTCCCGGAGCAGCGGGAGCGCACAGCCCCGCCCGCGGTGAGCGGGATGTGCCGCATTCCCGGGCTGCGGCTGCACCGGGAGCGCTGCGCTGGGCGTTGCCGTTACCCGCCGCCCAATCCGCGCGCTGCCGCTGCCGCAGGTGCTGCCGGAGCCGCCCTGGGTGGGCACTGGAGGAACTGCGGCGCCGCTCGCTGCTGCCGGCTCTAACGAGCGCCCTTGAGCGGCACAAACCCGCTCCGGCTCGGCCCTGCAGCCGGGACAGCCGGGGCACCTGCGAGTGCCAGCGCCGTGCCACAGATCCCGTGGGCATCCTGCCCGCGGCCGTGCCAGCCTCCCTCACCCGGAGCCCGGGCCGCCAGGCTGCGAACAGCGCCAGGCACTCGCCTTTAAACGATACCAGTTTAACAGTACTCAAACAGGAATGCAGTTGGGGCAGTAATAATTTGGGCAGTTTGAGTTAGGACAATATGAGGCAATAGAGAGAAAGGGTTATGGATATCCGGGCACCTTTTATCTGGGCAGCACGAGCCCCCAAAAGGCCCCACGTTAACAGAGGATTAACCCTTAAAAGCAACAGCCTGTTGCATAAATGCCATTCAAACCCAGGATTCCGTCTGGTCATCGTCAGCCTCTTCCTTTTAATCCTGACAGCGCCTTCCAGGCGGAAAGAAGTTCGTTTCTGATGAGAGGGCAAGAAATTCTTTTTCTCTGAAAGACTGAGGTGTCCTGGGGCTGCTACTGGTGCGAGTGCCTCGTTCCTTTCTTTAAAAAAATCCCTCTAACAGTTCTTAGTTGAACTACAAGACTACATTTCCCATATTATTAAAGTGTTCATACAGCACTGCTAATCAATCCATCAAAATACACATGGTAGAGCCGTTGGATATGCGCTTCTCACAAAGTTCAGTATGGACTGTGCAGGGGTTATACCTATAGAGCTGTATCCCAGTTAATCCCAGTTACCGGGGCACTGGAAATATCCCGTGTTGGCCAGGGAGCATTTGGGAAGCTGCTCCTTCCTTCCCTGCCCGGTCAGGGACCCGGGAGCTGCAGGTCCCGGGCAGAGCAGGGTCCCCTCGGGCCGCTGGCAGCTGCAGCAAAGGTCACAGAATTCATTACGGCGTCCCCCGGCCACCTCGGCAGATGCCGCGGGCAGCGCCGGCCCTGGCTGCGCCTGCCCGGGGAGCCCCAGGGCATCCCGGCCCTGCCGGCTGCTGCTGCGGGACAGGGGCACCGGGCAGCTCTGGGAATGGCAATATTCCGGTATTCGGGAGAGCTGGGGGCTCCGGATCCCGCTCTGAGCCCATTGCTCATGGCAGGGGCTCTGGGAATGGAAAATATTCCGGTATTCGGGAGAGCTGGGGGCTCCGGATCCCGCTCTGAGCCCATTGCTCATGGCAGGGGCTCTGGGAATGGCAATATTCCGGTATTCGGGAGAGCTGGGGGCTCCGGATCCCGCTCTGGGCCCATTGCTCATGGCAGGGGCTCTGGGAATGGCAAATATTCCTTGATTCAGGAGAATGAAGGATTAAGGGCTCCAGGTCCCGCTCCCAGCCCCGAGTGCTCATGGCTGGAGAGCAGAGGGCGGCCAGGGCTGGCAGAGATGAGCCCTGCAGCTCCTGGCTCCGAGCAGGGCTGATGAGGCGCTGATATCGCGGCTGATAAGGATATGATAAGGAGCCCTGCCGTTATCAGGTGTCGCCAGTGTTTGTGTTTGCGGTGTGGGACGCGATAGCGCGGCGGAGCTGCTGTTCCCTGTGGGAGATGGAACTCAGCCGGGATGCCGGAGCCGAGTGCCAGGGCCCAGCTCGGAAGGGGCTGTGGGATCGTGGTGTGGCCCGGGGAAAGGCTCCTGGCACGGGCAGCGCCCTGCAGGCGTCCGCGGGGCCATCCCCAGCCCGGCGGCCTGGGCCCTTTGTGCCAGCCCTCCCAGCTCCACGTGTTTACATTCCTTCTGCTTAATATTTCTGCAGCCTCCTCTGGCATCATCCACTCGCGATTCTTCTCCTCCCACTTCACACCTCGGCGGAGCCTTCTGGTCCCGCAGCAGATGCATTGTGAGGCTTCTCCTTCTCCGGCGCCCGCATATGCTCCATTAAAAGTGTTTGTTTCTTTCAGCGCCTCCCAGTTGGGATGTGACAAAAAGAAAAAAAAAAACCCCTCCCAAGTTTTTACTTTTTTGGCGCCGGCTCGGCCGAGGAGCTCCAGGCGCGGGGTCCCCGTGTCACCCGCCCGCTCGGTGCCAGCGCCGGTGCCTCCGCCGCGCACCGGCAGCCAAAGATAGCAACGGGGCCCTGCTGCGTGCCCGGCGCGGCGGGAACATGGTGGGAGGGAGGGAGGGAGGCAGGGAGGTGCCAACTGCGGGCGCCGAGAGCGCCGCGGAGCCGTTGCCTAGCGATGGCAGCGCGGGCAGGCTGGCATCTCCCGCGGCACGGAGCCGTGCCAGCCCCCAGCTGGCACCGCCGCGGGGTGCGCCCAGGGCACGGGGCACGCGGGGGTCACCCCAGGGAAACTGAGGCACGGCTCTGCCGCCTCCTGCAGATATGTCCCCCCAGTATCCCGGCGTGAGCAGCGGGGAAGGCCCTGCCCTGCTCCAGAGCAGCACAATTCCTGCCTGGATGAACAGATGTTGATGGAACGGCTCTGGCCACAGCTGCACCCATAAAACACCTCTTTTATGGGCGCGCTTTATTCCTGCTGGAAAGGGTGTGCGCTTCCAGTCGCTGCAGGTGTGGGAATTTCAGAGGAGCGGTGCCCCGCCGCCCTCGGGAGCGCGGCACATCCCGGCTCCCGGCCTCCCTTCCCTTCCCTTCGGGGCTCCCTCCCTCCGTGCGGGGCTGCGGCGGCGGGGAGCAGCTGCTCGCTGAGCACTCCGGGCTGAGGGGTGACGCCCCGAGATGGGAAAGGGACCCCCATCCTTCCAGAGGACGGCGATTGCTGCCAAGCGTGGTCCTCTCTGCACCCCTCGGGGGCCGGGGATCCCAGGGACCTGCGGCTCCGGGCGGGGCCGCGCTGTCCCTTCCCGGCTCCGAAACCAGCGGCAGTCAATTCCCGCAGCATTCCCGCAATTCCCAGATGTGGCATGACTCCCCACTCGGTGTTTTCCGTCCCCCCTTCCCTTCCCCTGCCCTGCCCGGGCTCCCCCTTGTCGCTGTCCCCGCCGGTGCCCGGTTTGCCGCGGCCTTTTCCCGCTGGCTGCCGTGCGGAACGCGGCGGTGCCGGACGCGGCGGAGCTCGGGCGCTCAGCGGCAGCCCAAGGAGCGCGGGCAGGGCCGGCAGCCCGGGCAGCTCTCCGGGAGCGAGCGGCGCCCAGCCGGCCTGGCCCGCCCGCGGCCCCTCGGCAGCGCCCAACCCGGGCCTGGAGCAGTCCCGGTCCGACTGCAGCCCGGCCGGGAGCTGCAGCCGTTCCTGTGCGAAAATGGCATCGCCCCGTGCCTCGGGAGCCGCCGACAGTGCAAATGCACACACTTTTATCTGCAGCAACGTACCGGGGCTAACGGCTGAGGTGGGGCTCGCACCTGGCTGCGGGTGCCTAAGAAGTGCAATTTCTAGCTGGGTATTTCACCTTTGCCTGGAAATAAATAATCGTGAATTCCTCCAGGAAAATCAGCCCGGGAGAGCGCACGAGCAAGTGGAGCCATTCCATGTGCCGAGGAGGAAAACCACCTTTAGTGCCCTTGGGAAGGGGAAAGCTCGGAATGGTGGTGCTCACAATGGGGCAATCCCGCCGAATCCTCGTCGTTGTTCCTTTCCACCGACATGAAAACCAAATAAACGGGAAACACCTCCACCTTCCCTTCCCTTTGCCCTTCTCCCGTCCCTTTCCCTGTCCCTTGTCCGTGTGAGTTATTGGCGAGCTAATCGTGGGATGAATAAAAATAAAAAATAATAAAAATAAAAATAACAAAAATGATAAATACAAAACACCAAATCCAGCAAGGGCTGGGATGGAGACTTTGGGGCGTTTTGTGCATCCCTGGAGGTCGGAGCCCTTTCCTGGGACACGGTCAGGGACAGGGACACAGGTGTGTGTCACCTCCCTGGGACACACTCAGGGACAGGGACACAGGTGTGTGTCACCTCCCTGGGACACACTCGGGGACAGGGACACAGGTGTGTGTCACCTCCCTGGGACACACTGTGTGTCACCTCCCTGGGACATGCAGGGACACGGGACACAGGTGTGTGTCACCTCCCTGGGACAGGCAGGTGTGTCACCTCCCTGGGACATGTCCCTGGGGGTGACACACACCTGTGTCCCTGTCCCTGAGCATGTCCCAGGAGGTGACACAAAACTGTCCTGTGTCCCCAAGTGTGTCCCTGGGGGTGACACAGACGAGTGTCCACTGTCCTGGAGAGGTGACACAAATGGGTGTCCCAGGGAGGTGGGTGTGTGTCCTTGTCCCCAGGCATGTCCCAGGGTGGGTGGCCCAAATGAGTGTCCTGGGGGTGACACAAACGTGTCCCCTGTCCCCAAGGGTGTCCCTGGGGGTGACACATCAAGTGTCCCATGTCCCCAGGCGTGTCCCAGAGAGGGGACATAAACCTGTGCCTTGTGTCCCCAAGCGTGTCCTGGGGAGGTGACACAAACAAGTGTCATGCGTCCCGGGGAGGTGACAAAGAAGGGTGTCCCATGTCCCCAGACATCTCCCTGGGGATGACACAAACAAGTGTCCCATGTCCCCAGGTGTGTCCCGGGGAGGGGACACAGCTGCGTGTCCTGGGGGGTGACATAAACGTGTGCCTTGTGTCCCCAGGTGTGGCCTGGGAGGGCGTGACACAAAGGGGTGTCCTGGGAGGTGACACAAATGGGTGTCCCAGGGGGTGACACAAATGGGTGTCCCAGGGGGTGACACAAAGGGGTGTCCCAGGAGGTGACACAAAGGGGTGTCCCGGGGGGTGACACAAAGGGGTGTCCCGGGGTGACACAAAGGGGTGTCCCAGGGGGTGACACAAAGGGGTGTCCCGGGGTGACACAAAGGGGTGTCCCAGGGGGTGACACAAAGGGGTGTCCCTGGGGTGACACAAAGGGGTGTCCCAGGGGGTGACACAAAGGGGTGTCCCAGGGTGACACAAAGGGGTGTCCCAGGGGGTGACACAAATGGGTGTCCCGGGGGGTGACACAAAGGGGTGTCCTGGGGGGTGACACAAATGGGTGTCCCAGGGGGTGACACAAAGGGGTGTCCCAGGGGGTGACACAAATGGGTGTCCCAGGGTGACACAAAGGGGTGTCCCAGGGGGTGACACAAAGGGGTGTCCTGGGGGGGTGACACAAAGGGGTGTCCCAAGCGGTGACAGTTGCGGCTGAGTGACAGCGGCTGTCCCCGCGCATCCCGCGGCCTGCAGCGCCACCTGCGGGACCGCACGCGCACTGCACCGCCAGCATTACATTACATTGCATTAAATACAATTAAATTAAATTAAATTAAATATTAACTAAAATAAAAGAAATAAATCAGCCGGAACACAAGGACCGAGGGAAATACACGAGGTACAGGAAAGCGCAACACCAAACTGCCACGTCATCCGGTGCTTAGCATGACTAATTATGGGCGCAATAATCATTATTATTAATTACATCCTAGTCACTAATAAATACATCCAATAGAACTCGATTGGAATTACCAAATAAATGATTGTTTATTAGGATTTCCGTCAGTAATTACACTGATCAATCGTAACTCCTAATTAATAATAGTTAACACTATCAATTAGCCAATTACAGTGCCAGGCTATTAGTGGGACTAATAATTAATTATTCATGAGGTGATTTGTAACCGTAATTCGAATTAAATAATTCACCAATAACTAGGTAACTAACCAGGTAATTATTTAATAAGGTAATTATATAATTGGGCTATAATTAGCTAGGTAATTAATGAATGACCCACTATTAAGGCAATTAGCAATTCTTGTTATTTCACTTTTAATAATTAATTATACAGAATATTGCTGGATTATTAATAATTAGGTAATTGTAATTAGCCAACTAAATATTTAACAAATCAATACCTAATAATGAATTATTACCGACAGGCTTTACTAATTATCTAATTAACAAAATACCAATTCAATACCAAAATATTGATTAATTAATCATTAACTATTAAATAATTTGGTAATTATTGAGATAATTAGGTAATAAAGTAAATACATAATGAGGTAATTACTTCGAAATTAGTTAATTAGGAAATCAGTAAGAAGAGTTGGTAAATAATTAGTAAATTAAGTAGGTAGCTAATTAATCATTAATGCGGTAATAAATTATTAATTAGGCATAATTTAATAATTAGCTAATTAGTAAATAATCAGTCATTAATTAGGTAATTATTAATTAGCCTAGTAAATATGAATTAGCAAATAATAACCCACTTTATTATTAATAGATCAATTGTTACTAATTGGCAATTAATTAGGTCTTCAATTAATTAGAAATTTTTGTAGCTAATAAGTAAAATAGTTAATTAATCAGATGTTAATTAGGTAATCATACGGGCAATTAATGTCCTAATTACCTAATCCTTTATTGGCTAATTGTTGAGAATTTATAAATTATTTATATAATCAGGAAAATATTATTTATAAATTAGGTGATTATTAAATGGTAATCAATTAATACTTAATTACATACCTACATATTAAGCCAATTAGGTAATTAATTATATATTATTTGATTAGTTAATTACATTATAACATTTCTCTGTCATTAATGAGCTTATTAATGACATAATTATTTAAAAATTAATGATGTAATTATTAATTCTATTATTATGTAATTATTTTATTAGCTAATGAAGTAATTACATAATATACAACTATGTAATAATGTAATTACATTACTATATAATTGATTAATTACCTAACTGATTAATTGCTTAATATTTCAATTATATAACAATTTACTTATGTTATTGTCTAATTAAAAATTATATAATGAAGTAGTTGTGTAATTAGCTAATTAAATACTTACACTTTTATGTAATAAGATTTCTATTATTAATAAGCTAATTAATAACTTAATTATTCAATTATGCGATTTGTTGATGTAATTGCCTAATTAAGTAATTACACAATTATGTAGTTATATAATTAAGTACTTAATAATTCACATATTATGTAATTAGCTAATTATGTAACAACAGCAAAATAATATTAATTAGCTACCTAATTAATTATTTAATTATATAATTAATTATGTAATTATCTAAATAATAATTAAGCCATTATAATTACGACATTAATTATCGAATTAGGTAATTAATAACTGGCCAGGTAATTATTCCTTCATTAGGTTATTAATGGCTAGATTACAAAGCAACGTCTATTGCCCTAATTAATAAATATTCAGTGAATTAAAAAAATTCTCATTATTTAAGTAGGTATTTTATTATTTAGGTGATTAGTCAGCTATATATGTAATTTAGTAATTAATTAAACATAATTACATATTGGTAATTTCCAGACTACAATAATTTTGTCATTAATTGTTCCATTAATTCATTGGTAAATGACAAAATGACATAACTGTACACACTGTACACACTGTACACACTGTACACACTGTACACACTGTACACACTGTACACACTGTACATAACTGTACACACTGTACACACTGTACATAACTGTACATAACTGTACACACTGTACACACTGTACACACTGTACACACTGTACACACTGTACACACTGTACACACTGTACACACTGTACACACTGTACACACTGTACACACTGTACACACTGTACACACTGTACACACTGTACATAACTGTACACACTGTACACACTGTACACACTGTACACACTGTACACACTGTACACACTGTACACACTGTACACACTGTACACACTGTACACACTGTACACACTGTACACACTGTACATAACTGTACACACTGTACACACTGTACACACTGTACACACTGTACATAACTGTGCACACTGTACACACTACACACACACACACTGTACACACACTGTACACACTGTACATAATAACACTGTACATAACTGTACACACTGTACACACTGTACACACTGTACACACTGTACATAACTGTACACACTGTACATAACTGTACACACTGTACACACTGTACACACTGTACATAACTGTACACACTGTACACACTGTACACACTGTACACACTGTACACACTAACACTGTAAACACACTGTACACACTATACACTGTACTGTACACACTGTACATAACTGTACATTACTGTACACACTACACAACTGTACACACTGTACACACTGTACACACTGTACACACTGTACACACTGTACACATTAACTGTACACACTGTACATACTGTACACACTGTACACACTGTACACACTGTACTGTACACACTGTACATACTAACACTGTACACACTGTACACACTGTACATAACTGTACACACTGTACACACTGTACACACTGTACACACTGTACATAACTGTACACACTGTACACACTGTACACACTGTACACACTGTACATAACTGTACACACTGTACACACTGTACACACTGTACACACTGTACACACTGTACACACTGTACACAACTGTACACACTGTACACACTGTACACAACTGTACATAATACACACTGTACATTAAAAACATAACTGTACACTTACACATTGTACATAACTGTACACACTGTACATAACTGTACACACTGTACACACTGTACACACTGTACATAACTGTACACACTGTACATAACTGTACACACTGTACAGAACTGTACACACACTGTACACACTGTACACACTGTACACACTGTACATGTACACACACACTGTACACACTGTACACTGTAATACTGTACACACACTGTACACACTGTACACACTGTACATAACTGTACACACTTACACACTGTACATGTAATACACTGTACACACTGTACACACTGTACACACTGTACACACTGTACATTGTACACAACACACTGTACACACTGTACACACTGTAACTGTGTACATGTAACACTGTACACTGTACACACTGTACACACTGTACACACTGTACACACTGTACATTGTACACACTGTACACACTGTACACACTGTACATAACTGTACACACTGCACATAAACACTGTACACACTGTACACACTGTACATAACTGTACACACTGTACACACTGTACACACTGTACACACTGTACATAACTTACACAATAATTATAACTGTACACTGTACACACTGTACACACTGTACATTTACTGTACACACTGTACACACTGTACACACTGTACACACTGTACATAACTGTACACACTGTACACACTGTACACACTGTACACACTGTACACACTGTACACACTGTACACACTGTACACACTGTACACAACTGTACACACTGTACACACTGTACACACTGTACACACTGTACACACTGTACACAACTGTACACAACTGTACACACTGTACACAACTGTACACACTGTACACACTGTACACACTGTACACAACTGTACACACTGTACACACTGTACACACTGTACACACTGTACATTGTAACACTGTACACACTTGTACACACTGTACATAATTCACTGTAAAATAACTGTACACACTGTACACACTGTACACACTGTACATAACTGTACACACGGTACATAGCAGTACAAAACTGTACACACTGTACACACTGTACATAACTGTACACACTGTACATAACTGTACATAACTGTACACACTGTACACAATGTACACACTGTACATAACTGTACACACTGTACACACTGTACATAACTGTACACACACTGTACACACTGTACACACTGTACACACTGTACACACTGTACACACTGTACATAACTGTACACACTGTACACACTGTACACACTGTACACACTGTACACACTGTACACACTGTACACACTGTACACACTGTACATAACTGTACACACTGTACACACTGTACACACTGTACACACTGTACACACTGTACACACTGTACACACTGTACATAACTGTACACACTGTACACACTGTACACACTGTACACACTGTACACACTGTACACACTGTACATAACTGTACACACTGTACACACTGTACACACTGTACATAACTGTACACACTGTACACACTGTACACACTGTACATAACTGTACACACTGTACACACTGTACACACTGTACATAACTGTACACACTGTACATAACTGTACACACTGTACACACTGTACACACTGTACATAACTGTACACACTGTACACACTGTACACAACTGTACATAACTGTAACACTGTAACACTGTACACACTGTACACACTGTACACACTGTACACACTGTACACACTGTACACACTGTACATAACTGTACACACTGTACACACTGTACACACTGTACACACTGTACACACTGTACATAACTGTACACACTGTACACACTGTACACACTGTACACACTGTACACTGTACACACTGTACACACTGTACACACTGTACACACACACTGTACACACTGTACACACACAACACACTGTACACACTGTACACACTGTACACACTGTACACACTGTACATAACTGACACACTGTACATAACTGTACACACTGTACACAACTGTACACACTGTACACACTGTACACACTGTACATAACTGTACACACTGTACACACTGTACACACTGTACACACTGTACATAACTGTACACACTGTACATAACTGTACACACTGTACACACTGTACATAACTGTACACACTGTACACACACTGTACATAACTGTACACACTGTACACACTGTACATACTGTACACACTGTACATAACTGTACACACTGTACACACTGTACACACTGTACACATTGTACATAACTGTACACACTGTACATAACTGTACACACTGTACACACTGTACACACTGTACACACTGTACTGTACACACTGTACACACTGTACACACTGTAATCACACTGTACACACTGTACACACTGTACATACTGTACACACTGTACACACTGTACACACTGTACACACTGTACACTGTACACACTGTACACACACACTGTACATAACTGTACACACTGTACACAACTGTACATAACTGTACACACTGTACACACTGTACACACTGTACATAACTGTACACACTGTACACACTGTACATAACTGTACACACTGTACATAACTGTACACACTGTACACACTGTACACACTGTACATAACTGTACACACTGTACACAACTGTACACACTGTACACACTGTACACTGTAACATAACTGTACACACTGTACACACTGTACACTGTACACACTGTACACACTGTACACACTGTACACACTGTACATAACTGTACACACTGTACACACACTGTACACACTAACTGTACACACTGTACAACACTGTACACACACACTGTACACACTGTACACACTGTACATAACTGTACACACTGTACACACTGTACATAACTGTACACACTGTACACACTGTACATAACTGTACACACTGTACACACTGTACACACTGTACACACTGTACATAACTGTACACACTGTACACACTGTACACACTGTACATACTGTACACACTGTACACACTGTACACACTGTACACACTGTACACACTGTACACACTGCTGTACACACTGTACACACACTGTACATAACTGTACACACTGTACACACTGTACACACTGTACACACTGTACATAACACTGTACACACTGTACACACACACTGTACACTGTACACACTGTACATAACTGTGTACACACTGTACACACTGTACACACTGTACACACTGTACACACTGTACACACTGTACACACTGTACATACTGTACACACTGTACACACTGTACACACTGTACACACTGTACATAACTGTACATAACTGTACACACTGTACATAACTGTACACACTGTACACACTGTACACACTGTACACACTGTACACACTGTACATAACTGTACACACTGTACACACTGTACACACTGTACACACTGTACACACTGTACACACTGTACACAACTGTACACACTGTACACACTGTACACACTGTACACACTGTACACACTGTACACACTGTACATAACTGTACACACTGTACATAACTGTACACACTGTACACACTGTACACACTGTACACACTGTACACACTGTACATAACTGTACACACTGTACATAACTGTACACACTGTACACACTGTACACACTGTACATAACTGTACACACTGTACATAACTGTACACACTGTACACACTGTACACACTGTACACACTGTACATAACTGTACACACTGTACACACTGTACACACTGTACACACTGTACAACTGTACATAACTGTACACACTGTACACACTGTACATAACTGTACACACTGTACACACTGTACACACTGTACACACTGTACATAACTGTACACACTGTACACACTGTACACACTGTACACACTGTACATACTGTACACACTGTACACACTGTACATAACTGTACACACTGTACATAACTGTACACACTGTACACACTGTACATAACTGTACACACTGTACACACTGTACACACTGTACACACTGTACACACTGTACACACTGTACATAACTGTACATAACTGTACACACTGTACATAACTGTACACACTGTACACACTGTACATAACTGTACACACTGTACACACTGTACACACTGTACACACTGTACACACTGTACACACTGTACACACTGTACACAACTGTACACACTGTACACACTGTACACACTGTACATAACTGTACACACTGTACACACTGTACATAACTGTACATAATTGTAACACTGTACACACTGCACACTGTACACACTGTACACACTGTACATAACTGTACACACTGTACACACTGTACACTGTACATAACTGTACACACTGTACATAACTGTACACACTGTACATAACTGTACATAACTGTACACACTGTACATAACTGTACACACTGTACACACACTGTACACACTGTACATAACTGTACACACTGTACACACTGCACTGTACATAACTACACACATAACTGTACACTGTACACACTGTACACACTGTACACACTGTACACACTGTACATAACACAACTGTACACACTGTACACACTGTACACACTGTACACTGTACACTGTACAGTTATGTACACACTGTACACACTGTACACACTTTGTACACACTGTACACACTGTACACACTGTACACAATTGTACACACTTACACACTTACTGTACACTGTACACACTGTACACTGTACACACTGTACATAACTGTACACACTGTACACACTGTACATACACTGTACACACTGTACACACTGTGTACACTGTGTACTGTACACACTGTACACACTGTTTCACTGTACACACTGTACACACTGTACACACTGTACATAACTGTACACACTGTACACACTGTACACACTGTTTTTTGTACATAACTGTACACACTAACTGTACACTGTACACACTGTACACACTGTACACACTGTACACACTGTACACACTGTACATAACTGTACACACTGTACACACTGTACACACTGTACATAACTGTACACACTGTACATAACTGTACACACTGTACACACTGTACACACTGTACACACTGTACACACTGTACATAACTGTACACACTGTACATACTGTACACACTGTACACAACTGTACACACTGTACATAACTGTACACACTGTACACACTGTACACACTGTACATAACTGTACACTGTACACACTGTACACACTGTACATAACTGTACACACTGTACACACTGTACACACTGTACACTGTACACACTGTACACACTGTACACACTGTACACACTGTACACACTGTACATAACTGTACACACTGTACACACTGTACACACTGTACATAACTGTACACACTGTACACACTGTACATAACTGTACACACTGTACACACTGTACACACTGTACACAACTGTACACACTGTACATAACTGTACACACTGTACACACTGTACACACTGTACATAACTGTACACACTGTACATACTGTACATAACTGTACACACGATACATAACTGTACACACTGTACACACTGTACACACTGTACACACTGTACACATTGTACATAACTGCACACTGTAGATAACTGTACACATTGTACAGTGTCCATACCATACACAACTTCACAGACTGTACTCACTGTCCATACCATAGACACTGTCCATACCCTATACACTGTGCATTCTGTACACACTGTACTCTCTGTACAGAAATGCACACTCTGTACACACTGTACATAACTATACACTCGGTACATAAGTGTACACATGGAATATAATTGTACATAACTGTGCATAACTGTACACACTGTCCATACCATACACACTTCACAGACTGTACTCACTGTCCATACCATAGACGCTGTCCATACCATGTACACTGTGTATCTTGCACACGCTGTACACACGCACACACTGTACACATGCACTCACTGTACACACACACTCACTGCACACACACACACACGCACACACACGCACACACGCTCACTGCACACCAGTTGAACGGCTCGTTTCACGGCCGCGCTGCGTGGCTGCTGCCCGCCGTGCCGCCATGGTGCCCCCTCGCTGTTTGCCCCCGCGCTGTGGGGTTGCTGCTTTGCTCTTTACCTTCATTCTGCTGTGCTCTCCTTCGTTACCGTGCCTTTGTGCTCCCTTTGGGCTGTTTTTGCACTTTTCTTTATAATTTCTAAACTTCTTGAGGGTTTCTTTTTTTGTTTATTTTTTTTAATTCTATTACTTTTTTTAAAAACTTTATTATTTTACTTTAATATTTTATCTGTTTATTTGCTTATTTTAAATTTTATTTTTCTGCTTTATTTTTAAATTTCTTTAGTTTTTTAATATTTTATTTCAGTACTTTATTTAATTTTACTTTTTATTTTGCTTACTTTATTATTTTAATATTCTATTTTTCATTTAATCTAATTTATTAACATTATTTTTATTTTATATATTTTTATTTTTATTTAATTCTATTTTATCCTACTTTATTTTAGTTTTATATCATCTTTATTTTATTTTTTAGTTACCTTTATTTTTTACCTAATTGAATTTTAAGTTACCTAATTTATTTCTTTATTTTTAACTATTTAAAATTTTTTTAATTTTAATTTTTATATTTATTTGTTATCATTTTTTGTACTTGATTTTACTTTAACTTAATTTTATTATATTTTTGGGTTTAGGTTTTATTTTCATAACATTTTGTTATTGTTTTATTAATTTTTATTTTTTTAAATGGTTATTTTCTTTTCTTTTTTTATTTTTATATTTTATATATTTTATATTTTATATATTTTATATTTTTATATTTTATTTTATTTTAAATTACAAAATTTTTGTAATTTTGGGTTTTCCTATAATTTTGTTTTAATTTTTCTTATTTTATTTTTAATTTTTATTATATATTTATAATTTTTATTTAATTAATTTTTATTTTAGTTTTTATTATATGTTATTTCACCTAATTTTATTTTTTAATTATTTAATTTTTAAAAAGTAATTTTACAATTTTTTAAATTATATTTTATTCCGGGTATATTTATTTTTATTTTTTGTTGGGGTATTTTTTTTTGTCCCTAATTTTATTTTATCATGTTTTTTTTAAAAATAATTTTTTTGGCATTTTTATTTTTAATTTTTTTTCTTATTTTTTAAATTAATTAATTTCAAATTAATTAAATTTTATTTCTTATTTTTATTTATCATTTGTGGGAGATTTTTTATCATTTTTTGTGTTTTTAACTGTATTGCTCCTTTTAAAGTTTGAGAAATATTTTATAGATTTTTAATTTGTTTATTAATTATTATTTTCTATGTTTATTCTTTTTGGAGGGAGTTTTGGAAGGGTTTGAACATTCACTCCTAGGGAGCTTTGCCCGTTTTGGTTATTTGAAATTATTTTAATGTTTGGGGAGGGATTTGGTCTCATCTTTCCATTTATTTGTATTTCTTCTTTGTGCTTTTTCCTATTTTTAATTCCATTACATTTTTAGGGGTGTTTTTATGTAATTTTATTTTCAGTCCATTTTTATTTCATTTTTATTTTCTGTGAAGGGTTTCTTATTTTTTATTATTTTTAAATTTTAGGGGGTTGCTTTTAATTTAATTTTTTGTGAGTTTTGTAATTTTTTTTCTGTTTAATTATTTTTAAATATTGGGAGGGGTTGGTTTTTATTTTACTTCATTTTATTTTAATTTTCTTTTTTTGGTGTATGTTTTTCTTCGTGGTTTTTCTCTGTTTTAAATTATTTTTTAATTTTGGGGCGTTGGTTTTTATTTTATTTTTGGTTTTTGAGGAGTTTTTTGTGGTTTCCTTTCTATTTTTATTTATTCTATTTATTTATTCTATTTTTATTATTATTCTATATTTATTTTTTTCCTTTCCATTTTTTTTGCATTTTTTTGGTGGAGGTTTTTTTATTTTTTGTGTCTTTTATTTATCTTTCTTTTTCAATTATTTTTCATGTTTTGTGGGGCTCATTTAATTTTTTTTAATTGTTATTTTTCTCTTGGGTCTTTTTTAGTGTTTTTTTCTATTTCTCGGTGGGGTTTTTGTTACTATTTTGTTTTTATTGATGAAAAATGAACCCAAATGTGCTTTGAATGTTTTCAGTTCCAACCTGGCCTGGGACAAACTCCATTTCTGCAAGGAACTCACCTTCCACGGCACTGCTGCCATTAAAAATTACCATGCCACTGGGATTAATTAAGGTAATTAATGCAATCTGCTGCTGCTCAGGGCCTGCTTCCACCTGGCCACTGAGCCCTGAAAACTCTCACCTGCGTGGAAATCCAACATTTCCTCCTGAAACAGAGAGAAATGAACCCTAACGCTGCCCTGAATGAAATACACTCCCAAAACACCGAGAAATGAACAGAAACAAAGTTCTAGAACCCAAATAAAGTTCAGGAATAAAATAAACAACCTGAATAATTCTACAATCTGTTTCCTGTGCTCTGTGATAAATATTTATTTTTGTATCAACCTAGAATAAATATCTCTATTTGTGTATCAATCTATAATAAATAATTTGTGTGTCAATTTATAATAAATACTTGTATCTGTATATATATTACAAATACTTAATGTATATTGGTGTATGGATTATCAATCTATAATAAATACTTCTCTGTGTGTATCAATCTATTATAAATATTTCTATTTGTGTATCAGTAAATATTTCTATTTCTGTATCCAAATAAATAATTTATGTGTCAATCAATCTGTAAATATTTGTATTTGTATATATAACTACAAAAATACTTTTATTTGTGTATCAATCTAGAATAAATATTTCAATTTATGATAAAAACACTTCTATGTGTGTATCAATCTATAATAAATATTTATCTTTGTGTATCAAACTACAAGAAATACTTTATTTGTGTATCAATATAGAATAAATATTTCTATTTATGTATCCATAATAAACACTTCTATGTGTGTATCAATCTATAATAAATATTTCTATTTGTGTATCAAACTACAAGAAGTATTTTGTATCCACCTCCCTTACTATTTCCATTTGTGTACCAAAACAAAGAAATGAAAACAAATGAAGTTCATAAATACAAATAAAGTTCCTACAATCTGCCCCCTGTGCCCCGATTTCCAGGGAATGAACCCCAAAACTCTCATTAATAAAATAAATCACCTGACTAATTCTGCCATCTATTTCCCGTGCTGATCTATTAGGGAATGAACCCCAAAAATGTCACTAATAAAATAAATCACCTGACTAATTCTGCCATCTATTTCCTGTGCTGATCTATTAGGGAGTGAACCCCAAAACTGTCACTAATAAAATAAATCACCTGACTAATTCTGCAATCTATTTCCTGTGCTGATCTATTAGGGAGTGAACCCCAAAAATGTCATTAATAAAATAAAATAATTCTGCAATCTATTTCCCGTGCTGATCTAATGAACCCCAAAAATGTCATTAATAAAATAAATCACCTGACTAATTCTGCCATCTATTTCCTGTGCTGATCTATTAGGGAGTGAACCCCAAAACTGTCATTAATAAAATAAATCACCTGACTAATTCTGCCATCTATTTCCTGTGCTGATCTATTAGGGAATGAACCCCAAAACTGTCATTAATAAAATAAATCACCTGACTAATTCTGCCATCTAAATCTATTAATCCCTGTCATTAATAAAATAAACCACCTGACTAATTCTGCCATCTATTTCCTGTGCTGATCTATTAGGGAATGAACCCCAAAACTGTCATCAATAAAATAAATCACCTGACTAATTCTGCCATCTATTTCCTGTGCTGGTCTATTAGGGAATGAACCCCAAAACTGTCATGGATAAAATAAAGCACCCGAATCACCCCAGAATTTTGCCTGTGCTGATTTTTAGGGAACGAACCCCAAAACCACGATAAATATAAATAAATAACCAGAAGGATTCCACAATCTGATTTCAGGGCACGCAGCTGAAATGTGTGCAGTAACACAAACTCCAAGCTTACTTGCAGGGCCCACGTGCAACTCCCAGCAGCCTCGGAACAGCCTCAACGCATCCCTGCAACAAGAAAATGCACCTTGGAAAAGTCAGCGGGTTTATTTACAGATCCAGCAGCAGCGGGAACAGGAGGAGGAGGAGGAGGAGACGAGGAAGATGCTCCAGCTAAAGCAATGATTTATTGGGAATGGCAGCAAATCAAAGGGACAGTCCCTGCTGATGGCAGCACTTATCCAGGAATGGAGAAAGGAAAACCAGGCTTCCCGGGCTTCCTAGTGGCTCTCTCCCTTCTTGCCCACTACCTGCAAGAGGAAAGAGCACAGTCAACTCTCCTGCCCAAAAATTCCCTTTTTCCCCCTCAAAAATCCCCATTTCCCCCCAAAATTCTCAATTTCCCTCCCCCACAAAGTTCCCTTTTCTTGTCCCCAAAATTCCCTCTTTCACCCATCAAAATCCCCATTTTTTAGGGATTTTGGGAGAAAAGGGGAATTTTATAGGGAAAAGATGGTAATTTAGGGGAAAAAATGAAGTATTTTACAGGGGGAAAATGTTTATGTTGAGGAAAATGAAAGAAATGGGAAAACCTGGAAAAAAAAGGAGGAAAAAGGCAGAAAAATGAGAAACAGGAGAAAAAAATGGAGGAAAATGGGGATTTTGGGGAAATGAGAGGAGAAAATGGGAATAAATAGGTAAAAGAAAGGGAAAAGTAGAAAAAACAGGAGAACAAGGGGACTTTCATTTCATCCCTGCACTAATACCTACAGCTGCTCCAGATGTGTGAGCTGACCAAACAAAAAGGGATTTTCCAGAAAAGTGGGAGGGAAAATGGGAATAAATAGGTAAAAAAAGGGAAAAGTAGAAAAAACAGGAGAAAAGCAGGAAAAGATGGGGAAAATGGCAAAAAAAAAATTGGAAAAGAAGAAACATTGGCAGCCAGTGTTTCCAGTCTGGGAGAATGAGGGAGGTCTAAAATCTGTGTTAATTTTAGAAGAGCAGAATGATTTTTGAATGATGCTGAGTGGCAGCGAAAGGCAGCAAAAGCTGTAAAATTCCTTTATTAACTTATTGGCAGCAGAGAAATGAAGTTTTAGTTACAAAAAGAAAATAAGTTTTAGTTAAGATCAGGTTTTGTTGCTAAGAATTACGTAGGTGCCATGCTGGTGTTAGTGCTCTGAAATTTGTACCATAAACATTGAAGCAGTTTATTTGAAAACAAAAATAAATGAAATCAACTACTTGATTTTCAAATAAAGAATAAAAGCAAGGCACTCACTCGTTTGAAGTCGTTCATGTTGGTGGCCTGCACTGGGGTGCCAATAAATGTGAAATATGTGATTCTCGTCGTCTCTTCGTCACCATGATTGGACTGCACAAACAACTGCAGGGGGAAAGCCAAAAGAAGGACTTCAGACTTTGATTTCAGCTGCAGCCAGGATATTTGCTGGAAAATCCCTTTGCCAGGATTTTTTCTGAGGGCTCAGGAACAGAACGGACCAGTAATTATCTGCTGCTGTGCAATGCAACACAATTATTATAAATGCAACATTAGAGACAATGCATCTGTGCTCGGTGTCTAATGAATGGCCAACCACAGTCCAGCTGTCCCAGACTGTCTGGTCACTCACAAGATTTATTGTCACTCCTTTCTGTTCCTTGCTGGCTTTCTGATCAAATCCTCTCTTCTATTCTTTCAGTATAGTTTGGAATAATATATATATCATAAAATAATAAACCAGCCTTCTGAAACATGGAGTCAGGTCCTCAGTGTTGGGGTCTCTGCTTGTCAGAGTGACTTTGAGAAGGGTTACAAGTCTTTTTTCCAGCCTGGCACTTGAAGGAGGAGTCAGGGCTCTCAAGGTTGTTTTTGTATCTTACCTATAAAACTCTTTTTCTTGTCCTGCTGAGGTCTGTCCAGCAGGACAGTTCCAGGCAGCCTGTGTTATGTCTTTATACTAAAAACTACAATAATGTGTGTACAATACTTACAATTGCTTCCCAACACCTTTCACCTGTGTCAGACAGTGAGCTTCTACTCTAAACCAACCCAAAGTGCCACCATCACAGAAGATGGATGCCAAGAAGAAGGAGAAAGGCTGGACATGCCCAGTTCCCTCCATCTTGCCATACCAAAACCCATAAAATCGACTTTTTGCCTCTGGTAACTTCACTATTATTCTACTTAGTTTGCCATGACTTGCAGATTTTCATCTAAGCCTGGTCATTTGCTCCATGGGTCATAACCAAACCCACAGGTGTTTTTGGCTTCTGAGCCCCATGGGTCATAACCAAACCCACAGGTGTTTTTGGCTTCTGAGCCCCATGGGTCATAACCAAGCCCACAGGTGTTTTTAGCTTCTGAGCCCCATGGGTCATAACCAAGCCCACAGGTGTTTTTAGTTTCTGAGCCCCATGGGTCATAACCAAACCCACAGGTGTTTTTGGCTTCTGAGCCCCCTGGCAGGGGTCTCAGCTGCTCAGGACAGACAGAGGGATGTCCAGGGTTCTGACATTTGCACACCTCGTCGCTTCCCTCTTCCAGCTGCTCCAGATGTGTGAGCTGACCAAATCCCAGCTTTTTTCCATTCTACAGATCTCTGTCTGTCCATTTAATAATGATTCAGAGAGCAGAGCTGTTCTCTGGCAGCCTGTTAAATCCCCCAGCTGGGATTCCCCACTCCCCGCAGTCCCAGCCTCGCTGGGCGCTGACAACAATGAAACCCATCAGAGCAGTGCCATTCCCGGAGCTGGTGGCACTCACAGTGACACTGTTGACATTCTGGAACTTGACGTAGCGCAGCTGCACGATGCCATCCTCCCTGATGTCCTCGGGGCCCAGCTGCAGCGCCTGCGTGGGCTCGCTGCGCTCGGCCTCCTCGAAGTCCATGGAGCGCGGCAGGTTGATGAAGATCTTGATGGACTTGGGGCCCTGCCCTGGACACACACAGGGAAATGGGAATTACAGTGCCCAGGCATGGATTTGGGGCCCTGCCCTGGACACACACAGGGAAATGGGAATTACAGTGCCCAGGGATGGATTTGGGGCCCTGCCCTGGACACACACAGGGAAATGGGAATTACAGTGCCCCTGATGGATTTGGGGCCCTGCCCTGGACACACACAGGGAAATGGGAATTACAGTGCCCCTGATGGATTTGGGGCCCTGCCCTGGACACACACAGGGAAATGGGAATTACAGTGCCCAGGCATGGATTTGGGGCCCTGCCCTGGACACACACAGGGAAATGGGAATTACAGTGCCCAGGCATGGATTTGGGGCCCTGCCCTGGACACACACAGGGAAATGGGAATTACAGTGCCCCTGATGGACTTGGGGCCCTGCCCTGGACACACACAGGGAAATGGGAATTACAGTGCCCAGGCATGGATTTGGGGCCCTGCCCTGGACACACACAGGGAAATGGGAATTACAGTGCCCAGGGATGGATTTGGGGCCCTGCCCTGGACACACACAGGGAAATGGGAATTACAGTGCCCCTGATGGATTTGGGGCCCTGCCCTGGACACACACAGGGAAATGGGAATTACAGTGCCCAGGGATGGATTTGGGGCCCTGCCCTGGACACACACAGGGAAATGGGAATTACAGTGCCCAGGGATGGATTTGGGGCCCTGCCCTGAAACACACAGGAATTTACAGTGCCCAGGGATGGATTTGGGGCCCTGCCCTGGACACACACAGGGAAATGGGAATTACAGTGCCCAGGGATGGATTTGGGGCCCTGCCCTGGACACACACAGGGAAATGGGAATTACAGTGCCCCTGATGGATTTGGGGCCCTGCCCTGGGCACACACAGGGAAATGGGAATTACAGTGCCCCTGATGGATTTGGGGCCCTGCCCTGGACACACACAGGGAAATGGGAATTACAGTGCCCAGGGATGGATTTGGGGCCCTGCCCTGGACACACACAGGGAAATGGGAATTACAGTGCCCCTGATGGATTTGGGGCCCTGCCCTGGACACACACAGGGAAATGGGAATTACAGTGCCCAGGCATGGATTTGGGGCCCTGCCCTGGACACACACAAATGGGAAATGGGGATGGATTTGGGGCAGTGCCCACACAGGGATGGATTTGGGGCCCTGCCCTGGACACACACAGGGAAATGGGAATTACAGTGCCCAGGGATGGATTTGGGCCCTGCCCTGGGCACACACAGGGAAATGGGAATTACAGTGCCCAGGCATGGATTTGGGGCCCTGCCCTGGACACACACAGGGAAATGGGAATTACAGTGCCCAGGGATGGATTTGGGGCCCTGCCCTGGACACACACAGGGAAATGGGAATTACAGTGCCCAGGGATGGACTTGGGGCCCTGCCCTGGACACACACAGGGAAATGGGAATTACAGTGCCCCTGATGGATTTGGGCCCTGCCCTGGGGAATTACACACACACAGGAAATGGGGGAATTACAGTGCCCAGGGATGGATTTGGGGCCCTGCCCTGGACACACACAGGGAAATGGGAATTACAGTGCCCAGGGATGGATTTGGGGCCCTGCCCTGGACACACACAGGGAAATGGGAATTACAGTGCCCAGGGATGGATTTGGGGCCCTGCCCTGGACACACACAGGAAATGGGAATTACAGTGCCCTGATGGATTTGGGGCCCCTGCCCTGGGCACACACACAGGGAAATGGGCCCTGCCCCTGGAATTACAGTGCCCCTGATGGATTTGGGGCCCTGCCCTGGGCACACACAGGGAAATGGGAATTACAGTGCCCAGGGATGGATTTGGGGCCCTGCCCTGGACACACACAGGGAAATGGGAATTACAGTGCCCAGGGATGGATTTGGGGCCCTGCCCTGGACACACACAGGGAAATGGGAATTACAGTGCCCAGGGATGGATTTGGGGCCCTGCCCTGGACACACACAGGGAAATGGGAGGTACAGTGCCCAGGGATGGCAGAACCCAGCCAGGAGCTTGCACACACCAGTGGGAGCTGGGTTCTTGTAAAACATGGGAAGATTTCCGTGGATCTCACTCTGGCCTGGATTTAAACCCAGGTATCTCTCTGGAGGCTACTGAATTATAAATACTTCTATTTGTGTACCAAACTACAATAAATATTGTATTTGTGTATGAACTGTAGTAAATATTTGTGTATCAATCTATAATAAAACTTCCATTTGTATATCAAACTATATTAAATATTTGTGTATCAATCTATAACAACTAGTTCAATTGTGTATCAAACTACAGTAAATATCTGTGGATGAATCTATAATAAATACTTCCATTTGTGTATCAATCTGTGATTAACCTATGTGTGCATCAAACTGTAAGAAATACTTTATTTGTGTATCAATCTGTAATAAATACTTTTGTGTACATCCACCTCTAATAAATATTTGTATTTGTGTAACAAACTACAATACTTTATTTGTGTATGCACCTATAATAAATATTTCTACGTGTGCATCAATCTATAATAGTTCTAGGTGTGCATCAATCGATAATAAATATTTCTATTTGTGTATCAATCTATAAGAAATCCTTCTCTGTGTGAACCAATTTATACTAAATATTTCTATTGGTGTATTAAACTATAGTAACTATTTGTGTATCAATCTATAATAAATACTTCTGTTTCTGTATCAAACTACAATTATTACTTCTATTTGCGTATCAAACTTTAATACTTTGATTTGTGTATCAATGTATAACAAATACTTGTGTGTGTATCAAATGACAATAAATACTATTTGCATATCAAACTGCAATAATTTGTCTATGAACTATAATTAATACTTGTATGTGTGTATCAAATGACAATAAATACTTCTGTTTGTGTATCAAACTATAATAAATACTGATATTTGTATATAATTCTATTATAAATGTGTAATATACATTTGTGTGTAGATGATCAATCTATAATAAACACTTCTCTGTGTGTTTAAAATACAATAATGACTTCTGTTTGTGCATCCACCTATAATAAAAATTTCTATTTGTGTATTAAACTATAGTAAATATTTGTATCAATCTATAATAAATACCTGTATGTGTGTATCAATCTATAATAAATACTTCTATTTGTGAATCAAACTACAATAAATAAATTGAGTATCAACCTATAATAAATCCGTGTGTGCATCACACTGTAAGAAATACTTTTTGTGTATCAAACTGTAAGAAATAGTTTTGGTGTATCAAACTACAATAACTATTTGTGTATCAATCTATAATGAATCTATGTGTACATCAAACTATAACAAATACTTTGTGTATGAATCTATAATAAATGCTTCTATGTGTGTATCAATCTACAAGAAATATTTCCATTTGTGTATCAATCTATAATAAAAACTTTGATTTGTGTATCAAACTACAACAAATACTTTATTTGTGTATTAGCCTATAATAAATATAATAAATATTTCTATTTGTGCATCAACCTACAATAAATCATTTGTGTGTATAGTAGTAAATACTTATATTTGTATATCAATCTATTATAAATACTTAGTATATATTTGGGTATAGATTATCAATCTATAATAAATACTTCCATGTGTGTATCAATCAATAAGAAATATTCTGTGTGTGTATCCACCTATCATAAATACTTCTATTTGTGTATCAATCTATAATAAATACTTCTATTTGTGTATCAATCTATAATAAATCCATCTGTGCATCAAAGTCTAAAAATTACTTTATTTTTGCATCAATCTATAATAAACACCTCTGTGTGTGTCAAACTACAATACTTTATTTGTATCCACCTATAATAAATATTTCTATGTGTGCATCAATCTATAATAAATACTTCTATTTGTGTATCAATCTATAATAAATCTATGTGTACATCAAACTATAAGAAAACCTTTTTGATTTACTTCTTTGTGTGTATCAATCAATTTGTGTATCAAACTACAACAAATACTTTATTTGTGTATCAACCTATAATAAATTTTTTCTTTTGTGTATCAGTCTATAATAAATACTTGCATGTGTGCACCAATCTTTAATAAATACTTTGTGTATCAATCTATAATAAATCCTTTGATTTGCATGTCAAACTCTCATCTTTGCCCATCAATCAACAATAAATAATTCTACCTGCAGCACTCACCATTGTCCGGCCCCTGCAGTTTCATAGAGTAAAGCTTGACAGGCTGACTAAAAGCTACAGTGATGAGCAGCTGTGGAGGGAAAAAACCAAAATTACACACTGGGTTATGCACTTGGAACCAAGTGCAAAAAAACAAAGAGGGAAAAGACAAAATTACACACTGGGTTATGCACTTGGAACCAAGTGCAAAAAAACAAAGAGGGAAAAGACAAAATTACACACTGGGTTATGCACTTGGAACCAACCCAGCATAGGAATCAGGGTAAGGCAGCTCTGGAATAAAATGCTGGGCTCGCTTCTGTTCCACCCATCCTGGCCCTTCATTGCCCTGTGCCAGGGCATTCCCAGGGTGGAAACCTTTGGAGCCTGCAGGAGAACATCCCTGGATCCATGGGCAGCACACCCTGGGAGCCCAGTCTGCAGGAGAACAGCCCTGGATCCATGGGCAGCACACCCTGGGAGCCCAGTCTGCAGGAGAACATCCCTGGATCCATGGGCAGCACACCCTGGGAGCCCAGGGCTCCTGCAGGAGAAAACCCCTGGATCCATGGGCAGCACACCCTGGGAGCCCAGCCTGCAGGAGAACATCCCTGGGGGCAGCCCCAGGGCTCTGCAGGAGAACATCCATGGGCCACACCCTGGGATCCATCCCTGGATCCATGGGCAGCACACCCTGGGAGCCCAGGGCTCCTGCAGGAGAACACCCCTGGATCCATGGGCAGCACACCCTGGGAGCCCAGTCTGCAGGAGAACATCCCTGGATCCATGGGCAGCACACCCTGGGAGCCCAGTCTGCAGGAGAACATCCCTGGATCCATGGGCAGCACACCCTGGGAGCCCAGCCTGCAGGAGAACACCCCTGGATCCATGGGCAGCACACCCTGGGAGCCCAGTCTGCAGGAGAACATCCCTGGATCCATGGGCAGCACACCCTGGGAGCCCAGTCTGCAGGAGAACATCCCTGGATCCATGGGCAGCACACCCTGGGAGCCCAGCCTGCATCCATCCATGGGCAGCACACCCTGGGAGCCCAGCCTGCAGGAGAACACCCCTGGATCCATGGGCAGCACACCCTGGGAGCCCAGCCTGCAGGAGAACATCCTTGCATCCATGGGCAGCACACCCTTTCCTGCAGGCTCCCAGCCCTCAGGAGAACACCCCTGGATCCACGGGCAGCACACCCTTTCCTGCAGGCTCCCAGCCCTCAGAACATCCCTGGATCCACGTGCAGCACACCCTTTCCTGCAGGCTCCCAGCCCTCAGGAGAACACCCCTGGATCCACGGGCAGCACACCCTTTCCTGCAGGCTCCCAGCTCTCAGAACACCCCTGGATCCATGGGCAGCACACCCTTTCCTGCAGGCTCCCAGCCCTCAGGAGAACACCCCTGGATCCATGGGCAGCACACCCTTTGCTGCAGGCTCCCAGCCCTCAGGAGAACACCCCTGGATCCATGGGCAGCACACCCTTTGCTGCAGGCTCCCAGCTCTCAGGAGAACACCCCTGGATCCATGGGCAGCACACCCTTTCCTGCAGGCTCCCAGCCCTCAGGAGAACACCCCTGCATCCATGGGCAGCACACCCTTTCCTGCAGGCTCCCAGCCCTCAGGAGAACGCCCCTGGATCCATGGGCAGCACACCCTTTCCTGCAGGCTCCCAGCCCTCAGGAGAACACCCCTGGATCCATGGGCAGCACACCCTTTCCTGCAGGCTCCCAGCCCTCAGGAGAACACCCCTGGATCCATGGGCAGCACACCCTTTCCTGCAGGCTCCCAGCTCTCAGGAGAACGCCCCTGGATCCACGGGCAGCACACCCTTTGCTGCAGGCTCCCAGCCCTCAGGAGAACAGCCCTGGATCCATGGGCAGCACACCCTTTCCTGCAGGCTCCCAGCTCTCAGGAGAACACCCCTGGATCCATGGGCAGCACACCCTTTCCTGCAGGCTCCCAGCTCTCAGAACACCCCTGGATCCATGGGCAGCACACCCTTTCCTGCAGGCTCCCAGCCCTCAGGAGAACACCCCTGGATCCACGGGCAGCACACCCTTTCCTGCAGGCTCCCAGCCCTCAGGAGAACACCCCTGGATCCATAGGGCAGCACACCCTTTCCTGCAGGCTCCCAGCCCTCAGGAGAACACCCCTGGATCCATGGGCAGCACACCCTTTCCTGCAGGCTCCCAGCCCTCAGGAGAACATCCCTGCATCCACGGGCAGCACACCCTTTCCTGCAGGCTCCCAGCCCTCAGGAGAAGGCCCACGTGCAGCACACCTGCTCGTCGCAGTCGGACTCCAGGTAGGAGGAGTCCTTGCGCAGGCAGTTCTCGAAGCCATGCTCGTCGCTCTCGTTGAGGCACTCGCAGCCAGCCTTGTTGATGAAGGGCAGCAGATCCATCTGGGGACAGAGAGCACACGGCTGCTCACAGCTGGGACAGCCACAGCACGGCACACAAAATGCATTTTAATGACTAGGAACACTCTTCATTCCTAGTAAATGTGTATATGTCAATATTCACATTTTTTTCTGGAAAAGAAAGCCCAGACAAGTGATTTTCTTGGGCAGCTCTGCCTAAAATGCAACTATCTGACTTCAAGTAGATTTTTTTAACACTTGAGCTACACAATGAAGCTCTGGGGAGATACTCACATATCCTTTGGGGATGTCTGTGTCCTCGCTGTTGCCAGGATCGTTCTCCAGGTGCTGTTTGATTTTGTCCTCCAAGCCCACGGCATCTGCTCCCTGGTACTGGTCGATGCGCACCTTGTTCCGGAAGAACAGGAACGTGGGCGTGGCGGAGATGTTGTTGGTGGCGGCCGTGCCCTGGGAGCAGACAGGAATCCCCGTGAGCGCTTCAGGCAATCTCACCTGCACCACTGGGAGCTACCTCATGCCACCAACAAACCCATTTATCCATTTCTGCCTTTAACTCACCCTAGTGCTGTGTGCAATACCTGAAGCACTACTGGAGCTGAGGATCAATCAATTACTGTGCTTTCACGCTGCTCAAGGCAAGGGCAGCACAGCAGCAATATTTCTCCTTGGGAGGGATTTTGCTCTCCCAGTCTGGGAGAAGTCACTGTCAGGGCTCCTGTGCCCTCCCCTGTCCCCATTCCCCGGGCAGCAGAAGGTTCTGGAGCACACACCTGGCACTGGTGCACGTCCACCTCCAGGAACGTTGCCTGTGGGTATTTGTTGCTCAGGGCGTTGAAGGCGGGCGCGATCCGCAGGCAAGGGCCGCACCTGTGGGAAAAGGGACACTTCCACTGAATTCCACTCTTGGGTTCCTTTTCAGCCCCTGCCCCAAATGGAATTAGAACGTTCCTGCTCTTCCTGATATCCTGCTGTAAAACAGCCTCTCTACCTGGCTGCCAGCTGCTGATCCAATGAAGGATGACATTTGGGGATCTGCAATTTATTGTCTTTATTTGCAGCATTTTTACCACAGTCCTGCCCAACAAAGTGTTACAAAGGGAAAATACTACTAACAAAAAACTCGTATCTTTAGTCCATCCTGGGGAAAAATAATATTTATACACAACTTAAATATTTAATGGTCAACACGTATCAAATTGTTCCCACAACAAATCTCATTTACACCTATAACCAGTTATTCCCATATTTATTTGGCCCTGGGAGGCCAGAGTTGGTTTCTTTTGATTTAATTGCATTGACTGGGATGAAAATGTGTATTTTTTACTTATTTTGTGCCAACAAAAGTGTAGGAAGTGCTCAGCTGCAGAATTTCCTGTAAAGGGAGTTTCTCACTGAGAAAGAGAAACAAAAAGTGGAATAAAAAAACCCCGACGTCGAAAACTCGCAAAATCCACCTATAACTAAGAGGCAGCAGCCAAAAAATAATGAGGCGCGCTATGAACCCCCAAACTCCCGAGATTATCATTATTCTCCCTAATTTCACAAATTAACGGGAACAATTCAGATATCGAGGTTTATTTGGTGACAAATCCATCTCGATTTCACCACATTGGCACCCCCCTGCTGAGAAGGGGAAAAGGGATTATCTACTTGTCCTGGGCAAATGGGGCGCGGATCCAGCCAAGTTTTATGGGGCAAAAGACATTTTTCCAAGTTTTAAGTTGTTTTTAGTGTTGTCCGTGCCTTGTTCCCATCACTTTCCTGCCCTTTAACTGGGGCTTTAAACCAGCGCAGCCCCTGCTCCCTCAGAGCGCCTGAGGGCTGACGGGTCCGCGGGCAGTGGGTTCGGCGGGAAAAACGGGAATTTATCCCAGGAGCCGGGAACACGGTGGTAAAAACCACGGAACTTGGAAAGGCGCTGATGCTGCGACTGCACTGACGCGTTCCGGAGCGCCCCTCACGCTGCAACCCGCGCCGGGGAACCCCGAATAAAAACACGGCAACAGCGGAGCCTGAGACGGAACGGGCGCGCAGGAGCCGCCCCCCGGCCTCACTCACCCCCTCATGGTGAACTTCACCACGGCCAGGCGGGAGCCGGCGGCGCTCAGCTCGGGCTGGAACTCGGTGTCGTTGGCGATCACCTTCACGCCCGCCATGGCCGCGGGCCCCGGTGGCGGTGCCGGGTGCGATGTGCAGCGTCACGGCGGGCAGGACGCCCGGCATGCACCGCTGGCACGGGCGCAGGCGCGGCCGCCCCGCTCCGCTCCCGCCCGGCCGCCATCTTGGGGCAGGGCAGCGCGGGGCGCATGACGTCACCGGCCGCCATTTTGGAAACGGGCAGCGATGCCGCCGGCCGCCATTTTGAGAACGGGCAGGCCGTGAGGGCGCGGCGCCCCCCGGCGGCCATTTTAGGAAATGGCAAACGCGGGAATTCTGTGAGGGGAGACGCGACTTTAAATATCGACATAAAAATTTAGTACTAGTTTCGTCATTAACTCGTTTTTTGGTGACGTTATAGGGATCACCCTTCTGTCCTGCAGGCAGAACTGATGTCAATTTTTGTCCCCTTCCTTAAATTATGTTTTTTTTAATAAAGTCGCGCTGTCGCGATTCGGAAAAGAATTCTGAAATAAACGCTGAAGCCAAAAGGGGGGAAATAAGATATAAGTGCTTGTAATAACCACAAAATAAAGCCAAAATTAAATCCAGGACTTTCTCCGACCCCATTTGCAGCGTCATTCCTGACAATTTCCCAACGTACTTTAGAACCACGGGCAGCGCACCCTTTCCTGCAGGCTCCCAGCCCCTCAGGAGAACATCCCTCTCCCTTCATAATGTCACTTCAAGATGTCTCATAATCCCGCTTTTCCTGCTAAACACCAGGAATATTCCCAGCACTCTACTCTCGCCTGCTGTAATTCAAAAGCCTTGCAGTAATCGCTAACTAATGAATTAATTTTTTAAGCAAGTAATCACCGGTTGCTTCCATGCGCGCCCTCAGCGTCACCCGGCAGTTTCCACGGCGGCGGCACCTTGCCGTCAAGTGCGCCGGCCGGAGCTTTGCGCCAGTGTCGCGGGACGCGCTGTCATCCGGCCGCTGCCGCACCGAGCGCGGCGGGGCCGCGGCGCCCGGGGCACCTCAGGGCCGGGACAGCCACCGGCACCGGGGCCGGCACCGGGACCGAACAGGTGCGACTGGGGACCGGAGCGGGAGAGCGGCTCGCTGCCAGCGGGAGCGTGGGGCGAGACCCGCGGCGGTCCGCAGGCCCCGCAGCATCCCCTGCGCCGGGAGCGCTGAGGAGGCTGCGGCAGCGGGAGGCGCGGGGACCCGGGCGGTCCGGGACCGACACTCGGCTGGGCCGGAGCCCAGGGATCCCGGGACAGCGGTAACGGAGCAGGATGGGGTTTGGAATTCATCAGGGTTCACCTCAAAGCGAGCACCGGGTTAATAATGGATGGATGGAGGTTTCCATCGCTGCTAACGGGAGGCTCCTGGCAAAAAAAAGGCAGAAGCCCCTCTGGGGGGCTTAAATGCCTTTTAATGCCGAATTTTTGCTGCCTCGCAGCCTTCCCCGGGTTTATTCCCCTTTCCTGTGCCAGACGCGGTGCTCTTGGCACCCAGGGATGGGATTTGGAGCACTCCAGCTCCTTTGGATAACTGTCCTTGGTGACAGTTCGAAACAGGAAAAATTACTGTGGCTTCAGTGTGTCATCAAATTAAGCACCGGGAAAACCTGCAAGTGGCTTCCGAAGGTGTTCATTAACTCCAGTCTCATGTCCCAAATTAGTGTTTTGTTCTCTGTCTAGGTTTGGAAGCTCCTGCATAGCCAGGGAAGGTGTTCTCATTGTATTCTCCTTCCCTCAATGATCCCTTCTCTCCATCCCTAACTAACAATTAGAAAGTCTAACCTGTCATTAAATTTAAAATCATTACATTTCCCCAAAATGCATGAATAGCCCATCATAGCTATGTTATGCTATTTAACAGTATTTAGTGCTATTTATTAGTATTTTGGGGGCAGATTATTGGAGTGTGCACACACATATCCTGGGATTAATTCCTTCCTCAATGGAAATACAAGTGTTTGGGAAAGCTGCTCTGGTGTGACAGGTGGGGCTGCTTCTGTTTTACCTCTTTCTCCCGTGGGTTTGTTCTCTTGGGGGCTTTCTGTGAAAACCCACGGTGTGGATTTCTGGGTAGACAGCTTGAAAAGGCGTTTAGTTGAGTCTCGGATTCAGTGTTTAATTCCTTGTACTTGAAAAATCAGTTTAGTGGCTTTACTGAAATAGGAACTGAGCCGGGATTATTAAATGTGCCTAAGTCCCACCTTCAAGCAGAGTTCAAAGTCTCACACATTAGTTAACATTTTTTGGTTCATTTCCTTATTTAAATAATTGCTTTCTGTTGAAATATTTTAAAAATCCTAGTTTTGGAAGGTGTTTTCCCACATCCCTGCATGTGTTCTGTTTATTGTACAATATTGTTATGCATTTCCCACATCCCTGCATTTATTGTATGTCTAAGATTGGAATGATTTCTATATGATTTATTTATTATTATTTGCAAGGTTTTATGTTAGAAAATTTCAAGTGAAGGAAATAAATACAAGGATGATGTATGTATATCCCTGTGTACATGGAATAACAGAACAACGTGTTTCATTGTGTTTTGGGAGGAAAACCAGGATTTTGGCACTTGTGGATAGAGACAAATTTACCCCACGGAGACCCAAGTGTTACCAGGAAGAATTGTACTCGTGGCATCTCCATTTTCTATTTCCAAGTTCCCTTTTCTGCAGGACACGGAGGGTTTGGGGCAGTTCGGAGAGGTGGGAATTGCTGTGGGATGATTCCCTGCCTGCTTTTGGGCCCCTCTGGCAGTGGGACAGTGCTGATTTGCTCCTGTACTTTGTCATCACTGATGTAAAAAATGGAATTATTGATTGTTTTCGGACAAAAAGGGATTTTGGTGCTGCCAGGGGCTGCACTTGGTGTGTGCTGGGGCTAAGCTCTGGAACCCAAATTCCTGGGGAATTAAGATGTGGCTTTTCCTGAAAAGGAAGTTTTTTATGAAGGCCTTGCGCTGCCACAGTCAAAATCTAGAAGGAAAGAGGTAGTTTTTGTTTTTCCTCTCTCTCCCAGAGCCTTGCTGTGAAATATTCTGAGAACTGGGTTTGAAATGGGCCTGTCAGGGGGCTGATAATGTGGTTTCTGCATGGAAAATCCCAAATCTCTTAGGGTTAGTTGTGTGCTGGTGTTCTTGTATGTTGCGCTATCCTCCCGTGTGTTCCTTTTGAAAATCCCCTTTATTCAGAGTGGGGTGGGTTGGAACTGTTCAGAAGCGGCTCTAAATGCAGAATTGTTCAGTGCAGGATTCAAGCAGCAATGCTGGGCCCCAGCAGGGCACTTTCTGTATTTATTAAAAAATGCAGCTGTTTTTAACAGCCCGGTGACACAGGAGCACGGTGACTCGTTCCCTGAACTGGGAGCAGTAGGACAGCAGAGCAGTGGGAAGGGATTTTGTGTTGCTCATTGGTGTTTTTCAGCTCTGCTTTAGTCATTTCTGGTTTGTTTCCTCACAAAAATTGAGTGGGTATTTATGTTTGCTGTGGGCGGTTTTGTTCTTGTTGTTGATATTTGCATTTTGGTCTGTTGCATCTGGACACTTTATTCCTGCTTTTATTCCATTTTGATGATGATTTCCCTGCAAATCAAGCCTGGTTTAATTGTAGCTCTTGGTTTGTTTAAAATGTTGTTTAAAATGCTGAATTAATTTTTCTTTCTGTGCTGTTATGGTCCAGACAGAGCAATTGATCCAGCATTGCATAACAATTAACTCTGCAGGGCCAGGTGTGGTTTGCAGTGTGCAGAAAGACTGGATTTTTGCTCTTTATTGATCCTGATCATTACATTCGAGCTCTTAATTAAATAGCTTTTAATGAAGATGGGCCAGTGGGCTGCCCAAAATGAGCTGCTTGCCTGGGAAGGGTCATTTGATGTGGTATCAGTGATTTGGTGATGTGGATTTTGTGGAAACCCCAGAGTTGATCCCTGACTTGTCAGCAGCCTCCCGGGAGCCATGTGTAATCCTTAGCCATTCATTACCCTGCCCTTGCTCGCTCCCTTCCCCCTTTTTTCCACAGACACAGTCACGTTCCAGTTCTCTGGCTGCACAGGGGTGGCAGCACTCATCAAATGGAGTAACAACTTCTGTGGTTCTGCACGCATGAGAAATGACAGGGATTCCTGTTGGAATAGATTGGGGTGCTGGCACAGGTTGTGCAGGTTGGAGTGACCCTAATTTTTCTGTCATAATTCAGATTTATTCCTCTGCTGTGAAACGGGTTTACAGACCTGGGAAAACTCAAGAAGAATGTGTATGTAGCTATAAAAACCCCACAAAAACACACATATTTCATGCTCCTCTAAATCAGAGCTCTGCTTTGAGCCAGGGTGAGTTCAGAGCATAAACCTCCACCAGATAATCCACAAGGAGTGTTTGGTTATTAATTTAACATGACCTTTTCACCGATAAGAAAACCTCAGTTCTAACAGCATGGAAGTGCTGGGCAAGCTGGGAATGTTGCTACCACAAACAGAAGGTTGTTGTGGGGTTTAAATCTTGTGCAAATTCAAGTGGGTTTTATTGCCACAACTTGAGTTGCTATTACCAGTCACTGAGACCGTTTTGGCCCGGGGACAATTGAAATTCCACTGTGTTTTTTGTGTCAATATGTTCAGAATATCCGAAATGTTGCTGTAAAGATAGTGCTGGACCTATTTCCTGCTGGAGAGTGGCCAGCATCCAGTTTGTCAGTGGATTTACAAGGTTGGTTTCACCTAAGGCAGGATATTCCATATTCCAACGTGAATGTCTGTGTAGCAGGGACATAACAGTATCAGGGGTATAAAAACTGCTTCAGCCTCAGGGCTTAAAACATTTGTAACTTCAAAATTACTCTAAAAAGAGGGATTTGGGCAAAAATCCTTGTGTGCACGGGGATGTGCTGTTTGGCCCCCAACTTTTACTCTCCTCCCTTTTGGTTTGAAGGATAATATTTTAGATTTTGGGAGACTGCAGCCTTCCCCCCCACACCCCCATAATGAAAATAAACAGCACCATTGCCTCATACCTGGGGGGGTCATGTCTGTCTGTCTGTCCATCTGCTGCTCCCCATCTGCTGCATCCTGGGACCTCCCAAATGTGAGGGGAAAATGGTGCGAAACATGAGGGGACAGAATGGTAGAGATGGGAGGGGCAAGATGCCAGAAACATAAGGTGAAAAGATGGCAGAAACATGAGGAGAAAAGAGCAGGAAACGTGAGGGGGAAAGATAGAAAAACATGAGGGGAAACGGTGGGAAACATGAGGGGAAAAGATGGCAAAAACATGAGGGAAAAAGAGAAGGAAACACAAGGGGAAAAGGGCAGAAAACGTGAGGGAGCAAGATGGCAGAAACATGAGGGGAAAAGATGGCAAAAATATGAGGGAAATGAGCAGGAAATGTGAGGGGAAAAGATGGCAAAAACATGAGGGAAAAAGAGAAGGAAACATGAGGGGGAAAGGTGGGAAACATGAGGGGAAAAGATGACAAAAACATGAGGGGAAAAGAGCAAGAAATGTGAGGGGAAAAGGGCGGAAAACATGAGGGGAAAAGATGGCAAAAACCTGAGGGAAAAAGAGCAGGGAATGTGAGGGGGAAAGATGGCAAAAGCATGAGGGAAAAAGAGCAGGGATGAGGGGGAAAGATGGCTAAAACCTGAGGGGGAAAGGGCAGGAAACGTGAGGGGGAAAGATGGCCAAAACATGAGGGGAAAAGATGGAAAAACATGAGGGGGAAAGGGTGGGAAACATGAGGGGAAAAGATGGCAAAAACATAAGGGAAAAAAGAGCAAGAAATGTGAGGGAAAAGAGCAGGAAACATGAGGGGGAAAGAGCAGGGAATGTGAGGGGAGAAGAGCAAGAAATGTGAGGGGAAAAGGGCAGGAAACCTGAGGGGGAAAGATGGCCAAAACATGAGGGAAAAGAGAAGGCAAAAACATGAGGGAGAAAGAGCAGGGAATGTGAGGGGGAAAGATGGCAGAAACATGAGGGGAAAAGATGGCTAAAACCTGAGGGGAAAAGGGCAGGAAACGTGAGGGGGAAAGGGCAGGAAACCTGAGGGGGAAAGATGGCCAAAACATGCGGGGAAAAGATAGAAAAACACGAGGGGGAAAGAGCAGGAAACATGAGGGGAAAAGATGGCAAAAACATGAGGGAAAAAGAGCAGGGAATGTGAGGGGGAAAGAGCAGGAAATGTGAGGGGACAAGATGGCAAAAATATGAGGGGAAAAGAGCAGGAAATGTGAGGGGAAAAGAGCAGGAAACATGAGGGGGAAAGATGGCAAAAATATGAGGGGAAAAGAGCAGGAAACATGAGGGGAAAAGAAAAGGGAACCTGAGGGGGAAAGGGTGGGAAATATGAGGGGAAAGAGCAGGAAATGTGAGGGGACAAGATGGCAAAAATATGAGGGTAAAAGAGCAGGAAACATGAGGGGAAAAGAGCAGAAAACCTGAGGGGAAAAGAAAAGGAAACCTGAGGGGGAAAGGGAGGGAAACATGAGGGGAAAATATAGCAAAAACATGAGGGTAAAAGGGTGGGAAACCTGAGGGGAAAAGGGCAGAAAACCTGAGGGGAAAAGAGGGGAAACCTGAGGGGAAAAGAGCAGGGAACGTGAGGGGAAAAGGGCGGGAAACGTGAGGGGACAGAACGGCAGAGACAGGAAGGGGCAGGACAGTAGAAACATGCTGGAAAAAGATGGCAAAAACATGAAGGGAAAAGATGGCAGACACCTGAGGGAAGCGAACAGCCCGTGCTCATGTCGTTGCCCTGTTGGGATTGCAGGCGCGCGGTGGCCATGGCCGGGAACAGCCTGGTGCTGCCCATCGTGCTGTGGGGCCGGCGCGCCCCCACGCACTGCGTGTCCTCCCTGCTGCTCGTGGATGGCTCTGTCATCGTCACCGGCTGCCACGACGGGCAGATCTGCCTCTGGGACCTGGCTCCCGACCTGCAGGTAATGGAGGGACCATGCCCCTCGGCATGTCCTCCCTCTCCCCGTGCTCGGGCAGCTGCTCTGCCCTGCCCACAGCACTGTCAGGGGTTACAAAGAGGGGTTTTCCCTCTTGGGCTTCCTACAGGAGCAGCGCCTTTTTTAACTCATTCCAATTTCTTGGAGCTGCTCTAAACGAGTTGCTTTCTAGTTGAGCTGCTTTATATTGTGTTGTGAAAAGGTGTTCCTTCCCAATATCCCATCTGGCAATGGGAAGCCATTCCCCCTTTTCCTGGCACTCCATTTCCTGTCCCAAGTCCCTCTCCAGCTCTCTTGGAGGCCCTTTTGGCACTGGAAGGGGCTCTGAGGTCTCCCCTTATTTATGGATTTAGGGAAAGCTCTGGGGAAAGCTCTTAATGCACAGCACAATCTTTTATATTTGGCCATAGTAATGCATATATAACACATGAAGTAGGAAGCTGGGATATGGATGCTCTGTCATTTGTGTGATTTTGACTCCCTGTTTTCTTTCCCTGTTCTCAGATCAATCCCAGGGCTCTGCTCTTTGGTCACACAGCCTCAGTTACTTGTTTATCCAAGGCCTCAGCTTCCAGTGAAAAACAATATATAGTGAGTGCATCAGAGAGTGGGTGAGTTTCTAAGTGTTTATTATGTGCAACAATGGGAAGTTTGTACCCAGTTTATCCATATATTCAACGCTGTGTTTGATTTTTATCCTTGAGAGAAAATTCCTCATCAAATACATTTTACTTTTTGATTGGTTTTATTTATTTATTAATCAGAGAGCAGCAGTTAAGTGGTAGAAGGGGGTAATAGCTGCTCATTTGAACTCCTGCAGGTTCTGTAATTTATCCTCACAGGGAATAGGAGGTTGTGTGGATTTAGGAGTTGATTTTGAGTTTCTCTAAATACAACTGACCTAATCCCTAATAAATGGTTCAAGTGAAGTCCCCCCAGTGTGGAGGGTTCGAAGTGCTTGTTTTCCATGTGGTGTTTTCCCTGTGTTCCAGGGAGATGTGCCTTTGGGATGTGAACGATGGGAGGTGCATCGAGTTCACCAAGCTGGCCTGTGCACACACGGGCATCCAGGTGAGCACAGGGAGCACTGGCAGGGAGGGGTTTGGGAGTGTGGTTTAATGCCTGTCCTGCAGGCAACCCCTGTTTGCAGGATGGGATGGGTTTGGGAGCACTCCTCAGGGCCAGGATGGTTTAATGCCTGTCCTGCATGGATTCTAATCTGTGTTTGTTCCCATCTCTGCAGGTTTGGGAGCACTCCTCAGGGCCAGGATGGTTTAATCCCTGTCCTGCACGGATTCTAACCCCTGTTTGCTCCCATCTCTGCAGGTTGGGGAGCACTCCTCAGGGCCAGGATGGTTTAATGCCTGTCCTGCACGGATTCTAACCCCTGTTTGCTCCCACCTCTGCAGGTGGGGGAACATCTCTGCCAGGATGGTTTCATGCCTGTCCTGGATGGTGTTTGCTCCCATCTCTGCAGGTTGGGGAGCACTCCTCAGGGCCAGGATGGTTTCATGCCTGTCCTGCACGGATTCTAATCTGTGTTTGCTCCCATCTGTGCAGGTTGGGGAGCACTCCTCAGGGCCAGGATGGTTTCATGCCTGTCCTGCATGGATTCTAATCTGTGTTTGTTCCCATCTCTGCAGGTTGGGGAGCACTCCTCAGGGCCAGGATGGTTTCATGCCTGTCCTGCATGGATTCTAATCTGTGTTTGTTCCCATCTCTGCAGGCAGCAGGATGGGTTTGGGCCTGTCCTGCATGGGTGTTTGTTCCAGGATGGGAGCACTCCTCATGCCTGTCCTGCACGGATTCTAATCTGTGTTTGCTCCCATCTGTGCAGGCAGCAGGATGGGTTTGGGAGCACTCCTCAGGGCCAGGATGGTTTCATGCCTGTCCTGCATGGATTCTAACCCCTGTTTGCTCCCATCTCTGCAGTTCTATCAGTTCACAGTCGGCACGCAGCGGGAAGGGAGACTCCTGTGCCATGGACATTACCCTGAAATTCTGGTGGTGGATGCAACCAGCCTGGAGGTTCTTTACTCCCTGATATCCAAGATCTCTCCTGACTGGATCAGCTCCATGACCATCATCCGCTCCAACAGGACACAAGGTGATTGTTTCTTGTGGCAGGGACACCTTCCACCATCCCACTGCATCCAGCCTGGCCTTGGGCACTGCCAGGGGCAGCCACAGCTTCCCTGGCATCCTGGATCAGCTGGGGTGTCACCTGAGCACAGACTGGGTTGGTTCTGCTCATTGGGTTAATTTGGTGAGCTTTAATTTCTGGCAGACAAATGTCTTGTTGGGGTGTTCCTGTTGTGGAGACTGGAATTCCTGAGAGATTTGGGGAACACTGAGGAGAAGATCCTGACTAAAGGACTTCTCTCTTGAGTTAAGGCTCAGCAACAGTTGTAAACGGGGCATTCCCAAAATCCTGGCGTGGGAAAGCTCAGCTCTTATCCCCACAACAAATAGATTGCTGGCACAACTGGAAGTGAGCTCTGCCATGAAGGGTTTCATTCGTGCCTTGTTCCATCTTCACCAATAAGCATTCCATCTGGAAGCACAAGCTCGGGAATGCTTGGGTCAGGGTTTCATTTCTGCTCAGCTGTGCCCGGGTGGGAAGCTCTCTGTGCCTCAGGCTCCTTTTGTGTTTCCCAGAGGACACCGTGGTGGCTGTGTCCGTGACCGGCATCCTGAAGGTCTGGATCATCACCTCGGAAGTCAGTCGCATGCAGGTGGGCACAAGCTGCTGGATCGGTGGCACTTCTGGTGGGATGGAGGCTTCTGTCCCTGATATTCTGATAGCCTTTTTCCTATTCCAGTGGAAAATAACTCACCGAATTTTCCTTTACTGACTTAAGTTGCCACCAGAATTCCTAATACTTCTCAGAGAACCCATTTCCAAATGAAGTGTAGGATTATGGCCAATTTTTCCAACTCTGTTTTTGATTTGTACCGTGTGGTGATTTGGGTTAATATTTTGCTGAGCAGACCATACAATTTTTAGGAATATTCATTACATGGGATTATATCCAGCTCCCTGTTATTTGCCATTTCCTGGCTACGAATGAATAAAAGTCTTAAAGGACATTTGCCTCATGTTTCAGGGGCAAATCAAGGTTTTCTTCAGGGAAACCTCTTGTAAAATACATTCATCAGGCAGGGAAAAATCCCCTTGTCTTTAGAGTGGAATCTGCTTCGCTGGCTGCGAGGTCAGCAGCGCTAATCTGGGGAACCTGGGGATTAAGTGCCCAGAGGGGACACCACGTGCTCTGCAGATCTGCTTAGGGGAGCCGTGGGGTGAAACCTGCCCCGAGGGCTCGGGTTGTCCCTGTGGCACCTGCGGGAGGGCCAGGCGCGGGGCTGGGAGCAGCGGCAGCGGGGAGCAGGCGGCTGAGGGCCGGTTCTGTTTGCTCCAGGACACCACGCCGGTGTTCGAGGAGGAGTCCAAGCCCATCTACTGCGAGAACTGCCAGAGCATTTCCTTCTGCGCCTTCACGCAGCGCTCGCTGCTCGTCGTGTGCTCCAAGTACTGGAGGGTAAGGCACGGCCCCCTCGCTCAGGAACCCCCATTAAACCACAGGAGACATCCGGGTGAAGGTGCTCCAGGTCTCTTCAATGTTCCCCTACAGTGAAATACGCAAATATTTAATGTAAATATACATATAGTTAATGTGTTTCTAGGTATTTCATCCAAATCTCTGCCCGTGCTGAGGTTTGGAACAAGATGGCCCTAAATGTCTTTAACTCCCCAAACCATTCCATAGTTCTGTGATATTGAACCCAAAATCAGCTGCTGACTGGGCATTTTAATATTTAATTAATTGGTTAATAACCACAGACTTTGTTTCCTCTCAGGTCTTTGATGCTGGAGATTATTCCCTCTTATGTTCAGTGCCCAGTGAAAATGAGCAGACCTGGACTGGTGGGGACTTTGTGGCAGCCGATAAAGTGATTGTATGGACAGAGGATGGACAGAGTTTCATCTATAAATTACCAGCCAGGTACTCAACAGAAAAATACCCCCTCATTTAATTTTTGATTTGAATTGAGTTTATTGAAGAGCTACTGAAATATCAGTCCAGTAAGGGAAGACATGTAAATATAAAGTTTTAAAATTAATTCAAAATTTGGCATCAAAGCAGTTAAAAATGACAGGAGTAAAATCAAAGCCTTTCTTTCTGACATCTTCATGGTGTGCAGATTTGTTCTGGGTGGTGACAGTGTTTTATCGTGGATATTCCCACATAAATCATGTGGGAACTCCTTCCTTGCCCTCATGTGATCAGAGCATGAGGATGGGAGCAGCACCCATGGTGGGAATCACTCTTTAAATGCAAGGAATGTTATTATTATAAATGTATTATCTCCTTTCTTGGCTCCTACCCGCAGCTGCCTCCCAGCCAGCGATTCCTTCCGCAGGGACGTGGGGAAGGCAGTGGAGAACTTGATCCCACCTTTGCTGTACAGCGTGCTGGACAGAGCAGAGAAACAGGTGCATCTCTTGAAGGGGCTGTGGTGGGGCTGTCCTGCTTTGAAAGGAGGGAAGCTTGGAGCTGAGCGCGTGCTTTGTGCCTGCTCTGAGCTTGTTCCTTGTTTTTCCAACAGCTCCTGATATGTCCTCCAGTGACTCGCTTCTTCTGTGCCCAGAGAGAGTTCTCCTACAGGCTCTTAATCCAGGGGACTCCTTTGGAGCGGGAGGCTGCAAAGGTGCCTCATTCTTGGTGCGTGTGTTTGTGCCGGATGACCCCAAAGGTGGACCAGCAGGAGGGTGCAAAAGGTGCCTCAGTCACAGCCAGGTCTTGGTGCTTTCTGTGTGTTTGTGCTGTGCTGGATGAGGGTGCCAAAGGTGCCTCAGTCACAGCCAGGTCTTGGTGCTTTCTGTGTGTTTGAGCTTGATGAAGCCTGCTGGTTCTCCCACAGATCACAAAGTTGGGGTTCAGTTGTTACCTCCTTGCAGGAGTTGTAGTATCTTCATCTGATCAGATATGCTCCAAATCTGAATGAGCATTATAGTAGTGACTCCATTCCCAGTAGGGAATCTGGGTGTTTGTGCTGGATGAAGTGGGCTGCCAGGGTGCCTTAGTCACATCTTGGTGCTTTCTGTGTGTTTGAGCTCCCAAGCCCTGGTTCTCCCACAGATCACAAAGTTGGGGTTCAGTTGTTACCTCCTTGCAGGAGTTGTAGTATCTTCATCTGATCAGATATGCTCCAAATCTGAATGAGCATTATTGTAGTGACTCCATTCCCAGTAGGGAATCCCACAGTGGGCTGGGGAGACCTTAACCATCCAATTCCAGCTCCCAGCCCCTCCCAGCTCAGCCCTGGCATTCCGCTCCTCTCCCAGGCCTGCAGGCAGCCACGTCCAGGTCCCTGCAGGAGGCCTTTGACCAGCTGAGCCCGCGGCCCGCGGGGATCATCGACCAGCTGAGCATGGTGGCCAACGCCAGCGAGCCCCTGCGCGTCACCGCCAGCGTCTACATGCCGGCCCACGGGCGGCTGGTGTGCGGCCGCGAGGACGGCAGCATCGTCATCGTGCCCGCCACGCAGACCGCCATCGTGCAGCTGCTGCAGGGGGAGCACATGCTGCGCCGAGGTACGGCCATGCAGGAACCTGCTGCCGTCGTGCAGCTGCTGCAGGGGGAGCACGTGCTGCGCCGAGATTCAATTGTTTGTTGAATTTCTGTTTTCCCTCTCTTTTGCCGTGCTCCCTGGCAGGCTGGCCCCCCCACAGGACGCTCCGAGGCCACCGGAACAAGGTGACGTGCCTGCTGTACCCTCACCAGGTGTCCTCCCGCTACGACCAGAGGTACCTCATCTCGGGAGGGGTGGATTTCTCTGTCATCATCTGGGACATCTTCTCGGGAGAGATGAAACATATCTTCTGTGTCCACGGCGGAGAGATCACCCAGCTGCTGGTTCCGCCAGAAAACTGCAGTGTGAGTGCTCCAGGATAACCCTCAGTGCTCCTTGAGAATGGGAATGCAACAAGGAATGCTGGGGATGCATCACTGACCCAGCTCTTGCAAGAGCTTCACAAAGAAGAGCTTGGTTATTCTGTTATTTATGGGTGTTCCACCATGTTTTAATTCTACAAAGGGTTGAAAATAGGGGCTTCATTAAACCTATTAAAAATAGGGTTTAGAGACAATTCTGCCTCTTGAAACTTTGCTGAATGAATAGAATTCAATGAACAAAGTGACATTGGTTGAAAACTCTGGGGTTTGCTTAGCAAAATGTGGTTTAATTCCCATTTTCTCTTCATGATGGGAATTTCTGGTCAGGGAATTCTGTTCCCAGTGACCTCAGTGAGTTCGAGCATTGGTGTAGGTCCCTGAGTTTGGTCCCCCTGCTCGGCCCAGTGGGGGAAAGGTTTTTAACACCAACTCTGCACTATGATGAATCTTTTTCTCTTTTCCCTCCTCAGGCCCGAGTGCAGCACTGTGTGTGCTCCGTGGCCAGCGATCACTCGGTGGGGCTGCTGAGTCTGAGGGAGAAGAAGTGCATCATGCTGGCATCGCGCCACCTGTTCCCCATCCAGGTGATCAAGTGGAGGCCAGCCGATGACTACCTGGTGGTGGGCTGCTCCGACGGCTCCGTGTACGTCTGGCAGATGGACACTGGTGAGCTCAGACATGTGCCTGATCCCTTGCTCATGGGCAGAAATAGAGATCTGTAATACAGAGATACGGATCTGCTCCCAGTGCTGTCAGAGCTGACTGAGGCATGTAGGAGCCATGCGGGTAGCATGGAGACCAGAGAGCTCTGGAGCCAGGCCATGGAACTTGGGGTTTGCTGCAAAGGGCCCTGCTGGGAGCTGCCAGACACAGCTCAGAGCAGGAAAGAGAGTGGGAAAGAGGATGAGAGAGCAAGGTTCCCATTACAGTACCGTAAATCTTCTTCTGTGCTGAATATTCTGTTTCTCATTAGCCAATCTAGTACAATACACAGATCCTATAGCATTTACATACAGTCTATAAGAATCATTACATCACCACACTGTGTTACATTTTAAACCCTAAAAACTCCTCTGTGGGCCCTTCTGCCAAGCTGCAGGGTCTGCTCTGCCCCTTGGGCCTGTCTGCAAGCAGAGGGTGTTGTTCCATCAATAGGGGATCACCTTCAGTGGCCACACCATTGTTTTCCTGTTGTTCAGTAACTGAGGGATCTCAAAGCTTGCTTTCATTTCAATCTCACTTATAGTTTCTATATTCTCCAAATCTTTGCCAGCCAATCATATCTAGAAGGCTTTCCTGTTTCGTCTTGCCCAAGAGAGGGAGAATTCAAACACTTTGGCACATTTCTATTAGGAGCTTCACACTGGGGGGTTTGTGACCCTCGTGGAAGCGCAGGGAATTCCATCCTTTCAGGAGCGCTGGTTCAGAGCCCAGCTGGTTGCGTGTCACAGCGAGGTGTCCCTGCCCCGTTCAGGGGGGATGTTGAGCTGTCCCTGTCCCCGTTCCAGGGGCTCTGGACCGCTGTGTGATGGGGATCACGGCCGTGGAGATCCTGAGCGCCTGTGACGAGGCCGTGCCGGCGGCCGTGGACGCGCTCAGCCACCCCGCCGTCAACCTGAAGCAGGCCATGACGCGCCGCAGCCTGGCCGCCCTCAAGAACGTGGCCCACCAGAAGCTGCAGACCCTGGCCACCAACCTGCTGGCCTCCGAGGCCTCGGACAAGGTGGGTGGGCTGTGTTCCCAGGAAGAGCTGAAATGTGGGAAGTTCTGTCCTGGTAACCAGAGGGTTCTCAGCCAGAGCAGCACAAACGTGGTTCTTCCCTGGTTTATGTTGCTGTTCGCGTCCTGCTCTCTGGCTTTATGCAGGTTGAGTTCCAGAATCTGGAATCATGCAGTGCTTCAGGCTGGAAAAGCCCTCTAAAGTGAAGTCCAAGCTTTAATCCCCCCCGCCCTGGGTTTGGCCAGCCCGTTCCATGAGGAGCTGTTCCCATGTCCAGCCCAGAGCTCCCCTGGCACAGCTTGTGGCCAGCAGAGAGCAGCAGAACTCCATTCCCAGCTTCTCCATGCATCCCTTCCTTTGCCTTCTGTTGGGAGAGAACTGTCAGTGGTGTGGTGAGAACATTCCTTAGAGCACCACCAGCATGTTCCCGTAAAAAATGTCTGCTCAGGGTCTGTGCTGCTGCTCCTGCTGGATCCAGGCAGAATGGGAGTGTTGCATTTGTCCCTGCAGGGTTTTTTGTGTGGGCTCCTCATCCAGTGAGGGTGCTGGGAATGAAGGGCTTAGGGACATTAATGCTTCAAAGCTGATGTTCATGTGCTGGTTTCCAGTCTCCTTTCTGACGTTCTTCAGCTTTTTTCCCTTCATTCCCTGCCTCCTCCCTCTTTTCCCCCTTGGAGGAGGAAGCTGGACTGAAGGGAGTGACCGAGCGGTGCAGTAACTGCAGGTGTGGGTGAATCTGAGCTGCTGCTTTCCCAATGCCGTCTATTTCTTCCATAGTTCACCCCCCAAATGTGAAATATTTCACGTGCTTTAAGCTTAGTAACAATATTGCTGTTGTTGGGAATATAACTACACTGTCACAGGGTTCAGGAGAAGGAAGTGTGAACTTGTGTCTCACCTGGACAGCTCTGTTTATCTACAAACACTTGGGAATGGGATTTCTGTGGTTTGTGGGTGTGTTTCAGACTTGGCTCTGTGGTCAATTCCGTTTGCTCTGCTGTTTCCAGGGGAATTTGCCCAAGTACTCGCACAACTCGCTGATGGTGCAGGCCATCAAGACGAACGTGACGGACCCGGACGTCCACGTGCTGTTCTTCGACGTGGAGGCGCTGATCATCCAGCTGCTGACCGAGGAGGCCTCGCGGCCCAGCGCCGGCCCCGCCTCCCCGGAGAGCCCGCAGAAAGCGCCCGGCGGCGCCGACAAGGGCGGCTCCTTCCTCGCCGGCAAGCGCGCCGCCGTGCTCTTCCAGCAGGTCAAGGAGACCATCAAGGAGAACATCAAGGAGCACCTCCTGGACGATGAGGACGAGGACGAGGAGGCGGCGAGGCAGAGGAGAGAGGACGGCGACCCGGAGTATCGCTCCAGCAAATCCAAGCCGCTGACGCTGCTGGAGTACAACCTGACCATGGACACGGCCAAGCTCTTCATGTCCTGCCTGCACGCCTGGGGCCTCAACTCGGTGCTGGACGAGCTGTGCCTGGATCGCCTGGGCATGCTGAAGCCGCACTGCTCCGTGTCCTTCGGCCTCCTGTCGCGGGGCGGCCACATGTCCCTGATGCTGCCCGGCTACAACCAGCCCGTGGGCAGGGCGGCCCTGGAGCAGCTGGGCAGGAAGATGTCGGTGACAGAGGGCCTGGGCAGGGGCACCTACGGCGTGTCACGGGCTGTCACCACGCAGCACCTGCTGTCCGTCATCTCCCTGGCCAACACGCTGATGAGCATGACCAACGCCACCTTCATCGGGGAGCACATGAAGAAAGGGCCCAGCAGGTAGGGCAGGCGCTGCCGTGGCTCGGCAGGCCCCTCTGGGATGCGGGGTTTGCTGCGGTGTTGGTGTGCCTGCTGCTGGGGGCATGGACGGATGGATGGATGCATGGATGGATGCATGGACGGATGCATGGATGGCTGCATGGATGGCTGCCATTGACGTGTCTCTCCGTTCAGGCCACCCCGCCCGGGCACCCCCGAGATGGCCAAGGTGAAGCCGCCCCCTCCCGTGGCCAGCCATGCAGCACAAGGGCAAATCAAACAAGGTAAAACCACCTCCTTTGCAGCCCTTGGAGCTGTTAGTGCAGCTCGCTACACCGAGTTTAACACCTTGCTGTCAAGAGAGAAAATTACTGCACGGGAGGACAGAAATGCAGTAATGTAGTGTTAATCTCCCACTAAATGATGGGGCATTAGGACTTGTTTAGGAACCAGTACAAGATGCTGGTTCTGCCATGACTTTATTCCCTGACAAGGAGTTTTGGCCTGTTTCCAGTGCTCCCACGCATTCTGGGGAGGCTTGAAAGCCTGGAGCTAAAGGCTCTGCAGACTCATCCTCAAGTGTCTCAGTGGGAATGATCTCCGCTCGGTGCCAGGATCACTCCTCGGCTGGTTGGAGCTCCTCATGTTGGAACAGAGTGAGCAACTCCAGCAAAACCAGGCAAAAAACTCTGGAGTGAGGCTTTAGTTTCAGTCTGGGTGGCTTTGTGCATTTCTGTGGCGAAGAGCTGCGTTTTTGCCTAGAGGCCCATTTAAAATCAAGTGAAATTCCAGGCAGCCGTCAGGAACTCATCTTGGACATCTTTGAGTGACAGATGGGGCAGCTCAGGGTGATTGAGGTTTAGTTTTTGGCCCTTGGTGCATAGTACAGCTTCCAAATCTGTGGGAATGTGGGAAAAGCACAAGAAGAAGCAGCGAAATTCCTGGGTTTGTAACTTAGGGTCAAGCATGAAGTCAAACCAAAGCCACCTGCCCAAAAACGTATTTAAGATCACTTGATTTAGTTATATTTGGTCTTTTCAAACCATCCCAGTTTCTCTCACTGTCTCCATGTTCCTCTGCAGCTGCATGTCTGCCTCTTCCTTCTTGGAAAACCCGGAATTCTCATGAAGTTGGATATTATTTTGAGTTGACTATTATTTTGAAGCCGAGTTTTATTTTTAAGTTGAATATTTAAGTTGAAGGTCATCCCAGCCTCCCCTTGTTCTCCATTCTCCAGTGATACTAACCCGTTGTTCTGCTGCTGCTCTCCTCACTTCCCTCTTTTTTTTTTCTCTCTCTTTCATTTCTTCTTCTTTCCTCTGCAAGTTGCTCCTGCTGCTGCTTCCAGCACGGAATCTGGGCACTCTGACACTTCTGCTTTCCATTCCTGTTTCTTAGTCAACGAAGGTATTCCTTCCTCACTTTTCTACTTGTCCTTTACTTCAGCTGAAATCCCTCCTCATTGTTCTTTGGTTTCTAAAATCATTTATTTGATTTCTAAGGGAATTCTTCTTTGAACACGGGGTACCTGGGGTAAATCTGAGTTTTGCTGTTGATGGAGATTTGAATTGAATACTGCACATACATTTCATAGAATATGGGATATTTTTATTTGGACTCTGGGTTTCTCTCCTGGTTTTAGCTACACAGAGCTGTAGGAGGAATGCCCCTGCACTAAGTGTGCTAAAATAAAAGTAAGGATAGCAGTGTGCTACTGAGGATAAACCGTGCTTGCATCTCTTGGCACAAGTTTAAGCCTGAGTCGGGTGCACCCGAGTGGTGCACTGTGAGCAGAGGTGGCTGTGGGGGGCTGCATGGTGCTCAGTGCCCGTGCTGGTGATTTTGGGGCTCCTTTCTGTGCTCCCCAGGCTGGAGCCAGCTGGCTGCCATGCACTGCGTGATGCTGCCCGACCTGCTGGGGCTCGAGAAGTTCCGGCCGCCCCTGCTGGAAATGCTGGCCCGGAGGTGGCAGGATCGCTGCCTGGAGGTGAGAACAGCCCTCCTGCTTCTTTATTATCATTATTATTATTATTATTATTATTATTTACTGTTACTCATTATTATTTCTGCTCTTGCTATTATTATTTCTACTGCAAGAAAGAAGGAGGGTTTGAGTCCAACAAAGCATAATTACCTGTTGATATGAGACTCCTTTTTAGTCTTTTTTGTCTTTTCAATAGAACGCTGCAAAAGCAGCATTTTATTTTTCATTGGAAAATGAAATGCTTTCCAAAACCCTTTGCCCTAAATAATTTCTGAGGAACTTTCAAAGTACCGTTTTTTGAATTCTCCAAAAGAATTTAGGGAGTTTAACGTGAATTTGTAATCATTTCAATCTCTTTGAGCTGCCATTCCTGGATGACGGAATGTTTTTCTCCTCAGACTCATGTCTAGAGCAAACCTCTTGCAAAAGAGCTTGGGGCCAGGCCTGGAGCACTGAATGGCTCCATGGTAGAGGAAATAGCAGAATTAACCAGAGTTAAAGGAACAAAGTAGGGATTTATAAAAGCCTCTAAAGGACTCACCTCGGGCAGTGCAAGAGCACGGCCAGGGCTGCAGCCCTGATGCACTCCAGCTCACAAATGTTCACACTTTGTAAGGTTTGGTGCATTTCCATGTTGGGTTCATTGTCCAGCCCCAACCCGTCCCAGCCTGCTCTCCTCAGTTCTGGGTTGTTTGTGCTTTATGGTGCTGAGGCTGTAACAGTGTCAGTGCTGGTTCTGGAGCTGGGAAGGGATTGCTTAGTGTGACTAAACCCTGAGGAGAGCATGCTAACTCTTTATATGAAACTCAGAACAGAATGTGGAAACAGGATGTGGAAAACACGAAAACTGAAGGCTGAAGGCGTCAGAACTACGTTTGTGCTGCAGGGGCTGGAATAGTTTCGATTTCTACTTTTATGGAATATAAAGCCCAGTTTAACTCTGTCAGGAATGGCACAAAAGCTCGGTGTCGGTGTGGCTGGTGCCCCTCTGGAGCTGTGACTGTGCAGTTCCTGTTGTGCCCTCTGGAGCTGGGTTTTCTGTGCTGGCTGTGCTGCAGGTGCAGGACATGGCGCAGGCGCTGCTGCTGGAACCATTCCCAGTTAATCCCAGTTTAGCTCTCTGGCACAAAAAGTGGCACTCGGTGGCTGCCCCCCCTGGAGCAGTTCCCAGTTAATCCCAGTTTAACTCTCAGGAGTGGCACTCAGGCTCGGTGTCGGTGTGGCTGGTGCCCCCCTGGAGCTGGGCTTTCTGTGCTGCAGGTGCGCGAGGCGGCGCAGGCGCTGCTGCTGGAACCATTCCCAGTTAATCCCAGTTTAGCTCTCAGGAGTGGCACTCAGGCTGCTGGAGCAGTTCCCAGTTAATCCCAGTTTAACTCTCAGGAGTGGCACTCAGGCTGCTGGAGCCGTGTCCAGTGTGGCTCTCAGGAATAGCCCTGGCTCGGTGTCCCCCCCTCTGGAGCTGGGCTTTCTGTGCTGCAGGTGCGCGAGGCGGCGCAGGCGCTGCTGCTGGCGGAGCTGCGCAGGATCGAGCAGGCGGGCCGCAAGGAGACCATCGACACCTGGGCCCCGTACCTGCCCCAGTACATGGACAGCGTCATCTCCCGTGAGGAGCACCCCGGGACTGCCCCTCCCCTGGGATTTGGGAACCCCATATGCACTGTCAGCACTGAGGGAAGGGGATTTGGGAACCCCCCGTGCACCGTCAGCACTGAGGGAGGGGGCTTTGGGAACCCCACATCCCCAGTTACCCATTGAGGGAACCCCACATTCCCACTCATCCATCCAGGGATGAGACTCTCCCTGCAGTCAGAGCATTTCCAGGAGCTTTTCCCCTGGGAATGATTTTCCATTCCTATTGCCCAGCTGATTTTACAGTGTCCATAGTATTCAATCCTAGTGGAACACGTTAGGATGTGGCTTAAGCTCAGTTAGACTGGAGATCATTCCTGTGGGCCAAAACTGGCAAATTGGGGATTAGGTTTTTATGGTAAGTGTTGAAACTCTTGGAAGGAAGGATGCAGAGTTGGAGGAATGGGAGGGAATAGGAATTATTTGGGATATAACAGACTTGTGAAAAGCCTCTCTGCTAGGAGGCACAGGAGCATAGCAAAGATAAAGAAATATTCTTTACTCCGGCTCCTTTCTGCCCAGGAATGACTGTGGGGCTTGCTGCTTCCCCTGTGCCTGGCACCCTCTGGGTTTGTGGTTTGTTTGGAAGGGAGCACCTGCAGTGGGGCAGCAGAAAATGGGGTTTGAGGCTCTCCTGGCTGCTCTGGGCTGGAACACTCCCAGGGATGGGAACAGTCCATGCTGGAGCCACGTGAATTCCCCGCGTTGCTGTTTGTAGCTGAGGCTGAGCGCCCTGTGCGAGGCTGGAGGGGAAGGAGCGGGCATGGAGGGTGGAGTGGAGTTCAGCTGCTGCAGGAGCAGGGTGGGAGTGGTGCCCCAGATCCCTGACCTTGGCTTGGCTCTTCCGCAGCTGGAGTGACCACGGAGGCCCTGCAGGGCACAGGTGCCACCCCAGAGCCCTCAGGGGCAGAGGCCAAGGTCCAGGAGGAGGAGCACGACCTGGTGGACGATGACATCGCAGCAGGTGAGCCCTCAGATCGTTCATGTGATCAGATAATTAATGGGCTTAATGAATGCTCTCAGTCCTGCCCACAGCCAGCAGCAGGTCTTCACAAATCAAGGATTTCTGTGCTTGTCTGTCCTTCTTTATAATTGTTCCCCAGATCATTTCTTCTGGTGGAGGATCTGATTCAAGGGGGCCCAATTTTGGGGTCAGTGGGGTTTGTACTGGGAGAATAGAGGGAAAAATAAGAATTTTGAGGCAGCTTCACCTCAGTTTCTGATGGTCCCATTAACACCAGTATTTGTTGGTGGGATTGCTGCTCAAAAGGATCTTTTCCAGCTTGGGATTCCCCAAAAGCTTCCACATACCAAGATCACTTCTTCAAAGGATCATTGGCACCTCAGAACTTAGGGACAGTGAAACATTTTAGCTGAAAATCCTTAATACACTCCAGTGGGTTTTATTCAGAAGTTACTTAGAAAATTTGGTCTGTCCTCAAATCTCCTTTTATGCCTGAAAGGGGTTTTTTTTTGGGTAACTAAAAACAGACCAAATGTTTGGTTTAAATAATTCACACATGGACAGCATTTCTTCCCAGCTGGGCATAAATTCTCCTGGCTTTAGTGGTCAGAATTATTCTCCTGGTTCCAGTGCTCAGAATTTGGGAATTTGGTGAATTGGCTTATATTATATATAATAGAAGCCAATTATATCATATATATATATTAATATATATATAGGGTATAATTATATTGGGTATAATTGGGTATAATATAATATATATTGGGTATATAATATATATATATATATATATATTGGGTATATTTTGAATTGTGTGAATTACAGACTTGCTGATTTTGGGTAACCTCAAGTGAATTCCAAAGTGATTTATTACTTGTTCTGTGTGATATTACAACTGTTTTCCTCCAAGAAATCAAATCTTTCAGAATGAAACTCTGTAGCAAACGGTAAGTGCTGTTTCAATTTTAGTTGCTCCTGTTGATCTTGTAGCAGTGTGAATTTTAATAACCTGGGTTCCTGAATTTGCCTTTTGGGATGCTTTCCTGAGCTCCAGGACTGCTGGCATTAAAGCCATTAAACCACTTCTGAAATGGTATTTTTTGATTTGTGGGTCAGTTTTTGGAGGTAAATTGATGCCAATGAGTCTGAAGCTCCAAAATCCCATTCCTGCACATCAAAAATCTGGTGGAAGTTTAAAAAAAAAGCCAACAAAAAGCCTTATTGTACCAAAAAGTGTGCTATTTATTTCTTTCATTTTATTTGGGCTGGAATTTGTGCTGTAACTACTCCAAATTAAGTCTCGCTCCTCACTCTTTGTTCCAAGTGATCCTGTTGGGAAGCTGTCACTAAAGTTCCAATCCAGTAGTAAACATCACTGATGTACAGACTCTTTATCTTGAGACCCCATTAACAGCAAACAGATCTTCCAAAGGCTGAGATCCTCGTGCCTTCGGTGTCCCCTCTGAGGGAAGTGTTGTGGATGGGCGCAGGGCTCTCCACCCTGGCCACAAGGTGCCTGGACTTGCCCCTCTGAGCAGCCCAGGATCCATCTTGTCTCTGCCTGTCTCCCTGGAAAAGGCTGCAGCGCCCTGGCCCATTTTGTGTTCCCAGATGCTGCAGCAGCACGGTGAAACATTCCCTCGTCCAAGGGAGCAGAAGGTTCCTCTGAACTGCGGCAGGTGGGAATGGCTGCACAAACCAAACCCCTCGTTTCAAGCGTGGACAAGCACGTCTTCTATCTGCCAGTAAAGGGATTGAGCTCTAATTTCCAGTGCATGGCAACTCCCCGCGCTTAAAGAGCTCTGCCATTCAGTTATTCCCAATGTAGGATTCCAGAGCCGTGATTGCCTTGGCACTATTTGTTATTAGAAGCGAGGAATTGGCACTGAATTGTGATGGCAGACATCACAGAGGATGGGCTGTCAGGGAGAAATTCCCAAATTCTCCAGGAATTCAGCTCCCTGCCAGCCTCCCGAGGTCCCTTCTCTGTGGAGCCAGCAGAGGGAACTGTGCAGCCAGGAATGGCCCCGGGTTTTGTAAAATATTCTCCTGCTTCCCTGCATCTTCCTTGTGGGCACTGGCACCAGCATTCCTAAACAATATTTTCACTTCTGATTTATTGGGAGAGAGCCCTCACAACTCCCTCTGTCTGTGTGTTGAGTGAATGATTTATCCGTGTGAAACGTCTGCTCCCAGCGTTTCTGTATTTCCAGGTGGTTTCACGTATGTGGAGCCTGGTGCAAGTGTGGAGTAGCTACACCCCCGAGTAGGGAATGCCAGGGGCTCCCCGGGCTGTTCAGGGCAGGGATTTGGGGCCCAGGCTGGATTTTGGGGTGGGTTCCTGGCTCTGGAGTGCACCTGGAGTGCCCGTGGATCCCTGTGCAGCTCGACCTGGAGAATTTCCTGGGCCTTTAATCCTTTTATTGTAAGCTGGGCTGCAGTTAATTTCCCAAAGAAGTGTGCAAAGCCAATTAAGGGGAGCTGGGGAGCCACGTGTTAACTGCAGCCTGAGCCCTGGCTCGCAGCCATCGATTGCCTGCAAACCAAGGAGATTTGGGCACCTCCTTCCTGCCCAGCCTGCAAACCAGGGAGATTTGGGCACCTTCTCCTTGCCCAGCCTGCCATCCAGGGAGGTTTGGGCACCTTCCCCTTGCCCAGCCTGCAAACCAGGGAGGCTCAAGCACCTTTCCCCCCTGCAAACCAAGGAGATTTGGGCACCTCCTTCCTGCCCAGCCTGCAAACCAGCGAGGTTTGGGCACCTTCCCCTTGCCCAGCCTGCACACCAGGGAGATTTGGGCACCTTCCCCTTGCCCAGCCTGCAAACCAGCGAGGTTTGGGCACCTTCCCCTTGTCCAGCCTGCAAACGAAGGAGGTTTGGGCACCTTCCCCTTGCCCAGCCTGCAAACCAGGGAGATTTGGGCACCTTCCCCTTGCCCAGCCTGCAAACCAGGGAGGCTCAAGCACCTTTCCCCCCTGCAAACCAAGGAGATTTGGGCACCTCCTTCCTGCCCAGCCTGCAAACCAGCGAGGTTTGGGCACCTTGCCCCTTGCCCAGCCTGCAAACCAAGGAGATTTGGGCACCTCCTTCCTGCCCAGCCTGCAAACCAGCGAGGTTTGGGCACCTTCCCCTTGCCCAGCCTGCCATCCAGGGAGGCTCAGGCACCTTTCCCCCTGCAAACCAGGGAGGTTTGGGCACCTTCCCCTTGCCCAGCCTGCCATCCAGGGAGGCTCAGGCACCTTTTCCCCCTGCAAACCAGGGAGGTTTGGGCACCTTGCCCCTGTTTCCATCACCCCTGGGCTCTAGGGCTTGCAGTGGGAATACTGAGGGTTGGTTTGGCTCTCCATCAGCCCGAACAGGGATTTTTGCAGCTGAAATCCCAGCGGTTTTTGTCCTTGTGGCAGCCCAGCTCGTGTTTGCCGCGCGGAGCCATCGGAGGTTATTAATTTTCTGCCTGTGATAGGGTGATCAAGGGTCCTGTCAGGAAAATGGATCTGTGTGTCAGCCCAGGCTGTGATTAAAGGGGCACGCAGCGTGGGGACGAAATACCAAATTGGCACAGCCCGATGGAATCTGCTCTTCCAGCAGTGCTTCCAGAGGAGGTGCTGCTGGACCTGAGGCCTTGGCTTGGTTCGTTTTGAATTTCCTGGAGTTTGGGCAGGTTTGGGGGATTTTGGGGGTCGTTTTCTTTTGGAGGCAGAGGATCAAGGTGTCGCATTCCAGATTGCTCATGGGACACTGTGGCTCTTTCCCAGCCTGTCCTGGGTGGGGTTTTGTGTGGGGCGAACAAGGGCCAGGCCTGGGAGCTTTCCCAGGGAAAACATGGATTCCCAGTAGGATTCTTTTGGCCATTCCAGGTTAATACATGAAAATTCTCTGGCTACACATTCTGTGGCCCAGAGAGCTTGAGGGTTCCCCATCCCTGAAAACAGCGGAGCTCCCGGATTCCCAGTAGGATTTTTTTGCCATTCCAGGTTGATACATGCAAATTCTCTTGGTAGAGATTCTGTGGCCCAGGGAGCTTGAGGATTGCCCCTCCTGGAAGTGTCCAAAGCCAGGCTGGACAGTGCCTGGGCTAATGGAAGGATGGGATGATCCCTGAATCCCCACACACCGTTCCGTGCTGTGGAGGATGCTCCCTGTGGATGCAGAAAGGGTTAACAGGGTGTGGGACACGCACAAACGGCTCCTGGGCACCTCCAGCTGTTCCTGCCCGGCTTTGTTCCAGCCCCTCTGCATCCTTCTTCCTCCAAAGGCAGTTGCTATCGATTTTTTCCCTTTTTTCCCCCTCCCTTCCCATTGTTAAGGTTTCCCCTGTTTTTCTCTCCCTTTTGGCTTGAGCACAGCTCCTAAATTTTGGTTAATTCCTTGTTTTCCCCTGGAGCCCCGTGGATGTCATTAACAGAGACATGCCGTGCGCTTCATTAATGCACCCTTCATTAATCCAGGTGATGCTTCCCAGCTCCTCAGCAAACAGCGCTTGGGAAGGATTAAAACTTCCTTATGTTTTGGAATAAATGGTAGGGAATTTCCCAGGATGCTGGAAAGTAACATCTGGGTGAGAGTGGACTTTATTTGTCAGAGTAAGTGACTGTGGTTTCGTTCCAATCATTTCTTCCCAAATTTTGGGATTTTACTCCAAATTAAGAAACCTCCTCTGCTTAGTGGAATTAAAGTCCCTGGATTATGTTAAGCTAATAACACATTGCACTTTTATGTACAATTCATGATTGTGGTTTTGTCCCATTGTTAAAAGTCCATAGGTGCTCTTTTGCTGTATGAAAATATCCCACTGTGGATTTGTTCCAATAATTTCTTCACAAATTTTGGGGATTTTACTCCAAATGAAAAAACTCCTCTGCTTCGTGGGATTCAGAATCCCTGGACTGTGTTAAACTAATAACAAATATTTCACTTTATGTAAAATTCATAATTGTGGTTTTGCCCCACTGTTAAAATTCCATAGGTGCCGTTTTGCTGTCTGTTGGGTTTAATGGCGTGTACTGTTATCCTAAAAGTTCAATATCCTAACATTTCATGGGAGGCTGGATGTGGTGATGGATCCTATATCAAAAAGATGCTTTTATAGCACACATCATGCAAAGAACTTACCATGAAAAAACCCCAATTAAAATTGCAACTTGTCAATTCAGAGTGACCAGGAGCAGAAATCAGTAGGCGAACACAGAACTCCATGGATCAACTATCACTGAGCAAACAAAGCTGGAAGTTGCTGGTGACTTCCTTTCCCCGTGAGCTCTTGGCAGCTTTTGAAGGGATATTTTGAGTTTGTCTAGAGCTTTTTGGAGGTGAATGGGGGTACGAAAACCCCAGCGTTCCCGGGGCCGCAGCTGCCGCGATGCCGTTCCATTTGCTGCGGGCAGCACTGACAGCCCTGCCCTGTCCCTGCAGGCTGCCTGGCGGGGCTGCCGCAGCCCAAGAAGGCGTCGGTGTCCTACGAGGAGCGGCGCAAGCAGGCCACGGCCATCGTGCTGCTGGGCGTCATCGGCGCCGAGTTCGGGGCCGAGATCGAGCCGCCCAAGCTGCTGGCGCGGCCCCGCAGCTCCAGCCAGATCCCCGAGGGCTTCGGCCTCACCAGCGCCGGCGCCAACTACTCCCTGGCCAGGCACACCTGTGAGTGCCCCACGGCTCCCCGGGGTGGGCTCCTGCAGGGTGCCTGGAAAAGGGCGGGACTGGGGAGTGGGAATGGGCCGGGAGCACCCCAGCATCTCCTGGGGATGGGCTCCTTCAGTTTCCCTGGAAAAGGGTGGGAATAGGGAATGGGAATGGGCTGGGAGCACCCCAGCATCTCCTGGGGATGGGCTCCTTCAGGGTGCCTGGAAAAGGGTGGGATTGGGGAGTGGGAATGGGCTGGGAGCACCCCAGCATCTCCTGGGGATGGGCTCCTTCAGTTTGCCTGGAAAAGGGTGGGAATAGGGAATGGGAATGGGCTGGGAGCACCCCAGCATCTCCTGGGGATGGGCTCCTTCAGGGTGCCTGGAAAAGGGCGGGAATAGGGAATGGGAATGGGCTGGGAGCACCCCAGCATCTCCTGGGGATGGGCTCCTTCAGGGTGCCTGGAAAAGGGCAGGAATAGGGAATGGGAATGGGCTGGGAGCACCCCAGCATCTCCTGGGGATGGGTGTGTTCAGGGTGCCTGGAAAAGGGCGGGATTGGGAAGTGGGAATGGGCTGGGAGCACCCCAGCATCTCCTGGGGATGGGTGTGTTCAGTGTGCCTGGAAAAGAGCGGGAATAGGGAATGGGAATGGGCTGGGAGCACCCCAGCATCTCCTGGGGATGGGTTTGTTCAGGGTGCCTGGAAAAGGGCGGGAATAGGGAATGGGAATGGGCTGGGAGCACCCCAGCATCTCCTGCCTCCCTTGGGGATGGATTTGTTCAGTTTTCCTGGAAAAGGGTGGGATTGGGGAGTGGGAATGGGCTGGGAGCACCCCAGCATCTCCTGGGGATGGGCTCCTTCAGGGTGCCTGGAAAAGGGCGGGACTGGGGAGTGGGAATGGGCTGGGAGCACCCCAGCATCTCCTGCCTCCCTTGGGGATGGGTTTGTTCAGTGTGCCTGGAAAGGAGTGGGACTGGGGAGTGGGAATGGGCTGGGAGCACCCCAGCATCTCCTGGGGATGGGTTTGTTCAGTGTGCCTGGAAAAGGGTGGGAATAGGGAATGGGAATGGGCTGGGAGCACCCCAGCATCTCCTGCCTCCCTTGGGGATGGGTGTGTTCAGTGTGCCTGGAAAAGAGCGGGAATAGGGAATGGGAATGGGCTGGGAGCACCCCAGCATCTCCTGGGGATGGGTGTGTTCAGTTTGCCTGGAAAAGGGTGGGATTAGGGTATGGGAATGGGCTGGGAGCACCCCAGCATCTCCTGCCTCCCTTGGGGATGGGTTTGTTCAGGGTGCCTGGAAAAAGGTGGGATTGGGGAATGGGAACGGGCTGGGAGCACCCCAGCATCTCCTGCCTCCCTTGGGGATGGGTTTGTTCAATTTTCCTGGAAAAAGGTGGGATTAGGGAGTGGGAATGGGCAGTAAGAGGTGCTGAGGGTTCTGCTGGGCTCCATTCCCCTGCCAGGTAAAGCGGAGCACCTGCACTGCATTTACCTTGGTTATTTGGCACCTTGCAGTGCCCCAGATGCTCCAAGCCCCCCCAGCCCTGCCCTGGGCACTTCCCGGGGTGGGGAATCCATAACTTCCCTGGGCAAGCTGAAATCCATCAGCTGCAGGTGTTTCTGTGCCTTCCACCGCCATGGAGCTGGGGCTGGGTGCCTTTTGGAGAGGGCGGAATTCTCTAGAAATTCCAGCTGTGCCCTTGCCTGGCACCTGCATTAGTCCCTGGAGCCCTCACCGCCCTTGCCCAGAGGCCCTGGCACAGGGTGCCCAGAGCTGTGGCTGTCCCATCCCGTGGGCAAGGACAGATCCCACCTGCCCAGGGTGCTCCGAGCTTGCCCAGCCTGCCCTGGAGCAATTCCAGATGGGAGGTGATTATAAATTGGGGAAAAAAAAATAATCTGATCGTCATTATGCAAAAAACAAGTGATTTTTAATTATATTTTGATTTGATACCTGAGACAAGATCTGGAGTAAAAGTAAAAGGCTAAAAATCCACTGAGCAGAAAGGAATGAAGGGATATGGAATCTTAAACCAGCTCTCCAAATTTCTGTCTCTCTGTGGACAATCGGGAAAAAAAATCATCTAGGAAGGGTCACAATCAAGTTAAATCCTATTCTTGGAGTCCATCATTTGGATTTAGTTGGTTCTTGATCAGAGTTCTCAGTGGCTCGTTCCTGCCTGGGCTATTGATTTTCCCCAGCAAATAATTTCATTTTTTAAAATCCATTGGCAAACTGGGGATAACAAGGCTGCCTGGAGCCGTGTGCTCACAGAGATTGCGCAGCAAGGAAGGACATTTTGGGCATGCAGGGCCTCCGTGCACTGGCAAAGAGTGATAACCTGGAGCATTTGGGCACATCTGGGTTGGTAACGTGGTGCAGGGAGCGAAGGTGCCAGTGCAGAATGAGCCACCCGAATAAAGCTCCCTTTCACCACGGCTTCCAGTGGGAATGGCATTCCCTGGGCTGCCCTTGTGCCCAGCTGCATTTCGGTGTGGAGAGGGTGAACGGGCACGGGCGCTGAGCTTTCCGCAGCTTTCCCAGGGCTAATTACCTCGTCTGCCCGCTCTGATGTGACGTGTTTATTGCCCTAACGAACAACTCATTAGCGCCGGGATGCTTTTGTCAATATTCATTCCTGGCTTAAGGCGGGCAGAGCTTTAAACAAGGATGTCCCAGCCTGGCACCACCTTTGGGCAGGGCTGGGTGCTGGGTGCTGAGGGGAGGTTTTCTTTGAGCACATTTGTAATAAGGGTTTGGTTTTGGGGCAGAAAATCAACCCGGTGCTGTGACAGGAAGGGATTTTGGGGGCTGTTTCACACGGATCGGGATTGGTCGGTGTGAATTAACCAGGAAAACTCAGTTGGTTTTTCCCGGCCCTAAAAACAACAGGAGGCTTGTTTAATAAACAAACCGAGCAACTTGTTGAGGACAGTTCAAGCAAACCCTGATAAAATCAGCAATTATCTTTCCCACAAGAAGCACTATTGAGGGGTAATAAATAACGATGGAGAGATAACTATAAATTATCGGCCAGAGCTGCCCTCCTCCGTTTATGTGTAAGTAAAAGTGGGCTGTTAAATTAAACACAAATATTTCCAAACTGTGCAGAAGCTGCATCAAGATTCAGGATTCCGTTTCTGTTTTCCCCCCAGAATGCATGTGCTGTTGTTTCTTCGGTAGTGGCAATGCTCTGTTGGAGGTCAGGGTGGCAGAGCCGCCCGCGGGCGGGGCTCGGGGCAGGCCGGGCTGGGGAAGGTGCCCGCGGCAGGGCCGGCCCCGGGTGCCCGTGGGCTCCGTGGCAGCCGCTGAGCCCCTGCCGTCCCCCCGCAGGCAAGGCGCTGACGTTCCTGCTGCTGCAGCCGGCCAGCGCGCGGCTCCCGGCGCACAGCACCATCCGCCGCACCGCCATCGACCTCATCGGCCGCGGCTTCACCGTCTGGGAGCCCTACATGGACGTGTCGGCCGTGCTCATGGGGCTGCTCGAGCTCTGCGCCGACGCCGAGAAGCAGCTGGCCAAGTGGGTACCGTGCCAGCCTTGCCAGCCCCGGGCAGTCCCGGGGGGCGAGGGCAGGCGGATGTTGGACAGGGATGGGTGGGCAGGAGCCGTGGCTGCTCCGTCCCTCAAGTGTCCAAAGCCAGGTGGGACAAAGCAGGGAGCAGCCTGGGGAAGGTTGCATCCTTAAGGTTCCTTTCAAGCCAGAGCATTCCAGGATCCCATGAAAGGGCTGTTGACAAACACAGAATTGAAATGTTCTCGGGGGTCTCTGTGGTCAGGCTGACCCCGAGATGCGTTGGAGTCTCTTTTCCCAGCCCGGCAGCCGAAGAAGGGGTCGGGATTCCTTGGCTCTTGTTCTCAAGGTTGTTCGTTATTTTTTATCTATTGCATTCTTTCTCTGACCTGCTGAGCTCGGGCTGGCAGGTCGGGTTGAGGCACACTGCTGTTATCTTTTGTACTAAAAACTCCAATAATTTCCAAATACCCATCACCTATGTTAGACAGTGAGCTTCTACTCAAAACCAATCCAAAAGTGCCAGCATCACCCAGAGGATGGAGGCCAAGAAGAAAAAGGACAAGGCATGCCCAAATCCCTCCGTCTTGCCTCCTGAATCCCCATTCTAAAAACCCCAAAATTCCACATTTTCACCCTGTGATAAATTCACTAACATTCTACCCAAACTCTTGTGGCTTGTACAAAGTTGGTAATCGTTTCCATGCGCTAAAATCGAAGGCACAGAGGTCTTGGGCTCTGAGCCGAGGTCCCTGAGCCCCCTGGCAGGGGCTGGAGCCATCCAGGCCAGCCAGAGGGATGTCCTGGTTTCTGACCAAGTGGCACCTGCAATCAGGAGCTGCCCAGGGCTGTATCAATCCCAGAAATGTGTTTCCACATCCGTCAGTCTGGAGGGTTCTGGCATTGTTCTAAGCCCATTTTATGGAAGTTTTAATTTCCTCCGTGTACAAAGAACGGATCCTTGCCCTGTGCTGGCAGGAGGAATATGGACAAATGGGATTACCGTTGGTTTTTGTGTGCATTCCAGCGGTGCCTTGTCGTGTGGCAGGAGGCACCAGCACCTTGTCCCTTCCCAAAGCCCCGTTCCATGTAAATCCCGACTTCAGGATCCCAGTGCCCACAGCTCTTCAGCGAGTCCTTGTGCCGGTGTGATTCCACCCTTAGCTGTCAGGAAGATTAGTCTGGCTCTCCCTCCAAAGAGCAGGGAATAAATGAAGGGATCAGCGTGGAGCCTTGAGGAGCCCGGCGCAATTTTCCTCATGATAAATTGCATAATAAGCGCGAAAGCGTTTGCTTATTAATCCATAACAAGATTTAGATTGAAAATGGCCTGTTACATAGCTGACAGATCCAGGATGGAGGGAGATGGAAAGAGACGGAGCAACAATGTGTGCAGGGGTTAAGTGTGGCTCTCACCCCGGCGGAGCCCCGCTGAGCTCCCGCTTTGTGCCGGATTTGCCGCGGACACAATAACGGCACACAGCTGCCGGCGCCTCTCCCGGAGGTTTTATTAAAGAGCTTTTATGTCAAGCTTCTGCTTTTAGACAGAAAAGAAGAAATCACATTTATTGACCAGCAAAACGAGTGGGGTTCTTTTTTCCCTGCTGAAGCAAGGGAATATCCGAGCAGTTAGGCAAAACTCAGGTGCTCGGGACTCGGTCGCTTGCCCGGGTCGCCCTGGTTCCCGGAGGTTACGCCGTGCCCAGGGAAACTGCTCAGCTGTGGGGATAAAGAGCGCTTTCCCAGCATTCCGGGCCTCTGATGGCTCGGCTGGGACAATGGTAGGAGTCATTTGTGGCTGTGTTTTTCCTTTCTGAGTTAAGCTGTGATTCACACAGATTCCACTTGTCCGGGTTGCTCCGAGTCCCATCCAGCCTGGCCTGGAACCATTCCAGGGATCCAGGGGCAGCCGCGGCTCCTCTGGGCTGTTCTCTGATGGGAGCAGCCAGGTTAGCAAATCCCCTTGGGATCAGTCTGTGCCTTGGAGCAGCCTGGCCCTAGGCCTGGCTGGAGTGTCCCCTCGCAGGGCTGGCCCCGAGCTCTCCCCTGTCACATCCTCCCAAGGGAAGGAGTTCCTTCCCTCCAAGCCTGTTGCTTCCCAGGAAAACACACACTTTGTGTGACATCCTGAAAGGGAAAACGCTGCTGGTGTGACACTGGGCCTTCAGAAGGGGAGAGAGGCACTTGGGGTGTGCTGGCTTTGGCCTTGGCACCCCCTCCAAAAGGTAACTGGGGTAACTCCTTCCCTGGCTTACCCCGTTTCCATGGAACACCTCATGGACAGCAGCTGGGAAGTTACATTTAGATGTGGTTTTCCAAGGAAAGACCAAGGGGACATCACCCTGTGGTAGAGACTCCATTTAGTTTCACATTTGGGAGTTTTAATTTGTGCAGTGATGGTGAGGCATGGGAAAGGAAAATAAACTGGTTGGGATTATAATCTCCTGCTATTCTCTTCCCAAAAAATCAGTCAGAGAGCGCAGGCAAGAAGGAGGAACCCCTTCCACAGGTTATCCAGAAAAATAAGTGGTTCCTCCATCCCTGGAAGTGTTCAAGGCCAGCTTGGACAGGGCTTGGAGCAACCTGGGGTAGTGGAAGGTGTCCCTGCCCGCGGCAGGGCGTGCAATGGGTGATCCTGAAAACCCCTTCCAACCCAAACCAGCCCGTGATTCCATGTTCCTACATTTTGGGGAATTTTTGGATAAAGTGCAGGGCACGTAGAAATTTTATTTTTGCAGTTACTGGGTACTTAACACGTTATTGCTTTTTGCTTTTATCTTGTCACAGCCAGTAAAAGCCTTGAATTAAGGAGAATTACTCTGGCCAGGGGATTTTTCAGGCTGTGTTTAAAATACTGTAAAAGACCAAACCATAAATCCTTGGGAAGACGCCGTGGGCCTCCGTGGGGTGATATGTATTCAGCACATACAGATAATTTGTTAACAAGGCCTTTTGCCCACTTTGGACAGATGCACTTACTGTTTTCAATCTTCATGGTTAATTATTCGATTTGGGGTTGATGCTGGAACACCCTGACTCCTAATCACTGCTCTTTGTTGGGAGTCCATTATAGTGGAACTGCCGGAGTGCTCCCGGTGACCTTGAACTGACATTATAAGCTGGTTCTAATCTTTTCACTCTATATTTCTTCCCTTTGTGCCTGCCTTTGTGCGCTCCCGTTTAGCATCACAATGGGGCTGCCCCTGAGCCCCGCGGCCGACTCGGCGCGCTCGGCTCGCCACGCGCTGTCCCTGATCGCCACCGCCCGCCCGCCCGCCTTCATCACCACCATCGCCAAGGAGGTGAGGGCACCGCGGGGCGCTGGGAGCGGGGAGTGCGCCGGGCACGGCCCGTCCGAGGCGGGGCTGGGCCGGCCCGGCCCCGCCCGCAGCCCAGCGGAGCTCAGGGACACGCAGGGCTTGGGGGGACGTGGGCTCAAGGGTGGCCCCGCTGGTCCTGGCGGCCACGGAGGTGGTGCTGGTCCAAGGCCAGCCCTGGTGGCCATGGAGGTGGTGCTGGTCCAAGGGCAGCCCTGGTGACCATGGAGGTGGTGCTGGGCTCAAGGCCAGCCCTGCTGACCGTGGGGTGGTGCTGGTCCAAGGGCAGCCCCGCTGGTCCTGGTGACCATGGAGGTGGTGCTGGTCCAAGGGCAGCCCTGGTGGCCATGGAGGTGGTGCTGGTCCAAGGGCAGCCCTGGTGGCCATGGAGGTGGTGCTGGTCCAGGGCAGCCCTGGTGCTGGGTTCAAGGCCAGCCCTGGTGGCCATGGAGGTGGTGCTGGTCCAAGGGCAGCCCTGGTGGCCATGGAGGTGGTGCTGGTCCAAGGGCAGCCCTGGTGGCCATGGAGGTGGTGCTGGTCCAAGGGCAGCCCTGGCGGCCATGGAGGTGCTGGTCCAAGGCCAGCCCTGGTGACCATGGAGGTGGTGCTGGTCCAAGGCCAGCCCTGGTGGCCATGGAGGTGGTGCTGGTCCAAGGCCAGCCCTGGTGGCCATGGAGGTGGTGCTGGTCCAAGGCCAGCCCTGGTGACCATGGAGGTGGTGCTGGTCCAAGGCCAGCCCTGGTGGCCATGGGGTGGTGCTGGTCCAAGGCCAGCCCTGGTGGCCATGGAGGTGCTGGTCCAAGGCCAGCCCTGGTGACCATGGAGGTGGTGCTGGTCCTGGTGGCCATGGAGGTGGTGCTGGTCCAAGGCCAGCCCTGGTGACCATGAGGAGGTGCTGGTCCAAGGCCAGCCCTGGTGGCCATGGGGTGGTGCTGGTCCAAGGCCAGCCCTGGTGGCCATGGAGGTGCTGGTCCAAGGCCAGCCCCGCTGGTCCTGGTGGCCATGGAGGTGGTGCTGGTCCAAGGGCAGCCCTGGTGACCATGAGGAGGTGCTGGCTCAAGGCCAGTCCTGGTGGCCATGGAGGTGGTGGTGTCCAAGGGCAGCCCCACGGTCCCGGGGCCTTTCCCAGGTGCCAGTGCTGTCCCTGCTGCCCAGGTGCACCGGCACACGGCGCTGGCGGCCAACACGCAGTCGCAGCAGAACATCCACACCAGCACGCTGGCCCGCGCCAAGGGCGAGATCCTGCGCGTCATCGAGATCCTCATCGACAAGATGCCCTCCGACGTCGTGGACCTGCTGGTGGAGGTGAGGCCCTGGGACTGCGCCCCAGGAGCTGCTTTCCATGTGGTCCTCGGGAGTAGAAAGGATTTGCTTTATATCTCACAAGCTTTAAATTGTTGGGGAAAATATCCCAAGCTAAAGAAGGTCAAAGCCAGGTTGGACACAGCTCGGAACAACCTGATGGGCTGGGATGGGATGGGATGACCTTCAGAACCTGATTGCCAGCTGATGGCAGTTTTTGTTTCCAAGGTGATGGACATCATCATGTACTGCCTGGAAGGATCTTTAGTTAAGAAGAAAGGTCTTCAGGAGTGTTTTCCAGCCATCTGCAGGTGAGCTCTTCCTCTGGGAATACTGTGAAGTAAATGATAGCATCAGCAGCGGGATATATTTCCTAATTAAGAGTGAACAGTCTTTGAGGTGACACAACAAAGAGTAAAAGGTGATTTATAAAATGGGAGCATTTCCAGTATCTTTAAATGTGAATAAATATCCCAGTCATCCTCTTAAACTGGTCCAGCCAATAAATTCCAATAATCACCTGTCAGCCATTACATTTTAATTTAATAACCTATTAAAATATGGAATAGTTTCACGGAAAGGACAATTATCCCGTTGCCAGGCTGGATCCTGATGGAATGATCTTCCTCCTTCCTGATGCTTTAAGTGGCTTTCCCTAAAACATAAAGGGAAGGATAAATGGGAATGAGTGCCCAATCTCCCTGTTGCTGTGCATATTTATAGCCATCCAGTATTTTAAATTCTCTGCTAATATTTCCTGGCTATAGCCAGTGTAAAAATGATCCAGCACCCAGCGATGGAGAGAGCCATGGGAAATTGCCAGCAGGCCACAGCAAATGGGGGATCCCTGCAGAGATTCCAGAGATTTTCCCTGCTCAAAACCCAGGGATTTTCTTCCTTCTCTTTTATTCTTTCTTGGCTTTCCCCATGTTTCATCCTGCTTCCCTTGCCAGCTGCCATCCAGTGTCTCGTACATAGCAGTTGCTCTGGCACTGGGAATCCCCAGGAACCAGCAGAGAAGTCTGAAGCCCTAAAGATGCTCAGTACCGTTTCTGAGACCGATTCCAGGTGTTCCTGGTGCATTTTGGCAGAGGCAAATTCAGCTGCAAAATTCCAGCATAATTTGGAACGCAGCTGGCACTTCCACAGGTCTGCTCTCCTGTGCTAAGGCACAGTGGTATCCCCAGGGATTTGAATCTGCAATTAGGATTTAGCGTCTCTTGGGTTTCAAAGTGGTGCTGGTGGAATTCCAGTAAATGCCACGTGGTCACACTGGGTGTTCAGGACTTTACCCCAAGGGTGCTGTTGGAGCAGAGAGTGTGTGATGGCCAATTTCCCTCTTCCTTTTTCTTTCTGCCCATCAAAAATCGATGAGTTTGCTTATTTCTCCTTGCGCTTCCCTTCCTTCCTGTGTGACTTTCACGGGGAATGCCCTCAGTCACGGGGAATGCCCGCAGTCACAGGGAATGCCCTCAGTCACAGGGAATGCCTGGGGAATGCCCTCAGTCACAGGGAATGCCCGCAGTCACGGGGAATGCCCTCAGTCACAGGGAATGCCTGGGGAATGCACTCAGTCACAGGGAATGCCCTCAGTCACGGGAATGCCCTCAGTCATGGGGAATGCCCTCAGTCACTGGGAATGCCCTCAGTCACTGGGAATGCCCTCAGTCACGGGAATGCCCTCAGTCACTGGGAATGCCCTCAGTCACGGGAATGCCCGCAGTCACTGGGAATGCCCTCAGTCATGGGGAATGCCCTCAGTCACAGGGAATGCCCTCAGTCATGGGGAATGCCCTCAGTCACAGGGAATGCCCGCAGTCACGGGGCATGCCCTCAGTCACGGGGAATGCCCTCAGTCACTCACGGGGAATGCCCTCAGTCACGGGGCATGCCCTCAGTCACGGGGAATGCCCTCAGTCACGGGGAATGCCCGCAGTCACGGGAATGCCCTCAGTCACAGGGAATGCCCTCAGTCACGGGGAATGCCCGCAGTCACAGGGAATGCCCTCAGTCACAGGGAATGCCCTCAGTCACTGGGAATGCCCGCAGTCACGGGGAATGCCCTCAGTCACGGGAATGCCCTCAGTCACGGGGAATGCCCTCAGTCACAGGGAATGCCCTCAGTCACGGGGAATGCCCTCAGTCACAGGGAATGCCCTCAGTCACTGGGAATGCCCTCAGTCACGGGGAATGCCCTCAGTCACAGGGAATGCCCGCAGTCACACAGGGTGTGGGACGGGCACTTCACCACTTTCACTGAGGTGTTCAGCACAGGGAGGGTACGCCCATGGCCATCCCGGGAGCTGCTGGTTATCCCATAGATTATTCCCAAATAAATCAATCCAGCTGGTGGATAAATCTGATCCGGTTCCTCGGTAACCTACCAACCACCAGCTGGTTTTGAGCAATGCCAGGCGTTACACTGGCAGCGAGTGGATCCTTAAATCACCTCTGAGTTCCAGCCCTTAGTTAATCACCCAGTGGCACCCGGGTGGGTGTGCAGTGCCCGCCCCAGCTCTCTGTGCCATTGCTGTGCCCCCCAGGTTCTACATGGTGAGTTACTACGAGCGCAGCCACCGCATCGCCGTGGGCGCCCGCCACGGCTCCGTGGCCCTCTACGACATCCGCACGGGCAAGTGCCAGGTGAGAGGGGCTGGGGTAATTGGGACAGGTCCTTTTCAGGGTTAATTATTGTTCATGAGATACAGCAAATTTCCAGGTAAGTTACTGTGGGGCAGCACCATCTATTGGACACAGGCTTCCAAACCTGATTTTATACGTAATTTCTCACAACTGCAGATTTTTCTGGCTGCTCAAAATCGTGGAATAACTTGAAAAAGCTGTGCCATTGGAGAAAAGCTCAGGTTTTTAATTTGCTTTCCTGTGAGGGGTTTTGGGATCCTGAAAAACATTTTGGGTTTGGTTTTTTTCCCCTTCCAGGTAATTTTAATTGGTTTTGAGAAAGGTGGTTGTAGGAACTGACGGAGAAATTACTTGGAATGATCAATAGGATGATTGATATCAAAAATCCCTGATATTAACAAAAAATAAACCAGCATTTATCTAGGATGGGGTTTTCCCTCAGTAAAATTTACTGTGTTAGTAGATGACTATTCCAAACACGAGCTATTTTTCCATCACTCCATATCCAAAGCAGGTTCCTTCTCCTCCTCCTCCTCCTCCCCTGAAATGAGTTTGTTAACCCTGCCGGGGCGTTGCTGCTGGCTCCATGGTGGCTGGGGCCGGGCAGTGCCCTTCCCATGGCCATTGATGTGTCCTTCAGCTGCTGGCAGCTCCCGGAGCTCCCAGGGCTGGCTGTTGATTATTCACTCCCACAGCACTCGCAGGCTATTGACCCGGAGCCGCTGCAGCAGCGGCTCCGCGCTCTCACCCATCGCCATGGCGCTCCTGATGAACGGCCTGGGAGCCCCGTGCCCCTGGGAGCCCCCTGCCCCTGGGAGCCCCGTGCCCCTGGGAGCCCCGTGCCCCTGGGAGCCCCGTGCCCCTGGGAGCCCCCTGCCCCTGGGAGCCCCGTGCCCCTGGGAGCTCCGTGCCCCTGGGAGCTCCGTGCCCCTGGGAGCTCCGTGCCCCTGGGAGCTCCGTGCCCCTGGGAGCTCCGTGCCCCTGGGAGCTCCGTGCCCCTGGGAGCCCGTGCCCCTGGGAGCTCCGTGCCCCTGGGAGCTCCGTGCCCCTGGGAGCCCCGTGCCCCTGGGAGCTCCGTGCCCCTGGGAGCCCGCGCCCCTGGGAGCTCCGTGCCCCGGGGAGCCCCGTGCCCCTGGGAGCCCGTGCCCCTGGGAGCCCCGTGCCCCTGGGAGCTCCGTGCCCGTCCTCAGCTGGGCCATCTCCCTCTGGGAGCCAGCTGGGAGACGGCTGTGTCCCCGTGCCAAGGAGGGTCCATGCCCTGCACTCAGGTGCTGTCCCACACGGCAGCGACAGCAGCCTCACACATTCCCCTCACCATTCCCGCTCCGTGTTCCCCCACACATTCCCCCTCACCATTCCCGCTCCGTGTTCCCCCTCGCTCTTTCTCCCTCACACATTCCCCCTCACCATTCCCCCTCCGTATTCCCCTTGCTCATTCTCCCTCACATATTCTTGCTCCATATTCCCCCTCACCATTCCCTCTCCGTGTTCCCCCTCACTCTTTCTCCCTCACATACTCCTTCTCCATATTCCCCCTCACTCATTCTCCCTCACATACTCCTCCTCCATATTCCCCCTCACATATTCCCCTCCATATTCCCCCTCACGCATTCCCCTTTACACATTCCCCCTCATATTCCCTCTCACACAATCCTGCTCCATATTCCCCCTCACACATTCCCCCTCCATATTCCCCCTCCATATTCCCCCTCCAAATTCCCCCTCACTCATTCCCCCTCACATATTCCTCCTCCATATTCCCCCTCACACATTCCTCCTCCATATTCTCCCTCACATATTTCCCCTCACATATTCCTGCTCCATATTCCCCCTCACTCATTCCCCCTCACACGTTCCCCCTCACTCACTACTGCTCCATATTCCTCCTCCATATTTCCCCTCACACATTCTCCCTCACATTCCCCCTCCATATTCCCCTCCATATTCCCCCCATATTCCCCTCCATATTCCCCCTCACTCACTTTCTGCTTCATATTCCCCTCCATATTCCCCTCACACATTCCCTCCATATTCCCCTCACACATTCCCCTCACTCACTACTGCTCCATGTTCCCCCTCATATTCCCCTCACACATTCCCCTCTCACTCATTCCCCTCACATTCCCCCTCCATATTCCCCCTCACACATTCCCCCTCACTCACTACTGCTCCATGTTCCCCCTTCATATTCCCCCTCACACATTCCCTCTCACTCATTCCCCCTCACACATTCCTCCTCCATATTCCCCCTCACACATTCCCCCTCACTCACTACTGCTCCATGTTCCCCCTCCGTATTCCTGATTCCCCCACAGGGATTACAGGGATTCCGTTCTGAAGCTCCGAATGCCCCACGAACGAGCTCCATTTTAACTTTGGCCATAAGTAGCAGCCGTGTTTGCTGTGGAATCCGTGCTTTCCCAGCTGGAGCAGCAGTGGCGGGGTGGGCAGGTTCTTGGAGCTCCTGAAATGCCTGCACGGGTGAGGGCTCCGAGCGAGGGTTTCCCTGCCGGGCGGGCACCGAGCGGGCCCCGGAGGCTCGGGTATGATTTCATCCCGGTGTTTCCTCCTCAGCGCAGGGAGCTGCCTGCCCCTCGCAGCCGCATCCCGCGGGGCTGTCCCCGGGCTGTCCCCGCTCGGGGGGGACTCCAGGCCTGGCGGGGCGGCTCTCCGGCCATCCCAGCCGCATTCCGAGCACTCCTGTCTCAGGTGAGGCAGAGGTTAACTCGAGCGGCTCCCCAAAAAAGGTGGAGCTTCCCTGAGCCCCTCCAGCCCTGAGCCGCAGCGCGATCCGATGATGACTATTGATCCCTTCCTTCCTCCCTCCCCAGCTTTTCCTGGCTCTGGCAGTCCTGCTCCAGCGGGGCTCCATCTTGATCAGGGCTGAGATGAGATCTGGGATTTGATAAAGATAATTGATGCTGCACAGGGAATTGGAAGGCAGTTCTGAGAGCAGCAGCTCCACCTGGAAATGTGCCCTTTGTTTGCCCAGCTCGGAACCCCGCAGCCGCAGCACACAGGATTAAACACCAGTGGCAAATTTGATCCCCAAATAAACGCCTTGGGTTAATAATTACAACTGTAATTCATCTATAACATTACTAAAAGGATTAGGGTTAAGGTATCATTGCACACAAGCTGTTGGCCCAATTAAACACTAAAAAAATATTAAATTCCAACCCAATTTTTCATATTTAGCATAAGATTCCTGCACTTAAAGGTGCAGTAACACAGGAAATACTGGTGCTATAAATGCTATTTTATATCAAATTAAACACTAAAATGAGACTGGAGAGATTGCGGGTAACTGAATTTTAGAATGCCTGATAGTTGATTTTGGGATATATATTCTTGCTGAGTACCAGAGGCTGGCCCAAAATCCTCCAATTAATTCCTCAGTACAGGTTCTTTAATTATCTTCTTTTCCTTTATGACCGTATTTGGGTCTATAAGGAGAGACTCTGAAATATTCCATTTTTATTGATTAAATCTTGGGATTCATCATAAATATTTAGAGCTGCATTTCAGAAATACATGTAATTTTTGTACCTAAAACCTGGGTCATTTGCACCGGAAGATTAAAGAGAAACATAAGTTATTTTGGGTTTATTTCAAAGCAAAAACTACTTTTAAGCCTGGGCTGGAATCAATACCGTTTGGTCCTGGGTCCTTCCAGAATTAAAATCCCAGCAATCTGAGCATTAATTGGATTGTGCAGGGCTGGTTTTATTTCAGTCCTGGATGCCTCGGCAAAGTTTGATTTATGTGGAAGGCAGAAAAGGATTTAATATTCCGTTTGGAAGGAATTGTGGCTTGGCTTAATTAATTACAGGGTAAAGATGCTGTTGTTGAAGGCAGCTCTTTAAAGTGTTTATCCTGCACTCCACACCTGCATTTCCAGGCAAACCTGGGCGCTGGAAAGCACAGCCTGAAATTACAGGCCAAAGGCCTTTCCTAAACACAGAAATAGCAGAGGAAGGGATTTTCATGGATTGATTTATGAAATCAAATGATGAAAGGTGCTGAAACCGGCGTGGGCTCCTAGAGATTTCCATTACATTGCTCCAAAAATAGGCATTTCTTTTGAACAGCTGGCTGGGGCCATTCTGCATTTATGAATATGAACGGATCCGGTGTGGGGTTTTGCATCGCTTCAGTGGCACGGGCAGCTCGGTGGAGCCTTGTGCAGGCGCCGGCCGTGGAGCTGCGGTGCAGGGGGCTCCCAGCCGCGCCCCCTTCCCCGCCAGAGCCCGGCAGAGGGACCTGGAAGCAGCTGCTTCATTCCTGGTGGAAAACACCAGCTACGGGCACTGAAGTGCTGCCCGGGAAGGATTAGCATCAATTAGAGAAGCACTTCCTTTAAATAACAAAGCAGCTGGAGTCCTGAAGGATTTGTACTTCTTGGAACGTGTTCCAGGAGTGAAAAGAGCAACAAGTGTGCGCTCCTATTGATTTCTACCTTTGTCTCACCAAAACATATTTTATTGACAAGTGTTCCGTGCTTGTTAAGTGCTAAAGAGTGGGATGGGGCTGCACTAATTAACTGTGGGGATCCCATTAAGGAGAGAGGTCTGGGGTTCACTCTCCTTTCCCACCAGGAATAAATGAATATCTTAATGGATTGCTCATTTATCAGGCTCAGTCCAGGTGCACACCCCGAGCAGGGCTTTCAATAGCCGGGGCGTGGGCACAGGAGCCCTGCTAGTGGGGTGTTGCTAGTGCTGGTCCAGGAGGGAATGGGGTGTTCCAGAAGATCACGTGCCACCCTGGATTTAATACAACTTGGGCTTTTGGATGCTTTTTGGGGTTCCTGCAGTGGGACAGGAGCTCTCTGGGCAGCCGTTTCCGTGGGGGGCTGTTGTTTGGGCTGCCAGCTCGTGGCTGTCCCTCACTGCCACTGTGTGCCCTGTTCCCAGACCATCCACGGCCACAAGGGACCCATCACCGCCGTGGCGTTCGCCCCCGACGGCCGCTACCTGGCCACCTACTCCAACTCCGACAGCCACCTCTGCTTCTGGCAGGTGAGCACACCCGGGGGCTTTGTCCCTTCTTTTCAGGCATTCCCAGCAGGGAGGACATCCCCAGGGAGGGAAGGTCACTGCAGGACTGGGCTTGGAGCAGCCTGGGCTGCTGGAAGGATGAGCCGATCCTCGAAATCCCTCCCAGCCCCGACACAAGGGATTAAACAACCTCTGTGCGGCTCTCAAATGTGACCTCGTGCGCCGGTGATTTTCCCCTTCCGTGTCCTGTTTGGCACGATTATTAATGCAGGAAAATCAGGCACATTAGTCATCCTAAAAGGGTGATTACTCAGGATGATTTAAATTGTGAGAATGTCAGCGGGGCTCACACGCTGCCGGCCCCGATGCTGTGATTTACACCCTGGCGCGGGAGAGCCGGGACAGGGCGCTGCTCGGGATTCAGGGCATGGCAGTGAAACACCCGGGCCTTGCTGGGCACGGAACGCCACGCTTGTGGGAGCGTGGAGGGTTTGGAGCTGGCACCAGCAGTGCTCAGCCTGTTTGCCAAGGGTGGAAGCCAGCAGCTCCCTGGGGGTGTCCCAGGCCGGGTTAGACAGGGCTTGCAGAACCTAGTGGGGCTGGCTGGATGAGCTCGGAGGCGCTTTCCCAGCAGCCCGGCCCCTGGTCCTCAGCGCGGCCTCTGGCTGGGCCGCACGGGCGGGCTCAGGGCGCAGCCCCCGTGCCCTCTGCGCTGGGGGGACCCCCGGGGCCGGGCTGAGCCGGGCTGTGTCCCCAGATGAACACGTCCCTGCTGGGCAGCATCGGCATGCTGAACTCGGCGCCCCAGCTGCGCTGCGTCAAGACGTACCAGGTGCCGCCGGTGCAGCCGGCCTCGCCCGGCTCGCACACCGCGCTGCGCCTGGCGCGCCTCATCTGGACCTCCAACCGCAACATCATCCTCATGGCCCACGACGGCAGGGAGCACCGCTTCATGGTCTAGGTGAGGGCAGGGGGCACCGCTTCATGGTCTGGGTGAGGGCAGGGGGCACGGCTGCACGGTCTGGGTGAGGGCAGGGGGCACAGGGAACATGGTCTGGGTGAGGGCAGGGGGCACAGGGAGCACGGTCTGGGTGAGGGCAGGGGGCACCGCTTCATGGTCTGGGTGAGGGCAGGGAGCAGGGGGCACCGCTTCATGGTCTGGGTGAGGGCAGGGGGCACCGCTTCACGGTCTGGGTGAGGGCAGGGAGCAGGGGGCACCGCTTCATGGTCTAGGTGAGGGCAGGGGGCACGGCTGCACGGTCTGGGTGAGGGCAGGGGGCACCGCTTCATGGTCTGGGTGAGGGCAGGGGGCACAGTCTGGGTGAGGGCAGGGGGCACCGCTTCATGGTCTGGGTGAGTGTGGGCACAGGGGGCACAGAGAGCACGGTCTGGGTGAGGGCAGGGAGCACCATTTCATGGTCTGGGTGAGGGCAGGGGGCACGGCTGCACGGTCCGGGTGAGTGTGGGCACAGGGAGCCGTGCCAGAACTGTGCCAGAGAGCACCAGGACCTGGGAAGGGCCTGCCAGCTTCTGAGGGGCTCAGCCAGGATCTGAGGGGCTCATGCCCAGATCTGAGGGAGCCCTGCCCAGATCTGAGAGAGCCCTGCCCGGGTCCGAGGGGCTCACCCAGGGTCCGAGGGAGCCCTGCCCGGGTCCGAGGGGCTGAGCCCACCCCTGCCGGCCGGCCGGGGGCACTGAGAGCCTTTCCGTGCCCCCAGCAGGAGGAGGGCGGGAGCGGGAGCGGGAGCAGGAGCGGGAGCAGGAGCGGGAGCAGCTCCTCCCGAAGGCGGCTGAGCCCGGCCCCGCGCGCTGGATGTCACCCGACCCCTTTTCCCCGCGGAGCCTCCCAGAATGCCAGTGTTTACCGAAAAGGCTCCTGTTTACATGGACACGCTCCTGGTGACCGCGGAGTGCCGCCCCAGAGCCGGGTACCGGCCTGGGAATGGGGCTGGAATGCGCCGATCCCGAGGCTCTTCCTCAGGGGATTGGAAGTGCTGCTGTGCCCAGGCCCCAAGGATAAATGATAGTCCACGTGTAAATAAATAATTTAAAAATCCTGTTCGGTGGCAGACTTGGGGAAAAGCAGTATTTATGTAGAAAGGTGGGTTTTGCCACCAGTGCAGGTATTTATTTAAATAAAGGACAAAGGGGGCCATTGTGAATGGAAAAAATGATCGAAATTATGGAAAAAATGAATTGTTGACTGGATGTACTGAAATATTTCCTTCAGTAGGAATATTCCTGTGTGACACTCGCTGTGACTGTGTTTCCTTCTTACATATCTGATTCTGTGGAATATTTTGTGTGAAATTTTCTGTTTACTGCTCATGGGAAAGAAGAAATATCTCTCGAATCGTTTTATTTCAGTATCTCTGTTTGTGCGGCTTTTCCTTGGCTGCAGAGCTCGCACCTGAGCCTGGCACTACCTGCTGAGCTAAACGTGGCACTTGTTCCAAAAATGAAGGAATTCATTTTGCACATGGCTCTGAAAGAGGAAATAAACGTGTCCCGTTCCGCCTGGGGTGGTGTGTGTAGTGCCCGGGTGGGATTGGCAGCCCAGGAGCTCCATGTCCATGTGCTGCTCCGCTCAGGAGGCGCAGCGCCTGGGCACGGTTAACCCAAGCTTTGCTGGCTCTGTGCCAGGGCTGTGCCCATCCCTGCTGCCAGCTTGGCTCTGTGCCAGGGCTGTGCCCATCCCTGCTGCCAGCTTTGCTGCCCTTGGCGCTGCTTGGCCTCGTCCCTGTCCCTGTCCCTGTCCCTGTCCCTGCCCTGTCCCTGGGGTGAAGGCACCCCGGGCTGGTGCCAGTGTCTGCTCCTCCACCAGCGCTGCCCTCTGGATTAGCATTCCTGGTGTAAGTGTGCGTGTGGAATAAAACTGGACTGAAACGTGCTGGCCTGCCTGGGTGTCAGTGATCTCCTGCTTTGCGCGCTCTTCGGGACTCTGTCACCCTTTTACAAATTTCCCCCCTTCCCTTTGGAATGAGAGCGGAATCCTGGAATGGTTTGGGTTGGAAAGATATTAAGAAATCCTGTAGGAAACTTCACCAGCATTAACACTTTTGTCTGAACAACAACAAAAAACACTCGGGAAAAATCTGGAAGGGAGCCTCCGGTGTGATAAATTGACACTCGGTCCAGCGGTTGCCTGGAGCGCGCTTTGAAGCGGGAGAGGCTCCTGGGGAACTTCCCCCTCTCTCTGATGTCTGAAAATTAAAAATTAATCCGCTATGAAAAATTAAAAGGTGAAACTTTCTGCTCTTTCAGCAGCAGAGCTTTTGGAATGCTGATGTGGGGCTCGGAATGGAGGCTGAGTGACATCTCCGGGAACATCACCGTGGGCTGGCGCATTCTAATATCAGATTTTAATTGATTTTTGTAAATTGGAAACCTGTTTGCAAGGGCTGGAGATGCTTAAAAAGGGGTAAATATTTATTTATTGATGTAAATAACCTTAAACAGGCATTTACTCACTCCTGCAGAGCTACTCACAGTTTACAACGCAGTGGAAGGAGACCGATGCTTCCAGCTTGGAAGTGATGCTGGAATCTGCATCCCTTGCAAGCTTTAATTTGGCTTTTTTATCGGACAATGGATTCAGACAGAAAAGTGGTTAAACTGCACTTGAGTCCGGGAGCAAACAGCAAAGGAGGCGCTGCTGCTGGTGCCTCGAGCGAGCAGGGAGGGGATGGGGAGAGGGGCGGCCAGAGGGGTTTCCTTGGCCCTGTCAGCACAGGATTGTGTTCTGTGGGACACGGGGAACGCCTGCGCTCCCGAGGAGAGCAGACCCGAGCAGAGCAGCCTGTGCGTGTAGGGGGGGACGCTGCTGAGCGGGAAGGAGTGGCAGCGAGTGGGAGCAGAGCCCCATGCCATGTGTGCAGTGCGGGCACAGCCGGGTCCCTGCCCGGGGATGCCCGGCAGCCGTGGGGAGCGCAGAGATGAGCTCCCATCAAGGGCACTGGCGTGGAAAATGGGGAAGGTTTAGGGTCAGGTCGCACACGGTCCCGGGGAAGCTCTGCCAGGGGAGATGGGAAGAGCTGCAGCCGCCTCGGCTGTGATTGCTGCTTTCAGAGTCCATTTTCTGTGGGCTTCAGTCGTCCAGAGCCATCCCCTGCTCCTGCAGCACCGGCTCTGGGAGGGGGGTACAGAATCCTGGGCTCCTGGAGTGCTTTGGGTGGAAGGGACCTTAGGGCTCAGCCAGTTCCAGCCACGGGCAGGGACACAGCTCAGGCTAGCAGCTCCCTGCTGGAATTCTGTCAGACACACGGCGGGGGCACTGGGAGGGAGGATAAATGGGACTCACGGGCTCAGAGCCACACGCTGCCTGTCAGGGACAGCTTAGGCATCCCCTCTGCAGGGCTGGGACTCACTCTGTGTGAGGGAGCGAGAGCTGCAGCTCCAGGCCCGCCTGTCCCAACAGCCCAGCAGCACTGGATGGTCCTTCCCAAGGCAAACCGTGCAGGGACCCAGCAGGGGCCGGGTCACCTCCTCCCAGGATGGACCCGGAGCCCACCTGCAGAGGCAGCTGGCAGCAAAGCTTGCCTGGGCAGCACTCCTGGCATGCAGGGAATCCATCCTCTGTGCCTGGGGCCTGGCCTGTGCCATGTGGGTTCCAGCTCAGAGGTCCGAGTCCTGAGGGATTACAAGAGATTAAACACCCTTTTCTCCCAAACCGGAGATTTGGATAGTTAATTGCTCCTGAACTGGGAGCTGGAAATGGTCACCCTCCATCCACACCAGCTTCCTGCTGCTGCTGCTCTCCTTGGCTGTCCCTGCAGGGGAAACACACACGGAGGGTAACAGATATTCCCTCTTTTTGGTAAAACGCTGCATTATTGCACCCAAACTGCTCGGGGCAGCCTCAGCCAAAGGGGGGCCTGAGGGGACAAGGACAGGGAGGCACTGCTGGGGAGGGCACACGGAGCCCTGGCTGGCTGGAATGCCGTGCCCAGGGAGGCACTGCTGGGGGCACACGGAGCCCTGGCTGGTGGAATGCCGTGCCCTGCTGGGGGGGGCACACGGAGCCCTGGATGGCTGGAATGCCGTGCCCGGCTGGGGGGGGCACACGGAGCCCCGGCTGGCTGGAATGCCGTGCCCAGGGAGGCACTGCTGGGGGCACACGGAGCCCTGGCTGGCTGGAATGCCGTGCCCGGCTGGGGAGGGCACACGGAGCCCTGGATGGCTGCAATGCCGTGCCCTGCTGGGGAGGGCACACGGAGCCCCGGCTGGCTGGAATGCCGTGCCCGGCTGGGAAGGGCACACGGAGCCCCGGCTGGCTGGAATGCCGTGCCCTGCTGGGGGGGGCACACGGAGCCCCGGCTGGCTGGAATGCCGTGCCCAGCTGGGAAGGTGCCCAGGGAGCCCCCCCAGCTGCTCCTCGGAGCATCTTGTCCAGCTCTGCTAAGGATTTAAACACCCGTTGGAATTAATCTGCTGGATAAAACCTTTTCTTCATAGTCTTCATTAATCACCCGTCCTTCCCGCAGATCCTTGCAGGAAAATAGATTTTTAAACCTGTCAGCTATGGCTTTGTGGGATTCATTTCGTGCCCGCTCTGTCTGTTCTCCTGCACTGCCGAGGAGGAGGGAGACAATTAAAACCTCCGGGTGCTCATTGCTGCATCGAGCCCGGAGCTGGGAATTATGTAACCCCTGGGTGGGCTGGGCACTAAATACAGAGTTTGGGTCGGGGACCTTGGGTTTCCCGGCAAGCCAGGAGGTTGGCAGGGCTGGAAATCCGTCCCGAGCCGCCTCCCTGGGGCAGCGGGGGTTTGGGAAGGGGCTCGCACTCCTCGCTCATCCCCGGTATCGAGCTCACGGAGGGCCGGTTTCCATCCAAAGCAGCCCCAGCCGCGCCCCGCGGCCCCAGGACCAGCGCGGCGGGCAGCCCTGGGCGGGATCCCGCAGGATGCGGCACCCCGAACCCAGCTCCGCTCCCTCGCTGGCATCAGTAATGGATGGAGGCGGAACTGCAGGGCCCGAGGAGGAAACACTTCCAGGAAAGGCGGCACAGGAGCCCCCGGGGAGGGAGCGCGGCTGTCGCTGCCGAACGGAGCCGGGCAATTAGCGCGGCTCTGCCGGGAAGGGCGGCGGCGCTGCCAGCCTCGGGGAGCTGCTGGGGACGTGCCGGGCACCCCCGGGCACGCAGAGGGACCCGGGACACTCAGAGGGACCCAGGGCACACAGAGCACACAGAGGGACCCAGGGGCACACAGAGGGACCCGGGACACTCAGAGGGAGCCAGGGCACGCAGAGGGACCCAGGGCACTCAGAGGGACCCAGGGCACGCAGGGCACTCAGAGGGACCCAGGGCACACAGAGGGACCCAGGGCACTCAGAGGGACCCAGGGCACCCAGAGCACACAGAGGGACCCAGGGCACTCAGAGGGACCCAGGGCACGCAGGGCACATAGAGACACCCGGGGCACACAGAGGGACCCAGGGCACACAGAGGGACCCGGGACACTCAGAGGGACCCAGGGCACCCAGAGCACACAGAGAGACCCAGGGCACGCAGAGGGACCCAGGGCACACAGAGGGACCCAGGGCACTCAGAGGGACCCAGGGCACACAGGGCACATAGAGAGACCCAGGGCACGCAGAGGGACCCAGGGCACACAGATGGACCCAGGGCATGCAGAGGGACCCAGGGCACACAGAGGGACCCGGGGCACACAGAGGGACCCAGGGCACCCCGAGGGACCCAGGGCACCCCGAGGATGCAGCCGTGGATGAAGCAGCCCTGGCAGAGCAGCAGTGCCGTGCTCTCCCCTGTTCCTGCAGCCGGGCCCGAGTCCAGCCCCAGGCTGAGCTGTTTCCCGTGTTTGAACACGGGCCAAGGGGTAAAATGCCGATTTCTTTAGTCTGTTTAGCCCCCAGGGGAAGGGGAGGGAACAAGGAGCACATTCCTGGCTGTGAGGCTGGGCAGGCCCTGGCACAGGTGCCCAGAGCAGCCCTGGCGGTGCCCCAGGCCGGGCTGGGACAGCGGGACGTGTCCCTGCCATGGCAGAGCTGGCACTGGATGGGCTCTCGGCTCCTCTCCAGCCCACGCCGTGCTGGAATTGTGTGACCTGCAGCGCAGCCCCCGGGCTGGCAGAGCATCACCCCTCGGGGAGGGCTCTGAGGCTGCTCCAGGAGAGACAGGCCCGATCACCCAGCCCGTTCTCCATACGGAGGGATCCATACGCCCGTGACATTTCTAGGACACGCTATTTTTGCCTTGTGAGGGGGCTGGAAACACCAGAGTGCCTTTCAAGAAATGAAAGCACCCTATTTAAGCTGGGAAAATTGCTCTTGCTGATTAACCTGGAGCTTTTGCACGGTGTCTCTGGTGACACAACCGCACCGGGGCTAAGGTGAGGACGGCTGTGGTGGAGCTGCTGGGATTTGCAGTGGGGAAGGGTCTGAAGGGGGTTTGGAAACCTCTCGAGCTGCTCCGTGGGGACGTGTTGGGGTGCTGGAAATGGTCACCCTGAAAAGCAGCCCCCAAAACCAGGGGTCAGAGGCTGCTCCTCAGCAAAGAGCAGCGGGACATGACGGCCTGGAAGTTACAAAAGTAATTCCCTGATGGAAAGCAACCACAGATTTAAGTGCGCAAGGGGGCAAAAAGGCAAAAAATAAATTCCCTAAACTTCTTGTACTTAATTTGCTCCAGAGTCTGCAAAATTTCTCAAGTTCATTGATTATTTTTTTTAATGCAGGAAATTCCATGAAATTTGTGACAATTTTGGGAGGTGAAAACCAGCACATCTCCGGGGGTGCAGATTTAGCTCTTGCAGCCTAGAGACACACCAACTGCAGTGTGGAGAGGCTCCCAGACTTTCTTTCCCTTTCTTTTTTCCCTTTTTTCTCCGTGGGGATAATAATAACAGTGTCAAGGACACCATTCAAGCTGATGCCTGGAGAGCTATTCAGTCCAGGCCTATTTACGGCCATTATAAAATGCCTGTGGATAGTTCAACGACCGATTTTCAAGAGTCTTTCTCTACCTTTTGAAGGCTCAGGAAAATCTATCAAACTGCAGAAATTAAGCTATTTTTCTTCAGGGGAAGAGAAACAGAGCAGGGAGCTTCTCACATTAAAATGCTGCCGTAGATTCCCGATGAATGAAAAATTGCCCGGCATAATAATGAGCCAAGAGATGGATTTTGAAACAGCTCCAAGCCCCTCTGTGGCTCTGTGGCAGCAGCGCTGGGGATTCGGAGGTGCAAGATGGAGCATCTCTGGGAGCTGCTGCTCCCACATCCACGCAGGAGTGAGGGATGCAGCCAGGCCCGGAGCGCCCAGCAGGGCACAGGGACGGAGCATGGAGCTGGGCAGGACAGCTCTGGGCATCAGGGCTGCAGATGGCCTGGGCGGGCACCCAGCGCCACGGGGAGGCTGGGCCTGTCACACACGGCCACGCACCGGTGCCCTGAAGGGCCAAAACCCGCCCAGCGTGTCCTCACTGCCACTGTGCCACCCTCCTGCCTGCTCCAAAACCCGCCCAGCGTGTCCTCACTGTCACTGTGCCACCCTCCTGCCTCCAAACCCGCCCAGCGTGTCCTCACTGCCACTGTGCCACCCTCCTGCCTGCTCCAAAACCCGCCCAGCGTGTCCTCACTGTCACTGTGCCACCCTCCTGCCTCCAAACCCACCCAGTGTGTCCTCACTGCCACTGTGCCACCCTCCTGCCTCCAAAACACACCCAGTGTGTCCTCACTGCCACCCTCCTGCCTCCAAAACCCACCCAGTGTGTCCTCACTGCCACCCTCCTGCCTCCAAAACCCACCCAGCGTGTCCTCACTGCCACCCTCCTGCCTCCAAAACCCGCCCAGCGTGTCCTCACTGTCACTGTGCCACCCTCCTGCCTCCAAACCCACCCAGCGTGTCCTCACTGTCACTGTGCCATCCTCCTGCCTCCAAACCCACCCAGTGTGTCCTCACTGTCACTGTGCCACCCTCCTGCCTCCAAACCCACCCAGCGTGTCCTCACTGTCACTGTGCCATCCTCCTGCCTGCTCCAAAACCCACCCAGCGTGTCCTCACTGCCACCCTGCCATCCTCCTGCCTGCTCCAAAACCCACCCAGCGTGTCCTCACTGCCACCCTGCCACCCTCCTGCCTCCAAACCCACCCAGTGTGTCCTCACTGTCACTGTGCCATCCTCCTGCCTCCAAACCCACCCAGTGTGTCCTCACTGTCACTGTGCCACCCTCCTGCCTCCAAACCCACCCAGTGTGTCCTCACTGTCACTGTGCCACCCTCCTGCCTGCTCCAAACCCACCCAGCGTGTCCTCACTGCCACCCTGCCATCCTCCTGCCTCCAAACCCACCCAGTGTGTCCTCACTGCCACCCTGCCACCCTCCTGCCTCTAAACCCACCCAGCGTGTCCTCACTGTCACTGTGCCACCCTCCTGCCTCCAAAACCCACCCAGCGTGTCCTCACTGCCACCCTGCCATCCTCCTGCCTCCAAACCCACCCAGTGTATCCTCACTGTCACTGTGCCACCCTGCCTCCAAACCCACCCAGCGTGTCCTCACTGCCACCCTCCTGCCTCCAAAACCCGCCCAGCGTGTCCTCACTGCCACCCTGCCACCCTCCTGCCTCCAAAACCCACCCAGTGTGTCCTCATTGCCACGGTGCCATCCTCCTGCCTCCAAAACCCACCCAGCGTGTCCTCACTGTCACTGTGCCACCCTCCTGCCTCCAAACCCACCCAGTGTGTCCTCACTGTCACTGTGCCATCCTCCTGCCTGCTCCAAAACCCACCCAGCGTGTCCTCACTGCCACCCTGCCACCCTCCTGCCTCCAAAACCCACCCAGCGTGTCCTCACTGTCACTGTGCCACCCTCCTGCCTCCAAACCCACCCAGTGTGTCCTCACTGTCACTGTGCCACCCTCCTGCCTGCTCCAGCCCCTCAGTGTGTCCTCACTGCCACCGTGCCACCCTCCTGCCTGCTCCAGCCCCTCACCTGCGTCCCTGGAAAGCAGCACTCGGAGCAGCTCGCTCTGGGAAATGGGGGTTTGAGTGCTGTGTGCTGATTCTCACACACCAAAACCAATCCAAGCAGCTCTCCCCCAGGTGGGCTCCCAGCACGGCCTGGTTCTCAAAGCCATCCCAACCCACCAATGGAGCCCGCTGGCTTTTCCAAAGCCTGCAGTTCATTTCACTGAGTGGGAAGCGCGTTTATTTTTCCCTCCCGAGATGCCAGCTCCCTCCCGTGTGTAGCCACAGAGCATCGTCTCCCCACGCTGCGGGCAGAGCCCAGGCCTCTCCCCAACGCTCCAAGGCCGTGTCCTTGCCCTGGGAGCAGCACGTGCTCCCCCAGCTCTGCTCCCGCCCTGTTCCCTGGGAGCCGAGCCCCACGCCCGCCCGGCTCCGCCCGGCTGCCAGGGAGCTGGGGAGAGCTCCCTGCTGACCCTTCTTCTCGCCTCTGCTCGTGCCCTCCGGAGCTGAGGGCTGCAGGGGCACCCCAGGGTGAGGGCACATCCCCGGCCGCCTCCGAGGGCCAGCTGGGAGCTGCCATGGTGCCGCCGTCCTGCCCTGCCCTGCCCTGCCGAGGGGGATGCCCTGCCCTGCTGTCCTGCACCTGCCCTGCTGTCCTGCACCCCAGCCCTGCCGAGGGGGATGCCCTGCCCCTCCCTGCCCCAGCCCTGCCGAGGGGGATGCCCTGCCCCTCCCTGCCCTGCCCCTGCCCTGCCCTGCCCTGCCCCTGCCCTGCTGTCCTGCACCCCAGCCCTGCCGAGGGGGATGCCCTGCCCTGCCCTGCCCTGCCCTGCCCTGCCCCTGCCCTGCTGTCCTGCACCCCAGCCCTGCCGAGGGGGATGCCCTGCCCTGCCCTGCTGTCCTGCACCCCAGCCCTGCCCTGCCCTGCCCTGCCCTGCCCCAGCCCTGCCCTGCCCTGCCCTGCCCTGCCCCTGCCCTGCTGTCCTGCACCCCAGCCCTGCCGAGGGCGATGCCCTGCCCCTCCCTGCCCCTCACATCCTGCTTTCAGGGCCTGCTTTCAGATCCCCTCCGTTCCCAGCGTGCCCCCCATGCCAGGTTCCCTTTTGTGCTCTCCATCGATTGTGTCTGCCCGAGCCCCCGGTCTGTACACGGGAATATGAATAAATGATGCCCTGGGCGTGGAGGGGATTTGGAGCTGCCACGTGCTCCTGGGGTAAAACCCTTCCCTTCCAACAGCCTGAGCCACTCCTGCACTTTCTTTTCTGCTGCCGAGGCTTTTGCTTCCCGTTAGAGCAGGAGCTGTGTCCAAGGCGCTCCCGAGGGACGAGAGCTCGGCTGCTGAGTTTCCAGGGCTGACACGACGCTGTCAGTGCTCCAGGACCCTCTGCTGCGGGGTGGGGCTGCAAGGCAGGGCTTGGTTCGCAGCCGCGAGGAGGGACCGGGGAAATGCCGGCCCCTCTGCGGGGGCAGCGTGCCCGGGCCGTGCCCGGCGTTTGCTCCCTGCTGGGGCACAGCAGAGGTGCCCAGCGCAGGTGCCAGGGGATGACGGAACACACCTGGGGCACACCGCACGGCTCGGAGGCTCCAGCACCTCCGATGCCCACACTCTGACCTGGAAGGACAGGGAAAGCCCTTGGCGGAATGTCACCGTCCCCAGGGAGGAGCAGGACAGTCCGGAATGTCACTGTCCCCAGGGAGGAGCAGGACAGTCCTCAATGTCACCGTCCCCAGGGAGGAGCAGGACAGTCCTCAATGTCACCGTCCCCAGGGAGGAGCAGGACAGTCCGGAATGTCACTGTCCCCAGGGAGGAGCAGGGCAGCCAGGGCAGCCCGGAATGTCACTGTCCCCAGGGAGGAGCAGGACAGTCCTCAATGTCACCGTCCCCAGGGAGGAGCAGGACAGTCCGGAATGTCACTGTCCCCAGGGAGGAGCAGGGCAGCCAGGGCAGCCCGGAATGTCACTGTCCCCAGGGAGGAGCAGGACAGTCCGGAATGTCACTGTCCCCAGGGAGGAGCAGGGCAGCCAGGGCAGCCCGGAATGTCACTGTCCCCAGGGAGGAGCAGGACAGTCCGGAATGTCACTGTCCCCAGGGAGGAGCAGGAGCAGCCAGGGCAGCCCGGAATGTCACTGTCCCCAGGGAGGAGCAGGGCAGCCCGGAATGTCACTGTCCCCAGGGAGGAGCAGGGCAGCCAGGGCAGCCCGGAATGTCACTGTCCCCAGGGAGGAGCAGGAGCAGGAGCAGGAGCAGGAGCAGCCCTCCCTCCTCCTCCTCGGCCCAGCCCAGCCCCGGAGCGGCGCTGCCCGAGCTGGCGGTGCCGGGCGGAGGCTCAGGCGTGGCCGCGGCGCTCCGGGCCCCTGGCACACCCCGGCAGCCCCGGCAGCCCCGGCAGTCCCGGCAGCCCCGGCAGCCCCGGCAGCCCCGGCACACCCCGGCAGTCCCGGCAGCCCGGCAGCCCCGGCAGCCCCCGGCAGCCCCCGGCAGCTCCCGGCAGCCCCGGCACACCCCGGCAGCCCCGGCACACCCCGGCAGTCCCTGGCACACCCCGGCACACCCCGGCAGCCCCCGGCAGCCCCCCTGGCAGCCCCACACCCTGGCACACCCCTGGCAGCCCCCGGCAGCCCCGGCAGCCCCAGGCAGCCCCCGGCAGCCCCAGCAGCCCCCCGGCAGCCCCCGGCAGCCCCCGGCAGCCCCAGCCCCCGGCAGCCCCGGCAGCCCCTGGCAGCCCCCGGCAGCCCCCTGGCAGCCCCCCGGCAGCCCCGGCAGCCCCCGGCAGCCCCCGGCAGCCCCGGCACACCCCGGCAGCCCCCGGCAGCCCCTGGCACACCCCGGCAGCCCCGGCAGCCCCGGCAGCCCCGGCACACCCCGGCAGCCCCGGCAGCCCCCGGCAGCCCCGGCACACCCTGGCACACCCCGGCACACCCCGGCAGCCCCCGGCAGCCCCTGGTACACCCCGGCAGCCCCCGGCAGTCCCTGGTACACCCCGGCAGCCCCCGGCAGTCCCTGGTACACCCCGGCAGCCCCGGCAGCCTCGGCAGCCCCTGGCACACTCCGGCACACCCCGGCAGCCCCGGCAGCCCCCGGCAGCCCCTGGCACACCCCGGCACACCCCGGCAGCCCCGGCAGCCCCGGCAGCCCCTGGCACACCCCGGCAGCCCCGCGGGACGCGGCGGGACAGCACGGTCCCCGCGGGCAGCAGCTGCCCGCTCCCGTGGGAAAGGCGCCGGGCCGGCCCCGCGCCGCTGCCGCGGCCGCAGCACTTTGTTCTTTGTGAGAAGCGGGAGCCGCGGCCGCTCTTTGTGCCGCCGATTTGAATTTGACCCTTTCCAACACCAAAAATCGATATTCCCGGGGAGAAGCAGTGGGCGCTATTTTTCCAAGGCCTGTTTACAGCGGAGCGGTCCTCGAGGCAGATGTTATCTCGCGCGGACTTTACCAAATTTTACAAAGCATTTTCTGAGCACATAATGACAGTATTATCTTTGTCCACCTGCTGAGAGGAGCGGTGGGCTCACAATAAATATCGGCTTCCGAGACGGGCGAGTCAGAGTCCGTCTTATCTGTCCAGATGGGGGGAAAAAAGGGCCCTAATTTACATCCCAGAAAGCACTGGGGTGTGACAGAGGTCATCGGCTGACACTGTACCCTCGGCTGGGATGAAAAATATATGAGCCGAGGCGGCGTTGTGTGAGGGGGAGCCGGTCCCCCGCAGCACCTGAGCCGCGGCGCTCCCCGGCTGGCAGAGAGCGCCCGGCCCCCCGGGCTCCCCCCAGGGCCGGGGCTCACGCAGCCCCTGCGCCCTCAGGAAGCGCCTCCGGCACTGGCAGCGAAGGTGGCAGCGCGCCCGCGGCTCTGGCTCCAGGTGCCACCTCCCGCCCGCAGCCTCTCCTGGCTGGGCGGCTCCCTCCTTTCCTTCCATTCCCAGGACCTTTTCTGGGTTTTACAAATAGCCCGCAATTAGCCAGTTAATGAGCTAATGAGGGGATTCTTGCCAGCTTCCCTCTCATCTGGGAGCCCACAGGATCCTGCCTGCTCAGCGTCTCAGCAGCAGATCCCGGGGCATCCCGGGGGGCACAGCCCATTACGGAGTGACAGATTCCCGAATTAGCCATCAGATCCAGGTACACGGCCCTGAATTAGCCAAGGCACGCGTGATGCCGAGCTGGCACCCCAGGAGCTCAGCCAAACCAGGGCTGGGGGCTCTGCTCCAAGGGGCCAGGGAGGCTCTGGCGGCTGCGGTGTCACTGAGGAGCCTGTCCCACTGCCCCGCCAAAATGGCAAAGAAAAATGCGTGCGGAGCCAGGAGGGAATATAAAATCATTAACACAGCGCCTAATACAGTGGGAGAAATGTCAGTGGGGACGCTGAGCTAATGGGCTAGTCTCCTCCAGAATGTTATTATCTCTGAAGTTTTAAATCATGCATCACCCTCGGATCCCCGTGTCCCTCCTGCCGTCAGTCCGTGATTCCCGGCCCAGCACGAGGAAGGGGGAAATCAGAGACACTCACCCTTGTCTACAGGTAGTGATTGAGCTAAGATTTATTTATTAGTCAGGCTGTGATTGATTTAGAGGAGATTTGCTGGCTGGAGTTAATTACAAGCAATAACTGCCTGCTCTGGCTGCCCGGGAAGCGTGGCTGCCGCCGCGGGCACATCCCGGTCAGTGCCCGCTGGGACAGCTACCTGGGGCGCCTAAAGCCCAGGGCATTCACCTTGTTTGGTCCACGGCCTGCCCCTGGAAGTGCTCGAGGCCAGGAGGAACAGGGGGCAGGAAAGGGAGCGGAGGAACGGCCGCACTGCCCAGGCCCTGCCCTGTGCCCAGCTGTCCCTCCCTGCCTGCTCGGGCCTGTGCTGCCCTGTGAGGGTGCAAGTGCCTGTGGGGCCGAATTGTTCGGGAGCCAAACACACTGGGGCACAAATGGCTCCTCCAGTGGGAAAGGAACAAACCGCCTAAAAAACCCCAAACAAGTAAAAAACCCCAATTCAGTAGAGAACCCAAAGCAAGCTCTTTAAATTTCATCTCCCAAGGCAAACCCTTTACTGTCAAGCGGCAGTCCCAGGGTTTTTGTGCTCATGATCACCCTATAAAGCCCCTGCTAGAAGGATGTTTCCTGCCTGGCACTGGGGTTTGTCATGGAAAAGCTGACCCAGCCAAGAGGGAGCTGGGAAAACGTCCTGCCATGAGCATTCCAGGGGCACTGCTGTGCTGGCACAAGTGGCACAGACTGAGGGTGCCCCAGGTCCCCCCAGGACCAGTCTCTGCCCCTCTGCCGGCTCTCAGGGTGTTAATGAATGAATGAATTAATTAATTAATTAATTAATAGTCTCTCCCTCGTTGGTTGTTTGGGTCAGGCTCCCCGTGCCCATCACAGTGAGAGCACCCCGGGGAGCCCTTTGTTCCGCAGAGGTGAAAAATTGTACCCACAAAAAGAGTTCCCCCTGCGATCAATTCCCTCTAACAACTTTATTGATTAGCTGCAGTAACATCTCCCATTTATTAATTATGAAGAAGATGTTCCAGTGATTGCTTGAAGTTAACTGTTGTGCTTTCCCTCTGCCCTCAGGCCCCAGCCCAGCCAGCACTGCCCAGAGTGGCGTCCTCATCCCTGGAGGGACTCAAAGCTCTGGGGATGTGGCACTTGGGGACACGGGCCAGTGGTGGCCCTGGCAGTGCTGGGGGAGTCTCAGTGAACTTGGAGGGCTTTCCCAGCCTGTAGGGATTCTGTAATTCCTCTGTGCCCTGTTCCAGGATGCCAGAGCCATGGGTTTGTGTCCCTGCAGCACTGGCACCAGAGGGGTGCTCTGTCCCAGCTCCTGTGCACAGGGGATGTCTCCATGGCTTTGGCAGCTTGGAGTTACTGACAGCAGAGGTGACAGTGCCAGCACTGGGACCAGGAGTCCCACACGGGGAAGGGAGGCTCAGAATCTCAGAATCACAGAATTTCTAGGTTGGAAGAGACCTTCAAGATCATCGAGTCCAACCTGTGTTCTAACACCTCGACTAGATCATGGCACCAAGTGCCACATCCAGAGTCTGGGGTGGTTTCAACAGCCCAAAGGAGAGATTGTCCACCTCCTTTGCTGTGGAGCTTTTCCAGGCAATGTGCCCAAATCCAGCCTGGCAAGGGGCTGCTCCCACCTCTGCTCCAGCCTCAGGAACACGCCACCCCAAAACCCCGATGTCACCAGGGCTGAGGGGGCTCGTAAGCCACGTTCACACCGTGAATTCAATGAAGGAGTCAAGCGAGGGCAAGGGAGCCCAGGAGCGAGCTGGAAGCAGGGGTAGGGAAGGCAAAGGAAGGTCAGAAAGAGGGTAATTAAGGAAATGCAGCAAAGAGAAATTATACAAGAGAGGATTAGAAATGTACAATTGGTGTCGCTACCCGGGGCCATAAATCACCCGCGGTGGAAGGAGCTGCTGAAGGAAGCCCAGGGTGATGCTGGACTGATTATGAGTTTGAAATATGGCACGTTGGCAAAAAATCCACGGCGATTTATCTTCTGTCACCAACCATCCCGGGAAGGTGGCAGCCATCCCCACACAGCTCTTCTGAGACTGAAATTCCGGTGCTGAATTGATTTCTGAGCCTGCCAGCCTGCATTCGTCTGAGCGGGTAACAAATAACACAGGGAGGGAAAAATTGGGAAATCAAAGAGATCACAGTCACGGCAAAACAAATGGATGGGGGGCAGGATAGGGATTTGGATACCTCAGACTCTATTTACACCCTGCAAGCAAACAGAACGCCAAATAAGCCTTTAACGTGGTGTCCTGGATATGTAAAGATTGAATAACTCAGATTTGCAGTCCTACCCACACAGAGTGCTTGCCAGCCCGAGAGAAGGCTGAAAATCCATACTTTTAGCAAATATCTAGGTCTAAAAATAAGAGGGGGATACAAATCCTAGCAACGCAGAGGGGTTGGTTGGGAGGTGAATGAAATCTCTGCATTAAAATATGAACACGGCTGTAACTACAAACCCGATCCCAGCCTCCCAAAGCCCCCCATGGGCACAGGGCTGGGAGCCAGCCAGGAGGGCCTGGGGGGGCTGGAGGTGCTGCAGTGCCGGTGGGAGGCAAAGCAGGAGCCTGAGAAAAGCTCCAGAAGGCTCTGCCGGCAGGAAGCATCAACCAAAAATAGGCAGCGGCAGGAATCAAGCCGAGAGCGGGGAAAATGGAGACGGCGATCAATACCTGGAGGCCAGAAACACAGAGCATGTGAACAGGTTTTATTCCTGACCTGTGCTGCCGGGGCTGAGCTGAAAACCTGATTTCTCTTAGACAATTCACAGGCATAGTTCAGAAATGACTAAAAATGAAGCATGTAAATGAGGGCATTGGCTGCAAGGTGTCCCTGTGCCTTTAGCACTCCTGAGCGGCCGCCGGAGGCTGGATGGGGGTCCTGGCACAGGCAAAGGGGACCCTGGGGCATCTCTGCCCCACCACATGGGCACAGCCCAGTTCAGGGCCCAGGGAATGTGCCCCTGTCCCCAGACACTGCCTGCTGCTGCTGCTGCTGCCCTGAGGGTGCTGGAGGGGGTCTGGGCCATCCAGAGTGGATGGCAAACATCCATTCTCCAGCTCCTGCGTGGTGACAATGGCATGAGCAGGGAAGAGCTCAGGGCTGGACATGCATCATCCCGCAGACAATAACCCCAGCACGGGGCTTGCTCCTGAGCACCTGGAGCAGCCCCACTCCCACAGCAGGCCCAGAGCTCCAGACTGGGATCCCACAGCCTCGCCAGGACACTTCACCACCTCACCACCGGGAGAACTGCCCCCATTTCCTAAAAATATTGACCTACTTGCCCTTGCAGTGCATTTCCCCGTGAGAGCCCAACAGCAGTGCAGCACCTCAGCTTTGCTGCTGCCCCCCTTCCACCCTGGGACACAAGGAGGTCACGGGAGCGGCTCCTTTGGGATGGCCACGGCCTCGCTGCCATGGGATTAGAGCCAGGCAGTCCCAGGGCCCAGGGTCCTCCCCAGGCACGGGAGTCCTGCTGGAAAACAGATGGTGAGGAAAATGATTGGAGGAGGAGATTAATAATAACACTGATAGAAAACCAGATCGAAGGGATCAGGGCGTAGCAGAGGGGCTGAGCGATAATTTGGTGCCTTGTGGGAAATGAGGGGGACAGATGCTTGCCTAAATTTGGGGATTAGGTTTTGTAGCCTAAAGAAGATAATAAATGAAATGATTATGGCATTAAAGTGCTGGTCCCTGTGGACAGGCAGACTGGGAAGAGCCTTGGCATTAAGAGCCAGGGATGAGGGGACAGGTCAGTTTTAGGGCACCCTACCAAAGGTCATCTCCTGTCTGCTGAGAGCTGCTTTAGCCCAGGGGAAATTCCTCCTTCAGGGGATCTGTGGAGCACAGGACAAGGATCCTGTGGCCACGATTTTCCAGGGAAGTTTAGCAAAACAAAACCAACATTTTTTTTTTTGTATCTGGCTCATGCACTTATCTGGGCTTTGGCAAAGTCATGGCATTTCAGTGGGACAGAGTTCCAGGCCATCTTACCGGGGTGGCTGCGAGGGCAAGGATGAGTGCAGCCACCCAGCCCAGGCTGCACTGGCAGGGGCACCCTCAGCCCAGCCGGCTCCTCCCCACACTCAGAGCTGCCCTGAACAAAGAGGTGCTTTTGTTTCTGGGCATTTTTCCTGGCTTTTGTCCCCAGCCTGGAGCCCGAGGGGCACCGGCGCTGACCCGGCTGGGACCCCAGCCCGTTTAGGGGTGCCTGGGGCGGACGGCGCTGGCCCGGCTCCGCAGGGACCATGCCTTGATGCCCCTCGCTCTCGCTGGGAGGGTAATCGGCGCTCGGGCCGAGATGGAGATGGGCGCTGGCCCGGCTCCGCAGGGACCATGCCTGATGCCCCGCCTCTCCCTGGGAGGGTAATTGGCGCTCGGGCCGGGATGGAGATGGGCGCTGGCCCGGCTCCGCAGGGACCATGCCTTGATGCCCCTCGCTCTCCCTGGGAGGGTAATTGGCGCTCGGGCCGGGATGGAGATGGGCGCTGGCCCGGCTCCGCAGGGACCATGCCTTGATGCCCCTCGCTCTCGCTGGGAGGGTAATTGGCGCTCGGGCCGGGATGGAGATGGGCGCTGGCCCGGCTCCGCAGGGACCATGCCTGGATGCCCCTCGCTCTCCTGGGAGGGTAATCGGCGCTCGGGCCGGGATGGAGATGGGCGCTGCCTGGGCTCCGTGCGCTGCGGCCCCGCCGTTTATCCGCGCTGCAGTTAAAGAGTTTCCCACGGAGAAGTGGCTAATGACGGCCCCAGAAGATGAGCAGGGAGGAGGCGGTGCAGCCGCAGCAGCCGGGAGAGGGAAGCGGCGTGGGAGAGCCCCGGGGCCGGGCGAGCAGGAGGAGGAGGAGGAGGAGGAGGAGGAGAGGGAAGTGCTTTACGAGGGGAGCCTCTCCTCTCCCCCACAAATATCTAAAAACTATTAATTTCGGGCAGCAGCTAGGAAGATATACATGAAAGGGAAATTGATTTCTATTTAAATGGTATGTTTTCATCACCTTTTTTCAGAGCACGAACATTCATCTCTGAGTACCTGTGCTAATTGATTTCAAATGCAATTCAACACAATCACTGTAGAATAATAAATCTGGGGGCCAAGAAGGGAAAGGAGGGAGATCAGGGACGGCTGGGAGAGGCAGAGCCGGCGGCCACAAGGAGCAGTGACAGGAGGTCCATCCAGCCTGGAAAAGGTGGCACAATCCCATTAGAGCCGTCCTTGGGGGATCAGCGAGGTTTACGGATAACACAACAGGACCTGCTAATCCACATAAACTCTCGGGCAGAGAGATTACGAGGAGGGAGATGGGACACAGCCCGGGAGAGGAGCCAGGGCTGGGAGGGGCTGGCTGGGGTTGGGAGGGACCCTACAGACAGTCCAGTCCCCCCACGCCGTGGGCAGCGACACCTTCCACTGGAGCGGGTTGCTCCAAGCCCGTCCTGAACACCTGCAGGGATGCAGGGATGCGGGGATGCAGGGAGCAGGAGCAGCAGGCAGAGGAGCGGGGCAGGCTGGAGGAGCTGGGGCCGCCAGGAAAAGCTGCAGCTGGAGATCCAGGGTCACCTGCCATGTCCCTGGCAGGGACACCGCAGAGGAGATCGCTCCGCGAGCAACAGCTCGGAAAAACATCCAGCTTTTAGGTGTTTGTCCTCAAATAAATAATGGAACATGATACCCAAAAAGCTGCTGTGGGAAAGTGGGCTAATGGAAGGCCTGGGTAAATGCAGGTGAGGCGGAGGGGAGCTGCTCCTGCCTCAGCATGGGGCACTTGTAGCCAGATATTGCAGCGCTCCAGCCTGTTGTGGTACTCAGGGCTCGAGAGGATGCTGGAAACTGGGGAGAGAACAGAAAATAGCCATAAAAATTACCTGCAGCCAGAAAGACACTGCACAGCGAGCAGCTGAAAGAGCCTGACATGTTTAGCTCATCAAGGAGAGAGGGGAAAATGCCCTGATAGCTGGATATGGGAACTTGTGCAGGAAAAATGATGGGATAACAAGGCACCTTTAACCTGAGGCTGCTCCATGAGGAAAGAGCCCAGACTGGAGCTGGGGGAAGCTGTGCAAGCCCTTCCCCACTGACACAGGCACACGCTCTTGGGTGCAGGGAGGATTAGGGAGTGAAATTCCAAGGCCTTTGGTAAATGAGCAGCGTGTGAATTCAGTGTGGCACTGTAGGATAAAGCTCAATAGCAGCATTCGTATGGAGTCAGCCCCAGGTTCCCTGGCTGGTTTGGCTCCCAGCTAATCCCAGCCATTCCACACATCACTGGGAAGGGAAGGGGATGCATGTGGACACTGCCCAAATGGAGGCGATGCTGCGAATTCTCTGTTCTTTTGCTCTCTCCACTGCTGGGACAGACAGGCATTTTTGCTGGACTTCTCTGAAGCAGTTTTTGTGGATATCATCTTTTTCCAGGACGTGTAACCTTGCCAGGGAGAGGGTTAGAGCTCCAAACCCACCTCCAAACCACTTGGAGCTCTTATATCGATGCAGCTGGGACTGTAAGCAAAATAAACCCAGTGAAATAATGGCCAGTGGACAGGCAGAGACCGTGGAAAGGATATTGATTGGAACAGGGTCTCTTTTCTGCACAGCACAGTGAGCTCCAGAGGGCTGAGCTTCAGGTAATTTCTAGCAAATAATGTGTTGTACACTGTTATTTGTGGATCCTGGAAATCAAACTGGAGCATCCGGGGCTCTTGTCTGACAAGTCCCTGTAGCTAGAGCCAGTGGCCGGTGCCTTGAGAGAGGAATGAAAGCAGCAAACCAGAAATAAATGGGAATGAAATAAACCCAGCATTCTGGGAGCGGTGGGACACCGGGTGCCCCCCCAGGCCATAGCACCTTCCCCGGGTCTGTATGCAAAGCACCCCGGAGAACCCCAAGGAGGCTGAATGGGATGGAGTCCCCAGGGGCAGAGGGGGAAGGTGGGATGGGCACACGGCCACAGGCGCAGGGGAGAGCCGGGAGCAGCAGCTCCTGCCTGCCATCCCTGTGCCAGGGCCATGGAAATGGGTGTGTTTGTCCATAACATTCACTGGAGCTGCCAGCCCTCGCTGCTGGAGGCTCTGGGGGCAGAAGGGCCGTCAGGAGCCCTGCCTGCCTCCTGCACGGGTAACAAAGAGATTGCAGCCCCGGTTCAGAGGTGGGGAATTTGATAAACTGGCTCATATTTTTAAATGAACAAATGACACTTCATCGTGGCCGTGACAGAGGGCTCGGCGCTGCTTTACAGTAATCTATGCCTTCTTTAACACACGGCTGCGATCCTGGCCGCCGGCAGATGAAGGATGGAGGAGCAGGCAAAAGGTTAATAGAGCATTGGGCCTTTTTTAATTGAAAAAATGACTGAGGGACCATGTAGCAGAGCGAGCAGTAATATTATTACAGGCTGTAAGTACTGTTCCAGAGACTTACTGTTCATCTGGGAGCAGAGTAATGAGCACAGCCGGGCTGCTCCCGCCTCGGCCAGAATGCCGATGGCTCGGCAGCAGGAGCTGGCTGCCTTGGGAAAGGGACAGGATCACCTAAATGTTTGTGTTCCTTCGCAAACGTCGAGTTTCTCCAGGAGAAAGTGCCCTGGGTGGCTGGCAATAGTGATTCCTCCACATGATGCCTCAGCATCGGCGTGCGAGGGGCTCCAGCTGGGCAGGGATTTGTGCTCAAGGACAGAGGCTGCAGGAGCTGACCCAGCCCGTGGCACAGGGCAATCCAGCACAGCTGTGCCCAGCTCAGGAGGGGACAGACCTTTGGAGCACCATGGATGGGCCCTGAGTCCTTCCCTGGCACTGCTGGTGCTGCCTGCTGCCAGTCTGGCACAGGGCACAGCATGGAGCACTCCTGCACCCGAGCATCCCTGGGGCTTCCCTGTGCTGAGCATCCCTGTGCTGGGCATCCCTGTGCTGGGCATCCCTGTGCTGGGCATCCCTGTGCTGGGCATCCCTGCACTGGGACATCCCTGTGCTGAGCATCCCTGTGCTGGGCATCCCTGTGCTGGGCATCCCTGGGGCATCCCTGTGCTGGGCATCCCTGTGCCAGTTCCTGCACCTGAGCATCCCTGTGCTGGGCATCCCTGTGCTGAGCATCCCTGTGCCAGTTCCTGCACCTGAGCATCCCTGTGCTGAGCATCCCTGTGCTGGGCATCCCTGTGCTGGGCATCCCTGTGCCAGTTCCTGCACCTGAGCATCCTTGTGCTAGGCATCCCTGTGCTGAGCATCCCTGGGGCTTCCCTGTGCTGAGCATCCCTGTGCTGAGCATCCCTGTGCCAGTTCCTGCACGGTGCTCCTGCCATGGGTACCCTGGTTGGGATTTACAGCACAGACCACAGCACATCCCGGGCAGCTCCGTGACCCCTGCAGTGCCATCTGCTCCAGAGGTCAGACACAGGGATAAACGGCACATGGGAGAGCCTGCAAGGAGAGAGAGCACGAGGGGGACGGGGATGTCCCGGAGAAGCTGGCAGAGAAGGGGAATGGCAGCAAGGCAGGGAAGCCATCCTGGCAGAGAAGGGGAATGGCAGCAAGGCAGGGAAGCCATCCTGGCAAAGGGAATGGCAGCAAGGCAGGGAAGCCATCCTGGCAGAGAAGGGCAATGGCAGCAAGGCAGGGAAGCCATCCTGGCAGAGAAGGGGAATGGCAGCCAGGCAGGGAAGCCATCCTGGCAGACAAGGGCAATGGCAGCAAGGCAGGGAAGCCATCCTGGCAGAGAAGGGGAATGGCAGCAACGCAGGGAAGCCATCCTGGCAGAGAAGGGGAATGGCAGCAAGGCAGGGAAGCCATCCTGGCAGAGAAGGGCAATGGCAGCAAGGCAGGGAAGCCATCCTGGCAGAGAAGGGCAATGGCAGCAAGGCAGGGAAGCCATCCTGGCAGACAAGGGAATGGCAGCAAGGCAGGGAAGCCATCCTGGCAGACAAGGGCAATGGCAGCAAGGCAGGGAAGCCATCCTGGCAGAGAAGGGCAATGGCAGCAAGGCAAGGCCATCCTGGGGGAAGCCATCCATCCTGGCAGAGAAGGGCAATGGCAGCAAGGCAGGGAAGCCATCCTGGCAGACAAGGGCAATGGCAGCAAGGCAGGGAAGCCATCCTGGCAGAGAAGGGCAATGGCAGCAAGGCAGGGAAGCCATCCTGGCAGACAAAGGGAATGGCAGCAATGCAGGGAAGCCATCCTGGCAGAGAAGGGGAATGGCAGCCAGGCAGGGAAGCCATCCTGGCAGAGAAGGGCAATGGCAGCAAGGCAGGGAAGCCATCCTGGCAGAGAAGGGCAATGGCAGCAAGGCAGGGAAGCCATCCTGGCAGACAAGGGCAATGGCAGCAAGGCAGGGAAGCCATCCTGGCAGACAAGGGGAATGGCAGCAAGGCAGGGAAGCCATCCTGGCAGAGAAGAGCAATGGCAGCAAGGCAGGGAAGCCATCCTGGCAGACAAGGGCAATGGCAGCAAGGCAGGGAAGCCATCCTGGCAGAGAAGGGCAATGGCAGCAAGGCAGGGAAGCCATCCTGGCAGACAAAGGGAATGGCAGCAAGGCAGGGAAGCCATCCTGGCAGACAAGGGCAATGGCAGCAAGGCAGGGAAGCCATCCTGGCGGACAAGGGCAATGGCAGCAAGGCAGGGAAGCCATCCTGGCAAAGGGAATGGCAGCAAGGCAGGGAAGCCATCCTGGCAGACAAGGGCAATGGCAGCCAGGCAGGGAAGCCATCCTGGCAGAGAAGGGAATGGCAGCAATGCAGGGAAGCCATCCTGGCAGAGAAGGCAATGGCAGCAATGCAGGGAAGCCATCCTGGCAGAGAAGGGCAATGGCAGCAAGGCAGGGAAGCCATCCTGGCAGACAAGGGGAATGGCAGCCAGGCAGGGAAGCCATCCTGGCAGAGAAGGGAATGGCAGCAAGGCAGGGAAGCCATCCTGGCAGAGAAGGGGAATGGCAGCAAGGCAGGGAAGCCATCCTGGCAAAGGGAATGGCAGCCAGGCAGGGAAGCCATCCTGGCAGACAAGGGGAATGGCAGCAAGGCAGGGAAGCCATCCTGGCAGAGAAGGGCAATGGCAGCCAGGCAGGGAAGCCATCCTGGCAGAGAAGGGCAATGGCAGCCAGGCAGGGAAGCCATCCTGGCAGACAAGGGGAATGGCAGCCAGGCAGGGAAGCCATCCTGGCAGAGAAGGGCAATGGCAGCAAGGCAGGGAAGCCATCCTGGCAGACAAGGGGAATGGCAGCAAGGCAGGGAAGCCATCCTGGCAGAGAAGGGGAATGGCAGCAAGGCAGGGAAGCCATCCTGGCAGAGAAGGGCAATGGCAGCCAGGCAGGGAAGCCCTCCTCGGAGGGCGATCCCGGAGCAGGGTCAGTGCGGCTCGGCCGAGCGGCGGCGGGCCCAGCGGTGCCGACAGGGCTAATTGATGAGGAATTGCCAGCCGAGCGCTGTGTCATCCCGGGGAGCTGCACTCGGGGCTGGGGAAGCGGGCTGTTAAACAGGCGGTGGCGGCACTTTGGGCTGCCAGGATTTATGCTCCGCGGGAGCAGCCCTATCTGTCATCTGTGAAAAGCCTCATTTACAGAGAGACTCCGTCAGGAAAGGCAATCAGCCTGGAACCTGCTATGCTGGGAATTTATAACTGCTGTGCCAGGAGAGCTCATCCCTCCCTTGGGCAGGAGCCGGGGGAGCTGCCCTGTGCCTGGGCACGGGTGTTTGCTCCCCCAGCGAATCCCCCAGCACCCTCAAAGGGCTCCGGGTCTGGAGAGTGGCACGGCGATGGGGACACCCGGCTGTGGCACGGCTGGCAATGCTTCTGTTGGGAATACACAGACCTATCTCTGATGGGCAAAAGGGAATTCTCATGGAAAAAAGCAGGGGAAAGACAGGCAGGTCTTGCCTCACCTCTGGGCCTGGTGGTGCCCTGGGGCTTTGCCTCTGGTGTGGAGGAGGATTCCCAGGCACGGGAAACCACAGAATCCCAGAACGGTTTGATTTGGAAGGGGTCTTAAAGCCCATGCAGTGCCACCCTTGCCATGGGCAGGGCCACCTTCCCCTGGCCCAAGTGGCTCCAAGCCTCTCCCCACAGGGCAGTGTGGATGTCCTCTCCTTCCCAGGACCCTGGGAGCCCAGCAGGGCACAGCACTGGGGCATCTGCTGCAGTCCCCCACCATGGACCTCAGAATAAAGGCCCTGACCGAGGGATGGATGGCTAACATCATCATTTGTGCTGCATTTTCCTCTCCCGGGGAGGATGAGCTCCAGTTACTCCCATCCATCTCATTCTTTCAAGTCATCTTCATTCTGCAATTTCCCCTCACCCCGAAAAGAGTCAAAGATCGATCCATTTCTTTCCAATTTCAGCTGGGAGAGGGAAGGAGCCTGAGGAGAGGCAGAGGATGCCTTTTGCCTCCCCCAGCACGTGCCTGACCGTGTTTCTCCCGTTCAGAGCGGGAGCACGGCTGGCTGGGTATTGATCCCTCCCTGGGAAGTGCTGCAGCCTGTGCCCTGACCTCCTGCTCACCTGCCAGAGCCAAAACCAGTCAGCTTTGTGTCTCTGCAAGCACAAAGGGGTCTCTTCCCTCAGAAAGGGGAAAGGTGTCCCAGCCGGGACAGCAGCCACTGCCACTCTGCAGCAGCACAGAAAGGCGTAAATCCCGACAGGAGGAGGGTGAGCCCTGCCCAATCCGCAGGGGGGTGTTTGGTCTCAGCTGCTCTGTTTGCACCCAGGGGGGACCCTGAGGATGGCAGCGGGGGACGTGGCACTCAGACCAACACTGGAATTCAGACACCACCACGAAACACCACAGATCCGAACACCTCTGCCCCAGCAGGGTCACTGTGCCACTGAACCCTCACCCCAACACAGCCCCCCCGAGCCCCTTGCCATGCCTGGTAACAAGCCATGCAGGTTTTTGGGTGTCATGCAGCAGGTGTTTAACTATCAGAGACAGGCCTTAATGGCATTTGTGTCCCAGCAGGGAGCAGTCTGAATGCAGTTTGGCTCCAGGAGCCTCCAGCGCTGCCTCCCAAACTCCCTCTCTGATAACAGGTGCTTTACAAACGTTGTTAAACGAGATGGATTCAAAACAGGCCTGGTTTTCCCACCTGATCAATAGATCTGAAAGGAACAATGCCAAATATCTGGAGTTATTGTGCGGCACTGATGGCTGTCAGGACAATGGGCAGAGCAAAGACAAATACACACCTTTGCCTGGGTTATTACTTTAAGCCTGTTATTATCATTATTATGGGTGATTAAAAATCCCATTAATCAGATGCTAAACAGATTAAGCCCTATGAATTAATTTTCTGGAAATAACTAAGATAAACATTCTGTGCAGAGCTCATTTAATGAAATAGAAGCTGTTTATCTGCAAAATTAGGGCTTGAGCTTCAGCTGGAAAAATACAGTGTGGTGTGGGCACGGCGGGCACAGGCTGGAGCCAAGGCCGATTTTTTACCCATTCTAAGTAAAAGAAAAATCTTGCTGTAAGTAATTTATGATACATTACACAAAGAGCTCATTAGTGAGAGCTACAAAATAAAATTACAGTCAGTTAGGAAATAATTCCTTGATTTAGTGTATAAGGAGAGGGGGCTGAAGGGCAGAGGCCCCACGTGCTGCTCCTACTGGCAGTTGAACAAGAGGGTTCTCACCAGCTTTGCCATTAATGATATAGGAAATGAACATGAATTGATTTTTCACGACCCTCTTTCCCTTCCAAAATTATGGAGTTGCCTCTGAGACCAAAATATTGGAACCAATAGGGTAAAGCAGTTTCACTGTGGTGAAGTAAATACGGGAGCCATGCAGATGTGGCAGTGCCCTCATCCTGAAATCATCCAGCTGTTCCTGCTGCTGTCCCAGCCCTGGGCTGACCAACACCCCGATCTGCAGGGCACCGCTGGCTCATTTTCTGTCAAAAGGAGCTTCACATCAGTATCAGCCCCTAAAATGTCACCAGGGACAAGTGGAGCTTCCCTCTGCATCCATTTACAGCCTTCTCCAGAAATTCCCTATGGAATTGTGTCTGTTTTAATAAATGGGTGTGTTTGCTATTGCTGTTGAAAGTTCTGTGTTTGGCCTTTTTAAGTCATTTGATTAGGAAGTAGAGAGAATATTTTAGCAGCAGAGAAGGCTCTCACAATCAGCACTAGGAGGAATAATCCAATTTTCTTGGCAAAGAAGGGCAAGGGTCCTCCTAGGAGGTCAAAGCTCCCTTAGCACAATTAGAACTTTAATTAATGAAATTGGTTGAGCTTCCACCAGCAGAAGCAGCGTATTTGTGGAGCTCAGGGAGTGGAGACAGCAGCTCCCTACTGGCTCTCCTGAGCACACCCCGGGCCCCCAGATGCACCCAGACCCCACCACGCATTCCAGAGATGCAATTTTGGGGCTCTTGGTTGGACATCAAGAGTGAGACTGGCCTCTCCAGCAGCCCTGTGAGGAGCGGCACGACTCACCGTGTGTCGTGCTGTTCAGACATGCTGTCTGCAATTAATATTGCATAATGGCCTCCTGATTCCTAAATTATGTATTTCTCCTTCTCAGCATCGTGTGGTTTTTTTACGGGGTTAATTATTTTCCATCATTCTGCCTTTAGCAACAGTCGTCTTAATTAAGGGGGCCAAGTTCCGCTCTCGTTGCTGCCTGGCAGATCCTAATGAAATCAATGGAGCCGTGCGGTGTAAATGGGAGGGACGCCGGCCCTCCAGTAAAGTAAAACGTTCCCTCTCTTGTTGATTAATGCATAAAATTAACCCAGCCTTAATGTCCAACTCCTGACTGAGTGAATCACTGCAGAGCCCCCTCTCGGGCTGCTTTCCACCAGCAGTTGTGCCCTTGTTCATCCCGTGTGCGCTGCTCTGCCACCTCAGCAGCCCGTCCTGGGTGCCCTGCCTCTGCTTGTGGCTTGGAGAAACACGGCACAGGTCTGCAAGCAAGACTCCAAGTCACTGTCACCTCTCCCTCCAGCGGCTCCAGACAGGGCTGAGCGGGCGGTCCCTGTCCCTTCGCTCCTGCCCAGGGCTCTGCCAGCAGACAGCTGCCCCAAAGCCATGTGCTGTTCTCTTCCAGGGGTCAAACACCCGGGGCAGGGATTTAAATCAGGACCCCCATCCCTGGCAGTGCCTCCTGGCTCACTCCTGCCTCCCCCCTCCCACCCTCGCCTGCTGGCACCAAAAGGGCTGATCCCCAATTATTCCTCCCCGGCTTGCATTTCCTGACAGCCCAACATTAAACCAGGCCCAGGCAGCCATGCAGGGGAGGCTCCAATAAGTGGATGCACATGCAATATTCATGGATGGCTTCAGAATAGTTACAGATCCATCACACTTGGCAGCGGGATGGGGATGGCGTGCTCTCCTAATGCTGGCCTTAAGCACCTTCTTGAACCCGAGCCCTGAGGGTGGATGAGCGCCTGGCACTGCTGGCATGTCCCCATCTGTCCTGCCACAGTCCCTCCCACCTCCGGGGGCAATTTGGGACCTGGGCCTGTGGGCACCCCTGGGCACCCCATGATGTGCTGCTCTTGCACCCAGCTGCAGCTCTGGATAAAGAGCAGGGAAAACAAGGGAGCCACTGGAGCTTAATGCCCTCACTCTGGGAAAGGTTTGTTTACCAGCTCCTGGCCAGCACCACACTGCGGCTCCAAACCTGAGCTCATCCCCCAGGATTAATTTTTACACAATCATTCCGCAGTCTATGATAATCACTCCATAAAAACATGAAGAGATTTGGGATTTTTTCCAGCGTGGAGGATTAGGTCTAAAGACGAGTAATCTGCAGGAAGCTCAGCTGCATGCACACCACTAATCGCTCCTCACTCTTCCCAGCTTTAGCTCTTTCATTAGGATTTTCCACAGTGGGCTGGCTGTATTTGCTGGGGCCGGCTGCCACAGACAGACAGACACATCCCGAGGGATCCGGCCGTGTGCCAGCCCACGGGGCCATGGCAGCAGCCTGGGCGGGTGGCAGCGCCATGAGCCCCTGCAGTGCCACGCATCCCTGTGGTACTGCACATCCCTGTGGTGCCCTCCAACCCCACAGTGCTGGGCACACCTCATCACCTCTTTCTCCGCTACAAACAGGAGCCTCTGGAACAGGCTCCCCACTCTGGGATCTCTCCAGTTTCCTTGGGAAGGAGGTGAAGCAATTGGCACTGGAGACATTAATGCAGCACAACAAACCAGGTGGTGGGATGGTTTTAAAATGCAACAAACTATTAAAGAAATAATGAGCTGAAATCCTGAAGCCTTTAGTAAATTCCTTGTGGTTTAACCAGGTGACGAGTGAATCTTAACCTGGGAACTGGCAATTTCCCTGTTCCAGGGGCACCTGTCTTTGTGTTCTCCTGAGTCCCCAGGAGCTTCCTTCAGCAGCCAGCCTTGCCAGGCCCGGCTTAACTAACCCTGGTCCTGCACTAAAGCAGCAGTGAGTGCAGGAGGTAGCAACACACACCCCAATCCCTCCTCACGGGCACACCAGGACTATTCCCAGAGTGTCCCACTGAGGCTTGGGACTGAACTCCCAAAGATTCCTGATGGGATGTGACCCCATGCCACAATGGCATGAGAGTGAGAGCTCACAGGCTGAAAGAAATCACTGCATGTTTTGGAGTCAGGGAGAGAGACGTGCCCGTTGTGCCCAGCAAGCATTTTTCCAAATATAATTAAAATAAGTACATCTCTACGACGGCTCTGACCACAGGGATAAGGATGCAACGCCAGGTTTTTAAAACAAAATAACGTAAGCACTTAGAAAAGGACTGGAGCAGACTTTGGGTACTTATGTTGAAAATAATTGTCCCAGGAAACCCGATTCAGCAGCCACCCAGGCTGAAAGCACTTAGGCACACGCGGGCAGGCGTTCAACAAAGCATTTAGTGACCCCGGCGCTGCATCAGCAGGAACGCGGGGCTCCGGGCAGGGAGTGACTCAGGCAAACCGCGGGGCTCAGGCGGGCGCGGTCCCGCCCGGATCCCGCCTGGCTCCTGCCAGGGTGCCGCTCCAACCTTACCTGGTCATTGTGGGTCCCGCTGGGATCACACCTGGTTCCAGCCTGAATCCGGCCCAGCCCTCCCTGGGGCCCCAGGCACGCACGGCAGTGTCCCCGCTGTGCCCCGTTTGGCTCCTGCCTCCGTGCTGCTCCCGCTGCCTTGAGGGCCGGGGGTGAGCGCTCCTTAGCCCAGCAGGGCGTCCCAGGAGCCGCCGGAGCTCGCTCCTCACACCCTTCCCCCGGGAATACCTTCGCAGTCCATTCTCCCTGCTAATCCAGCAGCCGAGGAGGGAGAATGCTGGCCGTAATAAATTCATGGATCTTCACACCCCAGCAGGCTGACAAGCACCTGGTTTTAAAGAGACTTTAAAACCACTTGGAGCGCTGTGAGGCAGACCGAGACCCCCTTATGCTTGGAGACCCCAAGCACCAGCTTCAAAGGAGGGAGGGAAATTGCAAAGATAGCCTGGAAAAAGTGGATTTCAGTGGGGGCAAATCTTCAAAGCACAAGTTTCCCGTGCTGTTATAAAGACCGTGTACCTTTTGCATGAATAAGTCAAAAGTGGGAACCTCTCCTAAGCACTCACCCAACCTGACAGGTGGATCCTGTGCTGGGCTGTGAAGTGACCAGTTCTCCTGGATCCTTTTGTGCTTCTCCTCGATGGGACCCATCCCTCCTGCAGTGCCACCCTGCTGCCCAGGGCCTCTGCCCCAGGACAGGGCGTCCATGGGTCTGTCCTCCTGCCCAGCTGAGAGCTGTCACACACGAGGCACATTTCTCCTCGGACAGCCTCAGATCCCAGCTAAGCAGATTTCCTGCCACTGCCCCTGCTGCATTTGCCTGACTTTAGGGCCGGTGTTTCTCACCAGCTGAGGGCTCGGTGCACCTGGGGCTGTCCCAGGACTGCTGGGAAGCTGCTGACAGCCTGGGACACGTCCTTCCAAGCTGGCCCTAGTCCTCAAGGCAGCTTGCAGAGCACCCTGTGGCCCTCCGGCTCCTTGGAGCTGCCCCCAGCCCCGAGCTGCCTAATTGAGGCGGGAGCGGTACCTGGGCCTCCCCGCTCCTGCCGCAGCCTCCGGCGAGCCGAGCTCTGTGTCAATTACAGGAAAATCAATGAAGATACTGTTCAGGACTCCTTTTCACCATTCAGCACGGATGATATCCTTCACTTTCTAGCACTGATTCATTTACTTTCGGCCTCTCCAGGGGCTCCTGACATATTGCTATCTCTGAAGAATCTGAAGCAAGAACTGCCTTTGTTTCCACTGCAACTTGTTGGTGGGGCTGGAGCTCACTGAGGGTCAGGGGAGAGGCTGCAGCACACGGCAGGGTTTAAACATTTCTTACCAAAACACCTTCCCAAGGTCCTCCCAAATCTCTTTTGCATGGGCAGAATCAGGGGGAAAAAGGCTCCAAACGCAGGACCAGAGTGCCATCAATGTCCTCGCTCTGACTGAGCTGTCCCCAAAAGCGGTGACACCGCAGTAGGGCTGCTTCTCTTGTTGGCCATCTTGGATGGGGCTTGGAGCAACCTGGCCCAGTAGAAGGTGTCCATGGCAGGGACTTGGAACTGAATGGTCTTTCCCAGTCCAGCAGCTGTGAACTCTACTGCAAGAGAAAAGCCAGGAGAGCGAATGGGACTGTGACACTACGGCTTCACAGTCTCACTCTGAGGTTTATTCCTACCCCCAGTACTCAAGGGCAGAAACTACAGGAGGCAATATTAAATGTTATAGAACTGATTCCTAAAATATTTAAAGCAAAAGTCTGCAGCTGGTTTATCCTGGGAAGCCTTGGATTCCACTGGGACAACACTGTCTGTGTTGAAGCTGGGGACACCGTGCACTGGGTGGACAATAAGGGACATCAGGTGACAGCCACATAAAATGCCTATGTCCTGTATCAAACCGCCGCTATCTCCCACAATCCCAGCCTTTTCTCTCACTCCACTAAAGCCACAGGCATCCCACAGCAGTCAGTACAGACCTCAGGCTGTGCTCTGGCCCAACTCCCACTGCAGGCAGAACCTCACTGATGCAAACCCCAGCCCTGCTGCTCCTGCTCTTCAAAGAGAGCTCCGTGCATGGAGAGCAGTAGGAAATAGCCCAGAGCAAGGACGGGGCTACAAAGACAGGATCTATTATTTATGAGGCACTTCAGTGAACTCGGGGCTTGGAGGCAGAGTGGGCTGGGGGGAGACCTTTGTGAGGGGAAAAATGGAGTTTGAAGAAACACTGAGAGTGATGCAGCACGCAGGGGTCGTGCTCATGAGAGACATCTCTGGGAATGCAAAAGGCTCTCTTGGAGTTCACATGGGATTTGCTCTGTGGTTTAGGGGGCAGTTTAATGACCCGTGCTCCAAACACCAGGCTTTTAAAGAGCAAGGGGTCTTCTGAGCTGGCTCAGAGCATGCACTGCCCAGCACAGGCTCCAACAGCTCCGTGTATGCCACCTGGGATCTACGGTGTCACAGGGAAATGGGAGCTGGGCATGCCGTGCACCCACCCAGACATGAGTCCCCCAGCAGAGGAACAGGTCCCCAGCAGAGGCACAGGTCCCCAGCAGAGGCGCAGGGTCCCCAGCAGAGGAACAGGGTCCCAGCAGAGGAACAGGGTCCCAGCACAGGCACAGGTCCCCAGCAGAGGAACAGGTCCCCAGCAGAGGCACAGGGTCCCCAGCAGAGGCACAGGTCCCCAGCAGAGGAACAGGTCCCCAGCAGAGGCACAGGGTCCCCAGTAGAGGAACAGGGTCCCCAGCAGAGGCACAGGGTCCCCAGCAGAGGAACAGGTCCCCAGCAGAGGAGCAGGTCCCCAGCAGAGGCACAGGTCCCCAGCAGAGGAACAGGTCCCCAGCAGAGGAACAGGGTCCCCAGCAGAGGCACAGGTCCCCAGCAGAGGAACAGGGTCCCCAGCAGAGGAACAGGTCCCCAGCAGAGGAACAGGGTCCCCAGCAGAGGAACAGGTCCCCAGCAGAGGCACAGGGTCCCCAGCAGAGGCACAGGTCCCCAGCAGAGGAACAGGGTCCCAGCAGAGGAACAGGTCCCCAGCAGAGGCACAGGGTCCCAGCAGAGGCACAGGGTCCCCAGCAGAGGAACAGGTCCCCAGCAGAGGAACAGGTCCCCAGCAGAGGAACAGGTCCCCAGCAGAGGCACAGGGTCCCCAGCAGAGGAGCAGGGTCCCCAGCAGAGGAACAGGGTCCCCAGCAGAGGCACAGAGTCCCCAGCAGAGGAACAGGTCCCCAGCAGAGGAACAGGTCCCCAGCAGAGGAACAGGGTCCCCAGCAGAGGCACAGGTCCCCAGCAGAGGCACAGGGTCCCCAGCAGAGGAACAGGTCCCCAGCAGAGGAACAGGTCCCCAGCAGAGGCACAGGTCCCCAGCAGAGGAACAGGTCCCCAGCAGAGGAACAGGTCCCCAGCAGAGGAACAGGGTCCCCAGCAGAGGCACAGGGTCCCCAGCAGAGGAACAGGTCCCCAGCAGAGGAACAGGGTCCCAGCAGAGGAACAGGTCCCCAGCAGAGGAACAGGTCCCTCAGCAGCCTAGGCCCCCCACGGCTGAGCCATGCTCAGCCATCATGTGTATCTGGGGGCTCGGCGGGGCCCAGGGGGTCCCTGTGGCTGCCAGACTGGGGTACACAAGGTTTTGGGGGGTCACCTGGGCACCCCAAGGCAGTGGCAAGGGTGGTCTGGGCGCCCTAGGGTTGCTGGGGGAGCACTGGGGATGTCAGGGTGGGCACGCTGGGGAGGGAGCTGCCGCGGAGGAGACCCCGAGGCTGTTGGGGGGTACTGGGGCTTTCCGGGTGGCACTGGCGCTTTTGGGAGCACTCTGGGGACGTTGGGGGGAAACCTGGTGTCGTTGTTGGGCACGCTGGGGCTGGGGGTGGCGCAGGGCCCTGACGGGGGCTCGCTGGGCCTGTTAGGTCACCGGGGCGCCGGGCTGTGCCCGAGGCCGTCCCGCCGCGGCTGCCGCGGGAGCGGGGGGGCCGTGCGGGGCCGTGCGGGCGCTCCCGGCTGCCATTTCACCGCCCCGTCCCTCCATTTTCCTGCGAGCGCGGCGGAGCCGGCCCGGCCCCGGCCCCGCCGCCGCCCCCAATGTAGCGGCGCGGCCGCCCCGCACCCGCCCAGCCGCGGGGCCGCCTCCGGCATGCGGAGCTGCAAGATGGTGCGGGTGGCCAGCGTGCTGGGGCTCGTCATGCTCAGCGTGGCGCTGCTCATCCTGTCCCTCATCAGCTACGTCTCGCTCAAGAAGGACAACATCTTCGGGGCGCCCCGCGCCGCCGGCGCCGCCGGGCCCCGCATGTACATGTTCCACGCGGGATTCCGGTGAGGCGCGGCCCGCCATGGCGGCCCGGGCCCGGCCCGGCCGGGCAGCGGCGGGGGCGCGGGAGCGGGGCCGGAGAGCGCCGGCAGCGGCAGCCGCGCGGCCCGGGCTGCGGGGAGGCGGCCGGGGGACAGCGGCACGGCCGCGGCACGGCGGCGGCGCCGGGCGCTCTCCGTGGTGCTGATGGCGGCGGCCGCGGGGGCGGGTCGGGCCCGGCCGGTAACGGGCTGCGGGTCTGGGGGGGGCTGTGTGTGGTTTGGGGTGCACGTGTGTTGTGTGCTTGCGTGGGCGTCTCTGTGTCTGCGTGGGTGTGCTCACGGGTGCTGCACGCATGTCTCTATGTGTCTCCGTGTGTGTGTGTGGGTGTCTCCGTGTGCGTCCCCATGGCTGAGCACGGGTGTCTCCATGTGTGTGCGTGGGTGTCCCCATGTGTCTGCATGTGTGTGCGTGGGTGTCCTCATGTGTGTGTGTGGGTGTCTCCATGTCTGTCCGTGGGTGTCTCCACGTGTGTGCCTCCATGTGTGTGCCTCCATGTGTCCCCATGTGTGTGCATGGGTATCTCTGTGTCTCCATGTGCCTCCATGTGTGTGCATGGGTGTCTTCATGTGTGTGTGTGGGTGCCTCCATGTCTGTCCGTGGGTGCCTCCATGTATCCCCATGTGTGTACATGGCTGTCTCTGGGTCTTCATGTGTCTCCATGTGTGTGCATGGATGTCTCTGTCTCCATGTGTCCCTATGTCTGCTCATGGATGTCTCCATGTGTGTAAATTGCTGTCTCTGTGTCTCTATGTGTCCCCATGTGTGTGCATGGGTATGTCTGTGTCTCCATGTGTCCCCACGTGTGTAAGTTGCTGTCTCTGTGTCTCCATATGTCCCCGTGTGTATACATGGGTATCTCTGTGTCTCCACATGTGTACATGTGTGTGCATTGCTGTCTCTGTGACTCCACGTGTCCCCATGTGTGTGCGTGTTCTGGTGTCTGTGCCCACCTGCAGGTCTCAGTTTGCACTCAAGTTCCTGGACCCCTCGTTCGTGCCCCTCACCAACGCCCTGGGCCAAGAGCTGCAGGACAAGCCCTCCAAGTGGGTGTTCAACCGGAGCGCCTTCGCCCACCAGAGGTGAGCAAGCGCCTGGGCACGGGGCAGGGCCCAGCTGTGCCCCTTCCCAGCGGCAGTTTAGGGAATGCAGCACCCTGCTAAGTGCTCCGAGCTCTGAGGAATTTGCCAGCAGCAGGAGGCAAAGGCTGAACCAGAGCTTTTCCCCAGACCCTTGCAGCTGTCCCGAAAGACGTGATTATTTCAGAGCAGGACACCAGGCTGCAGCACACATTACAGTACTAGAGCGTGACCCAGTTTCCTGGTGTGCAAGGGGAATTGTCCTTACTGCAGGATAAGTAGCTGTGGTTTGAGAGTGGAAACATTTGGCCTGTAACAGCCACGAAAGGCTGTGTTCATGGAGGCCGAAGGCACACAGAGAAACTTCCCAGCTGCTGGCAGTTCTGAGCAAGTGCAGTGCTGCTCCTGCCTCCAGCTCCGCTCCAGCTGCGGGGGCAGGCACAGAGCTTTGTGCTCTTTATACACACATCTATTTGCTGATTGCACACATTGAGCATTTCTAGAAAAGAAAATAAAACCATGTAGCCATTTAAGACAGCTCCTGCCATCTTGGACTGTAATTTTGTCCTGACAAATGCCTGCTGGTTTAGGGACTGCCTCGCAGCTCTGCTCACATGTTCCACCAGGGGAGCAGGAATCTGGCTCTGTGGCCAGGCACCTCTCAGTGCAGGGTTGGGCTTTTCTCCTGCCTTCAGGCCACAGTCCAAGGACAGCAGGACAAGTAATTCCCTTGCAGTGCTGCCACACCTGCCCTCAGGAGCCACAGGCTTCAGAGAGGAGGTGGCACTTAGTCCCATCTTTTCCCCAGGCTGTGACAGTGGCCCCTCTCAGTGCTGCTCCATCCCTGGCACCAGCAGCTCCATAAGCCTGCTCCTGTGCTACCCCTGTGATGATTTTAGCTGATGCCTCAAGGAGCTGCCTTTGCACTTGTCCGTCAGCCAGAACCCATAATTAGGGCACCCAGTGGGACTCCATTAATGCTCAGACATTGGAGGATGTGAGCTGGAGGAATGGTTGTTTGTTTTCCATAAACATAAGTAAATAAAGTCCTATTCAGTTTCTAATTTTATGCCCTGCAAGGGAAATTCCCAAGCAGGGTTGGTTTTGTTTGCTTTGTAAATATCCCTAATAACCCTCTTAAAAGTGCTGCTGTGCTTGCCCAAATATGAATTAAGGAACTATATTTGCATAGATGGAGACAGTGGCTGTCACTTGGTTTTTGATTGGAAGCTTGTTAATGAAAACATAAATATATATATATATAAATTGTCTCCTGTTAATTCAGTTGGATATCCTGGGTTTGTTTCACATTCCTTGCGGCTGCACCAGGACTGAGAGGCACACAGAGCCCCAGCAGAAAGCTGTCCTCACCCTGTGTCACAGCCCAGACAGGGCAGTGCAGTGCTGGGTGACTCTGGGGGTGTAATGGGAGCTGCACCCCTTGTCCTTAGCAGCCAATCCCATATTTTAATCCTGACACTATTCCAAGAGGCACAGGCACAGCCTGAGCTGGCATCAGTGGGGACCAGCCGGTAAATCCAAGTGGAGCTCTAAGTGAGGAGCCAGCTCCCTCATTCCCATCTGTTTATATTGATTTAAAAGCCACTGCACCATGTTGCTCAGGAAACTACTTCAGTACACTTTAAATTAAAAAAGGAAAAATATAAGTATAGGTGGAAAACAAATCCACTGCAAAAAAGGGTAATTAGAACTCCTTGTTTTCTGTTATTTTGTTCTTGTTTTAGGCAAGAAATCCTTCAACATGTTGACGTCATCAAAAACTTTTCTCTGATCAAGAGCAGCGTTCGGATCGGGCAGCTGATGCACTACGACTACTCCAGCCATAAGTATGTGTTCTCCATCAGCAATAACTTCAGGTCTCTGCTTCCTGACGTGTCTCCCATCATGAACAAGCACTACAACATCTGTGCCGTGGTCGGCAACAGCGGGATCCTGACTGGGAGCCAGTGCGGGCAGGAAATTGATAAATCGGATTTTGTCTTTCGCTGCAACTTTGCTCCAACCGAGGCTTTCCAGAAAGACGTTGGAAGGAAAACCAATCTTACCACCTTCAACCCCAGCATCCTCGAGAAGTATTACAACAACCTCTTGACCATTCAGGATCGCAACAACTTCTTTTTAAGTTTGAAAAAGCTCGACGGGGCCATTCTTTGGATCCCCGCGTTTTTCTTCCACACCTCGGCGACAGTCACGAGAACACTGGTTGACTTCTTTGTTGAGCACAGAGGGCAGCTAAAGGTCCAGCTGGCTTGGCCAGGAAATATCATGCAGCACGTTAACAGGTGGGTGGGCTTGCCTTGCACTTAACTGGCCAAATACATCTCCTAACAGATTTTCCTCTCACGCCTGATGTGGGAGGCACATTCCGGCTAGTCAGGACCACTTCTTGTCAGAGCCACTGACATTTTGTGTTGCTTCAGAACAGCCTCCAGCTACTTCTGAGCAGATTGATTCTGACTGCCTCTTGTTTTCCCAGGTACTGGCGGAACAAGCACCTGTCCCCGAAGCGGCTGAGCACAGGTATCCTCATGTACACCCTGGCCTCAGCCATCTGTGACGAGATCCACCTGTACGGATTCTGGCCCTTCGCCTTCGACCCCAACACGCGGGAGGACCTCCCGTACCACTACTACGACAAGAAGGGAACCAAGTTCACCACCAAGTGGCAGGAGTCCCACCAGCTGCCTGCAGAGTTCCAGCTGCTCTACAGGATGCACGGTGAAGGACTGGCCAAACTCACCTTGTCGCATTGTGCCTAAGAACCTAAATCTTGAAGTGCCAAACAATTGTCTAAAAAAGTGCCCAAAACCAAATTAAACATTCTTCAGATAGAATTCTAAAAAGGAAACAAACCCACCCTAGAATCTTTTCCATAATTTAAAGATGCTTTTTAGCTACTGCTCATCCAAGGTTTCAGCGTATTTAGCGGTGCAGAAGCTTTTATCATGTTCTGTGGATGCGATTTGTGCAGCTGCAAAGTTGAACCATTTTGCATTTCTAGATAAGCCACTCAGTATGTTTTAATATCTGTTCATATTTTAGCATTCTACTAAGCACCCTAAATAATTTTATTGTTCCTTGCCATTAGAGCTAGAAATGCTACTTTTAAAAGGTTTTGCTTCTTTTGTATCTGTTGCTGTCAATAGCTCAGCGTTGCCGTGGCCGATGGAGGAAGCCACTCGGAATTGCAGCGCATCGTCACATGCGAGTTCCTCAGTGTGGATCCTGATTTCCACCACTTGGGTATTTTCCTATTTACTGAATTTTACATTTTTTAAAGAATAACAAGAAGAAGGTCACAAAGTGGCTCATACCTTAGCTAGGTGTTTATATCACTCTTGGAACACTTCAGTGTTTTAATTCCTTTTGGGACAGATCCTAGTCCAGACTAGACAGACGGAGGCATGTTCATTCCCATCCAGCTGATGCTATTCTGTCATTTGATTTTAAAATTAAACCACCACAATACACAGAATTAGGCTTCTCTGGAGACATGGTGAGAAAAGCCCCAAACCCCATCCCTCTGCTTGGGCAGGGATTGGCAGGATGGGCAAAAAATGGAAGCCAGGTGCTGGGATTTTTAAAAGCAGGTTTTGTAGGGAAGTGAGCAGAGCTGGAGTGCAGGGCAGAGGAAATGCCATGACCAAATTTGCCCATTTATGTCTGTAACTCACCAGTCAGACAGCTGGAGTAGCGTCCCCCTTTCCCCATCACCAGCAGCACTCCAAGGCACACAGGGCAGCTGCTTCCTTGGCGCCACAGGAAATCCAGCTGTTTGGGGACAGGACAAACAATGGGGTCACTTACAGCTGGGGAGTGTTGGCCTTTATGTCTCAGGATAAAGGAGCCTGGGAAATAACTGGGTTTCTTATGAGTATGCTGGCAAGTATTTAACCACTTTTTACTGTTCTGAGTGAGAACTGACCCCACAATGACAGAAGATGCAAAATCCAGTATTTAAAATGGCACAGGTTAATTTTTCTCAGCTTCTTTACCTGTGATCAGACATAGGAAGTGAGGAAGGAGATCTCCAGCACAGCACCCAGGCATGTCCCGGTGCCACTGTGCGGCTCTGCTGGCCCTGCAGCCAGGATGGTTCTGCCCCATACCCCTGGATGGAGAAAGAGCTGGTGGCCTTCTCCTTCATCTGAATTGTCCCACATTTCCCAGCCTTGCTTTTCCAAAGGCTGTTTAGGGCTGTGGTGGGGCCCCCGCTGCCCCACGTCCAGAGCTGCCCCAGCCACTGCTGCTGGGGCTCTGGCCAGTCCTGCGCTCCTCACGCGCTCAGCAGGGGCCAGCTGGAGTGCCTGTGCTCATGGAGTCACAGCGGGGCAGTGGTGATGTCCCCCCAGTGCCAGCTGTGGGATCGCTGCCTCTGGCAGCTGTGGGGCTGCCACTGGTCCCAGCAAAGCCTGCAGGGACCCTTCTCCACGTGCTGGAGCACACAGATGGTTTAGCCCCAAACCAGAAATTGCACAGGGAAAGAAGAGCTCTGCTCTGGTCATTAATGAAGTGCAGGAATGAATAATTTCTGCTATTGTTTCCTATGGAGCTGTACAGCAGCCGTGCTGGTCACTGGGGCCCATGGGAAAGCGGTGCCCAGCAACTCTGATCCTAAAGGCAAAGAGCCCGTGGGGGCAGAAGGGTCACCCCAAACCCTGAGTGAGCCTTCTTGGCCTCTCTGAATGCCAGATGTTTTTATCAAGAGGCCTTTTACCGGTTTCCTGTGGGGACCTATCATTTCTCCTCAGCAAATTAAAGAAATCAGAACTATTATCATTATATTGACATGAAAGCAGGGAGCAGTGTGCTCCATACAGTTTCTGAAACCTCCCATGGTCCTGGAGAGGGGCAGAAACCCCTGCCAGTCCTGGGCATAGCCCTGGCATCACCACCACTTTCCAAAAGCACAAAGAGGCACCAAATGCAGAGAAGGAAGCACAAAACTGACTGCAAATATTTGGAAATGGGAATACAGAAAAATTATTGACAGAACGCCATATTACATCATTGATTTTTAAGCAAAACTCCCCATCGATGCTCCAGACCCACACTGAACATTTCAGAATCATTGATTTTAATGGGGAGTTCTGCCCCGTGATCGATGGCACAGCACAGCCCAAAGTAAATTGCTTCTTAGTATCAATATTCTTTTGCCCAAGCTTCTGCAAGGTGGAAAACCATCTCAAAGTGCACAGCTTTTGTTTTGCCAGGTGGGGTCTGAGGGACAGGTGAGGATGGCAGAGGATGGACATGATGGTGGCTGAGGAGGAGAGGTCTGCCTCTCTCCTGCACAAATGCCTTTGCATTAATAAACAAGTACCTTATTATTTATTTAACTGTTTTACAAGGTGCTGGGGGCTGCCCTCCTTGCTCAGGACAGCCAATGGCCCCTGCAAGTGGCATCAGCTCAGCTGGGCTCTTCCTTCCCTTTCTTTGGCCCCAAACCTTCCTGCCTGAATTCCTGATGGTTCAGGGAGAACTCTCCTTCCCATGACTGAATGTCTAGGCAAGCCAACAGAGCTAACACAGCGTGATCAATACCTGTAAGTACGAAACATTTGAGGCCCCAAAATCCAGGCAAGTCCTCCTGAGCAGCTCCCTCCATTGGGAGACCCTGCTTGGCCCTGGGCTGCCAGGACAGTATCCAGTGGCGGCCACATCCCTCTCCAGACCCTTTGTTGAGGTGCTGGGGGTGTACATAGGATTGGGAATACATGTTTCCTCTCTTCTTTTATACATCCTGGGTCTCTAGTTTTGTTGCTTGCATCTCCTTGGTGAACGGTAGCAAGGCATGTGAAAACAGGCATTTGGCTACCAGGTTTAATTGCAAGACTAAGCCAAAAAGCAAGAGTTTGTGAAACAGAGCTAACTGTGAATGGAGACTGCAAAAACAGGGAAATAGGAAAAAGCAGGTTTTCTGTAAATGAATGTGTCTTTATTTCAATGCCTCTACCTGATGGAGTTGTTTTCGATAAAAAAATATAAACATTAAAAAAAATAAAAAATGCCATAATTGTAATAAAGGTTTCATTAGTAAGGGCCATACTAAAAGCATTGTTTATTTTTCAATGGCTGATGTTCAGAAAGGGCCAGGGCACCTGTCAGGTGAGTGGTGGGAAGGATGCTGCAAGCGGAGCTGCTCGAGCCCCACGACCACAGAGAGCCTTGGGACAGGGGCTGGCACCAGGCTGTGTGTGTGTCCCTGGGCCTGGCACCAGGCTGTGTGTGTGTCCCCAGGGCTGGCACCAGGCTGTGTGTGTCCCAGGGCTGGCACCAGGCTGTGTGTGTCCCAGGGCTGGCACCAGGCTGTGTGTGTCCCAGGGGCTGGCACCAGGCTGTGTGTGTCCCAGGGCTGGCACCAGGCTGTGTGTGTCCCAGGGGCTGGCACCAGGCTGTGTGTGTCCCCAGGGCTGGCACCAGGCTGTGTGTGTGTGTGTCCCAGGGCTGGCAGCAGGCTGTGTGTGTCCCAGGGCTGGCAGCAGGCTGTGTGTGTCCCAGGGCTGGCACCAGGCTGTGTGTGTCCCAGGGGCTGGCAGGGCTGTGTGTGTCCCCAGGGGCTGGCAGCAGGCTGTGTGTGTCCCCAGGGCTGGCAGCAGGCTGTGTGTGTCCCCGGGGCTGTGTGTGTCCCAGGGCTGGCAGCAGGCTGTGTGTGGGCCAGGGCAGGCAGGCTGGCACCAGGCTGTGTGTCCCCAGGGCTGTGTGTGTCCCCAGGGCTGGCACCAGGCTGTCTGGCATGTCCCTGGCAGGGGCCCAGGGCTGGCACCAGGCTGTGTGTGTCCCCAGGGCTGGCAGCAGGCTGTGTGTGTCCCCAGCCCGGGGCTGGGGCTGGCAGCAGGCTGTCTATGTCCCCAGGGGCTGGCACCAGGCTGTGTGTCCCCAGGGCTGGCACCAGGCTGTGTGTGTCCCCAGGGCTGGCACCAGGCTGTGCGTGTCCCCAGCCCGGGGCTGGAGCGTGCCTGTGCAGCACTCGGTGCCCTGGCTCCCCTTGGCCCGAGCATCGGGGCTCCAGAGCTCAGTGTGATCCCGTGGTGTGATGTGCCTGCAGCATTGACTCATGTGCCATAACCTGATATTGAATGCATTGTTTTTAAATAAAATGGTTTCTTGTGCATTGGGAGTCTGTAAAACTCCACTGCCTCTGCTTCTTCCTTATTATTATTTCCCAAACTGCTCGGGGCCACTGATAGCGTTTACTGGAAAACTTCACCAGAGGAGTTGCCAAAAGTGTTGCTTAATGCTGCCTATATTTAATTATGCAGTGCAACAAGCTTGGTGTGATGGATCAAATTCTGCACTCCTGTGAAATACGTGAAGACAAAAAGTGTGGGAATCTGGGCACTGATTGGCTCAGGGTGTTTGCTCATTAAGGTGAAATACATCCCCAGGAACATCTTACAGCCCACTGCTGTTACTTGTTCCAGGTGGCCTGCTGCTTGCTCCAGCACTGCAGTGTCCTCACCGGCAGGAATTCTGCCGTGTGTTTTCAGGAGTTCACATGAACTCCCAGGACAGAGTCCCTCAGGCTGGAAGGCACAGGAGCAGAGCCATGTCAGATCCTCTGTCTGTGCTGTGCGTGTGCTTCCCACCACTAAAACCCACTACAGCTCATAGATCATCCTTGAGACCATCCTGGCAGAGCAGCAGGGATTTATAGTCCTGTAACCCAGTCTGGGCATGGAGATGGGATAGGAAAATCCTTTCCTTCCTCTCCCACTGGTAAATGAGAGGAAGGCTCTGCTGGCCATGGGTGCTGGGGCTGGAGGGTGCCAGTGGCCAGCATGGGTTGAACCCCCTGCCCCACGTCCAGCTCTGTCCTGAGGGGCTGAAGCTGCTCCCTCTGCAGAGAATGGGTTTGTGACAGCAGTTTCAAAATGCCAAAGAAAACACTTGCAATGTTTGTTTAAAAGCAGGTGAAAATGACACCTGCAGCCCTGGGCAGCTGCTTTAGAGGAGAACTCCCTGTGCCTGTGCCGTGTCCTGCACTGAGGTGTCACCCTGGAGTCACCCTTTCCTGCATGGTTTGGGTCAGGTGCCAGGTGTGGGTTCTGCAGGACGCTACAGAAAACCCCGGAGAACAAAAGAGGAGAGGAATTAAATTTGATATTCCCAGGGGAGCCACAGCCCAAACCAGAGGGATGCTGGGCAAGAAAGCTCAGCCAGGCCAAGTCAGTCTCCAGGTTTGCCCCACCCCACCACCCCTGGACACCTCACCGCTGCCTCTCTGGGGGAGCAAGGGCACCCGGCTGTGGCAGGGGAGGCCGGGCTGCAGGCAGACGGGAGAAGGGAAGCTAACAAAGAAACCCCCTCCTCCCTCCCCCAGGAGCAGGGAAAGCCTCTGGCAAAGGCAGCCATGCAGGCAGGGAACGCTGTCCCGCTGGGCAGCCCAAGCTCGCTGGGCTGGAAGCAGCAGCAGCCCCCCGGCTCCCGGCACCGCTCCTGCCCACCGTGCCCAGCTGCCAGCTCGGCCGCACCTTGTCCTGCGCGACAAAGGGCACCCGGCACCCTCCTGCCTCTGAGGGCAGGCGCTGCCCCACCAGATCGGACCCTCGGCTACAGCTGCGCCACACGGGGATGTTTACACCTTGATTCCCAGGAAGGTTTAGAAATTAACTCGGAAAGACACCGGACTTAGACACTATGGTGTATGACAAAACATCCTCAGGGGACACAGCCATCGGGTGTAGGTTTGGAAAGAAAAAGCCAAAGACCTGATGAATTTGTTGGAGAAGGAGAAGGCAATGCAAAAGAAAAATGGAAGAGAGGAAAAGAGAGGAAAAGAGAGGACACAGACACCAGCTCATCTGCGGCACCAGATTCCCACCAGAGTCTGCCCACCCACCCTCCTCCCGCCTGCCCACAGAGGCACGTCCGTCTCAGGAGCGCTGCACTCGCCTCTTTTTTCCCCAAATCAACCGCAACTTTTGCCTTCCTTTAGGAAGGACAAAAAGATTTCACGCCTAAGTTGCCCTGAACAAAGGCACCTCACGCCAGAGCTTTCTTTTCTGTCTTCCTTTTTTTTCTCTCACCACAAGCTGGCAGCGGGAGGAGTAGCTGGGGTGGGGGAACTCCACTTTATACCCACCTGATAGTGCCCAAAAGCAGCTCAGAAAACACCGTGAGCTCCAGAGACGCTGTGATGGCTGCATGGAAAGAAATTGATCATTATCCTTTGGGATGCTATCTGTAGGGAAACTGGGTGCTGTCATACACAACCTATTTGCAAGGAGATACCAGGCTCTCTGAAGAGTGAGTGGCCTGATGATCGAGGGTCCAAAAGGTGACATTTCTCCCCATTTCCCTCTTTTAGTTACTGGAAAGACCCAGTAAAGGTGGGACTTCCACAAATAAGGAGACGGCTGTCAAGGCCGAGATAAGGACCATACAAAACTCAGGGACACTCAAGGCTGCTGTTGCTCCTGCTGATTAAAGCAGCAGGTAGAAGCAGTGAACTGCACAGCTGGGATCAGCGGGCACAGCCCGACCCGGTGTGTCTTGGCACGGGTGCCCTGCACGGGCTGTGCCATAGCAGGCAAGTCCCCGCTTGCCAGCTGCATGCCAGGCTGTGCTGCCCCCCGGGCCCCCGTCCCTGTCCGCTTCCACCCGCCCTGCCCCTGCCCACAGAGCCGCGCTGCCAGCCGCACGCCCGGTGCCCTGCGGAGCTGTGCGCTGCCCCTGCCAGCCGCGGGGCTGAGGGGCGGCCCGGGCAACCGGCCCCGCCCTGGGATGAGGGGAGAAAGCCTGTCCGTGTGTGTGCACCGGGAGCGGGACCCCAGAGCCGTGTGCCAGCGGTGTGGCACGGGGACGGCGTGGGACTCACCATCCACCCCCGGGTGAGGTACGTCCATCGCACCTTATTAATGAGCCCGAATTCAACCGCTTTTAAGGCAACTAATAACCAATAACCAACAGCACAGATCAGCGCTGTACCTTGATTTGAACAGAGAGGCAGCAGGGCCGGCTGTGTGCAGCGGGGCCCCGGGAGCCGCCGGCTGAGGGCCCCGCTGCGGGACCGGGGGATGCGGAGCCGCTTGCCGGGAGGAGAGCCGTGCGGCCGCCGCGCAGCCGGTCGGTACGGGAGGAGCCCCGGCCGTGCCCGGTTCCGGGCCGATCCCGGGAGCTCCCGGTGGCACCGCACGCTACAAAGGCGGCGGAATCTTTAACGGCCCCGCCGTCCCCTCGCGTCCCCTCACGTCCCCTCACGGAGGCCACGCCCCCCGACCCTCAGCCCACCAATGCTCCCGCGCGCCCGCCTTTCCCGCCCTTCCCGCCGCCCTCACGCCCTCACGCCCGCCCGCCCGCGGCTCAAGCCCGGCCCCGCGGGCGCGGCCGGGGCGGAGCGGCCCCGGACAGCTCCCGCCGCTCGCCGCCCGCAGACGGCGGCGGCGGCGGCGGCGAGGCGAGGACATGGCGCGGGGCCGGCGCGGCGGGCCCGGCTGAGCCGCCGCTGCCCGCGGGGCGGGCGGCCCCGGCCGCGGCGGCCGCCGCCCCGATGAGCGGATGAGGAGCGGGCGCGGCGGCCGGCGGTGCCTGGGCGGGGAACCGGGTGCGTGCGCCATGAACCCCGAGCTGGCGATGGAGCCGCTGGGCAGCCTGCACGGGGCGGCGGGGCACGAACCGGAGATGATGGGCAGCCCCAGCCCTCACCACGGCGGCCGCAGCGCGGGGCCGCTCCGGGTGCCGCCCCCGCCGCCGCCGCCGCCGCCGCCGCCGCACCAGGAGCTGCCCCCCGCCGCCCGGCCCGCCATGGTGCCCAGCATGGCCTCGCTGCTGGACGGCGCCGCCGAGTACCGGCCCGAGCTCTCCATCCCGCTGCACCACGCCATGAGCGTGCCCTGCGAGGCCTCGCCGCCCGGCATGGGCATGAGCGGCACCTACACCACGCTGACGCCGCTCCAGCCCCTGCCGCCCATCTCCGCCGTCTCCGACAAGTTCCACCACCCGCATGCCCACCCGCACGCCCACCACCACCACCACCACCACCAGCGCCTGCCGGGCAGCGCCAGCAGCGGCTTCGCGCTCATGCGGGACGAGCGCGGGCTGCCGGCCGTCAACAGCCTCTACGGGCCCTACAAGGAGGTGCCGGCCGTGGGGCAGAGCCTCTCGCCGCTGGGCAACGGGCTGGGCCCGCTCCCTGGCTCCCAGCAGGGCCTACACGGCTACGGGCCGCCTGGCCACGACAAGATGCTGAGCCCCAACTTCGAGGCGCACGCGGCGATGCTGGCGCGGGGGGAGCAGCACCTGCCCCGGGGGCTGGGGACGCCCCCGGCCATGCTGCCGCCCCTGAACGGTGCGCATCACCCCGCGCCCCCCGGGCCGCCGCCGCCGCACGGCCCGCGCTGCCCGCCGGCCGGGAGCGGCCGCCCCCCGCCGCCGCCGGCCCGCAGGGGAGCGGCGCGGGGCAGCTGGAGGAGATCAACACCAAGGAGGTGGCACAAAGGATCACGGCGGAGCTGAAGCGCTACAGCATCCCGCAGGCCATCTTCGCCCAACGAGTGCTGTGCCGCTCCCAGGGGACCCTCTCGGACTTGCTGCGGAACCCCAAGCCTTGGAGTAAACTCAAGTCCGGCCGGGAGACGTTCCGCAGGATGTGGAAGTGGCTGCAGGAGCCGGAGTTCCAGAGGATGTCTGCCCTGCGGCTGGCAGGTAGGTGCAAGCCGGTGCCAGGCGGGGAGCGCAGCGCGACCTCGGGAGCGCAGCGCCGGAGGCCAGGCCGGCCCCTGCAGTGCGTCCTCCGCCGGCCCGGCCCGGCCGCTTCCCCGCCCGCCGTGAACCGCGGGGCTGTGCGGAGCGCCGGTCTCCGCCTCCCGCAGCGCCGGCACCGTGCACCCCGGCTGTGTCCGGCGGGGCTGTGCGGGCTCACCGCAGGGCGCGCTCCGCTGTCACCGCCGGGCGGCGGGGCCGGGGCTGCTCTCCAGGGCCGGGTGCTGAAGGTGCGCACCCGCGCCGCACCGCGCTCTCCGTGACCATCCCTCCTGCGGCTGCCGGCGCTGCCGGGCGCACCGGGGGTGCCGGGCGGGGTTCGCGTCCCGGGACAGGCGGGGCCGGTGGGAGCGGGCGGGGGCCGGACCCCGCGCAGCCCCCGCGGCCCCGGCCCGGCCGCATTGTCCGCGGAGGCCGCGCGGCGCCCTGGCGCGGTCGCGGAGCGCCGCAGCCCCCATTGTTCCACCAAGTTCCACCACCCGCATGCCCACCCGCACGCCCACCACCACCACCACCACCACCACCAGCGCCTGCCGGGCAGCGCCAGCAGCGGCTTCGCGCTCATGCGGGACGAGCGCGGGCTGCCGGCCGTCAACAGCCTCTACGGGCCCTACAAGGAGGTGCCGGCCGTGGGGCAGAGCCTCTCGCCGCTGGGCAACGGGCTGGGCCCGCTCCCCTGGCTCCCAGCAGGGCCTACACGGCTACGGGCCGCCTGGCCACGACAAGATGCTGAGCCCCAACTTCGAGGCGCACGCGGCGATGCTGGCGCGGGGAGCAGCACCTGCCCCGGGGCTGGGGACGCCCCGGCCATGCTGCCGCCCCTGAACGGTGCGCATCACCCCGCGCCCCCCGGGCCGCCGCCGCCGCACGGCCCCGCGCTGCCCGCCGGCCGGGAGCGGCCGCCCCCCGCCGCCGGCCCGCAGGGGAGCGGCGCGGGGCAGCTGGAGGAGATCAACACCAAGGAGGTGGCACAAAGGATCACGGCGGAGCTGAAGCGCTACAGCATCCCGCAGGCCATCTTCGCCCAACGAGTGCTGTGCCGCTCCCAGGGGACCCTCTCGGACTTGCTGCGGAACCCCAAGCCTTGGAGTAAACTCAAGTCCGGCCGGGAGACGTTCCGCAGGATGTGGAAGTGGCTGCAGGAGCCGGAGTTCCAGAGGATGTCTGCCCTGCGGCTGGCAGGTAGGTGCAAGCCGGTGCCAGGCGGGGAGCGCAGCGCGACCCTCGGGAGCGCAGCGCCGAGAGGCCGGGCCGGCCCCGCAGTGCGTCCTCCGCCGGCCCGGCCCGGCCGCTTCCCCGCTCCGCCGTGAACCGCGGGGCTGTGCGGAGCTAGCCGGTCTCCGCCTCCCGCAGCGCCGGCACCGTGCACCCCGGCTGTGTCCGGCGGGGCTGTGCGGGGCTCGGGGGCGGCGCAGGGGCGCGCTCCGCTGTCACCGCCGGGCGGCGGGGCCGGGGCTGCTCTCCAGGGCCGGGTGCTGAAGGTGCGCACTCCGCACCGCACCGCGCTCTCCGTGACCATCCCTCCTGCGGCTGCCGGCGCTGCCGGGCGCACCGGGGGGTGCCGGGCGGGGGTTCGCGTCCCGGGACAGGCGGGGCCGGTGGGAGCGGGCGGGGGCCGGACCCCGCGCAGCCCCCGCGGCCCCGGCCCGGCCGCATTGTCCGCGGAGGCCGCGCGGGCGCCCCCTGGCGCGGTCGCGGAGCGCCGCAGCCCCCATTGTTCTGCGGGGGCCGCGGGGGGGGCGCGGGCAGCGACCCCCGGTACCGACCCCCGCACCGGCCCCGGCAGCGTCCGCACCCGAGGGGAGCGGGACAGACCCAGCGAGAGCTGTCCCTGCCGTGAGCGGTGCGGGGTGCGCCCGCGGCGCGGTGGGTGCCCGGTGGTGGATCCCCGGCCGGTCCCGCACCGGTGCGGACCGGGCCCTGCCGTGGAGCACGGCCGGGGCTGCCTTCCCGTTCCCGGGAACCACGCAGCCCTGGACGTGGGTGTAGAAGGACACGGGGGACTGTGGCACGGGCAGACACGCGTGGGACAAATCGCAGCATGGGCTGGGGGCCAGGGGCCGGGGCGCTGTGCTCTGACAGCGACGAAAATGCCGGGATATTTGTGCCACCGAGTCCGCCCTTCTTTTATTGCAATTGATCCCGAGGAGGGCAGATCGTTTCCCAGTGGGCAGGTACACACAGCGGGCTGTTCCCAGGGCTGCCCGCCTTGCCGGCACAGCTGGAGGAGTCTGAGGGGACCCGGGGGTCTCTGCGGTGGGGAGATGGGCACAGGGAGTTCCCGTACGAGGGGCAGCTGCCGCGAGAGGCTGGGATGCGGCGGAGCGGGGCGAACAGGAGCCATGCATGATTGATGGCCTTAATCCCTGGCCGACCTCTAACCAGAGGTGCTGCGGGTTAAACACCCACGGCCTGGGATCTCCAGAACCCCCGTGGAGCGTGCTCGGGCTTTCCGGGGTGCGGGGCAGTCCCGGTTCGGGAGAGGGACGCTGATCCCCTGCTCGGCTCTAAGGCCGACTGCAAACTCGTCTGTCCCTTCCAGCGGCCGCGGGCATCCGGCTCTTCTGTGCCTGCAGCCAAAGGAAGGTGCCGGGGTCTGACAGCGGCGTCGGAGGAACACAAGGGGCTCGGGTTTTTTGCCGAGCACGCGGTGATGTCGCCTTCACAAACAAACGCGTATCGAGAGGGAAATCGATGCAGATAATGTTTAGAAGATTAAAAGAGCATTAATGCTGGCAACAGGAGCATCAACGCGTGGACCCAGTTTTCATTGATCTGGAACCTGAGCCGGCTCATTTCCAGTAACATGGCTGGTGCTTTTCCTTCCCAGCACTGGTCCCGGGTGGGGGTTCCCCGTGGAGCCCTGCATATAGAGCAGAAAACCAGGAATCACAGCTGCATGCAGAGTTATGCCTGTAAAATTCTGGGTCTCTGCTTTAGCAGGCCCCCTGAATGCCTCTGCATCCAGGAGTAAAGTTTGGAGAGAGCTCAGGTGCTAAGTGGCCAGGGACTCCCCATGGAGCGGGAAAGACCTTTGCAAATTACCTTTCCCTTCAGGAAATCGATTATTTTAATTTCCTTTTATTACCACGTGTGAATATGCGGCCCCATTGCCTCAGTGCTTCCTTCTCCCCCTTCGCTCGCTTGCTTAAATCCCTCTGAGCATGGGGAAAAAGCCACAAGTATTTCAGGTTTTTAAAACCAAAAAATACTCACCAGGTACCCACCCCAAGCGGGGTGCACATCTGCTCAAAACTCTCCACAGCTGTCCTCGGAGGGAAATCCCCCTCTCCCTGTGGGAGCAGTGGCAATGCGGGCGTGCTTAGTCTTTTTTCTTATTATAGAAGATATATAGCGTTGTCGATCCTATTGTAACCTAATCCAATTTAATGTTATTATTTCTGTGCTTGTTGTTGTCTTTTCTCGGGGGTCTTTAGGGCTCCTCTGCCGGGGCGGTGCTGGGGGCTCTGTGCAGGGCAGTCCCTGCCGGGCTCCCCGTGCCCGTGCCCGGCTGCGGCTGCCCCGGGAGAGCGGCGCCGCCCTCGGGACCCTCCCTGCTCCCTCCCTCGCTCGCCGCCGCGGGAAGGCTCCGGCAAAGCCCCGCCGGACAATCCCTAAACACCTGCGGGGTCGGCAGAGCGCTCTGCCGCCTGGGTACCTTCCGCGGTGCCTTACTGATGATAAACACTTTCGTACCGAAACACCATCGATGGTTCTTAGTGCGGCGCTGTCCGAGCCCCGCTCCGTGCTCAGGCCTGTCAGTACCACGGAGAGCGGCGGGAAGGGACCGGAGCCGGGACGGAGCCAGACGAGCCCGGGGGCAGGCGGTGGCCGCGGAGTCCCCCCGGGCCGGGCCCGGCCGTACCAGGAGCGGGCGGTGGCAGTGTCACATCCCAGGGCTGAGCCCTGCACCCCCGAGTGCCCCAGGCCAAGGAGAGGGCTCTCACAGTGAGGAGTGCGCTGCGCACACTTGGCCGCCCGTCCTCTGCCTCTTTGTGCCCTAGCAAATGTTTCTTCCCTGGATTTTGAGATTGTTGTCTGCATCCCCAGCTAAAAATTAAGGCATGATAACATCTGTATCAGGCACATTACCTATTTATAGAGCTATTTCTTAACGTTGAACTAAATATACAGGTATGTAAAGGTTCCTTGAAAGGTGCTTAGTGGCTTGAAATATTGGTGCTCTCTTCAGCTATAGATTAGTGGTTGTGTTTGAACAATCCATGCGGTAAATTGTGGTGCTGCCTGATAAATTGTATTTCTCATGTACCAACTTTCCAAAATAATCCCCTGCCCCAGTTCTTTGTTCCACATCATGTCTGAAGGTGTTTCTGCCGCACAGAAATCTGAATCCTGTTTTTGCAAAGCAAACGAGTTTTATCAGTTTCTTGATTATTTGATGAAGTTCATTCTGAGTACATTTTGGATTAAATGCATTTCTGTATTTCCCCTCCCACACACACACACTTTTTAAAAGAAACAATTAATTGGTCATCATGTGTTACTCATTCTGAAGCTGTTTTCCTTAGAAGATTTTTCCCCCAGCATCTCTTTTTTTTTTAACCTGTATCTCTTGCCCATCACTGTTTCAACTGAAATATCCCGATCTCAGGTATTCCTCTCCAGCTGAAAATTGCCACCATTTATTTATGGTGAGGAATGCATACAGGGGAGAACACTTTTGCCAAAAGGATTATTTCCCAGTAACTGGTGTCAGTTCTTCCCATCCTCTGTAGGAGCGCTTTAGCTGTGTGCTGTGGCCCCGGCTGCTGATCCTCGGTGCTCCTCCCTGGTATTGCTCACAAATCCTTGTCCTGGATGTTGCTGCCGTCCAGCAGCTGCCGGAGCGTTTCCTTCCCTCGCAATTAGCCACTGCGGGGAGATGACAAGCCTCCTGCCGTCCCCAGCACGGCCGTGCCGAGCTCGGAGCGCTAAAGGCAGCAGCCTGCTCATCAGAGCGCACACGGGGCTCTGCAGGTGTGCGGAGAATGCAGCGCGGGGGGAAGGCAGGCCTGAAAGGCACTGCAGGCATCTCTTGGCCCGACAGCCTGCCCCTTTCTTCAGCATCTCCGGAGGGGGATTTTTTACCTAAGGGATCTCTTCCAGGGCTTACAGGTACAAAAACCCTTAATGACTGGCCTTAATCTCACTTTTTGTCTTCTAAACCCTTTGCTTCTCATCTTATCCCCACTAGACACAGGGAAGAAGAACACTCCCTTCCTTCTGATAGCAATCTGTTTGTATTTAAGGCTCCCATCCTGTCTCCTGTCTTCTCTGGAAAAAGCCCATCATACCTGGGCAATGAATATGCAGGGAAAGCACTATATCCAACGGGACAGATAATACATCTCTTTTTCCAAGGTAAAAGATTTTGTATCCAGCTCTATCAATCTTGCAGACTTTTACATAAAAGGCTCTCTGATTTATAGAGGGGTTTGCACACAGAAATCATACCAAACAGACTAATCTCAAATGGGTTTGGTGATAACATCAGCCAGACAACTTGCTGATGGCAGAGAGAAGTGCAATCAAAAAAGAAATTTGAGTGTTTTGGGGTTGTTTGGGGGTTTGGAGCTATAAAATCAAACTGCTCCGTTGTGAAAAAAGGGACTCAAACCACTGGTAAATGCTGCTCAGAGGAATTATTAGACAAGCGATAGAGGCTGGCAGGTTCCCAAAACGCAAATTGTCTCCAAGACCAAAATATCTCTCAGTAAGCAGGGAACATATTTATGAGCAGCGGTGATTTTCCAGCAGGTCTCATCCCCTCATAATGGGATGGGAGCACGGGGCCTGTGCCGAGGCATTAAGCTTTGGCAAGCAGCTCTGGGCTGCAGGAGGTGAAGGGAGAGCAGAGGGGGTCTCCTTGGAGGGCTTCTCCACCCCTTCTGCTCTGTGTTGAGAGGGAAACATCAGGTGGGGCACCCAGAGAACACCTTCCTGGCTGCAAACAGCCAGCTGTGAGCTTATTTCCCAGAGCACTGCAGGAATCCTGCATCTCCAGACAGGGAACACCTCACCATTACAATGGATGAGCAAGCAGGTCTTCTCTGGAAGAACAGGACTAGCTTTGTGCTACACATCCAATCTGTTTTTCTGGATAAATGTTATCAAGGGCATTCCCAGGGTTTCACAAATTAGGAGTTTGGTGTGTGTGCAGCAGCAGCGATGAGCAGCACTGGCTGCCCACCCCGACAATGTGATTATTTGCATCTTCATTCTGATTGCTCCTTGTTCCATAATGATTTTGTACACAGCGGAGTACTTAACCTAATTTGTATCGATCTCAATCGCTCTCATTCGTGCATACTTAATTCAGAGAGGTAATCAAATTGATTTCTGAGGCCTAGTTTTTAAAAGATTGTAGTAACAGGGATATACAAGGGCTTGCTTTAAGTGAATCACAGCAAAAGAAAAGCATTTTAAATCTTTAGAAAGTGTTTTGATGGTCATTTCATTGTGTTCAGTATTACCAGAGTAATTACATTTCCCTCACACTGAGTCCTCTCCAAAATCGAAGAGAGGAGCAGTTTTAGTTCCATCAGACAGATAACTGGGTCTGGGTGACTTTGCACCCACACAAACCACACAGGCAGGATCAATATTCACCACTTGTGCTTAGGAACAGTGGAGACTGAGGCCATACTGCTGGATTAAGGGAACGTTGGTCTCTGCTTGGCTCCTTCTCAGCCCCTGCTCTTTGTTTCATGGCTGCAGAGGGCTCACAGGGTGGGACTGAGCTGAGCACTAGAGCTTCTAGGTATTTTCCAGGATTTCTGGCTGTTTGGAATGCCTGGGCTGGCTGGGTTCCTCTCTTGTGGGGAAGAAAATGGGAAATCAGAGTCATTGTTGCAGAAAGTCAGGCAAATGAACTATTAGTAGGGAAATTCCGGGTGTCACAGTGCAGCGTCGGGTCCCTGCACCCTCTTAATGCCCTTCAAGTTGTGGGGCTCCACTTCAGTCCATGCTAAGGGAAGCAGCACTGACCCCAGTTCTGAGCAGTTCTTGTATTGTTTCTATTGAAGAGCATCTTTAACCCAATGCAGAAGAAAAATCTTTTCTTTTATGTTTTTATGTATATTTTTTTCACAGTTAGGGCTTTCAGTTCTTGCCGGCTGTCCATTTTCTTCCATAGGATGTGTTCGGGTTTAACCGCAGCTAATAAATCAAATTGTGCTTAGAATCCAGATGGTCTCTTCTCTTCCCTCCGCTGTTAAAACCTTTCTCTTTCTTCCCGGAAAATCACTTGATTTTATTAGAGTGCTCACCCCATTTTTCTCTGCTGAGAGATGCGCGTCAGGTGCAGCGTTTGCCTTTGTGGGGCCTTTTCAAGAGCAAACTCAACAGTTCAAGGCAAGTATTTACTGAATGCATCAAAAAGCACATACCTCTGCATTATTTATTATCAGATACCAATAACTGTAAAACGCAGAGTATCTCAGGACATAAATTAGTGATGGTAGGAAACACTCCACTCGTCCCAGTGTCCCGGAACCGATTAGGAGCTGCAGCAAAGATGCTGCTGTTCGTCATGTCCCCAGCACCAGGGACATCAACTCGTGGATTCTGGACACGTGGCCAAGAGAACCCAGCTTAACATCTGCTTTTTCAGCTCTGACAGGCAGCTGGATGTTATCTGGGCAGTGGCAGGGGTGCAGTCAGAGCCCAAGTTCTTCCCTCCTCCTGCTGCCTCTGGGATAGTGGCCTCGGAGAGGCGAGTCTGGCCACGGGGCCAGGGCCAGGCCCATCTTGGTGCTCCCAGGAGCATCCCTGCTGCTTCCTGCGGCCATGGCTGTGCTGGGGACATTCACCACAGCCCATCTGGGTGTCAGCCCGACCCTCAGGACCAGCCTTCTCTTGTGCTTTGGGGTATTTTGAGGTCTGACCTTCACCTCCCGCCCAGAGGCAGCTCGGCTGCAGCCACTGGAACTTGGCAGCTGAGAGAGGTCAAGGTCAGGCACTCCAGGAAAACAGCCCAGTTTCCTGCAGGAATGCAGTGAGGTCCTGCCCCTGCACAGAAGGAGACAGTCAGTGCCACGGTGGCTGAGCCAGGCTCCACACAGGTACAGCCCTGACTGGGTTAATCACAGACATTTCCACAGTCTGACTTTTACTTTTGGGCCAGCTTCATTTCACGTTCCAGACCTGCAGAATTATTTAACAGGGCTGCTTAAAACCCGCCTGCTTTTCAATTCTCTGGGCTCATTTTGTCCCAGCACATTACCTAACCATGTCAACATATGGATTTTCTCTCTGTGCCCGCTGCAGACGGCCTGGGCAGGCTATTTTTAAGTCTGGGTGTGCTCCGGCAGCAGTATTGGTTTCAGCACTTGCTGTTCTCTCTCTGCTAATAAATACAGAGCAGCTATTAATACGGATGGGGTTTAGGATCCATTAGCAGGGCTCAGCGATGGCCCAGCGCTGCTGCCCTGCGTGACCTGAGCTCTGAGGCTGGCTTCACCCTGGGGCATGCCCCGGGAAGGGGACAGGCATGGGAGCGGTGCCCTGGGGTGCTGGCACTGCAGGGGAGGAGCAGGGCAGGGCCAGGTGAGCCAGTGCCTGCCCTGGGAGCCCAAGGAGGTCCATGGTGCTTTTTCCCCTTGGTGCTCACACAAAGTTGCTGCTACCAGAGCTTTGACTGGGGTTTGCCTTGGGCTGTTTTAAGGCACGAAACTCACGTACAGCAGTTATTCCTGGCTATTGAGAGGTATTGGGGATAGAAAAGCAATGCAGCCCGCAGGATTCCTCTGGGAGCCCTCCGGTCCCGTGTGCCGGCATGGTGCTGGCTCAGCTGGTGACATTGCCCGCACCGTGTGACAGTGCCTGCCATCGGGGCAGCTGGCAGGGTCTGTGGGCACCACCCTGACACTTTGTCTCTGTCTCTGCCACCCCCTCCCAGCCTGCAAACGCAAAGAGCAAGAGCCCAACAAAGAGCGGAACAACTCCCAGAAGAAATCCCGCCTGGTCTTCACGGACCTCCAGCGCCGAACGCTTTTCGCCATCTTCAAGGAGAACAAGCGTCCCTCCAAAGAAATGCAGATCACCATCTCCCAGCAGCTGGGCCTGGAGCTCACCACCGTCAGCAACTTCTTCATGAACGCGCGCCGGCGCAGCCTGGAGAAGTGGCAGGACGACCTGAGCTCCGGGGGCTCCTCCTCGGCCCCCAGCACCTGCACCAAGGCGTGAGGGGCGCGGCACGGCCGGCACAGCGCCGAGGGAGAGAGCGGCCCCGCAGCACGGCCCCTCGCCGGTGACTAAAGCACAAACCCCGCAACCAGGCCAGCCCAGCTGGTCCCATTGCTACGGCTTCTCTCAGTCCTAGCAGGCGCAGGCTCCACTTTAACCTCTCTCCACACAATACTATGCTCAGGACACGCGAAGCAGGTCTGAAACGTAGGGGAGTCGTTCTTGAGGCAGGTTTCTCCTGAGCCCCGGGTTTCCGTGGCCGGCCCAGCAGCCTCCCGTGCCCGGCGCCTGCCGTGTGCTGGCCACACCACCCTGGGCCACACGACAACGGAGCACAAAGTCAGATACTAAAAACCCAAGGCCCTGTTTTTAAACTCAGGCACGGTTTTTTGTTAAGTGTTTTAGGGAAAGATCGGATTTAAGGTTTTTTTGGTCGGTTTTTTAGTTTAATTTAATCAGCTTGTTCTTGCATCAGAAAAGTTCGGTTCTCTTGAGCTCAAAGTACCAAGCACAAAGCCGGTAGCTCCAGCCACGGCCCGGCTCTGGGCTGCCCAGGACGGCTGTGCCAGCTGCAGCCTGACATCCCGGGACACCGCACGAGCCCCAAGCACAGCTGGCAGCTCCTCACAAGCTCTGTGCTTGTACCTAATGCACACTCAGGAGGTCGATGGAACTGCTACAGGTCATGGAGCAAACACAATGTTTTGGAAGACTTAGATTAATTTACATTATTACATCCTCTTTAGTTTCTGGGAACCTGGTTTCTCCTCGGCAACGGCTGTTACCGAAACCTTTTCAGCGTTCAGTGTATTTTTGTTCATTTTATCAGTATTTTATGGTACTTTCAAGCAGGAAAAGGAACAGAAACAAGCCCTTCAGATGCCACTGACCGTTTCAGATGTGCCACGTTTAGCTCTATGGCATCCCTAAGTTCCTTTTCCCTGCCAGCTCCCCGAGCCGGCAGGAACACAGCACACCAAAGAGACAGGATTTCTGCAAGCCAAAGATGTTTATACCTTGCCATTTCTCCTTGTGGCCGCTGGTGCGGGTGGCTGGCCGGCGCCGGGGGAGCCTGGCGAGCCCCACGCCCTCTCTCCAGCTCCGTGCAGCGGAGCCGCCCTGGCGGCGGCCGCCGGCTGCTGACCGGCCTGGGCTCCGCCACAGACACTTGAGACTTTTTTTATGTACTACTTAATCGAAACCAAAGAAACGTTTTCTGCACCTACTTCTTCTGCAACAAACTGTTCCATTGAAAGATAAAATAAAATTTAAAAAAAAAAAAACAAGGAAGCATGTCAGGAAGCAAACGAGTCCCACACTGTGTTCTACAAACATCTTGGACATTTTCGGAAGCAGATCTCAAAGAAAGGGTTGACAAGAATGAGAACAAAGCAAAGCCAGTACAATTGCTGCTTCATTTGACAACTCAAGTCCTCTTAAAGTTGAAGATTGTCTTTAATTTGTGCCTATGCAGTTTTTTCAAAAGAACAAGGAACAGAGCAACCAAAACCTCAACAGCTACAATACCAAAGATGAGGATTCTCACTACGTGTGTTTCAGTTAGTTTCTCCTCTTGCATGACTAATGCACATAACCCCACTGATCTCTGGACAGGTAACCTCTCGTGAGTCTCTGTGCAACCAGGAGGGTGGGTTCATTTATGTTTTCCCTCTTTCTGCCCCACATGGCACCTCTCTGAGAGCTGCATGGACTCCAAGTGCACGGTGTTGGGATACTACCCTGGTGCTTCTCCTCCCTCCAGGAAACACCTGTGGGTTGGCTGTGGCTTGTGTGTTGGTCTCCTGTGCGTCTGGAGCCGTGGGCAGCCACCCTCCTGCGCGTGACGTGGGTCCAGTGACCTCCACCCTTCTTTCTCCTCCCCAGGGGTACAACTTGCAATGTGTGTGTGTGTTCCCATCTCCGTCACTGTGAGTGCTGAGCAGCGCCACAGCCCGGCTCCAAACCTCCTCCTGAACCAAACCCAAGTGTTCAGCAGTTCCTGGGCCACCTCAGGAGCTGCTGCTGACACGTTAGCCTTGTAATGTTCTTTGATCCAGGTCATGATGATCCAGATCATGACATGCCCAAATTTGTCCTCAGAGCTGGAGCGCATCCGGCTCCTCTCTGCCTTTAAACAAGGGCTTCATTTTAACTGCTTCACACAACTGCTGCTGTCACTTTCCAATTAAAATAGAAAAATAATAAGGAAGTCTTGTCCGCTCAGGACAGGAAAAGCTTCTGGAAAGCAGATTCGGGATCCTCACAGCTAAATTGACAGCACGTGCCTGCTCTGGGGATCAAAGGATCCTTTGGCAGATTCCAAAGAGATCTGGAAAATCCTCATAGCCAGACGTGGAATAAAGTTGCCAAAAATGGCCCCAGTCTGTGTGGATGTATCCCGAGGGCTTCTCACCCAAATGCCAGATGTTTGAGTGCAGAGTTTGGAGCCAGCAGGCTGTGGAGCAGGGCCCAGCTGGTTTCACTTTCATTCCCACCTAAGTGTCCATCAGACCAGCCCCTGGTGCATTTTGAACTCGGCATGGCCCTCAGGGGAGCTGTCCCTGCTGGAAGTGTCCCCTGCAGTCTGCAGAGGCAGGGGGTGGCACAGGAGCAGTGAAAACCCCAGTGCTGCTTCCCCAGCTGCCCTTCCTGCAGTGAGAGGGCGGGAGGTGCCCACCTCGGCAATGAGCCCAGGCATGCTGTGAGCGTGTGGGACACCTCAGTGAGGCTCACCTCACCTGAGGGACATCCAGATGGCCGCAGCTCTGCCTCCCACCTTCCCCAGAGGCAGAGGGAGCTGCCCACAGCTTCTGTGGAGCCTGGGAGCAAGGACCTGGGCCTTTTGCTCCTGCTCAGAGCCCATGCAATAGCCCCAACACAGGGAGTTCAGATCAGGCTCTGAATTACTTACAAATTTCTCCTCAGTGAAATTCTCTCCAAACTGTGCAAGTGTTTGTTATGCAGCATTAGAGAGGAGCAACACAAAGGAGGCTTCTCTGGGCTGGGGCCTCAAACCTACCAACAGTCCCAATGCATTTTCACCCCAAGATCCTGCTGCATTTTTTATCCCTGCATCTCTCATGGCCATGTGTGTCTTCCATTTCACTGTCCCCCCCTTAGGCCTTTATGTAGCAGCTCCCTGAGAGGAGGAGCAGGGCAGCCGGACTGTGGCGAGGTGTTTGTCCTGCCCGCGCCCCGGCAGACCCCAGCAGCTGTGTTCCGCCTCCGGGCCCTGTACGATGAACCTATAGAGCTGTGTCCTGTAACCTGTTGCTTTATTTATTGCGCTGCCAAAGACTCGCGTGTACGGAGAGTATCCCAGCATCTTCCGGACCAGGAACTTGGAGCCACAGCCTTGGGCACAGCCAGGATGAATGCAGCTCTCGAGAAACCTGGGCTATTGCTGGATGTGCCGTGCAGGAGCACAGAACGGGCTCCCTGAGTTCGGTTGCAAAGCTTTATTGCGGATGTCCGTACCCACAGCTGAACCCAAAGAGCTGCGAGGCCTCGGCCCGCAGCGCTCGCTCCGCCCGCGGGAGGGCAGGGCTCCCCTTGCCCCGGGCAGGGCACGGCACCGCCCCGACCGCAGGGCGCGCTGCCCTCGGACACGGCCGGCGCTTCCCCGCTTGTCACCGTTCCCGAGTGCTTTTACGGGACGGGGAAACTTTCTACTTGGCTTCCTTTGTATTTCTTACGGGGAGTTTTTATTGTTTAAATTTTTTAAGAAGGCAAAGCTTAAAATGGTTTTATTTTTTTCCAGACATCTGTGGGTTTTAACCCGATATATTATCTATCAATAATGTAATTTATTTAATTTAGTCTTAGGGCAGGTCCTGAGATGTCTGTTCAGTCTGAATCCCATTGTGTTTCGGTTTAGCTTTTGGAGTTTTGCCTGAATGCAGATGGGGGTCAGGCTCTGGTGTTAGCTATTTGTATCTATTTAATTCAGCCGTTTGTGAGTTCATTTGGAGTAACTTTGCTTATTTATCTGCAGGGCTGTTGTAGCGCATCGGGGATGCGAAGCCTGTTAGTAAATACACCTCAGAGCCAGTACTGCTTTGCAGAGCAACCAGCTTCTGTCACACGGGGGAACAGCGACTCGTTCCCTAGTCTAGTTTTAATTCCTTCTTTTGATTCATTTTAATTCTTTAAATATCAACATTTAAATTATTTAAGTTAATCTCTTCCCTCCTGATTAGAAAGTGTGACATACCTTTAGGATGGCACACGAAGCCTTCATAATATAACTTATTTATTTAACTTATTCATCGTCACCTGGGGATGCCCTTGTAGAGTTTTTATTTTTTAATTAGAGTTATCTATAAAGCACTACAGCTGATTTCCTGTAAGAGCAGCAGAGCGAACTTTGAGGACAAGCAATGGATATTCAATCTAAAACTGTGCGTTCAGAAAAATAGGGGGAAAAAAAAGACACTGGGATACTTTGCCTGAACTTTGTGGCTTCTTAAAACTTAAGCTGGGGGGAAAATAATCCATGCCAAGCAAAAAGAGAGAAACCCTTAAACTAGCTGCTTCCAAGAATGAACTTCTGTGTGTGGAAAAAAAAAAGAAAAAGGAAAAAAAAAAAAAAAAAAAAAAAAAAACCCAGAAAAAACCTTTCTATTTCTAGTGAGAACCAAAGAGGCTACCTCACTGACTTTTCCATTTGTAATTTTAATCGTGTTGATGATACCAAAGATACCAAAGATTTCTTTCTCTGTGCGGTCTGCATTCTGCTTGTGCTCTCTGATAACTCCCACTGTTCTCTCCCACCCCCAGAAAGGTCCAGCAGAGCCCGGGTTCCCAAAGAAACGCTACCCTGGAAGCTGCCAGTTCTGGTGATCCCTTTTCCGTGTTCCTTTCTCCTTCCTGCCAGCCCCAGGCGTGCGCAGCCGTGGGGCGCTCCCGTCCCGTCCCGTCCCGTCCCGTCCCGTCCCGGGTTGTGTGGAGCTGGAGGCCACTCCGGCCCTTGTTCCCCGGCAATCTGCAGGCTGCCCGGGCCGCTACGGGTGTGTTTGTGTTTGCAGCAGCAATTAGCATTGCTAATTATTATTATTCTCGTGCTCGAGCAGAGCCCAGGGCCGGTGTGGGGCCGCAGAGCCCGGGGCAGGGGAGGAGTTCGTGCACGCATCCAGGAGCTGCTCCCTCTCCTCACCTTCGGTTGTTGTTTACAATTACCGTTTTCAGATAAAAATCAATTAATTACTTTTCTCAAGTTAGCAATGAAGTGAGGCTACATTAAGCTCCATTAGCATCACGTTCCTGAGTGATTACTTCCAAGTGGTTTGGTTGGGGAATTAGCGGTGCCCTTTGGCACTTGGGTTTGAGCCTGTTCTGTGCTGTTCATGGGCTGGAGCAACGCTCCGAGGAGCCGAGCCCAGCCCCGGGCGCTGCTGCTGCCCCGAGCCCCAGCCCAGGCTGGCACAGCTGCTGCAGGGCCCGGGCAGGAGGAGTCCTGAGGGTTCCCTGAGGAATCTGCCGGGCCGTGCCCTTACAGTCGCAGAGTTACCGACAGCTCCACACAAACGCTCCGCTTTAATTAAGTGCTGCCTTTTATTTTGTGTTTCTTTGGGGGTTGAAGTCTGTGTTGGAAACGGTAGGACCTGACAAGTGTGCTTTTCTCTCTGTCTCTGTGTTCCTTCAATACAAAGCTATAATAATTCTCAGGATGCCTTCTGGGCGGGGGGAGCCCGGTTGTCCCTGTGCCCTCGGACACAGACGGTCCCCAGAGCTGGCAGGGTCCCCGCAGCCCCCCCGACTCCTGCTTCACTTGCCAAGAGTGATGTTACCACGGGACGAGTGCCTTGCTTGAACCAAAGCAACGATTTTGCCAGTCTAGACCTCTCTGTGCTTTTTTTTATTCTTCCTGTGAATACCTCAGCTTCGACTGGGCCGCCGAATCGTACCTGGTGGGCTTTTGTACTGTGGTGCTTTGCAATGCAGCCCTGCAAAGAACAGACTCCTGGTAATACCAAAGGCTCTCCTCCTCTTTCTCCTCCTCCTCCTCCCCCTGTCCCTGATCTCTCTCTCTCCATGGTTCCAAAGCTTTATTATGAACTGGGCATGTTGGCAACGCAGACCGTGCAATCCCTTACCGAATTCTCTCAGATATACCTCATAGAGAATAGCTGTTTAGCGTAATGTTATTATAGCGTATGTAATAAATTATTCACTGTTTCTTTTTGGTAACTGTGATTTAAAAGAAAAAAACAAACCAGAAGAAGAAGCTTTATATGTTTTAGGTTGTGCTTTTGTACTAGACGGAGAAGGTGCGCTTAAAAATGTACGTCAGTCTTTCTTCCCATTGGGTTTTTTTTGTTATTATGGATCGGGGAAAAGTTGCAGAATGAGCCCAAAGTTTACAGTTTCATATTTTGCTGAAGAAACAATCTGTGTTCATTTGCTCTGTTGGAAAAAAAAAAAAAAAAAGAAAAAAAAAGAGGAAAAAAATTATTTTCTACATTTGTGCTACTTGGTCTGAAGAGCTGATTGTCCTGTGTGACGGTGTAGTATTATTAGCAACTGCCAATCAGCGCTCCCATGTTTATGCATGAGGCAAACCCTTAGCAGTGTGATGCATCGTGGTTCTTAATGGCAACTTCTTCCTTTGGGTTTGGGACGAGGTCTTTGGCTTGGTGGTATTTATTTATGCATGGAGCCTGCTAGCTGTTCGCAGTCGTGGCGCAGTTGTGTTTGCATTTACGCTCTGAAATCACGCCTGGGTTCGCCCCACGCAGCTCAGCACTGCTCGGGGCACGTGTCCAGATCAGCTCTGGTCTGTCCCTGTGTGAAACAGACCCGAATTCCATTCCAATGAAATTGCTATGTGGAGAGAAGTTTGGTCAACCGGCAGCTTCTCCCCAGCGATCCGATTCCCTCAGTCCGCTGGCGATACACGCCCTGCTCCTCACGGAGGCTGCCCCGTGCTTCTCCCAGGATCTGCAGTTCCTCTGGCTTTATGGCAGCCCCTGGGTGCTCAGGGACCACCCTGCGCCTCCCCTGCTCCTGCCCGGCCCGGCCACCGCAGCTGTTGTGCCCGCAGGGGCAGGGCACAGAGCCTGGGCTCAGCAGCGCTGTCCCAGCCCTGTCACCTGGCCCGAGTCCATCCGAGCACTCCAGCTGTGCCCTGTGCTGCTGCTGCCCTGGCTCCGGCAGCCCCTTGCCCAGCCCCTGCCCTGGGCCAGGTTTGCTGGGGTGCTTTATCCCCCTTTGATTTGAGCCACGCTTGAGCCCCGTTTAAGGACGGGTTGTGTTGTCTCTCCGGGGCCAGCTTCGGGCCCCGCTGTCCCCTGCTCCCAGGCCGAGCTGGACATAAAGCCAAAGCAACTGCTCCATACCCTGCATCCGCGTGGAAAAGCAGGCCTGGGGAGGGGCAGCGGCAGGCTGCTGAGGAGGCCTCTGAGTGGTGATGTGGTCTGTCATTAAGGGTGTTTTAGAGATGTGCTCTCATTAGTGCAAGGAGACCTTTTCATTTGGCCTTACTCGGTAGGTTGTGATAATTATGGAAGCTGTGTAAGCCGGGTTGTTTTCTTTCCTGATTTCTCTGCCAAAGACAGTGACAGACACAAGAACTTTAAACAGGGGTTTTTGTAAGACAGTTGATGATTGTAACAGTGGTTCATCTTCCAGAACTTTCCACGCTGTTCCGCAATAAGCAGAGCGGGATGTTGGGCAGAGCCCTGCTGGCAGATGCCGCCACTCCTCACCGACACGCAGTTGTTGCGACCCAGGCCGAGTACACCTGCATTCCTCAGCCCAGAGGCCACCAGGGGTATGGGAGGCCATGGCAAGGGCACGGCGGGGCTGCCACGAGCTGCTCCAGCTGGCTGGAATTTGCCAAGGTACTTGTATTATGAAATTTAAGGTCTATTTTATTATGTCATTTTATGTCATTTTTTAACTTTGTGGAAGGTGGTATGTTGAACTGAGTGTAAGCTGAGTTTTTCAGACAAATAAAGTAGCTAAAGAGTGAATGTTATTTTATCATTAAAGGGTTTTTACTCACTGATTTGTGCCAATAGATGTCCTTTATCTCAATGACAAGTATTACATTGCTTTCAAAGTTTTATTTATAGCTATTGATGTAAAACCCACACACACATATTATTTGCCAAAGTTCAATAAAGGAGGAAAACAATGCTTTTGCTTCCTTGTGCAATGAAAAGTTCCTGATTTTTCCCCAGGGTTTTTTCCACCACAAGCCCATCCCACACCAAGGGGTGCAGTGGAGGCCAGGGGGCCTCAGGCTGCTGCAGCTCTCGGGGTGAGGAGAGCTGAGCACAGCCCCAGGGTAGGACCACAGCCCAAAAATGCCACCTGGGACCAGGGGCCTGGCCAGGCGTGAGCGGCACTACATGGGAAAGGATCTGACGCCTTCTCCCAGGAGCACAGCCCGTGTAGCTGTGATATTACAGGAGAAAGCACTTTGTACTTGTGTAAGTCATGGAGTTATATGATGCAATGTAATTACCGTAAAATTCTGTTCGCTATTGCACTTTCTTTCCCTGAAGCAGCTCTACGGGAGGAGGCAGGAGGTTCCTGGAGCTGAAATTCCACGGCAAGGAGGATGTAGCAGGTTTGCCTTCATTCATTCATTCATTCATTCATTCAGTCAGTCAGACAGTTGCTTACCCTAGCTGTGGATAAATCTCGTTTGTTTCGTTTCCTCAGAAAAAAGCAAAACAAAGTGCACAAGAAAAGCACTTTGTTGTATTTCTGTCTTTAAAGGCCAAACAAAACCAGCCCTTTCTTGCTCTAGCTCACTCCTCATGCCTGGGGAAGGCACGGGGGCCCCCAGAGCTCCCCAGCACCGTGTGCCAGCCCCAGAGCAGTGACAAGGCCCTGCCTCAGGGTTTATTGTCCGGGATCTAACCTTGGCACCAGTGTCTAACCTCGGGGTTAATAAACTCACTGAAAAATTTGTTTTCATGCTCATTCTCTTTGTGTCCCTCTCTCGACACTGAGCCAGATTCTGCCATTAATTAAATTTACACTGCTTCATTTCACTTTGCTGAGTGGCCACGGGCGCAGATAAAGGCAGAGCTGCCTCCTCAGCACTTTGTGTCACAGGGGCCAGGACGTGGCTCTTGCAGCCTCCTTTCCCTCTGCCTCTGCTGGGGAGGGCTGCGGAGGCAGTGCCACCAGGCACAGGAAGGGTAAAAACCCTTGAACAGCAGAGAGGCGAGAGTGGTGACACCGAGACTAATGCAGCCACGCAGGTCATTTCCATCTCACTTGCAGGATTGTTCCCCCGGGGATGCATTTTCCAGGCACTTAGCAGTGGGCACAGCTGCAGGAGGGAAATGGGACCATTTCATTAAGCTGAAGGATGAGCCGGCTGTGTGGGAGGATTGCAGCCGGGCTCGGATGCTGCATCAGCATCAGCTTTTCCCAGTGCCAGGCTGTGCCCCTGAGCTGGGCTCCAGGGCCAGCTCCGGAGCCATGGAGCTCATTCCTCAGCTCGCCGCTTCCTAACCCTGCCAGGAATCACAGCTATCCCAGCTTAGAGTGCTGTAAATCCCCGCCAGGAGCAGACCCCGCGCTGCCATCCTGCTCCTGCTCCTCGGGCAGTGCGTCTGTCAGGATGGACTCGGCAGTAATGGGCTGCCACGTGGGAGCCGCCCTGAGCACAGCACGGCTGCACATGAAGTGCTGGCAGCTCTTCCGATCCCAGCACTCCACAGCACTTGAAACCCTGCGGGAATTCCCTCGGGACACAGCCTGGCACGCAGCCTGCAGGGAAAGCTGCACACCAACAGCCAGTCAGGGTGAGGGAAGTGCGTTTCTTTTGGAGGAAAACAGCAGGAGCTTTTGCACTGCCTCTGATTTTCAGCGCACGTGGGATGGAGGTGCTGAAGGAAAACAGCCAGGACAAAAAAACCACCTTGGAATAGGCAGCGTGGCAGGAGAGCACAGCAGGATCATCAGGTGGGAACATCTGTCACCGACGCCCACACACAGAGAGAGAAAAGGCCAGCGCTGCCTGCCAGAAACTGCACCCTCTGGAAACTGCCCGCAGCCTCTGCACTCAGCACACCTCCAGGAGCGACTCCAGGGTCCAGCTCAGAAAGGGATAATGGCAGGAAGCCATAAGATGTTAAACCAGCAGATTAAAACACACCAGACCACTTTAGGTCATGTTACACCTCCCTCCCCTCCCGCCTGACAGCACAAGAACTCCAGGGCAGCAAAAGAGAACCCTAATGGCCCAGTACCTGCGGGATAAAAGCGCTGGGAGCTGGCTGTGAGGAGCCCAGTAACCCGGGATAAGAGCGCTGGGAGCTGGCTGTGAGCAGCCCAGTAACCCGGGATAAAAGCGCTGGGAGCTGGCTGTGAGGAGCCCAGTAACCCGGGATAAAAGCGCTGGGAGCTGGCTGTGAGGAGCCCAGTAACCCGGGATAAAAGCGCTGGGAGCTGGCTGTGAGGAGCCCAGTAACCCGGGATAAAAGCTGGGAGCTGGCTGTGAGCAGCCCAGTAACCCGGATAAAAAGCGCTGGCTGTGAGGAGCCCAGTAACCCGGGATAAAAGCGCTGGGAGCTGGCTCTGAGGAGCCCAGTAACCCGGGATAAAAGCGCTGGGAGCTGGCTGTGAGCAGCCCAGTAACCCGGGATAAAAGCGCTGGGAGCTGGCTGTGAGGAGCCCAGTAACCCGGGATAAAAGCGCTGGGAGCTGGCTGTGAGGAGCCCAGTGGGATAAAAGCTGTGGCTGTGAGGCCCCAGTAACCCGGGATAAAAGTAAACCCGGGATAAAAGCGCTGGGAGCTGGCTGTGAGGAGCCCAGTAACCCGGGATAAAAGCGCTGGGAGCTGGCTGTGAGGAGCCCAGTAACCCGGGATAAAAGCGCTGGGAGCTGGCTGGGAGCTGGCTGTGAGGAGCCCAGTAACCCGGGATAAAAGCCTGGGAGCTGGCCCTGAGGAGCCCATAAAAAGCGCTGGGAGCTGGCTCTGAGGAGCCCAGTAACCCGGGATAAAAGCGCTGGGAGCTGGCTGTGAGGAGCCCAGTAACCCGGGATAAAAGCGCTGGGAGCTGGCTGTGAGCAGCCCAGTAACCCGGGATAAAAGCGCTGGGAGCTGGCTGTGAGCAGCCCAGTAACCCGGGATAAAAGCGCTGGGAGCTGGCTCTGAGGAGCCCAGTAACCCGGGATAAAAGCGCTGGGAGCTGGCTGTGAGGAGCCCAGTAACCCGGGATAAAAGGCTGTGGAGCCCAGTAACCCGGGATAAAAGCCTGGGAGCTGGCCCTGAGGAGCCCAGTAACCCGGGATAAAAGCGCTGGGAGCTGGCTGTGAGCAGCCCAGTAACCCGGGATAAAAGCGCTGGGAGCTGGCTGTGAGGAGCCCAGTAACCCGGGATAAAAGCGCTGAGAGCTGGCTGTGAGCAGCCCAGTAACCCGGGATAAAAGCGCTGGGAGCTGGCTGTGAGGAGCCCAGTAACCCGGGATAAAAGCGCTGGGAGCTGGCTGTGAGGAGCCCAGTAACCCGGGATAAAAGCGCTGGGAGCTGGCCCTGAGGAGCCCAGTAACCCGGGATAAAAGCGCTGGGAGCTGGCTGTGAGGAGCCCAGTAACCCGGGATAAAAGCGCTGGGAGCTGGCTGTGAGGAGCCCAGTAACCCGGGATAAAAGCGCTGGGAGCTGGCTGTGAGGAGCCCAGTAACCCGGGATAAAAGCGCTGGGAGCTGGCTGTGAGGAGCCCAGTAACCCGGGATAAAAGCGCTGGGAGCTGGCTGTGAGGAGCCCAGTAACCCGGGATAAAAGCGCTGGGAGCTGGCTGTGAGCAGCCCAGTAACCCGGGATAAAAGCGCTGGGAGCTGGCTGTGAGGAGCCCAGCCTGGGCACGGAGCCCCCCTGAGTGCTCCCAGCATTATCCCTTAAGTGCTCGTTTAAGCTTCCTTGGAAATGCCCCTGCCCGCTGGAGAAACGCAATTAGGCCTCAAGCGCGGGTGATGTTCACACGTTATGGATCATCCCTAAAGATGACAGGAGACTGGATTGCCTCTGGATTGCCTCTGCCTCGTTCCAGGAACTGCCAGGCTCCAGGTCTGCATCCTTTCCCTGCCCTGTGAGCCATGGCATCACAGCAGCACCTGCAGGGACTCACAGAACCCCAGGCTGGCTGGAACAGAGCTCACTGACATCCCAGGGGCAGTGCTCCAAGCCTGCTCTGCACAGCTCCTGAGACGGGAAGGAGCAATTCCTCCCTCCCCACCTCCTGGCCTTGTGCTGTGCTGGCCTTTAGGGCTCAGGTGTCACAGGAGCAGCCTCTGAGCCCGGGGATCAAAGGCTCTGTGTGTGTGGAGATGATCCCTCTCTGGACAGACAATCCATCTCCAGTCATGGGAGGATGCTCATCAGCCAGGCCAGCCAAATTAAATAACCTCTTCCTGGCACTTACTGCTGAGCACCAATTTAGCAGGAAGACAAAAGGCAGGTTTTAGACCTGGTCCAAATTTGCAAATCCCTGTGCTCTACAGGCAGAAGTAGAACCTGCTCCTGAAGGCTTGAAATGCTGATTGACAGCTAAATCCCTCGCCCAGGTTGTGCTGCTGTATGTGCAAGGAACATGAGAGACAGCACAGCCCCTACATCCTCGGGAATTTGCACCTGGAAACAAAAATACCATGGCCAAGCAGCAAGGCAGGTGGAGAGTGAGCCCTTCAGAAAGAGGGAGGGAAGGAAACGTGCTTCCACAACGTCAGAGATTGTTCTGGACTCAAATAGGACATTGCCAACGTTCTGCCAGGCTCACACAGCCAATCCCCACTCAAAGGTAACCCAGCACAGCTTGGATTCCAGGAGAGAAGCAGCACCATCACTACTCTGCTCCCTATTTCCCACCTTCCACTGGGCTGGGTTTGCATCCTGCTCTCCCCCATCACAGCCCAGTCACAAGAGCTCAGGAATGGATCAGCTTAAGTATCCAACATCTCCAATCCCTGCTCTAGAAAATAATCAATCCAGCACTTAATTAGTAACATAACAAGGAGCTGCCCAGAGACCGCTAACAGGGAACAGAATAAATTATCCGTCAGGTGGGATCCCACACCAGGGCAAATCCCTGATCCACCCTCTTCTGCAGTCCTTTCAGGGGGTGTCACCCACCCCAGCCTGACACCAGAGGTGCAGAGAGCTTCAGACACCAGCATGGGGTCCTTACAAAGACACACAGCTCAGTTATTTCCTCAAAAGAACTTTAATTGGAATTCCATCCTTATGGCAAATGACACACAGAAGGAGTATCCAAACTTGCTGCGTTACATCAAATGGAAGTCCTTGGTCAATCTGAAATGCATATGTCGGGCCAAAAGCAAGGATCTGTACACACCTGGCATTAACAAAAGCAAAGGAGCTGCTCTGGCTTGCAGCTTGCACTCCAAGGTGATGGTGGTGGGAAGGGAGAATTCACTGAGCTTTCAGGTACTCCTAGGGAAACCCTGGCCCCGCTGAACTCAGCTGTGCCATCCTCCTCTCAGGGAACAGCAGGAGGCCAGCTCTGACACCATCCACACCCCTTTGGTGTCACAGCACCTTCTGGAAGCTTCCACCTTCTCTGAAATGCAGCGAGGACCGAGGACCGAGGGACAGGTTAAAAAGATACTCAAAAAGAAAAATTCACTCAATAATGAAAAAATAAGCCAAACTGCGGAGTGTTAAAGCAGGAAAACAAGCTCACCCCTTTCCTTCCCATTTCTTCCCCCAGGACACCATGGGCTGTTCCTAACCCCTCAATTTCAGTTGAAATCCTGAGGCCAGACCTCCACAGTGCTGGGAGCTGTGGTGGGCAGATGCCCTGCCCGGAGCACAGTGACCCCTGCCAGCCCCAGCGTCCCCACGGCTCCAGCCCGGCCCAGAACACCTGTGGGACAGGGTGAGCTGCAAGCTCAGAGGGACACAGCACTGAGAGGGCTCAGGGAGGCACCTGCACCATGGATCCATCTCCCTCAGGGCACACGCTCACCCAACCCGCTGGGCATCGGCCTGGGAGATGAGGGACCCCTCAGAAACCTTGATGGAAAGTACCCTCTGACAGCAAACAGCACCACCAGCCCTGTGAGACAAGCTCCATCTGCTAAAAGCTGGAAAATTAAGTGATTTCCACATGATGGTGTAATAGCAGCAACAGAGTAATTATCCTGCTTGTGGTTAGAACACTCAAAAGTGAATTTTAAGACCTTTTATTACTGGGGACAAATGTAATGCCTCAGAATCAGTGCCAGCTAGTATTTACAGGACTCTCTCCAGTATGAAAATGAAAAGCCAGCTGTATTTATAATACCACAAGGTTCATATGATGTTAACCTTTGCTTTCCACACTTGTAAATGTGGTGGTCACAGCCTGGACCACCTGAAGGTCCACGTCCCCCCAGCTGTGAGGGAACAGGAGTGGGCAGGAAGATTTGACAGACAGTTTTGCACTGATCCCACAGTGTCACGCAGAGAGGTGAAACAGAGGAAGTTCTTTGTCCAAGGAGAGGTGTAAGGCCAGTGTTCCCAGACATGCTGGACATTTGTGCTCCTTTTCCCTGCCCAGGCAGCGAGCAGAGCCCAGGGGGAGCGAGAGGAGGGACAAGAGAAGCTCCTGGCTCCCTGCCACTGAAACAGGCACAGGCAGGAAGGGTCAAGGAAGACTTTCTGTGGGGAACAGGGTGATGCAGGAGGCTCTGGCACTGGAGCAATCTCAGTCTGTCTCACCCTGGGAAGCAGGTATGGCAGTGGAGCAAGCAGCTCTCCAGAGGTATTTGGGATTTACAGCACTCCATGGGTGCTCCACACGGCATCCATCCGTCCCTTTAGCACCCCATCTTTAATTCCAACAGCAAACCAGAACGGGACAAACCCCTGACATCCCACAGGAGGCCTCTTCTCTCTTTAAACACCCTGTTCCCAAAGGACCAAACTGCTGAGCAGATCAGCCTGGCTGAGCAGCATGGCATCTGCTTCCCAGCCACCAGCAGCTCCCAGGAACCAGCCTGCAGTGCCCAGGTCCTGGCATTTCAGTGCTAAGGACATCAAGTAAACGTGTGCCCAAGGAGGTGCCAGCGGGGCTGCCACGCGAAGGGCTCAGTGCCACTGTCACAGCTTTGCTCCTGCCCCGGCAGGCAGGAGGGGACCCTGTGCCTCGGGGGGCACACCCGGTGCCAGGGCCCTGCCCAGCACGGCCCCGCTGGGGGCTGGCAGCCCTGCGGGAGAGCCCCAGCACAGGGCTGCCTGTGCTCAGGCATCTGCAAGGTGAAATCTAAATTACCCCTGACTGATCATCTCCGTCCAAACAACAGCAATTAAGCCAGATCAGTCCTACCTATGGCACTCCACAGGTATCCCACAAAACCACAGTACTGTGGCACAGTAGAAAGCACAGTGTGGATCTATAAACCTCCTGGAGAACAAGCCTCACTTCCTAAATTTACTTCACCGAACAGAAAAAGCCCTTTTTAATAAAAATAAGAAGAATTTAAAAAGCCATTCTGCTTAACAGATAAGCCAACATGTTTCCACACATGCTCCTGCTAGACTTGAAACACACAGTTTCAATGGAGCAAATTCTCCAGTACTACCCAAGCAGGCTAATTCCTTTCAATTTATCCTCTTCAAATACTTTCCTGCAGATAATGAAAATGTTTTTCCCAGAAAATGTAAACAAGTTTTGTGCGTTCCATTATTCCACTAAGCTTTCACAGGAAGTTTCTGGCAGGAGAAAACCAAAACAAAACAAAGCCTTATCTTTATACTCTAAAAAAAACCTAAAAAAAAAATATATATACATACACACCTTGTTAAAAAGCATTAGAAGTAACCTGATCTCCAAAGTCTCCAGAGCCAGCTGCAAAGTCCCTCTCAGAACAGACAGACTGTGCTGGTCACACTGCACCTCAAGCAAAACCAAAATGAGTGTACCTTCAACCTGGCCAAGCTAATGAACTCCTGACCACCCTGCACACAAGTAAATCCCTGCATAGAAATAGAAGCTAACTGTAAAAAAGCTGTGTAGGATTTTCAGTGCGTCCTGCTGGGCTCACCTAAGTCCCATCGGGGTCGGATGACACGGGATCTCCTCGCACCTGACAGGATAAATGCCCTTATCTCCCTACTTCCTACCACCCTTCTCAAGCAAAGAAAACACCAGAAGGATCCCCCCAAGCCCAGCCGTGTGTGCTGCAGGGGCACAGCAGCCCTGGGCTGTTCTGAGGCCTGCCGGGCTGCTCACAGGGGCTGGCTGCTGAAGAACGCCTTGGTCTCCCTGCACACGGGGTTGACGCACAGCGGGCAGCACAGCGTCAGCTGCCGGGAGCACACCTCGTTGGACTGCAGGTGGGAGCACACCAGGTCTGCCAGGGCCTGCAGGGAGGGGGGAAAGGTCAGAGGGAGCAAATCCAGCTGTGCCATCCCCCCAGCCCAGCCCGGGCACCCCGTGTCCCCTTCTGACAAAACCACGCAAACCGCGGCACAGTGAACCCCTCCGTGCTGGGCAGATCAGGTACAAGGGGTTCCATTTCTGCTCTGAAACTCAAAATGCCTTCAAACCCCCTGAAAACATCCACACCCAGCAGGAAACACAACTGCAGACCCCTACAGCCACTGCAACATAGCAGATACCTTGGAGAACAGTGGATTTCCATTGAGAGACTCCGCTCTTCTGATGTTTTCAACTCCACACTGAATCAAAAGTAAGGAGGGAAAAGTTAACCCTGTTCATCTGATCCTTCACTGGATAGCCTCCAAAATCTTCCCACTTCATTCAGAAGTAACCCCAAAATGACAGGATTAAATGCAGTATCACAGCAAAAATTACTATGGGGCAACATTACATTTTGCTGCCAAAAATCATTCATTGTTTTTGAGCGATATTTGTAATGGCTTAAATACCTAAATCTAGAAAGACAAACTCCCACCTGTTTTGTGGCTAAGCCAGTTCGGATTAATTTTTGATTTACAGGAAAATAAAGCTAACCCCAAATAATATTGCAAGAAGCAACTACAAAGCAAATTGGAACCCAGGAGAAATAATTTCAGAGCAGGGACCAAACCCACGGAGCACTGACCTCGTTGGCCAAAACCTGGGCATACTCGATGTCCAGCTCATACAGAGTCTCAATGTGGTCGCTGGTAAATGCTATTGGGACCAGCAGCATGTTCTTCTTCCCTCTCTGGCACAGGCCCTTAATGGTCTCGTCTGTCTGGGGGCCAAGCCAGGGCATCGGTCCAACCTGGAACAAAAAAGCAGAAATAAAGGGAAAACACTCATTAAATCATTCTTACAAAGAGCACCCCATTTCCTTAGGCAGGATGACAGAGCAGGTTATGGATGGGATAAAAACAGTTATTTTTATTTCCCTGCTTCTGGTTGTACTTCTCACTTTCTCCATTGAACGTTTAATGAAGACACACTCCCCACCATTACATCTCAAAGGAAAGAACGTGGGCTGGCCTGAACAAGACTGAAGAAAATAACCAAAAATGTAAGTAAAGGTGTATTTTTTCCAGTCCAGTGAGGCCCTGCTCAGGCTTTACCTGCTCATCTCCCCTGAGCACTTACCTTGGACTGCCACACCAGCCTGTAAGGGTTGGAGTAGTTGAGCTTCTCCATGACCCTCTGCACAGTAGCTCCCACTTCCTGAGGGTAGGGATCGCCACGGTTCACCACCTGCACCCAAGCACAGCACACCTTTGGCACGGTGAACACCCTGGGAAGGACCAGGCCTGCCTGGCACTTCCGCACTGTGTGCCCGCACCCTGCCCTGGGTAACTCACAGACATGGGCAGCGAGTGGGCTGAGAAGAGGATGACCACCTCTTTCCTTTTGTCCGGTGGGAACAGGTTCAGCTCCTTCTGGATGTGATCAGCAAAGCACTGCTCAGGGAAACACAAACAAAGCCCTGAGGGGGGACACTGCAGGCATCCCTGCTCCCAGGGACGGGCACAGGCAGCTCCCACGTGCTGCTGCCTTAGGCACTCCCCAATTCCCTCAGCGTGCACAACACCCAGGCAGTGTGTCAGGGAGGGTCACCAGCGCAGGCAGCTCCACCCTGCCTGCCCTTGGTGCTTTTCACCTGCTCAGCGCTCCTCAGAAACCGCAAACCCCCACAGAGCTCCCTCATAAAGGCCAAAGAGCCATTTGCTCTGGGAAGAGAGCAGCACGAAGGCTTCCCTTCACTGCTTCTGCCACAGCCAGGAATTACTCTGTGCTGCCAGAGGGGAATCTGACAAAGCAACATAATCTGTGCGTGTGCTCTGAGCAGGAATTTGGACTAATGGCCTGCCGAGGTTCCTTCCAGCCACCACCATTAGGGTAACATCACCCAGCTTTTAAACCAGGAGGTGCACAGGGGTTGCTTTCACACATTATCCTGCCAAAGCATGGGGCATGAAACAACTCTCCTCCTGTAATTTCAGACATGGGAGGCAAGACCCATTTCATCACACGGCTAAAATGCACCCTCAGATTGAAGCCTTCCCGTTATCCTTCCTCAGTATTTGTTTCTATATTTTAAAAGAAAATGTATAACTTCAGCTCCACACCTGAATGAGAAGGGGATGTGTGGGCCATCGGTCAATTATGCTCCACTTCATCTTTGGCTTCTCCCCTCTCTGGTTATAGTAGCGATAAATGGCATTTAAACTGCTTCCTGAAACAGAGAATTCACAACACACGTTCAGCCAGGCCACCAGCAAGCCGTCAGACTGGAACAGCTCGGCAGCAAGCTACAATCATATCTTAAAATGCTGCCTAATTAAAACCCAGCCGTAAATCATGGCTGAGGGTCTCCAGTGGGAACAATCACAGCCCAGCTCACCCAGCACAGCAGGCTGCTCAGAGCTCCCACGGCTCACCCACACGGCCCGGGCTCACCTGTGGTGGAGCAGCTGTACTGGGGGTACTGGGTGAAGGCGATGGCCCTCTGGATGCCGTCCCTCTCCATCTGCTCCACGGCCTCCTCGGTCAGCGGGTGCACGTAGCGGAACCCGATGTAGTACTTGTGAGGGGCTGCCACACACAGAGGGCAGGGACAGGGAGAATCACAGCAACACATCGTCACACGCCAAACACACCGCAACAGCCCGGCTGAGCTGCTGGAATGAGCTTGCTGGTATTTTCTGAAACTAACTTGCTGGTATTTTCTGGCTACTCCGGTAAAGCTCTGTCATGTAAACACATTTCTGGTACCTCATCGGCTGTGATCAGAATTTAAAAGTGATTTATAGTATGGTTTGCTTCTGCAGGAACATCACTTGCCTGCTTCTCCTGCACTTAGCAGAGGCACAGCTCCCAGCCTGGACAGAGCCCCAGTGTCTCACTGAACACATCCTGATTTTAAGGACATAAAGGTGAAAAAGTGTCACTAGCAGAAGCTAAATGAACACCGTGATGCCCTCACAGCTCCAGCTGCCCTCCCTGCCCAGCACGCCTGCTCTGATGGCACCCACGCCCCAAGGGCCAGCACAGTCAGGGACACTGGCTCCCCCATCCTGATTTTGGAGGGCTTTTATAAAAAGCTTCATGGCTTTAACACCTGATTTTGGCAGCAATGTGATTCTCCCTGAGGACATCTCAGGTTCCTCCTCTTTTATCTCTAATCTTTTGGGTGCCAGCTTTGGCAGCATGGCTTGGTTAGGGGACGGGAAGCAGGCAGGGGAGGTTCGCTGTTTTGTTTTTTTAAGTGGAGGACAGAGGTTCTTAGGAGAACAAAAGCAAAGTTTCTTTGTCAGGGTTTCCGGGTCAGTGGCTCTGAACTAACATGTAGCAGGTTTCTGAAGGAAGCAGATGTCCCGTGCTTGGGCTCCCCTCCACACATTTGTGCAGGATTCAGAAAACAGGTTTAGTCAGCCCCAGCTCTCTGCAGGAGGCAGGGCAGCTCCCAGCTGGGAGCAGCAGCAAATAAAGACCCAGCCTGAGGAGCCCTTGAGCAGTAACCTCATTAGCATCTTTGAACGGCACTAAGGACAGAAGTCTGACCTACCGCAGCGGGGACTGCAGGAGTTTACCTGGGAAAGGACATTTTGGGAAGAACTGGCCAGCCTGGAAGCAATACTCTCCCAGTGCCAGGTTTTGTCCAGGACCGCGGGCAGCAAAGAGAGGTGCTGGTGTCTGGACACGGGCTGTTTAAGGAACAGTGCTCAGCACATTCTATTGTTAAACTGCAGCTGCTGTCAAATAAAAAAGAAGCCTCCAGAGGACTTATCAGGTGGGAGAGGTGCCCAGAGAAGGGTGTGACTGCACAGAGAGTGGTCACCAAACAAAAGCAAGTGGGAGCGGGACGCTGGGAGAAGCAGATAAACCTTCCAAGCCTTATCTGCAGAACCTGCTGCAAGGCTGACCCTGCAGGGCTCCTGCTCCAAGAGCCCTCCTGCCTTGGATGACACAGCAGGCCTCAGGTCTGACTGTCACTGCAGGGACCACAGCTCAGACTAAGCTAGGGAGTCACACCTGGGCAGAAAGGACTGAACATCACCTGAGTGAAGGCACCAGTGACACACCACATTCAGAATGGCTGAAATAAATTTGGTTCTAGCCAAATTTGGTTCTAGCCTACCAAGAACATTGCTGTTAACCTTCCAGAGCCTTTCAGCAGTCCTCTTCCTCTAGCCCTTTTCTAGCCAAGCCTGAGGCAGGTGCCACAAAGAGCTACAGAGCAGCCCTGCACGAAAGGACATTCACAGAAGCATCTGCACCCATCTCCCACCCCAGTGATGCTGCCAGGCAGAGGGGCACAGGCTGCCCCATGCCAGCCAGCACTCCCTGCTGGGAGGGATTCTGGGACACAGAGACACGGGAAGGAGGCTGTACTCATGTTTGAAGGTTTTCCATCATAAAGGACTGGCAAAGAGAGCATCTCCTTGCCTGCCAACCAAGCTGCCCAGCCTTATCTCCTGCTGTGTCCCCGGGTGGGGCTCACTGCTATCGCTCAGCCTGCCCTGCACGGCTCATCTACAAAGCCTTGTCTTTTCTCCAGCTGTGCTCCCCTCAGCCCTGCAGCAGCTGCTGAGAACACCACCCTGAACCCCCCCTCCCACACCACCTTAGTGCTCACATGAAATACATTCCCCTGTCCTCCCCTCTAGGCCTCAGCCACTTGTCCTCAGGCTCCAGCAGGGCTCACAGGGCAAGGCACAGTGCCTGGCAGTGCCACACACCAAGGGACACTCCTGGCACCTGAAAACAACACACTTATTCTGCCACAGCCATCTTCCCATGATCACAGGAGAGACAGAGGTGGCTCCCTGGGCCCAGCCTTCCATAACAACCTCACAATGAATGGAATCCCTTCTGCACTATCTTTGCCATGGGATTTCCCAGCAGGGAGGAAATGCACACCGCCCCACAAGGAAAACCAGGCAGCCAAAGCTGCTTTGCAGCAAACGGTCCCAAGCCAGAGAGCAGAAGCGAGCCGTGGGGGGCTGAGCAGAGCAGTACCAGTGCGAGGAGACATGCTGTCCAGCAGCTTCACCATGCCCTCTCCCTGCAGCGCCGTCCACTTCTTGATGGGGGAGCCGCCGCCGATCCGGCTGTACTGCTCCTGGATCTTGGGCGTGCGGCGCCTGGCGATCAGCGGGGCCAGCTTACTGCAGCGTGGGACAGGGGTGTGTTACAGCACAGCCCAAAGCCCCTCCCGAGCTCTGCTCCCTGCCAACTGCAGCCCAGCAGCAGGGCCTGTTCGATGCTCGATTCCACCACCCTTCCCACACCTCGGTCTGCAGTCAAAAGAGAACAGCCCAGCACTGTGCCCTGCACTGACTGCTCCCAGGAGGCAGCACTCGCAGGGACTGCTGCCCTCCACAGAAGTAAATATCAGAGCTCAGTATTCACAGCAACACCCGACACCGCCGGTACCACAGGAGATCCCAGCGCTCCTCACTTTTGAACAGGAAGGGTCATCAGATCCCTGTCCAGGAAGAGACGCAGCAGGAAATCGTGGACGTCGTCCAGCCGCTCCGGGCCTCCCATGTTCAACATCAAGATTCCCGTCTTAGGTTTCCTAGGGAAGCAAGAGAGATTCCGAATCCTAGTGACCCACTGCTTGTATTTTTATTACGATGACAAAACAACCAGCTCATCCTCCCACATCTGCCTTTTGCAAAGGCAGCTCCAATCCCAAGGCTCCTCCTGCTTATGTAAACACTCGCACTAGGAACAGGAATGGCCAGACACAAGTATCTACATGATCTTTGCTTTTTTAAAAGGAAACCACTTTGTAACACAAACTTTAGCTGGAAACACGCTAAGAAAGCTGTCTCACAGCTGCTGGCTCTGAGGGAGGTTATAAAACAGGGTCTCAGCTGTACATTCCAACCAAACCAAGCAGCAGCTTCCCCGGAAAGCAAATGAGCCACTCACACAAGTCTTTATCTTCATTACTGTGGGGACACATCTCACCTCCTTCAGCAGCGACAGCAGCAAGGAGCCTTTCTCCACACAAATTCATTGCAGGGCCAGTTGCGTTTGGGTTGGATTTTCTATCTGGGAGCAGGTCTGGCACACTGTTGTAAGGATAACGTCCCACAGGGCACAGCAGCACAGATGGTGATACCAGCATTTACAGAATGGCTGCCGATCACAACTCTCACCCAATTTCCCCATGGAATTGTTTCCCCTGCCCAAGGGAGCCCAGAGGCGAGGACTTCACTTCCTCAGCAGATGGTTTAGGTTGCACAGGGAGCTTTGCCCTTTTGTTAAAGCCAAAGTCTCACAACAGGGCACTGAGAGGAGCCCGGGCCTGCCCCAATGTTTCGGGCCCTCAGCTTCCATTCCCTTTCTGCTGGGGTGTGTATCAGAAGGCTGCCGAATGAGACCCAGGAAGCAGGGTGACAACGAACAATGACGCTAACGAATGTCCTTGCACACTCCTGCAGCACCTCGGGCCTGACAAGGGCCCGGCTCAGGGGCTGTGCAGGAGCAGGGCTGTCCCTGCCGAGGCAGGGTGAGTGCAGGCACACAGATACACAATCACACACACACAGCAGCCCAGCCCGGGCTGCCCCGCGCTATCGGGACGGGCAGGGCCCGCACACACACACAGGGCACACACACAGGGCACACACACACAGGGCACATACACCCACTGCACACACACAGGGCACGCGCACACACACACACACACAGGGCACACACACACAGGGCACACACACACACACACAGAGGGCACACACACACACCCACACACACACACCCACACACACCCACCGCTCCTGGGGCTGCTCCCGCGGCCGGGCGCTCTCCGTCACCGCCGCCGCCGTGGCCTGGCCTCTCCATCGCAGTGGCACCCGCAGCTGGCTGCAGCTCCTCAGCACTGCGGAGACACAGCCCTGTCACCCGGGGACAGGCAGTGCTGATCCCCCAGGCACAGCACACAAACCCCCAGCACGGGCAGCTCCCCCAGGCACACCAAAACCCAAAGCAAAGCCTTGCTAATCTGTGACTTCGAACCATAACTCCAAAGTAAGCGGCAGAAACAAGGGCTGACCCTGAGGAGTAAGCGTCAGACTGTGTCACTCCTCGTGGGTCAGACACACCTGGGCTAATCCCAGACAGGACAGGATTTCCACACCGTGTCTACAATGCAGGTTAGACACCAGCTGCTGTTTGAACGCTGAGCAGCAGCTCCAGAATCCATGTACAAGTCTGCGCACATCCCCCTCCCTCTCCAGCTCCCCTGGAGCCCCTTTCGCCGCTGGAAAGGGCTCTGAGGTCTCCCTGGATCCCTCTTTTCTCCAGGCTAAACACCCCCAGCTCTCCCAGGCTGGCTCCGGAGCAGAGGGGCTCCAGCCCTGGAGCATCTCCGTGGCTTTCTCTGGACTCACTCCAGCATCTCCTTATTCAGCGCTGCAGCTGAACACAACTAGATTACCCTTAAGGCTCCTTCCAACCCATTCCATACAGTTCCATACAATTCCATGCTGGTTACAGCCTGCCTTTTCAAAAGGCACACTTCGCTCTCCTCGGGAGTTCATCGTCATTACATGGTATTCTTTTAGCACAGAAATAGTGTGAATTGCTCATGGTGAAAAAAAAATAAGGTCAAATTCTGCATCCCCGTCTCTCCGGCAATTGTTCAGTGCGACATTTCCCCTGTCAGACCACGGGAGCTCAGCAGCAATTGAGCCCCAACAGCACAGAGCTCCTCAGCAGGCGACCCACCTGCTGGGAAGAGCATCTTACAGCTCACAGCTCTCTAATAACCTCCTGAACAGATGCTGAACAGCCTCAAAACCCGCTGAAATGAATGGCAACAAAACATCCTCCTGCAAATCCAGCCTATTACTCGGGATTACGAGTGCCTAGCTGTGGATGCCTGTGTCTGCACTGATACCAAAGGCTGCAAACTAAAGAACTTCAAGCATCGCCTATGCCTGAAAGGTCCTTTCCAAATAATAATTTTTTACTTCCAGCTCTGGGGTTATTACTTTCTGAGGTGCTGGCACTATCTGCCAATTATAGAAAACAATAAAAATGGAAGTTCTTGGCCCTGAGGGTGGCTGGGCACCGACCAGGCTCCCCAGGGAATGGTCACAGCCCCGAGGCTGCCAGAGCTCCAGGAGCACTTGGATAACGCTCTCAGGCACAGGGTGGCATTGCTGGGGTGTCCTGCTGAGGGCCAGGAGTTGAATCAATGACCAGGAGTCCTTTCCAGCTCAGGACATCCTGCAACTGTCTGACTTTAGAGTGAGGTTTAGGCACCTGCATCATGAAGGGCAGAGCACATCGAGTACGGTCCCAGCTTGATGGAGCATTGATAAAAGTGTTCTTTCACATGTTTTAGAAGCGGCACTATAGTATCAAAGTCTAAAGTACCGGGTGGGTAAGCCCACAGTGCCTCCGGGCAGGGACACAGCGAGCGCTGCCCGGCCGGAGGGCAGCGCTGAGCCCGGGCTCACGGCTCGCACCGGCCGGCAGCGAGCGGCACCGGCAGCATCTCCGCACGAACCCCTTCAGACAGACAGACGGGAGAGCGGCTGGCTCAGAGCGGTTCCGCGGCGGGCAGCAGAGAGAACCGCACGGAAAAGCGGCTGTTTCAGAGCGCAGTTCCGCGGCGGGCAGCAGATAGAACCGCACGGAAAAGCCGCACAGGAGAGCGGCGGGGCTGCGGCCGGCCGGGGCCGGGGCGCGCTGGCCTCGGCCGGACAGAGCCCTGCGGGGTGCCCGCGGAGACCCCGCGCCCGCGGCCCCCTCAGCGCAGTGGGGAGAAGCCGCCATCACCGCGCGCAGCCCCGCGAAGCCCTCCCGCAGCCCCGGTAAGCCCACCGGCCCCGCGGCCCCGCCGGCCCCAGCGCGGTCAGCGTTATGAAAGGCGCCTCTCGGGCGTTGTGTAACGCGGTGGCGGCGGTGCCGCGGCGCTCCCGCCCGCGCAGCGCCCGCGGTGTCCGGCCGGCCCTCAGGCCGCCCGCCACCCCCGACCCCCGTTCCCGCCATCGCGGCGGCGCCCTCACACTCACGGTGACGCGCGGCAGCGGCAGCAGCGGCAGCCATCTTGGCCGCCCGCATTCCCTCAGACAGCCCCGCCGCCGCCCCTCGCCTCACACCGCCCCCGGCACCGCCCTGGCACCGCCCCGGCACCGCACGGCCCAGGGGGCGGGCCGGGGACAGCGAGCGGCGGTCCCGGGCTGGGTGTCCCGTGAGGGGCGCTGCCCCGGCTCCCCTCAGTAGCCCCTGCGGAATAAAGACGAGATATCCCCGGTTTGAGGTGACGCTCTAAACTGCGAAACGCTTATAAAACTGCAAAATCTTCTAAAAAGACATTTAAGATATTATTGTAAAAAATGCTGGGGGCTTTCTCAGCGGGTGCCTTATGAGAGATGAGGGTCCGGCTCTGTGCCCCGTCAGACACATGGGTGCAGGAGCTCAGCTGGTAACCTCCATTCCCGGTAGACACTGAGGCACTGGAATTCAGGCACTGGAAAAGGCTGCCCAGGGAGGTGGTGGAGTCACCATCCCCGGAGGTGTTTAAAAGGCATCTGGATCTGGCACTGGGTGATGCGGTTTAGTGGTTTAGGAATTCCAGAGGTAGTGCTAAGTTGGTGGTTGGACTTGATGATTCTATGATAAGGATACTGCGATTGAAACACAAAGGAACAAACACCACAGCACTTATCCTGCACATGTGGGTGGCTTGCATCCCACGTCTCAGCAGGCCAAGGGCAGAGCCAGCTCTCGGTGCCAAAAGTTGGCAGCACCACGTTCTCCTCTAAACTGCCCTACAAAGCAGGGCCAGGCAAAGTTTAACACAGGTAAATATAAAATAGTGCATGTCAGGAGTGGTAATCTAATCAAAGCTAAAGCACAGTCATCCCAAAGCTGCCAGGGACATGGCTGAAAGGTCCTGAAACCAGCACTGCCGTTCCTAATCCAATTACCAATCTCACTTTCTGGAGATACTGTGAAGGAAAATGAAAGTGAGGATGAGATCCAAGTTCTGGTTACACATTTTCTTCTCTTCTGCAGGCTTGTTTTCCCTGTGTAATAAAAATAAATGCAGGTTCTCGTGTTCCAAGCAGCTGCAGCATCTTTCCCAGATCCCAGCCCACCTCTCTCCACCAGCTGCCGAGGGAATTGCACAGCAGTCTCCGGTAAGTTCCACAGCATCTTTCATCTAGTCACCTTTTAAGCTCCTTATCTGATCTGCCTCTTCCATGAGCACTTCTTAAGTCCTCAGCCCCTCCTCTAGCAGCTCCCCTGATAAGGAGGCCTTTAACCTTTACAAAGCAGCTCAGTCCTGTCAGGTTTAAGGACTGAGAACTCATCCAAAACAAGGGATGTTTTTCTAGAAGCATCTTTTCCTGACACTCCTGCCTTCCCATCACTTCAGGCACTAAAAGGAAAGTATTTTATAAGGTCTTTACCTGGTGCCAGAAGTCCAGGCTGCTCCCCCCAGCACTGCTGCCACAGTCAGCACCACATTGATTCTCTCCAGCGCATTTCACTGGGCAGCTGAGGTGGTCCCTCCAAATTAGGAAATTCATGCTTTTAAGTTAATTAGTGGGGATTTTGCTTACAAAGGGAAAAAAAAAAGCTCATGCCAGTTCTTGGGATACATTTACTGCACTTGGGTAAGTGGGTTTTTGTCCACACTATATCAAGCAGAAAGCTCCACAGACTCAGTAAAAGGAACAGGCATTCAAGTACTGTCTTGCACACCAGCTTCTGTTGCCATAATTTATTGGTTGCTGAGTTAGACCAGTTTATATAACATGCAAGATGAAGAAAACCAATCACTTATTACAAAAATGTGGGTATCCACAGCTCAACAATTCCAGGAGTGAATGGCAAATGCAGCCCAAGTCTCAGTGCAGGTGGCAAACGATGCACCTACCTTTTTCTTCTCTCTGGTAAAGGAATTGCTTTATGACTAGAAGCGATACCAATGAGTGAACACATGAAGTATTTCATTATCCCTATTTGATAAGTTCATTACAGCCAGGGGAGCTGCTCAGCTGCAGCAGCACAAGGGAACAGGGAGCTGCTCTATGAACACACCTCAGCTGACAGGGGAAAGCCCTGCTGGCACTACAGTCTGTACACCCAACGTGGTTCAGCTGCTATTCCTCTGGGTCTCAGCCAGTCACTCTGGCTGCACACAGGGAGCAAAGGCACCACAACCCCCCCAAGCCCAGGAGCCATCAGACACGTGCAGCTGGGCGTGCATGGACCCACGGCAGCTCCACCCCCAGCCTGGGGAAAGGGAGCAAAGCCTGCCTCGCCAGCCTCAGCACCGCTGAGCAATAATAAATAACCTGAAAAACCCCAAAGCCCCAGCCCACCCCTCTCACAGTGGAGCCCTGTGCACTGTACTACACACCCTGCTACCGAATCAACTCTGAGAACCCCCATTAAAATCAGCAGGAACTAAAAATGTGCAGTGCTCAAGGTACTCATTCCTATTTTTATCCTTTGTTCGTGCCTCTCCATACCGTTCTCACAGGGCACTCTTAGGGAATTTCAGGAGCTTGAACTCCTGACTTCCCCAACAAGAAACCCCAAGAGAAAAAGAGATTAAAATAAAAGCAAATTTAAAAATAAAATTATCAAATGCCCAGCATATTTTAAGTCACAGAAATTAAAAGCAGAAGTGTATCGTGTTTTCTAAATGACAACTTATCACAATCCTTGTTTTGTGATGACTCAAGAGCATAAATGCACCTAAACAATTTTTCTAAGGCTTTTCCAGTTAATTACTAGTATTTTGTTTTAAAAAAGAGGTCTTGGTTTTTATTCACATCCTAAACTGGTATTTGAATTAGCAACAGGTTGCAGGAAGTCTTGTTGTCAGGCTGTAGTACAGCAGCGTGTATCATTCTTTCCCAAGCATCAGCTGCTCAGTTTTCCAGGAGTTTTTCCCAAGGATGGCTAAGGTTTGCAGCGCTGGACAAAGCGTGGATAGAGACAGACATCTCGGATGTGGTGTCTGTTCAGAATCCAGGTCAGGAACCGCTCCAACCCCAAACCGTATCCTCCGTGAGGGCACGTACCATATTTCCTCTGTGAAATCCAGGGAGGGATATTACACATTTTCTAGTAAGCTGCAGTTGCAGTAAGACCACCAGAAACAAAACGCCCTGTAGGAGGGGAGAAGCCCCAGGTCCCGTATGAGCCCAGCACAGGGTGCTGTACTGACCTGATCCGTGTACCAATAGTAGGGCGTGGGATCAATGCCCTCTCTCTTGTAGCCCTCGAGCAGCTCCTCGCTGTCCCAGATGCGCATGGAACCGCCCACGATCTCACCCACGTTGGGCATCAGCACATCCACCTGCAGGGCACCACAGCAGGGCCCACTTACAGCTGGGCCACCGCAGAGGGCACCAGACACGGCCCAGACAGCCGTGCCAGGGCACCCGCAACAAAACCCGGCAGGGACTCTCCAAGGGATTCCTGCAGGGACTCCTGAAGCACTCATGTCCTCACACCAAGCATGCTCCAAGCTACCCCAGCAGGTAAAAGGACTCACAGACTCGGTGAGGCGCGAGTCGTCGCTGCAGCGCTGCATGTAGAAGGACTTGATCTCTGCAGGGAAGCGGCACAGCAGGATGGGCTCGTTAATGGTGTCTGTCATCAGCCTCTCGGGAGCTTCAGGAATGTCCTAGGGTCAGAGCAGCCTTTATTCTTATTCAGCACCAAAATTATGCCCATACGCAAGTCCCACATGAAGCGGGCATGAAACGAGACAGTTTCACACTGCACATGTCCATGCTTTCACCCTAATGTACCTAAACTCTTATTTTAGAAGAAATGAAACCCCACATGTCTGGGAAAAAGAAAAATCTGTTCCATTAAAATCTAAGTCTCTCTAATACATGGGACAAAAAACTGAGGGGAAGACACATATGCTGTCAAGTTCTCCTGAGCTCCTTCAAACAACTGTCTCACATGCTGGAGAAGCGTGGCCAGGGAACTGATGGCAGGTGACAACACAGGTTTCTATCCCAATGTTGAAGGACATCAGGTCAAATCCCAACCCACAGCTGCATTCCTACAGGACATTGCTGCAGCTCCCAGCAGGACATACCTCCCCAAACTCATAGTAAGTGCCATCTTCCTTCTTCACATCGTGTTCCTTCAGCCACTCGATGGCTTCAGCATAGTTCATGCGTCGGAAGGGACGCTTGGGGGGCTGGAAACCCTGGGGATAAGAGCAAACACAGGGGCAGGAGCACCATTTTAAAAGGGATACTTTTCTAGCTGATCAGCATGGCCATAACCTTTCCCAGCTCACATGCCACCAAATTACCACTTAAATGAACAAATTAAGCTCAGTACTACAAAGCTAGAACAAACACAACCATCGCAAGCCCAGTAAATCTCATAGATCACCTGGGAGGAAAGATGAGGAACTATTTCCAGAGTTTTAGGCTCATATTCCAGGGGAGGAACTGAAGCACCACTTGCTCCATCACTCCCTCATGCTCCATCAGCAAGTACCAACCGGTCCATATCCGATCTCTGGGATGGAGGGTTTTATTCCACTGGCACAGCACAAGCTTCCACAAATCCTGGCACACTGCTGGCTTCTGGAGCACGCTAGCAGGGAACATCTTCTCCCACAGTTCCCTGCTTGGGTCTTTACCAGCCTTGCAGTTTTTTCATTCTTATTATGTTTAATATTCTTCTTGCCATTACAAATAGCAAGTAAGCTCACTGCCATCCCCTGCATCTCCCTAAGGAATGTGCTGAGTAGGAAAGGCTTAAAATCCTATTTTCTTGGCTGACCCCATTGCTGCTGCCTACCGGGTTGAGGTCGTACAGTAAGCTCGCTGCAGGTGATTTCAAGACTCTGTCTACGACATCACACACCAAGTTCTCCAGACGGTCCAACAAATCCTCAAAACTTATAAAAGGACATTCAGCTTCGATGTGAGTGTACCTGGAACAAAGCCACACCACTGCAAAGTCACATACAAGCAACACATCTTCAGCTATGAAACAAACTCATCTAAAAAACCCACAACCCAAACCCCTTTTACTCCCACACCGTAAAGGAAATCAAGCTGTTTAAAAAGAAACAAGGACGACTGTCCATACTCTGCCAAGTGCCTGCGGGTCCTGGACTGCTCAGCTCTGTAGGACTGAGCAATACAGAAGACATCTCCCAGAGCAGGCAGGCAGGTCTCCAGGTAGAGCTGGGATGACTGGGTCAGGTATGCCTCTTCACCAAAGTAATCCAGCTTGAACAGGGTGGAGCCTCCCTCCACCTGCGTCTGCACTAAGGTAGGTGGTGTGACCTGCAGGAGAACAGGGCTGTCACTGCTTGAGTGAAGAACAGCACATGGAGGAGTCAGGGCACCAGAGCAGTCACTTGCTGACCAGGGAGCACACACTTACTTCATAGTATCCGTTGGCAAAGAAGTGATCCCTGAAGGCCTGCACGACCATGGAGCGCACCTTGAAGATTTTGGACATGTTCTCACCTCGAATCATCATGTGCCTGTTGTTGAGCTGCACGTCCACCTCTGAGTCCTCGTTGAGCAGATTGTCAGCCCCTCCTGCCGGGGCCAGGCCGATGAGCTCCCAGTAATCACAGCTCAGCTCGTGGCCTCCTGGAGCCTGCCAATGGGAAAGAAACCAACACTGGGGAAAAAGTCCACTGCTTGCCCCTTGGACGTCTTTTCACAAGGGCTTGGAGTGATGGGACAAGGGGGAACGGCTCCCCATGGACTGAGGGCAGGGTAGATGGATATCAGGAATTCTTCCCTGTGAGGGTGGGCGGGCCCTGGCACAGGGTACCCAGAGCAGCTGTGGCTGCCTCACCGCTGGCAGTGTCCCAGGCCAGGCTGATGTGGCTTGGAACAATGTGGGATGGTGGGAGGTGTCCCTGCCATGGCAGGGCTGGCACTGGACGGGCCATAAGGTCCCTTCACCCAAACCGCGTGACCGAGTTCTGCTCTCACTGGCGCCCCCGTGTGGTCACAGCCGCCTCACACCCCGACAAATGGCATTTGCAGTTCAACCTCTAAGTTCAGCTAAAACCATTTTATTCACTGCAATTTTCAGGGCAGAAATGCAGATTTTCAAAGGCTGACCCACAGATTTTTACCAAAATGTGATAGCGAGAGCTCACATTACCTAACCTTGGGTCGAGCCTACAAACACACCTCAGTAAAAGAGATGTGAAAAATTCTTAGCCTCACAAAATAAAAACTGAATAAACCCGTTAAGAAAAGTGAAACTATGCCACTTATTTAACACAGCTCTCCATGTTATAGTCTAGGAGTTGTTGATCAGTGGAAAATCTTTTCAGGCAGAAGCAGAACAGTCCCACAGTTCACCTGTCTCACACTGGACAGCACAGCTTTGGGAGCTTTGTTCTTCTCTAGCCCTAATTCCCTCTGAAATAATGCAATGACTGCTCCCACCTCTGCCTGTGCCTCCCTCAGGACACCAAGGACCCATGAGGCAGGAGGAGAAGCCCGAGGAGCTCCAGTACCTGCTTGCCCTGCGGCAGGAGGTTCAGCGTGCCGTACACCACCACGCTGCTCTCCGTGGACAGCACCAGCCCGTTGTAGCACTGGCACTGCAGCGACAGACAGAGGCACAGGTGAGCAAGATTCTATTCCTCACTGTCCTACAGCATCCACTGGAGTCACACATTAGCACACAGTCACTTCTGAACAGCTCTCACACTGACAAACTGCAGTGGCATACAATTTAACAGTAACACAACTGAGTCAGCAGGTTGAGGAGAACTTAACATCTACATAAGAGAACACCAGATGAGGTATGAACTCTAAAATTGATGACAGAACACAATCATCACAACTTACCAGCTCATCAGAAAGGACACACTGAAGAAACCCTGTGCCATCTCTCAAGACAATAAACATCAGATTTTTCCCTAGTTAAAAAGAGAAGAAATTTGGTTTCACTATGACCAGTTACTGGTTAGTTCCTCATTTGGCAGGACTAGTTTAAAACACAGAAGTTGAGGAAATTCTGCAGGACTAGCCTCCAAAGTGAAAATCCCATAGGATTTGAACTAAGAAATGTGTATGTCCACACATTAGGGGGAACTATCAGTCTTGCGGTTGATCATTGAGATCAACCAAAGAAGGCACCTGACTGGTTTAAAAATTTGAGGCCAGGTGCTGTCCCACTCATTCTGTGTCCCAATGTTGAAGACCACTGTACCTGTTCTGTGTCCCTGCACAGGTTCAACCATGCTTGTGCTTTTACCTTGCCTCCGTAACCTGTGGATCCAGCCAAAAATCTTCACTCTTTGCCCTCTGTAAGCCTCCAAAGCATTGATCTTCACCTGTGAGGCAGGGAATAAAAGCCATTAAATAGGGGAATGGTTCACCACCTCTGAGAGTCCACCCAGACCCCACCCCAGAGCCCACAATCTCTGTGCTGACCAGATGCCCTAGCACACGCCATGTGCCAAGGCACGGGATCATACTCACACACTTGGGCTCTGGAAGACTGGGATCATTCTTGATAACAACCTTCTTGGCTTCCTCCAGATTCTTCTCTCTTCTCAAGAGATCTTCCGCCTGGTTGGAATAAAATTACTTATTAAATAGCTGTAACCAGGCCAGTTGTAAATAACATGTGAAACAACAGCACCAGTAAGGAACAACCCGCCACTTTTTAGAGGGGCAGGAATGATGATGACACTGTAATTTTTTTGGAAAACAATGGTGCTCTGCTGCTTTTGAAACCTACCTCCTTCTTCTCCTTAGCTTCATTTTTCATCTGCTCCCTGTGCCATAGCTTTTTGACATTCTTCATCTGTGATTTGGAAATGATGGCCCATCTCTAAATAATTCAAGGAGATAGCAAGAGACAGCAGATTATATTGTGTGCCTTCACACCAAGATGCAGTAAATAATTCCCACTAGGAAACCCTTCAATGCCACAGCACCTCATTTTCTTTTTGGGAATCCACATAAATTGTAGGAAATGGCTCTTTTCCTGCCGTCATCAATGCCTAAAAAGGGGGAAAAAATAACCAGAATGAACCAATATCCTTATAGAGCCTGAGCAGGCACCTTGCTCCTGCTCAGGTTGCAAAAACAGGTATGAAACTCAGATTTAAAAATACAAGGGCCATCACTTGCCCCAGAACACACTCCACACTGCCAAAGCATGTGTTTTCCATACTCACCTTCAACACGGTCTTGAATGGTTTCTTTTGTGTTCCATCACCAGTGGAGTCATTGCCCTCTCGTTCAGACACATACAGCTCTTCTGGGATACATGACAAATATGGGCAATTATTAAAAAAAATTATAGGAAAGAAAACGGACACACATGGACGTGTCCCTGCTCACTGCAGGGGGCTGGAAGAAGTGATCGTTAAAGGCCTCTTCCAACCCAACCCTTTCTATTATACCAAATCTTGATGGTTATCAGCAGTGATAAACCTCCAAATGCACCACCTGGTCAGTCAAGATAAGAATTAGATCATGTATTTCATTTAACAAACCAATCCATGCAGCGCGTTCGCTGAAATCTCAAGGGTTCCCGAGGTACCGAACCCTCGGGAGCCACCGGCTGCACACGGGGACCCAGAAGGAGCAGCCCTTCCTTCCCGGGCACAGCTTTGAGCAGGTAAGCAGGGGACGGGGCCTGGGGGCCAGCCAGGACCCGAAACGAGAAGGGCAGCGACGCCTTCCGTGCCCCGGGAGGGCCCAGCCCAGCCCGGCGCCGCGGCCGCTCCCGGTGCGCCCCCCCAGCCGCGGCGCCCCGGGCCCGGCCCCCCGGGGCACGGCACAGGCGGGCAGTGCGAGGGGATGGGGGAACCGGGGTGCGGGGCCGGGCCCCGGGCTCTCACCGAGGGCCAGCGCCGCCGTCCTGCCCAGCACGTCCCCCGCCATGGCCGCGGCGCAGGAACTGCATCACGGGCGGGCTGAGCCAACGCTCCGCCGCCTTGCGTCAGCCAGCCCTGCCCTTCCCCTTCCGCCCCTTGCCTTCCGCACGCGGGCGGGGCAAAGCCGGCCGCGCCGCCTCCCCGCCAGGTGCTGACACGTCGGCATGGGCCAGTGTAACCCCCGGAGTCACGGCAAGGAAGTGCACTATCGCATATTTATTTGCATTTCGCTTTTGAAATGTACATTCCATTGAGAGAGAGCTGTAGGTCATAATTGTTACTATAAAACCATTTCAATAATTAGCTTTTAGTTCGGGAGGGGGAAGTAGATAAAAGTGAACATTCAAACACCTCTATAAAACCATTTCAATAATTAGCTTTTAGTTCAGGAGGGGGAAGTAGATAAAAGTGAAACATTCAAACACCTCAACTCCAGTAAAGAATGTGCAAATGTAAAGAGACTGATAAACTCACTTTTTACACTGTAAGAACTGAGGCACCAGCAACTGAAATACATTCCAATGAAAGTGACTGATTTCTAGCTACCCATCACTGACCGTGTCCAGAACTGAAATGAATAGCTTGTGCCAGCTCCAGGGGCAGCTTCCAGAGCTGAGGTCCATCCTGATTCCTAATCCAATCTGACACCAAAGACATCCCAGCTCAGCTGTGGCAGCTCTGATGGGCACATCCAGAGCCCTCTCCAGGGCCGAGCACCCCGTGTGCCATCATGTCTGAGCAGTTAATGAAATGGAGCACACAAGCGAAATCGCTTTCAATGACAAGGATGAAATGTAGATACAGCTTTATACCAGCATAGTATTCAAAAGTGAAAAGTCTGCAATTCCAGGCACCACTAAAAACAGACGCTGCTGGGTTTCAATTCCCAGCACGTGTATCCTTCACTGTCATACAGAGCACTCACTCACACAATGATCAGTAGTTCCACAGAGAACTCTTGGCCTTTCTGCGCTCCCAGGAGTCCAAACCCAGAAACTTGTGATAAGACATAAAAAGCTTCACAGCCTCATGCCAGGTGGTTAAACAAGATCCTGCGTTTGTCCGGAACAGTTCTGTGCAGTCGCTGTGACCAACAGCCCTGGCGAGCGGGCAGGCAGTCCCTCAGCTGGTGTCGCGCGTGTCCCCGGAGCCCGGCCCTGCGGCCAGCACGGCGTCCAGCGGGGCGCGCCGCTTGCGGATGCTGCGCCCCGAGGAGATCAGGTCGGCGTAGCCGCGCTGGTGCGAGAAGGCGTAGGCGGAGCGGCGGGCGGACACCCCGCGGCGGAACGCGCTCTGCCGCCGCTTCCAGTGCTGCTCCTCCAGCAGGTACTTCCGACGGTTCCTCTGGATCTGCGCGCACGCAAACACACCGCGGGGCGCGCATTAGGCAGCATCATCACCGCAGCTGATCTGTTCTCATAGCTGTGCGCTGGCTCCAGGCAGAGCAGGGAGCCAAATCCATCCCCTACACTCTTGACATGTAACCCTGGCGCTCCAGCCCAGCCTAAATTAAACTCTAACTGGGGCCCTCAGCAGCCTCATGGGGTCCCTGAAATGAATAGCTTGTGCCAGCTCCAGGGGCAGCTTCCAGAGCTGAGGTCCATCCTGATTCCTAATCCAATCTGACACCAAAGACATCCCAGCTCAGCTGTGACAGCTCTGATGGGCACATCCAGAGCCCTCTCCAGGGCCGAGCACCCCGTGTGCCATCATGTCTGAGCAGTTAATGAAATGGAGCACACAAGCGAAATCGCTTTCAATGACAAGGATGAAATGTAGATACAGCTTTATACCAGCATAGTATTCAAAAGTGAAAAGTCTGCAATTCCAGGCACCACTAAAAACAGACGCTGCTGGGTTTCAATTCCCAGCACGTGTATCCTTCACTGTCATACAGAGCACTCACTCACACAATGATCAGTAGTTCCACAGAGAACTCTTGGCCTTTCTGTGCTCCCAGGAGTCCAAACCCAGAAACTTGTGATAAGACATAAAAAGCTTCACAGCCTCATGCCAGGTGGTTAAACAAGATCCTGCGTTTGTCCGGAACAGTTCTGTGCAGTCGCTGTGACCAACAGCCCTGGCGAGCGGGCAGGCAGTCCCTCAGCTGGTGTCGCGCGTGTCCCCGGAGCCCGGCCCTGCGGCCAGCACGGCGTCCAGCGGGGCGCGCCGCTTGCGGATGCTGCGCCCCGAGGAGATCAGGTCGGCGTAGCCGCGCTGGTGCGAGAAGGCGTAGGCGGAGCGGCGGGCGGACACCCCGCGGCGGAACGCGCTCTGCCGCCGCTTCCAGTGCTGCTCCTCCAGCAGGTACTTCCGACGGTTCCTCTGGATCTGCGCGCACGCAAACACACCGCGGGGCGCGCATTAGGCAGCATCACCGCAGCTGATCTGTTCTCATAGCTGTGTGCTGGCTCCAGGCAGAGCAGGGAGCCAAATCCATCCCCTACACTCTTGACATGTAACCCTGGCACTCCAGCCCAGCCCAAATTAAACTCTAACTGGGGCCCTCAGCAGCCTCATGGGGTCCCAGTGGCACCACCAGATCCCAGCCAGGCACACAAGGAAACAGCCCCCACTGAGCTGCTGCCTCTGGCCAGCCCTGCAGCCACTCTGCTCACAGGACCCAAGCCAGGCTTGTGTTGCTCTCTGAGGGCACCATCACTTACTTGTCTCTAACATTATCATAAAATCCCAGAATGGCTTGGGTTGGAAGGGACCTTAATGCCCATCTCGTCCCACCCCCTGCCATGGGCACTTCCACTAGCCCACACCTTAGCACTGACACCAGCCCCTGTATATAAACACCTGCCACATTCACCCAAATACCAGATTTCACTCACTTTATCGCTCTCCGAAGGCCAGATTGTCATGGACAGAAAGCGCTGTGCCACTACAGGCAATAAGCAAATGGCAATGGATAAAATCATGGTAAGCCAAAGGTATGGCTGCCGCAGAGCATTCGGAGCGGTTCCTGGGAATAAAAGGAGCAAAAGTTAATTCACGACAAAGCTACATCAGACAGGACTGAGAACCACAAACCACCAGGACTGACCTGTGAACTGGAAGCCAGAGGGGAAGAGAACATGGATTCCGGCACTGTGGAAGTCAAATGTGATCCCAAAGTAAAGTGCAATACTCCCAAATACTGAAAAAGCATTAACAAAAGTCCAGTAAGACGTATCCAGGCCAATCTAAAAGCAAACAAAAGTGCCTAATGAGTTTCTAAATTCCAAATAATGTCAATTACTTCTTACATGTTGTTACCTTTCTAGTAGAGAAATTTAGAACAGTGAGCAGAAAGTGTTCGCAGAACACCAAAGCTCAGGGAACCAAGCTTACTTGCCTGAAAATTGACCACAAATATCAGAGAGGATGCTGCTGTGACAGCAAAGGACTGATAATCTGCAGGGGCTTCTCCGTCTTGTCCCATAGATATAAGGTAGGCTCCGTACGGGATGAAGAAGATGATCAGTGAAGTTACAGCTCCATGGAGCAAACTTATGAAGAACTTCTTGTAGTTGAAAAGTAAATCTCTTTGACCCAAAACATAAAGTCTGGGGAACCGAAGGCTCAGTTTGTCACTCACATCCTTAATAAAGAGGAAAAAGAAAGCTGTGAATTGTTGTTCTCAGCCTGAGCTTTAGCGAGTGAGAAGCTGAACTATACAGTGTCCCAAAGGGAATGGCAGAGCCCTTTTTCTTTCCAATAGCAGGGATTTGCACAGAGTAATGCAAAAGGAAGGCATTCTTACAAGCCACAAAACCAAACCCCTCTTGTTCCATGGACAACCAGTGTAACTTAGACCTGGTGACAGGTGCCTTTGGATTCATTGTTGGAACAACATGGGGATACCTGGTCGAGCAAGCCGACGAGCAGGACCGGGAGGCTGGAATACAGCACGTTGTACAGTGTGATGAACCAGTCCTCGTAGGCTGTCTGCAACACAGGGGGAATTGCAGGACTTGGTGATTTCATTTTATTGCATCCTTCCCCTCCAGTTCCTGAGAAAACTCACACGTGCTCTACTACAGCTTTAAGCTCCCTGTCTCAGTGTTCACCCAAAGGCAGCAGCACCTTGGCTCAAGGTTCTGCTGAAGCTCCTTAGTCTGTGTTAAGCTGCCCCACTCCTTCCAAATGTTGCTCCCTGTACAACAATGATCCTGACTTCAATGCTCTGGAATCGTACCTAACTGCTTGTAACTAACTCGCTCAGTACTCATCACATCCTCTTGCAGGAAATCACTGGTGACAGATTCACATTCCTCACACTTCCCAGGTTAAGCCTTTGCTGTTCCACACTGACAGAAGCACCTGCCTGTTGTTATCCCACATGAGCACAACTTCCTACCTGGGCAGAGAAGCCATTGAAGAACGAGTACCAGATGTGGACCAGCGTGAAAGCGAAGTTTTTGTAGAAGAAGTATCTCAGGAACTTGCACATCCTGATGTAGGACCAGCGCCCATGGACCAGCAGCAGCCGCTGGAGGTAGCGGAACTGCCCGAAGGAGTAGTCACTCGACATGACAGCCTGCATGCCCTCCTGGCCACTGATCCCAACTCCAATGTGGGCAGCTGGGTGAGGGAGACAAACACCACACACTAGGTTGGACAGAGGGACAGAAACACGACCAGGGCCATTTCTGCTGTCACCTGGACTGTCTCTCAGTGTTTGTTCTGCCAGAACACACCTGGGAAATTTGACCAAAGGAGAACCAAGCAATGAGACAGAGCGAGTGAAGTGCTGAACAAACTGGCCAGGCAGTTTACAAACACCCTTGGGACATAAACCCTATCCTAGACATTTTTCCTCACTTGCATCTCTTGGAAGCAGAGCAGGTACAATCTGGGATGGCTAATGCCAACAGACAGGGGCCAGCCAAGCTACTGCTTTGGTCTTTATATTACATTTCTGTAACACACAGCATAAGAACAGATTCCTGCTCAGGGAATGTCAACAGAAAAAAAAAAATAGATCAGGAAAAATCACTAACCATTTCCTAAAGTGCTTCCTCAGAAAGGGAAACAGGCACAGAAGCTAAAAGGCCCACGGCAGCAAAGCAGATGGAAGAGTCTTCTGACAGAGAGGGACAGTGGAGAGACCGCAGGAGCAGGCCAGAGGAGATCTGTCCTAGCGGGAGAGCTTGACAGCTGCCTTACTTTTGATCATGTTCACATCATTGGCCCCGTCCCCGATGGCCAGGGTGATGGCCTTCTTGTACTTCTTCACCAGCTCCACCACCATGGCCTTCTGCTTGGGCGTCACACGGCAGCAGATCACAGCCCTGCACTCGCAGGCCAGATCAACAAAGTTCTTCTGCTGCTGCTCCTTGTAGGCCTCTGCCCTTCTCCTTTTCTCAGTTTGTTTTTTCTTCTCTTCTGCTGTTCTGGGGAATTTCAGTTTCAGTTTCTTTTTCTTCTTTTTCTTCTCCAGCAGGATTTCATTCTGTGAAAAATAAAACTTACTATAGTCTCTTCTGCACCATTTCCAGTCCTACTCCAGGCACTGCCCAACAACACACCTGAGCTCATTATGCTCATTAAGCATCCATTTCTGGCATTTTAATGAACTGGTCGTGCAGCCAAAGGAACAGAGGCCTCAGTGAGAGACACTGCAGGCTGGTGGTGCCCCAAAATCCCAAACACTTGGGAGAACAGCGTTTGTACATACCAGCCAGGAGCCAGTGATGATCAGAGCCCGGTCTCTGCTGCCCTGGAAGAATGGCTCGTTCATTCTGAGAGAGGAGTGTGGACTGGATCCAGCCCTGTTCCTCTGGTTTTCCAGCCTCGTTTGAAGGAGAGCACTGGAAAGAGAGGGAGAAACTGTACTGAAAAGTCAAGGATAAACTTTAAACTAGGTCAGTCCCAGACTGAAAATCCTGAAAACAAACTCCTCGGTGTTTTTACTTGCCTAGTATCTTCTCCATAGCAGATGGCTGTTTCCTCTGTTAGGAGTTCACAAGAAAATCCAATATTTTCAGCAGTTTCTACAAAAAAAAAAAATAAATTAAGAGAGGAAGTATTTACTGAAAGTTCTGCCACAAATAATTGTTAGGAGCAGCCAGAAGCACCTCAAGTGCTCTTAAGTAATTTCTGATTTACGTTTCAATATGAGAATTCCCTTTCAATGCCACAGTGCAGATGAACAGGAAAACATCCTTCTGTATTTAGCTGTTTGGCTGTAAGCAACCCCACCTTTTTTGTCACCAGTAAGCACCCAGATTTTAATGTCTGCTTTGGAGAGCCTGGAGATAGTTTCTGGAACTCCATCCTGTAGTTTGTCTTCAATAGCTGTTGCACCAAGCAGCTGGAAGGCATTTGAAATACAGGTGGTTAGTAGCACTGAAACATGTTTCTTTTAATATAAGAGTTGAAATGTACTAAAATGTACAGCTCCTTACAATCAAGTTTTTTTCTATTTCCTCATACACTTTGTCCAGAGCTTCATCCCGGTGACTTGTAGCTAAACTGGCCTCCAGAAACTTTTTATTCCACACTTCAAATTCATTCTGGCTTATGTCTCTATAGCACAGGCAGAGTGTCCTGAGAGTTTCATTTGCAAAGACCTGAAAAACAATTAAAACCACACATATCACAAAAGAAAACTCTTCATTTGCAATCCAAACATGAGGGCAAGAACATGAGCATTTGACAAGTTTGACAGAACAAATCCAACTTTCAGACCCAATTGCAGGTTTCCATTTGTCTTAATAGCTTAGGAAAAGGAAATGAGTAACACTACTGTCAGAAAGAAACAATTTTTGTTTTAAAAAGAGCATACAAAATATAAACATACATCAAGGGCCTCTTCTGTGGCTTCTCTCTTGACATTGCTGGGGTGCAGCCGCTCGTAAATCACCGTATCAGCCCCTTTGCAATACAGCCTGATATTGCCACCGGACTCTCTTACTGCGGAGGGAAACAGCAGAGGTGGCACCCTTACATCAAGGAACCACTTCGGATTGGATTTTTCAGCCTGCTGCCAAGTACCAAAGTGCAAGATGGCATTTCTCCTTCAGCGGGCTCAAACGCACCCCAGGACTGGTAATTCTTGACCCCAGCTCCCTCTGCACATCCCTTTTCACCCCTAAACAAGTGACCTTCTCCACGCAGGCTGGTGGCAGTCAGCTTACCAATGACAGACATCCTCTTCCTGTCGCTGTTGAAATCCAGGATGGCCAGGACATCGTAGGTCCTCTGGACGCCCATCTCACTGATGGTGATGGTGTTCTGTGTTCGGGACAGGAACACGTACCCGAAGTTGCGCGCGGCCGTCACCAGGGCCCCCTCATCTGGGGAAGCCGCCTGGTAGTGGAGCTGACCTGCAGGATTGTGACCAGGACACAGCTGAGGGTGCAGCTGGAGCCTGCTGCAGCACCCACCAGCAGGGCACACCGAGAGCAGGGCCCACAACCCCCAGCCTGTTACACCTACTGCCCAAACAGGATCGGCCCTCAGCCTGCTTCCCTCCACATACTACAGCAAAACTCCACGCTTGCTACCTCAACATCCTGATTTCTCAATCCAGCCGTTTCAACATTTTCAAAAGAAGATCCAAAAAACAAACCATTGGCCAGAGACACTAAAACAGTGAGTGGAAACAACCCCAAAAACATTAGGAACAAGAAAGGACAGGACACTGTTTGTTTCATGGAGATTTCACAAAGATGGGAGTAAAACAATATTCATATTCCATGTTGTAATTGAATCTTCCAACCCACTAATTCACTAATTCAATAGCTGATCACATCTACATTTAGTTTTGTTTCATTTAAAAGGGCAGCCTAACACTCCTCCCTTATGCTATCAGCATTAGTTGCAGATGTCTCCCTTGAGGAATGGATTTGAATTATTGTTTTCTGCTACACAAGGAAAACAAACCAAGCAAAAGCCACACTCACCATCAGAAGTGTCAGCCATGACTGTGTGACAAATAGCAAGCAGAAAAAAGAACTTCTGGATTTCTGGCTCCTTTCCAGCCTTTATTTGCTCTATCAGATAGTGATCATAGAATAAGAACTTTCCATCTGCGTACACATTCCAGCTGAAATCAACTTGCTGCTTAGACAACAGGGGAAGAGAGGCTGAGTCACCAAGGTGCCGTTGCCTTGTGCCCGCCCGCACCTCTCCGTGCACGGACGGGACACGGCGGCGCTGGGATGGACCTGGGATGGACCTACCTCTGCGTGGCTCTGGAGCTGCCCTGCTGCATCCCGGCAGTCCCCTGCAAGGCAAGCACCCACACTCAGGGCACCAGGCACAGCAGAGCTTTACAGCCCACCACAAAGTAAAACACAGCCGCAACATCTACTGCCCTGCCACTGGAAGGGAAGGAAAAGGACAAACTGCTGCTCACACTAAAATTCCCTTGTCTGTTTCTTGACTTTGTCTCCAGAGCATTTCTAGTGAAAGCAAATTTGTACAAAAAATTGTGCAAATTAACAGTTTTCAGATTTCCTGAAAGCTGAGATGTTCCCACTAAAGTTCCTTAATTTCCACTTTGTAAGTGGGAAAACCACAACAACTCAACCCCATGCTTTACCCAGTGCCAGGCCTAAATTGTGAAAGTTCAGCTGGAACTAAGAGAACTTGTATGTACCTGACCTCCAGCAGGTATTAAATTTCCTCCTCCTCCTTTGCACAGCTTACCGTATCTTTGCCCATTTATGCAACACTTTTTAAAGGTCATGATGTTCTGTGTGAGGGTTCCAGTCTTGTCAGAGAAGATGTACTGGATTTGGCCCAGCTGCTCGTTCAGCGTGGTGGTCCTGGCCTTGGCAGCCGTGTCCTTCTCGGGGTAGTACATCTGCAGGTCCCAGTTGATGAAATAGCTTTGGCCAAAGCGAATCACTTCCACACTGAATCAAAGAGAAGGGAGGTCTCATTCCCAGCTGCAGCTCCCATTTCCACCCAACGACACCTCCTCGGGGACTGCCCTACCTCACGTAGAGGGAGATGGGCACCATGGTGTTGAGGACAATGATGTATCCCCAGAAGGTGAGGAAGCCGCGGTAGGCAGGGCTGGAGTCCTGAGCATCGTACAGGTACCAGGAGGAGTTGCCAATCTGCTGCTCCCAGTAGGTGTGACCAATGGCCAGCCCCGCCGACAGCAGGATAAGGACCACAATGATCTGCGGGGCACAGAGAGGCCTCTCACGCTTCAGCAACATCCCCCCTTAAATCCCAAATCCCCATGCTCCTAACAGAACAGGACAGGTATTTGTGAGGAGAAACGGAGCAAACATTTCCCACAAAGGCACATTTCAGATTTCCTCCTACTCCATCCCAGCTCCGCAGCCCAGAAAAAAGTCAAAACATATTTATTACATACACACAGGAAGAAGCTGCCTAACTTTGCATTCACTATTCACTTAAAATCTGAATTTAAAAAAACAAGGCTTACAGTATAAACCATGTAGTTCATAAGCGAGTCAATTTTTGTCCTTTTAAATCTTGTCTTTCCACTGTTTTTCATTATTTTTGTGTCAGCACCTAAAAATAAAGAGTGAAAAATTTAAAAAAGGGAAAAATGGGATAAGCAAATACATGTCAGTATTACAGTTTTACCAAACTGGGACATGAAATACATTTGGTGTCTATAGGATGAAGATTCTTTTTCACTCTACAGGTGTGCTTTTAGTGGGGAAATATTACACACCTGCAAATATGACCAATCCATGGCAGAAGTCCGTGTTCCTGATCTTACAGCCACGCAACAAAATCTTATCAGCATCCAGGGGATAAATTGAGTTTCTCCAGGATAATGTTCCTGTAAACTTATCCAGTCGGTTATTGGGTTCTTCACATTCAACCAGACCTAGAAAATGTGGAGGAGAATGTGTTTGATGTACAAGTTAAATCCAAACGCATTGACTTGTACCCACCATCAAAGTAGCTTTGCTTTACTTTTATTGACTGGCAAACGATTTGAGCTAGGCTCTAACAGCATGAGGTGTAGAACTGTACCAACCATCAAAGTCTGCCAGGGCACTTTCCTCCTGAAGGTGTCTGTGTGTCACCTCTAGGGCCATTTTGAATTTTAAGTTAGTCTCACTAAGAAGAAAGGATAAAAAGGTGATTTTATTAAAACTGTGGATATAGGAGAGAAGTTTAAACACAATTAAATTAAGGTACCACACCACTTCTCTGGGCAACCTATACTAAAGTAAAAAATAAATCCATGTCCTTCCCCCTTCTTTCCTATGTCACATTCTCCAACACTTTTGATGTGTCTGTAGCACTCCAGTGGACAAGTTTTAATGATTCTTGAATTGTGGGAATCAGCAGCTGGATGCAGTTCCCCAGGTGTGGCTTAACAAGCAGACTCTAACATACACAATCCTTGCTCTTTTCCTACGCAGCCCAAATGAACTCCAAGACATCCTTAAGTAGAACCTTACCCATCCAGTTCAGCTGTCTCCACATAGCACAGACTGTTTGGTTCTGAGCTGGACAGCAGCAAAATATCAGCCTAGAAAACAAATAAATAGACATCAAATAAAGCCAGGTAAAAATTCCTACAGAGCTCTCTCGAAATATCAAACAAATGTATCTGAAGCAGGAACAAAAGGAACTTACGGGAACAAAAGTATTTTTCTTCAGACGAACGACATCACCAACTTTAACATCTTTCCATTTAGTGGCTTTGAACCTAATACCAAAGATAGTTTAGTAATTATTAACACACAATGCACTCTAGAAATCTTATAATACTGAACTTCCCTTAGGAAAAAAATTGACCTTTTGGTGTGCTGTGGGTTTGCTTCTCAGAAACTGCAATTTAATTGAGGGTCTACAGCTCAGAAGCCAACCTACCTCTTCTCTTCCCACTTCACCTAGTTAGGAATTCCTGGCCTGCTCTCCAAAGAAGTTGCTCTTAGCACAGATTTAGTCCCAGAGAATTAACTTTAAATTACTCCTTTAAGCAATTCTCTTCCAGCTTCAGTTAGGTTTTCAGACAGGCAGTAGAGAACAGAGCCAAGCCTTTCCTATCATCTACGGCTTCAGATCTGTGGCAAAGCTTAGCAACGGGGACACGACCATTCCTTACAGAGCTCAGAGGGGCGCACACAAAACAAACCTTCCATCCTTGATGACATCACATGTCCTGTTATTGACCTCGCTGTCCATCCTGTGACGAGCCTGAAACCAGAGCAATGAAACAATGCCCTGCGTCACAACAGGAGACGTGAGCTGCACTGGGAGGTTTTGCTTTTGTACTGACAGAACGTGGTTCTTACAATGTCATCCACCAGGTCTTTGACTGCAGTTATTCCCAGCACCAAGAGCAAGGGCACCAGAGTTGTGTACCATGACAGGGTACTTATCTGAGGAATCGACTGCAAAACACCAATAAAATCAGGTCAGTACGGGATCATCAATCAAAGTTAAATCAGAGATATTTCACAGTGACCTGACTAGAGAAAAAAACAACGCATCAGAGAGAATTTTAAGTCAGGTTGTGAAAATGAACAAAAGAAGAGTTTGGCTGTTACACTACTTAGGAATCAGCTTCCCTTTAACAATTGCACTGGCTCATATAGCCTGGTGGTGCTTCTGATTTATGAGATGAACTCAAGAAATATCTTTTCCTCATGAAATTCATGAGCTCTGCAACGAGTTCATCCAAATTCTGTGCAACTAGCTCATCCCAGAAGCCTGCCATAGCTCATCCAGATTTGTTGCAGGTTTCTGTTATGATGGGCTTGGTCTCTGCAGCAGTTCACATAGTGCCCCTCAATTTCCTGGCAGGACAGCACTGAACTGTGTCATAAATATTATTGAGCTCAGACTCCCTTCACAGTGAGTCCTCTCCATCTTGCTTACCTGCAATATGAGAAGAACAAGGAAATAGAAGTTGGCTGCTCTCTTGAACTGTTCAAACAGATTCAGAGGTAGAAAAGTGATGGGGTTGTACTTGTATGTCTTAATTGCATTTCCCTGTGGGAGAAGCCCAAACATCAGTCACACAGCAGAGCTTCTCCTTCCAACACAAATGTACAGTGCATATTTTTAAGCTCCTAATTCTCTATCTCACCTTAAACATGTCTCTTGATACACACTTCATTTTCCATTCCAAAACCCCAACCCAGTTATTCTTCCCCCCCCACCTCTGCTGGAAACACTGAGGAATTGTGAACAGTGGCTTTTACACCACTCACCAGCCATTCCAAGGATCTTATTGGGACTAAGGAAGCATTCACCCGACAATTAGCACCTCACTGGGATAAGACAACTTACCTCATATTTGCTTTTCTTGAAGCACAGGAAGATTGTTCTCTTGAAGCCCGGCTGGTCATAGAAATGCTGGTCGTTTGCTTTAACTTGCCAGCTGCAGTCTGGAAGGGACAAAAAGAGTCGAAAAGTGTTACAAACAGGAGGGAACAAATCTGCCACTTTCAGGTTTTCTCTGAAATGCATATTTTAAAGGTACTTTCGACTGAAGCAAGGCTGCTTTATAATACATATCCTTCAAGAAACCTTTTCAAGGCATTTCCAGGCTGTTTGTCTTTATTAGCAATTCAAGTACATTCAGAGGTAGGGAGAAGCTTGCTTAGCATTTGAAAGTTCTGTGGGACACCTGCAGAGTAACATTTATTCATGCTAAATTCCCTTCTCTCCCCTCCTCTGGTTTGCCTCTGTGAGGCCCGTGAAACGCTGAGCACTCCAAGCCGGGTATGTGTGTTGCTGGAAATGAAGAGCTCAGTTCACCTTTTGAAGGCAATTAATTGATTTAACCACACTGTGCCATGCTCTTCATTCACACCCCTTAGAAAAAACAGATCTGCAGCGCTCGTTTTATTTCTTCAGCTACCAGCTTTGTTCGATTGTGAGAAAATTCAGGAACAAGAACTGCATCCATCACAATTTTCTGTGCCCGCTCTTTCACCGGCTGGCCCTCCCGGCCCCTTCAGCTCCCGCTGGCTCAGCCTGCAGCACAGACTCCCTGTGCCCACAGCCACACACCCGGGCCCTGCCCACATCCCAGGAACTCCTTGCCCAGGTTTGGAAGCCAGCTCCCGCAGCTCTGCCTGCCTGGGAAGGATGACGCAGGCAGGGGTTGGAAATGCAGCTCTCCTGACTCACCGGCCAAGCATCTCCCCTCTCCGGCAGCCCACAGGGATTGTCCCTAGTGCTGCTCTTCCTGGTTTCATGAGATCCTCCTCACCATGGACGGGGTGAAACTGCCGGCGGCAGAGGCGTGGGCACGGCTCTGACTAACACTTCAGAACCCAAATCCAACGGCAAAGGTGGCTTTGTTTTTCCCACCCACCACAGAGCAAATTCCACACTGACATATCTGGACTTTTCCTGGGACTACACAACTTTCATTTCCAGCACCCTTCTGGTTACAAGCCCAGCAGATAATAGAGAAATATTTATCTCCAGGAAGCATGTTTTGAATTAATATTATATACATGAATTTAGAAAGTTACTAAGTTTGTCAGAATGACAGGGCATATAGAAAAACATAAAGTCTACGTAAACATTTCTTTAACACATTCCTAAAACATTGCAGTGTTGATAAAACTGATCGAAAACTGACAAATTAGGTCTGAGGTAAAACCTGCAGGAAGGAAGCTCCTCAAAATTACTTTGAAGTGTGGTACTAACACCTAATGTTTGGCAAGCTGCTTTGGTAATTCATCAGTTTTAAAGGATGTCATCATAAAAAAGCCCTTAAACTAAACATGTGATGGGTGCTTGTAAAATGACAGCACACAACAGGTGGCTATGAAATGAGAGCTGATCAACTGTTCCCCCACAAACAGGAAAAAATCTGTATAAATTACACAGGCTCTGGTTACATTGAAAATACTCGCATTGCAGCATGCTAAAAGGGAATTTAGGGGAGCTGCAGATGTTTCCTGGGTAGAGGTTCAGAGCAGGGATGCCATAAAGGCTCCTCCCACTGAGGTTCTTACGCTGGCAGCAGCCACAGGCTGTACCTGCCGGTTCCTTTGAACTCCTCCTACTCACCTTTTACCTTTTAGGAAACTCATGAGGCTGTAAAATGAGCAGTGAGGTGGAAATCTGCTCTGCACAAGCAGAAATCCAGGGAAAACACCGAGCACGACAAAATGTTTATGCTGGAGCGCATTTCCAGAGGGCTGAGAAACCAAGTACCTGAAGGTCTGCCTGAAAGGTTCCCAGAGCACAGGCCATGGACATCCAGGGCCTGCCTTAATTAACAGGAGGTCACCATGCAGCTCATTATCCTTGCGCAAGGAGCGGTGGCACAGAACTGGGCTGCAGCTTGGAATGAAGCCGAGTCTCATTCTGACATTTGTTAAACTGAACTGCCATCAATTTACTCCTCCAGAGTCAGATAAGCCATTCCAAACCTTACCTGACACATAAACACAGAAGTCCACTTGGTCCCTGAGGCTCAGCCTCTGCATCCAGCATTGTGCACTGCCCAAAGCAGGGCCATGGTCCTGTTACCTTTTTGGCCAGGCTCTCGGGCCATGGTCCTGTTACCTTTTTGGCCAGGCTCTCAGGCCATGGTGCTGTTACCTGTTTGGCCAGGCTCTCTTACCTGTTTGGCCAGGCCTCTCCAGGGGTTTGGCCAGGCTCTGATGGTTTGTTTTTGTCCCAGTTGGTGCAGCCCTGTTTGGCCAGGCCTCGGCCAGGGTGCTGTCCAGGCTCGGGCCAGGGTGCTGTTACCTTTTTTGCCAGGCTCTCTGCTCTCCTCGGGGTCCCTGATGGTTTGGTTGGGTCCCAGTTCAGCCCCAGGCTGCCGGCTGTCCAGCTCGTCCTCTGTTTCGTCGTCGCTGTATGGCACCACCTCATCGTTGGGCTGGGAATCCTCCTCGAAGGTGGTCTCTGAATCCCTTTCTGAGATCATGCTGCTAGCACCCTGCCAGCACGTGGGACAAGTTAGGAACAAGAGCTCACCTAGCAAGTGCTGTTAACCACATCTCCAGTTTTACTCTGCTGGTGCTGCTCACCAAACCCCACATGTGAAACCCCAGAACAGCGCAGGGCATAGCCTTGGTTTTCCAGCACTAAGCAGGATCGGGGGCAGCTCTTGTCCTGGGCAGCCCTTCATTACTGTTCTGCTATGTGTAATTACACTCCACAGCCCAGGAACACCGTGTGCTCCCGACACAGGACGTAGGAACTGGGGAGCACACAAACACGTCTCCCAGGCCATTACATCATGCCCTGAGGAGCCGCAGGAGCTGGAGCCCGTCTTGGCCACAGTGGGACACAGAACTGGGCACAGAGTGCCAGGTCAGACATGCAGGGTTCAATCACACAGCTGATCCTCTATGCCAGCCTGCCCAGCCTCACCCAACCCAGCCTCGCTTCCTCTCTTCCCATGGCTGAACATCAGTGTTTGCCACTGCAAGATCCCACATCTCGCTGTCCAAACACCCGAGGACACCAGGGGATGCATTCTGGCTCAGCCCTGAGCTGTATCAGAGGAGGATGAGCTGAGCTGGGGCCATGCCCATGTGCCCTTCAGCTGTGCCTTGACTGGACGTCTCCAGCCATCGCTGGCTGTGATCCTAATCCTGAACTACACTTCAGTTCCCAGCTTGCCCCCTGACCTGCCTCACCACCATGGCATTGCCTTTGCTGGCAAACTCAGCAACCATCAGGGCTGGCACCAAACCTGCTGACATCCCCCTCAGCTTCTGGTTTTGCAAAGCTGAATCGTCTCCCCTCCCCAATATCTGCTGTAAGAGCGAGATAAATATTCCATGAGCACAGACTGTGCTACTCGAGTGGCAGGCTGCTGGCAGGGAGCCCAAGGCAGGCCATGTTCCCGAGCCACAGCGCTGCAGGGCCCGCCCAGCACAGACTGACAGCCCACAAATACAACAAATCCACCAGGCTGAGCGCACAGGAACCCACACATCTTCTCCCAAGACCCACTCAAGCTGCTGGAGGCTTCTCCCTGATGGAATTACCCAGGAGCATGACAGCTGGTCACTAACACAGGTGTAGAACCCGAGACTTCTGTGACAGATCCCATTTTCCTAAAATAGCCTTGGAGTTAGGAAATGCACTTCAAGCTCCAATTCAGGCCCCTGAATACCTCACGGTGATATTCTGGTTTATTTCTCCTTTTTTCTGTGCTTTAATTCTTTCTGTCCTGCTAACACCTCTCATGGGGACTGCTGGGGGGAACAAGTTCCTCCCACACACAGTCCCTAGAACACAAAATGCCACCAGATCTTTGACTGGCTCTCACTCGACAACAACTGAAACAAGCTCATATCCCTGGCACGCAGCTGTTAGTCTATTAAATTTTACTGATTAACTGCTTAATGATTAATGAAGTAATTAGTCATGCAAAGGGGTAGATGAGATGTCAAAAACTGCTGCTTTTGTTCTCCATTACAGATGTATGCCTGCATGGCAATTCCTACAATGCCACCAGCAGCAGCAGCCTGATGCTCACTGAACAGAGCCCGCCAAGTGACCTGGGGTAAGGTTAAATTAACTGCAGTCACTTTCCCTCCTCAGAGAACTAAACTGCCCTGGAAAACCTCCTTAAGAGAGGAGATCTCATTAAGTGTTACCCCTGCAGGCAGCACAAGTGCTCTGTGCTGCAGGGCACACCATTAGCATGCTGCAGGAGGCAATGGAATTGTGCCCGGGGCTGGCCGGGAGCCTGAGGAAAAGCTCCGGCAGTTGGGAGAGAGATGAGAGCTGCTGTGGGACCCGGGGCAAAGGAGTCCTCCCCTGACAGGCCGACAAATTGCTTTAGAGTTAAGTTTCTTGACACCTGGTCAGGAAGAAAAGGGCTGGCTGGGACGGCAGAGCCGTGTCAGAAGTTCAGAGGGAGGTGGGGGGAAAGGGGAGATGGGAAGAACCACAGCACGGAGCAGCAGAGATGCCAACTAACCCCGAGGGAGCAGGTAAGAGAGGGGAGCACACAGCCTCAGAACCTGGATGCAGGAAGCACGCAGCAGAAACTCGAGGGGAACAAACATGGCAAGAAGAGAGGGGCCACTACTGCTTCTGGTCGCTATTGTGAGGACTGTGGGAACAGTTCATGGAGGGCCTGAGGTGGAACAACACGGGGGTTAAATACTGCTTGAGCAAATACTCAGAGAACACTTTAAAAAGCTGGTTCTTGGCTGCACAGCTCTCACTTTCTAGTTCCTGACTTGACAACAAGGGCTTTCACACTGTTTCAGACCAGCTGCAGACCAGAAAACCTCATATTAAGCACTTCTGTCTAGAGGAAGTGTCAGCTCACACTGCCTGGGTGGGTGGGGAGCAATGCCCAGCTCCCAGTTCTGCCTTCCAGCCTGGAAAATCCTGCTGATCCAACAGCAGGATGGATACATGGGGAGATAAAGGAGATCAAAACAGTATTAAGCACAGCTTTAAGTATACCTGATCCAGTTTATTTACTAAAAGGGCAAAAGGGCTTCAGTAACTCAGGTCTACTTCTGCCTCAGGGCAAGCACCAGATAATTGGGAATAAATTAAACCTTGTAGAAACTCCACTTACTGCATTTGTTTCAAGGCAGTAAACAACAACGTAAAGCAATCTTATTCTAAATTCTTCTCTGGAGAGTCACTGCACATGACACTGCTGCAAGAACCTGGGGTGACTTCTTGCAAATTGGGTCATCACTCAAAGTGCCCCGAAAGTTCAGGAATCCATCTAGAACAAGGGACATGGCTAGCAGAAGGATTAAAATGTCACTAGAGCTGTTATTTTGTGTTTATTATGGATATAAAGACCTACAAGGCTCACCATGACACACCTGCTGGCCACCACAGCCTGTGCACAGCCCACACCCTGCATGTTCCTGTCCTTGGCACCATATTCTGCACTACCTCACACACTGGGGCAGTGCCAAGCTCAACAGCTGCTCAAACCTGGCCACGCACTGCTCTTCCAGAACACAACAAGAGCAGTAGTTTAAGCAAGAATCATAAAGCAAACTCAAATAGTACAAGAAGTAACTCAGAGACCCTTCTGAACTGCTTCAGGTCTCCAGAGTTCAAATAGGACAAAAAAACTACAGCAAGATGTTTCACTGATATAACTTGGCATTTTAAAAAGCCCTTAAATGCAAAGCCTGAGCCTCAGAGAGGTAAGAATTATTTCTTTACTAGGTGTTACTGGAGCATCCAGCATTGCAAAACAAAACCTGCTTACAGGAGGGCGGAATACAAACTCCCAAACTGCAGCAGAAAGCCATGTCTGACACCAGCCTCTGGGGTGGGGTTCCCACAGGGACCTGCTGGCAGTGTGCGATCACTCCAATTACATTTTCCCTCAGAGACAGCAGTAATTACTGTGCCATCCTCAGCTGTCCCACACTGCTCACCTCACCAGAAACAGAGAATTGGAGCCAAAATGGGAACATGGACACAGAGAGCCTGGTAGGGAACAGCACCTGAGAGGGCACTCAGGGCTGCACCCCTGGAGAGCACCAAAGGAGAAATCAGAGCCCACGGAGCACCCGCACGGCTCCACCAGAGCAGGTATCTGTACTCAAGGGGCTCGAGTCCATACCCTGAGAGGTTCCAGACTCATCTTTCATCCATGGGCACAGGACTGTAACAGCACTTGAGACCTGAAATTTGGCGTTGCAAAGACAGCCCAGCATCCACACTCAGGTCATGATCCACCCTCAGCCCAATAATGACCCAACTGGTACCAGTTAATGCTCCTGGAGTTATTTTTAACACCCCCAAAGCACGGCCAGAAGCCAAGGCCTCAAACAGCAGGAAATTGAATTTCTGCTCTCCCCTCAGGGATCCCAGCCTAATGCTTTGGCAGAGTATGGGCCGTCATTAAAAATGTGTTCAGCAACTCATCTCCCTGGAACCAGAGCTGCTACAGGGAAACCAGCAAATCATAAACTGGATTTGCTTCCAATAGATGAGATGGATCACTGATTACTCGCAGCAGATGTGAAATGCGACTGGTAACAAGTGCTTGGACAGGCAGACAGACAGGTCTTCTGAACAGCTAAAACCTTCCAGGTAATCTTGATGACATTTTGAGAGGAAAAGAAAACAGCAGCTAGAATAGCATGAATCAGCACAAATGGGCCAAGGAAATAACCTTCACTCCAAACAGAACTAAGCTTCAGGTAGATTGCCATGCAAATTACATGCTTAAAGCTGATCAATTTATCGATCTATTTCACACACAACAGCTCCAGTTACTTCCTTGAATGACTGCTTTGCAGTAATTGAACACATAAAAATTATATCTTGAAGGGAATGATTTCCCTTAGTCATCTGTTCTCAAACACACTGGCTGCCACGTGCGCCCTAGGAAAGGAAAAGCCCAGCTGCTGGCATGGCCCAGAGGAAGGTGAGCTCCGGAGTCCAGGGATGTACTTTGAGCCAGCTGAGGCTCCAGAGTGTGGGGTAATGAAACCCAACTGCTGACCCTACACACCTTCCCTGCACTGGGACCCTGGGAACAGTCCCACTGGAGCCTGCCAGCGCGGGGTGACTCAGAACCCCCCAAAAGGTTCAAATCTGAGGCATTCCACTGTGGCTGCAGATGAAATGCTCGTGGGGAGTGATGCACCCTCACAACTCAGGAGAGCACAACGTGCCATATCTGAGACATAACGTGTCCTACCCGGGATCTCCACACAACAGAGGCACAAAGGACTCAGCTCTCCCTGCAAGGGGAGAAGTCCTTGGGGATCCTGTTCTGCCAGTGACAGGTCCCAGAGGAGTCAGCCCGGCTGCACCACTGAGTGCTGCTGTGCACCCAGCCCCTCATTTTACGCTCCATTTTTAAATACAAAGTGCACCTATTTGATTCACAATAGTACCTGAACACAGGCACCTGCTACTGCTCTGGAGGCTGGACAAACTCTGAGGATTAAGGACTACTTCCAGTTCCAAGAGACTTTTAAACTGCTATTGTATGCAGCCAACCTTGCAACACTTTGCAAGGAACCCAGCCTGTCCCTCCTCCAATGCCCTAATAACCCTGATTCCCTGCACCATCAGGAGGCAAACACCACAGTAAAACTGTAACACTGGCACCACCAAGCTCTGAAAATCTAACTTGAAAAAGCTGCTGGTGCCAAACCAGGCTGCAGGGAGGTGACAGTTCCTCCCCTGAGCACACTGCAGACCTGTTCAAGCAAGCTGAGACACCAAGGCCCTGAAACCCTCTAGAGGGAGGGGAGGGATCAGTTCTGTGCTGCTGACAAATGTTCAAGTCCCACCTTGGGGAAAAAATTAAAATAGAAAGCAGAGGCTATTATGTACTCCCTGGTGTAGCTACTTATTAAAACTTGTATGAAAATAAGTAGGAAGGACTTTCCAATATAACTCATTTATCCTGGTGAGCCAACAGGATTTGACACAGGGAAGAGATTAACTAGACACCAAGAATTGGACAGAAAATCACTCCAAGAAAGAGCCCCCCATCTGCCTGAGGTTACACAAAAAGGGCTGAAGATGGCCCATTGCAGAAACCAAATCATCATTTCCCCATTATCTGCCCTAGGATTTCTCATTAACAGATCTGCAGAGCTCTGTCATTTAAAGTCCAAGGCAAGGCAAGCTATCTTTGCAGAAGATAAGAGGCTTGGCAACCTTTGCTCAAGCTGCCCTCTCTGAAGGGGTTTCAGCCTGCCTTTTAGAGGGTGTTACCTTGGTCTCGAGGTTCATGTTATACAACACCACACATTGAAGCTAATAGAGGAAAAAATAATTATTGTTGTGCACACCTAAACTGCATTGTTTGGAGTAGAAGATTTTTGGAACTTCATAGAGAGTTTTTTTCCTAGCAATCACCATCACCATCAAAACCAGCAGGTACTTTTAACTGGACTAAATAAAGGTTACTTCCTGCTACCAAGATTGGAGATGCCATTAACACACCCCTTCTGGCAGCACCTACAATGGGCACTGAAGCCATTTTCCTAAACTGACCTTTATCCAATGGAGTGTGTGACTGAAGCCCAGACTGCATCACAGATGCTGGCACAGAGGATCCCCTGTGTTCCTCTTCAAATCAGGCTCCATCTGCAATGAAACAATGTAGAAAATGGTTTATTGGCTGATTCCACCTTGTGCGCACACAGTAACAAAAAACTATTCTGTAGAAAAATCGTGACATTAATTTGCCTTGCAAAATTTCTTAGGCTTTGTGTAGAGCTGTTTGTCCTATGACCCTAAGGTGTCTGGGCTCTGTGATAAACCTGTGGCTTGAGGTTGGTAGAGATCTTTTAAAGATATTAACACCCACACCCTGTTTGTAAAGTCATTAGTACATCTTTCCTACCACCAACAATTGTCAAATGAAAATCCCATTTCAAGTTTCTATCAGAACACATGGGGAAAACCCAGCACACGTTGCAGAGGGATTGTGCAAGCTTGCCAAAAAGCGGCAGTGCTGTCACAGAGCTGGGCACCTGCCGAGGAGGGCTCGGAGAATCTGGAATGACACTGTGCCCTTCACCGCGACAAGCACAGCAACAGAGAGGTTAAGTGATTTGCCCAGGACCACTGGGTAAGTCACTGACAGAGCCAGGGTTGGGTTTCAGAAGCTCCTGGCCAACGTCCTGCATTCAATTACAGCTGCACAAAGCATCTCCTTTAAAGAGGCCCGACAAAGCCCACGGCCAGGAAGAACATCAAACCCCCTCCGATCTGAAACAACAACAACCAGTCCCCTTTCCACATTTGAGAGCAGGCAGCACTTCAAGCTCTCGGCCCTCAAACAACAGCCACACCAACAAGAGAGCAGAGAAATCAATTCCAGCTCATTTTAAAATAACTTCAGTGCAAGTGCCTTTTGGAATTCACCATCCCAAACTCCAAAGCAAAGGTCCAGAACATTCACATGCTGTCTTTATGGCAGAATTAAGTGAGAATAGTTTAGAAATTACTGAAAATAATCTCTATGATAGCTATAAGTTAACACAGAGACAAACAGAGGCCTGGGACAGGTACAAAAGCAACCAGACTCTAAGGTGACCACCAGTGCAGAAGCTGACAAGGAAAACTTAAAAAATGGCCAGATAGTACTCGTCTTCTAAAGCAGGCTTTGAGGACAAAGACAAATCAAAACCCACGACCAAACAGAAACCTGAGCAGCCTGATCCAGCACAGACACTTACGGGGAGTTAATGCAGGGACTCGCTCCAGCAGCGGCCACGCAGGTGGCGATTGCTCAAGGGCCAGGCTGGCACCCCAAATGCCAGCGGCCCCGCTCTCCAGAGCCAACCCCCCTCAGCCCGGAGACCAAACACCCACCCCGGCTGTTACCCATCACCAGCACTCCCTGCCAGAGCTCCCGTGCTGTTGGGCCTCTTGGGTTTCAGAGCACTCCTGCTGACACCCGAGCCAGCGGGGAAATGCTCCATTCCCTGCTCCATTCCCTGCTCCGTTCAGCACAGCTCCATCCCGGCCCCGAGCAAGGGATGCTCTTTAAGCCACAGGCACGAAGCACCAGCTAACAGGACCAAGACACCGAATTTGTTTTGGTTTGTCTTCCAAGCAAGTCACTGACCTCACAAGTCACTTGCCCAGTATTTTCTATTGCAGAATTACTGCTCCTTAATGCAGAAACCTATTGCTGCTCTGATGACTGTATAAACACTGACTAATGACTAATCACCCTGCAGCCCTGAAGGCTGTTCTCGTTGTATACAGGTATGGGGGGAAAGCCGGGAGTAGGGAACCCAGCCCAGAGCCACGAGCTGGAGTCAGTGCCCGGGGGGCTCGGGGAGACCGGAGACAGCCGAGCTGCCTTAGCTCACCTTCCAGCAAACTCCTGCGCTTTCTCTACACTTCAGACCGGAGAGACTCTGCGCTAAGCTCGACCATCACCGGCCGCACATCCCGCGGGTGGGAGCGAGGGGGACGCTGAGGCCTGCGGGGTTAAACCCTCCAAAAACAACGCGTCGGGGTCCTCGCTCCGAGCAGGGGCTGTTCTGGGAAGGAAAGAGAAGAGAAGGGAAGGCGTTCCGGGTGCGGCCTGGGTCAGCTCCGGCCTCACCTGTGCGGCGGGGCGGGCCGGGACAGAGCCTGCCCCGACCCCCGGCACCTGCGGAGGTGGCGCTGGACGGTCCTGGCGGTGATGGATGCACCGCGGCCCGCGGGCCACCGCCCCGCGGCTGCGGCCGGCACCGACACCGGCACCGACACCGGCACCGGCACCGGCACGGGCACCAGCCCCGCAGCCCCGAGCCCCGCGGCCCGCTCCGGCAGCTGGGCAGGAGCCCCCGGGCCCGGCCTCACCTGCCCCGCGGCGTCCCGCTCGCTGCTCGCTCAGCGCCCGCCGAGCCCCGCGCCCGCCCCGGCTCCCGGGAGCCGCCGCCAGACCGGCCCGACGGGTTCCCCCGGCTCTGCGGGCGGGGTGTAGGGCAGCGGGGAGGGAGGGGCCGCGGGGCCGGCCCCCTGCCCGGCCCGGCACAGCGCGGCCACTCCCACCGCCGCCTCCCCGCCGGGGCTCGGGGCCGGCGGCGCCCTCCGGCCGCTGCTGGCACCCGCGGGACGTGCTGAGGCGCGGGGCCGGGGTGCTGGCACCCGCGGGACGTGCCGAGGTGCGGGGCCGGGGTGCTGGCACCCGCGGGACGTGCCCAGGTGCGGGGCCGGGGTGCTGGCACTCACGGGACGTGCCCAGGTGCGGGGCCGGGGTGCTGGCACCCGCCGGAGATGCTGCCATGCGGGGCCGGGGTGCTGGCACCCGCGGGACGCGCCGAGGCGCGGGTCCAGCCCTGCTCTGGTGATAGCCAGGACCTCCCTCCTGGCGTCGTTGTAAATGACAGGGTTGCTTTATCGCTCCTTATTCACCGGACTGTACAGCGTTAGAGATCTTTGGAAGGGCTACAGGATTTGAACCTTTTGGCCTTTGAAAAGCCCCGAATGGACTCCTGGTTCTCAGATCCTTCTGAGGAACGGCTGGGGAGTTGGGGGATGCTCAGGGGTGATATTGTTAACGGATGGTTTTGCTCATTAATAAGTAGATAAATTAATTAACAGATAAAGTGGTCATATTTAGGGATGACAGTAGTGTTGTTCTGCCATATGCACATTTGCTCACAAATAATGCAATTTAGGGCAAGTGGAATGCAGATACAGTTACTGATCTGATTAAGTATAAAAATCTGGAAAATTCTGTCCCTTAAAGTGATGATGGGCTGCTGCTCTGTACTAAGAGTGATCTTTGTTTTGGACTGGCAGGTATTGCAGAGATCACTCGGTTTCTTTTTCAGCAGCAACAATACTCAATTTTCCTGTGCCAGAAAAGTCTTGTTCAAACAGATTTGGTTTTCCTCGACCAAAAATGTGATGCTGAGTGCCAGAGCTGTGTCTTTCAGCACTTTTCTGTTTTTCTGCCTGCCTCAAATTCCTCACATCAGAATAAAACCAAAGTTAATTAAAATCAGGAGCATTTTGGCTGAACAAAGCAGCAGAGGTTGCTCGTGCTTTTGACAATTCCCGCTCCGGGCAGGACATTAATTCCTGCCCAGGGCTGAACGTTTGGCTTGCACTTCAGTATTCGCAAGGCTGCTGCATGCAAAGCCTGGTCCGTGTGACACGCTGTCAGCAAGGAGATTACTGCAGATAAAAGGGCCCCTTAACAGTGACTAATGGCCCGGCCCAAATATTAGTTTTACACTTGGTACAGATCGTGTCTGAGGGACACAGCAGCTGTTCCCCACACTGGGCCATGAGGAGGAGCACCCACTGCTCAGACCCTGCTCAGAGCCTGCTCTTGGTCACTTCCAGCAGGTATTTCCAGTTCTGCCTCAGGACTTTTCTCCTCCATCCTCTCCTTTATTCATCACTCTCATCTTTCACTTGTGCCCCTTCACCCCCAAACAGCAACATGCCCTAGTAAAAAATACATTCCTTTCTGTCCCACGGCTGCTTCTCTCCTTCCCAGCCTCTATTCCTGTTCGTCTCGTTTTGTCAGGGTTTGGGACACAACCGTGTAGAAAGGGTTGTACATATCAGTAATTCTGTATTTAAGCAGCTCTGAACACACCTATTTATTCACATCCTTATTTGAGTCATTTCCTAATATGCAGAAACCAGGGGATCATGCAGATTGTCTTTCTAGGCAATCCTCTCCCTGTTCATCTTTCCAATTTTTTTGTACCAATTAATCCAAATGGGGGGAAAGAGTTTAATTCTCTATACCTTTCAGCTAATCTGGAATCAAAAGTAATTTAGATGGCAATTTTGAAAATTATTAATTTGAGGAAAGGGCAGATGCTGCGGCTTGTATAGTTTGTTAGCAGAAAATAAATGGTGGCAATTCTATGTACTGAAAGAATTGTGCCTTTCTATTTTCAAATGTGGAGGGTTTCTTCTTTTTCCTTTTTCCCTCCCCCATTTAAATAAAAATTTTCAGGCAAAATTGATAGATTAGAGGTCTTCCCAGCCTAAAGCCCTGTTTCAGTGTCAAGAGATCTTTTGGAAGTTTCAGTTTCCTAACATCAATATCTAAGAGAGAAGGAACCAACAGATCAATAGCAGCCACAGCTCCAGAGATGACCCTTGGCAGAGGGATCCCTGTGCCTGAGCGCCTCTCACACAGCAATGTGAGGATGTTTCAGATGGAATATGGTCATGGATCAGCTAAAGGGGCTGCACGTTGTGCCAAGTTCTAGGAACGGGAACGTTAGCAGGACACTCGTGTCTTTGGCACAGGTTTCTCCAGGAAGTTTTCTCTGCCCAGGTACTTTCCTGCCTCACGCCTGGCACTTGCTGTGCAGAGCTCAGCTTTAAATCAGGCTCCATTCCAACTGAATTGTTGATTACCACAGCTGGGGTTAGTGCAGGCCAGCAGAGAATTCCACAAAACAGAGCGGGGGCTGCACTTGGAGCGTGCCTCGTTATTCCCTGGAGAAGGGACCCTCTTGTGCTTACAGACACACAAAATCCTAACGCCAACTTCATGGCAAGGACATGCACGTGTGGAGATTTTTCTTACTCCGGCTATTCAAAAGTGTTTCCTGTGCATTCCCCTTTCTGGCTGTGACCCATCAAGTCGATGGATTTCATACAAGCCCATGTTTCTGTAAAACCTCTCCTCCAAGCACGGCAGGGATGTTTGCCATGTGGAGAATAGCTCTTTTCCCAAGCTGTGAAATCAGGGGCTGACACAGAATGGAGCCCTTGACTCCATCTGGATCCAAATCTGTTTTCCTGAGGAGCTCCAGTGTTAGTCCTTGCTTCTGCCAACAGATGGGGAACCACACCGCTGAATTCCGGCCGTGAGCTCTGCGGGACAGCGCGGACCGAGCTGCTGCTTCCAGGCTTGGAGCACGTTTGGCTCTGAAACAACGCTCTGAAAGCTTAGATCTACGTGCTGTCACTCAGGATTAGGCGAGGAGGGAATGCAGTTCCTGGGATCTGGGAAATGACAAATGCTGCCGGCACGGTGATGCATCAGAGCAGTGGAATATACACGTGGTCTTGCAGGGTATTTGGAAATGAGGGATAAGACTGAGGAACTGAAAGTCTCTGACCCGAGTTCTGTGCCTGTTTCCATTGTATTTCTTTTCTGAATTTCCCTTCCCCAGAACAGCTGAACTGATTTAGTCCTGAAGCCTTGCAGTGCTCAAACACTTCATCCCTTCATTCAGGTTGTCTCTTGGAATTTCAGTGGAAAGGGGAGTTTTGCCCACAGACTGGTCTCTGGACCCTTTTGAACATGGAAATGTTCCCACCAGAGTACACTTAAAAAGTCCTCTTTTTCTTGTTTGGTTGGGTTTTTTGTTTGTTTGGGACTTTTTTTTTTTTTTTTTGTGGTGGTGGGTTTTGTTTTTGTTTTGTTTTGGGTTTGTTTTGTTTTTAGGGGTTTTGTTTGTTTGGTTTTACAGTAGAAAGTTTATTTTCTTTTTCTTTTTTTTTTTTTTCTTCCTATGAGTCTGTGTTGCCACAAATCAAAATTCTGGCTTTTCTGGCTGTCACTCTTCCTCGCTGCATCCTGTCTTCTGTGATTTGTGAGGAGTCTTTCCTTAAGGGAGCATTATTTCTGCTTAGCTTTCACCCAGTGTATCCCATTGTTCAGCTCTGGGCAATTGTTTTGGGATATTATTGATTTTATGACTTGCATTGTTGTCTGCACAAAACCAGACCCATTTGGGGCAATTTGCTGCTTTCATACTTTCTGAGGGAAGGGAATGTGTGTTGGCTTGACTAGAGCAGCAACAAAACCCTGCTATTATTTTATGTGGTTTGAAGAGGGAATCCATCTCATGTTTCCCTGGAGGCACTTCTGTGATCAGGAATTACTACAACATTACTCAGAGCCCTTTGTGAGGGCGTTTACTTTGGGATGTTATCCCAGATAGTGCACATTGCTGTTCTCCTGACTGGCTGGCATGCAAAAAAAGAGGGGAGAAACCAGTCTGCCAGGCAATTCTAGCTGTAATGCCATGAACAACCTCAGTAGTAGGGGAATCCTCCAAGAGAGAGCAAGGTACACAGCAATAATAGTACTGATGAATTCAAAGCATTGTGCAAAGATTAAATCATCTCTGAAGCAACTCCAAGCGATATGTCCCAGTGAAGTGATTCCGCTGAAATGCTGCTCACACAGCAGCAGGCAAGGAATACAATTAAGGAGAAGAAAATAAGAACACCAAAGACAAATTGTGGCTGCAGGGTACGCATCCAGGTGCTCCTAATGGATTATTGTGCCCTACAATTGCTCTCTCAGCACATGGGCAGCGTGTCTGGACAGGGAAGCAGCGGCCTGAGCCACAAAAGGAACACCAGGTTACGTGGATTGTTATTGTGGCTCTGTGGCAGGAGCAGCGCGCAGGGAGGACACCCAGCTCCGTGACACATTTCCAGCAGTGGTTCCCTGCGCACAGGAACGGGTGAGCAGCCAGGTCCTGCCAGGGACCCCACAGCTCTGCTGGCACTGGCAAGGCAGCTGTCCCCAGGAGCCACCGGGTCTGTCCATCATGTGCAGCATCCCTCTGTTTTACCAGGGACATGTGAAAGTGAGTCAGTTTGTTTGTTTTTGAGGGAAGCAGCTGCTTTAGCCACCTCACAATGTCATTTGATGTAATGTGTTCATGACGGGCCTGTACCAATAGCTATGGATGTGTATATATACACACACACATGTACGTGTGTATATGTGTGTATATATAATAGAGGCATTACAATAAAGTGGCTACAGTGTATGTATGTATATATACATATATATAACTTATCACAGCATCCTTTTATCCTTTTCTTCTTTTCCTGGCTTAGCACTCCCATGGTTCTTTTGCAGGCTCCATATACAGAGGAAAAAGAAATCCCTTTGGTCTTTGCACCAAGGAAGGTGCCTTATGGAAGTTGAAATGCTGTTCCCTAGAGATGTGGCTTGAAGCCTGAAATTAAGGGGAAAGTATTCCAGAAAAGGAATCACTGGGCAGAGCTCACGTGGAGTTGTGGCAAAGACTGATTTGAAACAGAACGAGGGCAAGGAGAGGTCACCCTCTCCTTGGACTTTGGGGGTTGGACTTTGCCGATCCCTGTGGATCCCTTCCAACTCAGGATATTTTATGATTCTATTCAAGACTTAGAATTAATATGCAGAGAAGCATGTGCTAACTAGAAATTCACTCACTCATCCTACTTTAAGCCCCCATTACTGCTTTAAATGGCTGATTAATGATGTTAGATGGTGATAGCATTCATTTGATTAAACTCCCAAAGTAAGCAGTGTGGAAATGCCTAGCACTGGATTGCTGGTAAATGTGATTTATGCTTTGTGTGTGTCGGTCTATAAAAATGCCAGTAATTTTGGTGTGGGCACATCTGCATTGAATTGATGCAGCTCGTTCAGAAGCGCTGCTGTTTGGACCAAGCCAAACACACAGTATAGTTGTGCTGTAGGTGTGTGCCCCCAGGAGGTGCCTCCAGCGCCGGCTGGCGAGCGCAGGCAGAGCCCGCCGCAGTCCGCGGGGACCCCGTGAGGATGTGCAGCCACCCACGCAGCCACACGTGCCGCGGCTTCTGACAACACACGGCACCTTCCCCGATGCCTCTCTCCTCTCTCCACGAATCCTCCTCCCACTCAGCAAGAAAAGTAGCTGCACAGGCTCACACAGATGCCAGCTATCAGCCTTACTCTGGAATAATTTAACACATCCCTGGAGAACTGTTCCTGACTCTTGTTTAGGGAAGCTGGGCATCGGGTTCCCTGCAGTGTTCACCCTGTACCCTCGGATGAACAACACATTTAGGTTCTGGTTGATTACTGTTTCCTATTCCTGCTCTCAGAACTCCTGCAAGTTGTTGTCTTGCCAGAGAAGCTCCAAGGAGCCTCACTCGGGTGGATGGAGCTGTGCTGTCCCCAGCTTCCCTCTGCCATGTGTTGCCATCCCCGTGAGTGTCAGCAGAAATGACTGTGCTCAGAATTTATGAAGAGAAATGCAAAACATGTTTGTCTGGCACAGAAATGCCAATCTTCTGAACCTCAGGTAGCCTCAGAAGGTGTTTTTGACAGATCTGTACAGATCTTCCTTCCTTGATGAAGATTCATCTCTGGATCTTTCTGTGCCAGAGAAGGAGTTTGCTCTTTTCAGGGTGGTTTGAGTACATGAGGTATGTGATCCCATCCCCGGAGAGCATGTTCTGCTACCTGGAGGTTCTTCTGGCAAGAGGAGGTGTCGCTCACTGCATCCTTCTGGCTCCTCTTCCCAGCGTACCAGATGGAGATGAACGTGGGAGCACCAGGAGAACAATCTCCCCATGATGTTCAGCCAGTTCAGCCTGAGTTTCATCCGTGGCTGCCAGAAGTTTAGAGGGTGCTATGAAGTGTAACCTTACAGAATTAAATAGTAAGGCAGACAAGGTTTTACAGCAAGAGGAAACATCACAGTTTCATGTAATCTGGCACTGGCCATTTTTGGTTTGCCAGGGTAAGTGTCTCTACTGTGTGGTTGGTTGAGGAAAAATGTCCATGAGTGTAATTCAGAGGCTGGGTGGATTGAACTGATTCCTCTTCAGAGCCTAAGCTGGCTCTGTAAGTATAAACCATACCTATTCCTCCTTTTTCAGGGTGAGTAATTACTTTCAAAGTAATCTCAGTTTTTACATTTTTGCACAATCCTTAATCCCATTCTATTCCTTGCTTGTATTTTGGGCCCATTTGGAGCCTGTGCCACCACTTGACCCCAGAGGTGCGCATCAGCTCCATGACTCACCTTTGAGCATTCCTTACTGCCCATGATGAATAATGGGTTTGTGTAACAGGCTATTTCCCCAAGTTTTTGTGTGAATTAGAAGAGCCTGGGATACCCTTTGTAGACTTGTTTCATGCTTTAGTGTTTGACTCACGACTCTAATATGATGCCATTTTCATGGCTTTATGTACCTCTTACCCGCCTACAGCTCAGATTGATTTTCCTCCTACTCATCCTTTTGCTCACTACTCTCCTCCCAGTGCTCCTCTAACTAATCCCTCTTGTTTCCCTCTGCTTGGTTTTGTTTGTTCCCTCCTCTTCTTCCCTGCTCTGTTTAAAAACCAACACAAACCCGAATGGAACCAAACAGCTCATTGAACAGGAATATCCAAATGCCTCAGTGTGAGTTGATGGGATGGGTGCCACAGCCTGGCAAGCACTCCATGGGTTTGGAACTGAATCTTCCACCCCATTGACAGGGATGCTTTCTGTGCCCAAGGATCTTCCAGGGTCTCCAGGTTATTGTTCTCCTTCTTCTAATGAGCATGTTTCATTAAAGAGCAGATATTTCCTAAAAGATTTGATTTGATTTGGGGACATCACCTGAAGGAAACCACAAAAAGACACTTTTCTCCCAAATTTTGATAGCCATGTATGGAAATGGCTGAAAGCTTCTTACAACAGTTTTCAGGTGTCAGTTTTGTCTGAATTCACCCAACTGAGATGAAGGCACAGAAATGGTAAAGCTCGTGGCTGCTTTTGAGAGAGGGATAAAGATGGGGGCTGAGATGTCTTGCCAAACCCCACTGAAGCAGTTTGGCCGTTAACTAATTGTATGCTTGTCACACTTTAAAGGGTCTAAAGGTCATGTCTTGGGGATAACTCCTATTTCTCCTTCAGGCATGGTCAGCTGGGACTGTGAGTTTGACCTGCCTTCAATTCTACAAGAAGCAAAAATCCTGAGGCTGTCTGGATTTGAGGTAAGGGAACAAATTCTCCTTTAGAAAGATGACATTAAAAGTAGGGATAGCCCATTGTGAGAAAATCTATCCTCGTGCTTCCAAAACCTCCCCGAGGAGGAGGACTTGTCCTAACTTGGGTAAACCTCCACCACGGTACTGCGATGCACCTGGCATCTGGAATGGGAGAAGCCATTCCGTGCCCTGCAGACACAGGAGAAATGATTGTCAGCTGCAACCCAAACACTGGGGTTACGAAACCCAAAGTGCAGGAGAAATCTCCACCCTGAAAGGAGATATGCATGCTGATTTGGAATTCCAGTGGGATGGGTGGGGTGGCTGTGCTGATTACAGTTTGGGGCAGGAATGATAGAGGATTTACAAAAACTGGGCTCCTTCCCAGAGCTCTCCAGTTCGTTTTAGTGCAAATTCCCTATTGGTAATTCTGCATAGAATGAGCAATACAGGCAACCATGGCCTGTGTTGGGGTGGTGACAGCTCTTCAGGTGGCACACCAGCTTCAGCAGGATGTGAGCTAAGAAAAGCCATGTTTGGGGGGGAGCCCAGTGCTGCAAGTACCAAATCCACAGCCAAAAAGTGCTTTACAGGAAGGTCTGTTGTCTCTGGGTGGTGTTTGTCATGGCTCTCACTCCCAAAGAGCCACCCTGTAACGGGCTGGGAGGGGAGGAAAAGAGGATGAGGACTGCAAAGGCACTGCTTGGAACTGAAATGGATTGCTGGAAAGCTCTCACAGGTTAAGGAAAGCTGGGGATCTTGGAGGGACTGGGTGTGCTACAGATTTGAGGCAGGAAAGGGACTGAAGGAGAGGGTTATGGGCTTGTAAAAGCACAAATCCCTGGAGAACATGGACAGCTGATATTTACTCCCTATGTACCACAATATAAGAATCAGGAGAAATCAAATGACAGAATTCTAGAGAGGCCAACAGAAGGAGGGGATTTTCCACTCTGGCCAGTTGCAGAGACAAGAGAGCAGGCGTGGTGAGCCTGAATGTTAATTGCACCAGTCTTTTAGGTCTGGGGTTTTTCCTCCCTCAGGGCTGAGCAGCCCCGGAGCGCTAGGGAGAGCTCCCGTGCCTGCAGTGGTTTGTGGTGTGGTGGAACAGGAGGGACAGCATTGCTTGGGAGATGCCCAAAGATTAGAGGCTGTGCCCTGACCCAGGCCCCCGTGACTCACCTGAACACCCCTATTGCCATGGAAGCTGTGGAAAGCTCCTGGGGCTGACTCTAGCCCCAGCAATCCACCCTGGGTCTGCAGGATGCTCTCCCTCCCTGCCACCCTCCCAGCAGCTGGGACTCACACGCTGCTCAGTGACCCTGACACAGGGTGAATCTCAGCAACCTCCCTTCCGTACATGCTTCAGGTTTCATTTCACGTTTCCTCTCTCTTTTGCTGTCCTCCCAGGGATGCCTGCCTGTGATCCTCAGTACCGCACGCATCCCCGCGAACCCAAGGTGTATTAACGCAGACAGAAGGTGACACCCAAGTGGAACCAAGAGTCCACAGAACAAATCTCACGGCATTTGGATTGCTCGCGGGCTAATCAAGGTACAACATCCCCATGCGAAGTCCTGAGCTGGCAGAAAAGCCCCTGCCCTGTGACAGCACTGCCCAGCTGGGCTCTGCCAGTGGCACTGCTCCCTGGGGACCTGGCCCCCACTCCCACACTGCCCAGAATTCCATGCTGTGGCACACCGAGCTGGAAGGAATTGTCTGGGAAACAGACCCCTGCCTATATCAAAGGCCTTCCAGAACAATTAGCAGCCCCTGTCCAAAGCCTTGTGGCACCACACCTCGTGCAATTCTATTATTACTCTTTAAATAGCCCCAAAATGTTGGGTTTTTCCTTTCCTGTAAACTGCCAATTACTGACAGAAACACTGGGCTTCTCTTGACTTCTCCAGGGTTAATCTTTCTTTCCTTGCTCATGCCTGCAGTGTTATATTGTCACTGGGAACTGAGCAACAATTAACAATTTATGTTTTGTGGCAGCTTGATTCAACTTGGCTTATAGCTTTGATGAGTTTTCTATGACATTCTCAATAATACATTATAAAATACTGGCATATTTTTAAATAGTTAATCTTTTACTAGTTTTCTGTGTTCTGAACCATGCTCAGCCCCCAGCCATTTCAATAATGCTTCAAGGAAGGTATATACTGAGAACACAGAGGCAATTATGTTAGTCCAACAGCAACCTGATAAAATATTAACATTTCTTATGAAATTTTTCCAGAAGGAAGGAGAAAAGTCATCACTAGCGAGAAGCTTTGCAGTGGGAAAAGCCTTTTTTCAGCAAAAAATTGTTAAGTAACACCATGAAATATTGAATGATGCTGAGGTGTGTCTGTACACAGCCTCATTCCAGCCCAGTGTGATGCAGATTTTATTGCCTCCTCTGCAGAAATCACGAAATCCTGTTTTAAACCACAATGGAAGAGCCAATCAGATAAAATCTGTACCTTTCCACTATACTTTTATGATTTGTTAAGTTCACTGGAATGAGTAATACAGTGTGAATAGAACATTTTAAATACCCCTTGGCAGTCACTGAAGTACAGTAATAATTTAAAAGATACAGGAATCACCAAACTCCATATGCAGCTGGTGCCACATCGAACCAAGGGGAGCCTTGTCTGGGTGATTTTCACCTCTGCACTCCCATTTTGTATTTCACCAGAGCTGTTGAGAATAAATAAATAATAAATTGAACAGCAAAAAGCAAGTCATCCTGGGTAGCCTCTGGCAGCAGTTTGCTCTCCTAATGCTGTTTGGTGAGCTGGAAGCATCCAGCTCATTTCCTAAAGAGCATTTTCTGCTTAGGTCGGGCCTCTATTAATCTGTTCAAGCCAATTCTCTAAAATCCAAACCATCTGTATTTGGGAAGATCATGGTTTATTTGGCTTCTCTTTGTGTCTGCTGTCAGCAGATGATTAAAAGTCCGAGGGATTTACAGTGTAAAGTCTCTCTACTGGCATGTTACAGTGACCTTCTAAGTAGCATCTCCCAATATTTGGGTAACAGCTGGTACAGTTAAGTCCAGCAGGGAAACAAAGAGCAGCCACAAATGCTGGAAGTGGCTGAGCTTTGGCAGTGCAGAGTGGCTGCAAGGGTGGGGAAGGCTGAGCTCTCAGTGTTCCACCCGGGGTTCCACTGGCAGCCCCCGAGGGCTCCTTGTGAAACACACGGCAATGTTCAGGTCTCAGGGTTTCTGTCTCAGGGGTGCCTGGAGTTTCCAGGGAAGCAGTGAGGCAGCCACTGGGGATGTGGCCCAGGGAGCCATCGCTTCACACTGTCCCCATGTCCCCATGCCCGGGGCCATCCGTGGGGATGAGCTGAGGGGGGACAGCTCCTGCTCCTCCAGGCAGGGCGCTGCATGCCCCACTGCCACTGCTCCCCTCCTGCACCGGTGCACGGAGAACTGCCAGCCCCAAGGCACACTAAATCTATTTTTCTCAGAAAATTGTAAATAATTCATGGGGCTCCGTTCTATAAAGAGGCCAGTTATAAATCATCCCAGCTGCACCTGGAGATTTCTGATGTTGGCATTATCACATGAATTACATCTCTCCAGGGCCATCTATTACTGTAAATACAATTCCAAAGAGGAATTATGCATGTGACATGCACAGGCAAACAAACAAGCAATCTTCAGCCTGGATTTGATACTCAAGCTTTGCAAGACAACTGAGCTGCTGGTGGTGCTAATTTTTTGCTCTGTCCTCAGAGATCCTTCCATCCTGCTCCTGTACAGGTGTACTTTTCCCTGGGGAGCACCTGTTGGTGGGAATGCTGGCTGACTGTACACCACCAGCAGCCCAGTGCTATGAGGTGCAAGGGAAAAGCCACGGATGTGATTTCAGAGGGACATGAACAAGTGCTGCACAAAAGATCTGGATTCTGAGATTTCCACGTATCACCATCTTTATCGTGCTGGGATTGCAGTCCAGTTACAGATGTTGAATTATAACCACTGTTTCTTTTTCATTCTGCCCTTCAGAAACCAACATTCTTGGCTCGGAACATGCAGGTTCCTGATGGTTCCCAACTCCTGGTGTCAGCACAGAAAGATATGGGAGGCAAAGAGGTGAGGTGTGCTTGTGGACTGAATGAAAGGACTCCTGAAATCCTGGTTTTCCGTGGCTTCCAGGGGATGAGAGGTGGCAGAGACGCTTCTGCTATGGCAACCAAGTAGGTGAGTGCAAAGCAGGGGGACAAAGCTACATCCAGAGCTGGGAATGATCTGTTGAGCTTGGAACAAAGACGAATCAAGGGAATGTATCACGGTGAGAGAATGTGGAGCGAGCCCGGTGCCAGGTGCTCCTGTGGGCTCCACCAGCCAAGGGCTGTAGGAGTGAGCATGGCTGAGTTTGGCCACGCTGCTGGGGAAGCCCCTGGCCAGCCCAGCCCAGCCCAGCCCAGCCCTGCCTGCACCACGTGTGCTTTATGGCCAGCAGGGACCGGGGCAGTGCAAAGGCTGATGTCTCCCCAGGCTGGACTTTATCAGCTCCGAGGCACCGCTGCCTGGGCAGAGGTCACATCCTTCCTGCCCCACAAAGGGCTTTGGAAAGGCTGGAAAAACACTTTCTGGCCTACAGACTGCTGTGGGATCTCTCCAGAAAAGGGATCTCTTTTCCCGTTCTGCTCGGCTCTGTGGAACAGAAAGAGGCACAAAGCACCTGAGCACAGAGGCGGGCTGCTGAAGCCAGTGGCACTTGTCTGAAGTGCCCAGAACAGTGCTGTGTTGGGCTGTGGTGACAGATCTGTCCCGTGCCAGTAGCCCCACGTGCCTTTGGTGACACATTGTGCACGTAAAGGTAAATGTGGCAGAGCATAAACGTGTCTGGGCACCGCTGCCATGGAACTCCCTCAACAGCCTCCACTTAAGCACCACCGTACTGCCAGGAGACACCGAGAGATCATAAATGGGAGATTAGCACAGGGAGGGGCACGGCTGGGGCAGAGCCAGCTCAGGGGCACAAAGCAAATCAAAACCTCACTCAGAGCTAAAGCGGGACTTGATTTTGCCCAGAAGTGCCTTCACTCCAAGTGCCCACAGTGTTTTGTTACCCTAAAACTCGTGATGGGGAGGGAAGAAATGCCACAGCGAGCGACCACCTCCGACTGCTCCGGACAGCCGCGAGCAGCGGGGGCTTCGCTCCTGCGCATCCCGGGCCCGCACCGGGACACGGCCCGGGACACATGTCGGGACAGGGGCTGCTGCTCGCACGGGGACACGGCCCGGTCCCGCCCGGGGAGCGCTCTCGCGGTCCGGGCCCAGCGGCGCCGCTCCCGCCCACTGGGGGGCGCCACCCACACGAGCCCGCTGCCCCCGCGCGCCAGCTCCGCGCGCGTCCCTCGCGCCCCCCTTTCTGCCCCCGCCCAGCCTTCGCGCGCGCATCCCTCGCGCCCCCTCACGCGCCCCCTCACGGCCCCTCGCGCCCCCTCACAGCCCCTCGCGCCCCCTCTCGCGCCCCCTCGCGCCCCCTCACGCGCCCCCTCACAGCCCCTCGCGCCCCCTCTCGCGCCCCCTCGCGCCCCCTCACGCGCCCCCTCACGGCCCCTCGCGCCCCCTCACGCGCCCCTCACGCGCCCCCTCACAGCCCCTCGCGCCCCCTCACGCCCCCTCACGGCCCCTCGCGCCCCCTCACGCCCCCTCACGGACCCTCACGGCCCCTCGCGCCCCCTCACGCGCCCCCTCACGGACCCTCACGGCCCCTCGCGCCCCCTCACGCGCCCCTCACGCGCCCCCCGGACCCTCACGGCCCCTCGCGCCCCCTCACGCGCCCCCTCACGCGCCCCCTCACGGCCCCTCGCGCCCGTCCCTCAGGGCGGTGCGGGAGCGGAGCGGGGCCCCTCCCGCGCTTTGTGCCGCGCCCCGCCCGCCGCTGTTGGGCCGGCCCGGCGCTCTCCCCGCCCCGCCGGCGCTCCCCGTCCCTGCGGCCGCGCTCAGCCCCGGCCCGCGGCGGCGGCGGCAGCGCGGGCGGCCCCCGGCGGCCCCGCCCCCGGCCCCTTTCCGCCGGGCTCGGCTCCCAGCGTCTTCCGCCGCCCGCGGGCCAGCGGCGGCAGCAGGAGAAGGCAGCGGCGGCGGGGGCGAAGGCGGCGGCGGCGGCGGCGGAGGGCGGCTCGGCGGGCCCGGGAGCGGCTCCATGGCGACCGCGGCGACGGAACCGGTGTACGGGCTCTCGGAGGACGAGGTGGGTCGGCGCGGACGGGCTGGGTTGGGGTGTGCCGGGGCCCCGTCGGCGGGAGCCGCGGCTGAGGTTCGGGAGCTGGGCGAAGGTCGACGGTCGGTCCGGGAGGGCAAGCGTTGCCCGCCCCTCAGGGCTTCGCGCCCCTCCCGCAGCGGCCACTGGCCCGGGGGCGGCCCGGGTCGGGGAGCGCTGCCCGCACCCCAAGCAGGTGCGGCCGCCCAGAGCCCGCGGGTGCCTCGGTGGGGCCGGCGGCGAACAAAGAGCCACGGCCGGCGGTGCTGCGGGCGGGGGCGGCTGCCCCTCTCCGCCTCCTCCCCGCAGCGCCGCCGGTGTCCCCAGGGAGCGGCCGCGGGGCCGGAGCGGAGCAGCCGCCGGGCCGGTGCGCCGGGTACTGTGTCAGACACAGCCTGGCCCCAATGCAGATGGAGCTGATACGCGGGGTAGGACCAGCGATAACTAATCACCGTGTGCCGGCTTTATCAGCCGATGTCTTCTGCAGAATCAAGCAAATCATACAGGCATTAGGAGAATAGTCCCGTTTTCTTTAGGTGAATGTTAAAAATCTTACTTAGTGCCCTTTTTGTTTCATTGTCGTGGTCAGGTGCTCCTTTTCTTAGGAGCCAGTGTCATAGAGCATCAGCAATGGGCAAGGCTGCATTATGGGCTGTGGTTTCGGGGTATCGGCTGTTAGGAGCGCATGTATATCTTTTATTTTTACAGGAGTGAATAGTACTTATAACAGCATTGCTTCCGGTTTTGTGGGGCTGAACACAACGGGTGATGTGTCTGTCTGTAGTGTAGAAGAAACATTAAAAACATCCTCTGCCTTATGAAACGGACAGTGTTTCTTACCTGGTATATTTAAGCGGCACCGGGTCTGGATGACTGTAATGTTTAATTCTCACTGGGAAGGAGGTTCCTGGGCAGGAGTGGGTGTTTTGGTAAGGAGGGGGGGGTGTCATTCTGTTGTTGTTAAATTATAAAGCTGAGAGCAGAGTGATTGCAAATGCTCTGCGTGTGTGTGAAGGTAGGGGAGAGGAGAGGGCGTTGCAGGAGCATTGGGTGATGTAGATAGCGAGCACAACGGCAGAGGAGAACCTTCTCCTCCCTGGGCTGTTTCCATAAGCCTTCGCGTGAGCACAGCGGTGGCTGGCACCAGTCCCCAAGCAGCTTTGGGCCAGCTCCGGTGCATTGCCTCACCCTGCAGGTAGCTGGGCCCACTGCTGGGCCATCTGCAGGGCCCTGCTTGCTCCGGGGCTGCCCTGCGGTAATCCTGTCCGGTGCTGGGCTCCAGAGGGCCTGTGGTGATCTTGCCTGCTGCTGGGGGGTTTGCACACGCTTAGGGAACAGCTAAAGGCACTGGGGTTTGCTGTCCCAGCATGGGCATTCCAAGACATTTGGTTGGAGGTGCTTTTGTGCTTGTATTAGCAAGTGTGATCTGTGAGGAAAAGGGAAACCTGGAGCCACCCTGCCAGGTCCCAGGGAGGTGGCTGAGAACATCACGCTGGAGCTTGGCTGCTGCCTTTTCTGTTGTGCGTGTGCTTGGCTGTGTCTTTTGTCCCTGCCTCCTGCCTCGACATATGCTGGTACTTGCACAGAATGCTAAAGAGAAATGGATACAGGGAGAAATCTGCTGGCTGCTCTCACCTTGGCTTGGAGGTGGAGGGATCTTGGGACAGCAGGGGCTGTTCCTGCCATGATGCTCAGCCCCAGCAGATGCTGGGGACTTGGCCTGTGGAGCAGTGGGCAAGGAGATGTGTTTGTCAGTCACCTCCCGAGGTAAAACCAAGCTGTTAGAAAAGGAGCTGCTGGGAAAAGAAAGGCTCTGGTCCCTCAGCAGTGCCCGATGTCACAGCTGCAGTGATGACCACTGCCACACTGCCTGAGGGACAGCAGACTGTGCTTTGTCTCTGGCTTTGCTGTGCAGCTGCTGATGCTGGACACTTCTCAGGAAGAGCAGTGACCATCTAAAACTGCAGTGGGAGTCCACAAATGGAAATAGGATGGAAGAAAGAGGGAAAAGAGTCTGAGGGAGGGGTGGCATGGAGAAGGGTGCAGGTGATGCTTGCAGCCTGTTGGGCTGTAGTTTCATGACCCTCAGAGCCGGCCCCCTGTTGAGTGTCTAGTAATGGGCAGAGGAGAGGAGGGAAGGGAGGATGGTCTCTCTCATGAAGGTGGCTGTATGAAAGCTCTAGTGAAAGTAAAGCTCAAGTGGGCTGAGGAGGGTGTGCTGACAGTTCTCTGCATGCTGGCCTGTGGGTAATGACTTCCCACTAGCATTGGTGTGGACTTGGCTCATCATTTTTTGGAAAGCAGAGCTCTATTAGCTGTGAGAGGGCCGTGAGAGGCTGAGTTACTTATGTGGACGTATTCAGTCTATTCATTTCCTTTGTTCCTGTCTGGGTTTGAAATGCAGTTTGCAGATCTGTTGTAGATGGGTTTTGGAGGGCTTTGAGTTGGCCTTGCGCAATGCTTCCACTGCTGGCACATTTGCTGATTGGAAAATGCAGTGATTTACATGCGAGCCGGACTGACTGAGTGGCTCTCCAGAGAGAGAAGCAGCAGCCTCTCCTGCAGACCAGAGGCACAGGCTTCCCTCCCGCTGCACAGCTGATGTGTGTGCTAGGCGTGCAGCAGGCCCAGGCTGCGTGTGCCGGCGTGTCTGCGGACTGGGGGCCTGCGCTCATCCCTGGGCACGGGGCTGCCTTCCGCGTGAATGTGGTTCCCTTTTGCCCAAGGACTCTGACAGGTGTTGGAACACCAGGCCTTTTGGGGATTTGGGGATCACTGAGTCACAGGGGATGAGCCAACCATTGCAGTTTTTCACGGCAGATGATGTGTTCATAGATCAGCCTCCTTGTAAACCTGAACTGGAAAGTGTTTTATATTAATTAGTTAAAATGAGTTGTAAAACAGATTCATACCCTGCCAATCTTTCACCGTTGGAATGACCTCAGCACTGGGCCAGGCTGCTCAGAGGCTGTTGGAGCTCCATCCTTGGGACTGTTTGGGACCATTGGCACACAGGCCTGGGCAGCCAGCTCTGGCTTAAGCAGGGGGGGGGGGGGCAGGTGACCTTCAGAGGCTCGTGCCAACCTCAACCTCTTTGTGATTCTGTGAAATAGTATTTATACGGGCTCCTGGAAGTTTCGGTGCTTTCATGCAATCTCTAAATATCAGTGTATATAAAAACTTACAGCCCTTTGTTGTGGAAAATATTTGTGAATGAAGTGTACCTCTTGTTTGTTTCAGTTTGGGTTTCTTGAGAGTCAGATGTTGCCCACAATCATTTTGCTTTCTTAGTGTCCTTGGATGGAAGCAAAACTTGCAGCTCCTTGGAACTTGTTTGCTTTAATAAAAGACGGAACTTCAAAAAAAAAAGATCCTTGAAGAGTGTCTTTTTATACTTTAAAATATTAGGAGGAAAAGAGGTTCTTATGTGAAACTGCTCTCTGCAGTTCCAGCATTCTTCTCTGTTTAAGTTCTGTTCAACTTCTGTGACTTGTGATTGAGTCAATTGGAATTAGAGGCTTCCTACTGAGATGACATTTTGTCATGCCTTAGAATTTGTCAAAAGGATCTTATGTTCCTGAAAATGTCTCGATGTGTGAGATACAATCCCATATGCCTCAAGATAGATAATTCTGTGTGTAGTCACTGTAGCCTAACCTTTCATCTTCGTTCTGGTGTGCTGTGCTGGGCAAAGCCTTGTGCCGGAACAGTGAATCCTGAAGGATTTCAGGACCTCAGGAGCCTGTGTGGTGCTTCACTTTACTGAGACACACTTTGGGGAAGGGGAAGCAAACCCAGCTCTGAGTATGGTGGAAATGGTTCCCATGGACAGGATGGATTCCTGTAAAGCACAGGCTCACCTGAACTGGATCTGGCATCAAGGTAAGGAATAAGCCAGGATTTGCTACAGTGGTGCTGTGGTGAAATGCAGCTCGTGCTGTGATGGATAAACTGTCTGTGCAAACTGTTTCAGACCGAGGCATACGGGAGGTTGGCTTTTGTGCCTTGTGTTTACATGTTCCTGATGGATTTGTTGCTCTGGAATGATCTCCCTTGAGGGTGTCTCTTTCCCGGTACTCGAGTATCATGTTAACAGATCCATGAGATGGGGCTGCAAAGGCCTGAAGAAGGTGTTATTGCTCATTATCAGCAGGATTTACTGGGGAGGAAAAGGGCTGCGATTTTCCCTCCCTCCCTCCCTGGACTTGGTGACAGCAGGGACATGTGGGAGTTCAGGGCCGGATCTCTCTACTTTGCATTTGAAGCAAACCATAAACTTTGGAAGTGATGGCAATGCTGGGTTTTTTGGGCAGTGTCAGTGTTGTAGATGGTTGCAGTTAGATTTCGGGTGACGTTTCCTGTTGTGTGGTCGCGTGGTGAGGCTGTACCTTGCAGCTCACCCGGCTTCCGTGCTGTGCTGGCACGGCCAGAGATGTTTCCTGAGGCCAGGCTGTCCCCACGGAGCCCCTGCCAGGACAGGTGCTGGGGAGGAGTTCCAGAGCCATGTCCCTTCACTCCCAGCTCAGCTCCTGGAGCAGCACTGCAGCTCCGGCTGCTGTGGCACTGGAAGAGTGCTGGATGAAGGACCAGGGCACTGATGTGCTGGAGAAGCAGCTTGTGGGTGGCTGTGGCTCCTCAGCTGTGAGGTGGAAAGGGGCAGTGTGGGGGGGCCAGTCTGCCCAGGGATGCACCCCTGGCCCCATGAGCTCCAGCCCAGCCCAGCCCACTGTGTTCTTGAAACCTGGAGGCTTTACATGAAAAAACCCTTGGGTTCCTTGAGAAGATGCACCCTTTGTCACCACCACTGAACACAGACCCTTTAAATGAGAGCTCTGTTGTTTCTGCTCTGAATATTCCAGTTACATAAAGGCTTCCCTGTGCCATCCGAGTGTGAGAGGGGCCTCCCTTGGTCACAGCACTGACAGTGTCTTAGCAATAAGCAATTCAGAATAGTGACTTTTTTATTGACCCCGAATTGTTTTTATAGACTCTTAAGTGCACTGGCTTCAGGGCTAGCATGTAAACCTTAAATGATGATTAAAAAGTCCAGGTAAGGAAGCATTTCATAAATGACAGAGCTTGCATATCTACTTGTGTGGCAGAATATCAAAATAGGCTGTGGTTCTCAGGAGGTCAATAGATTTTTATAACAGCCTGCATTTTAAACCAGCTTTTGATGAGTTATCGGCATGTTTTGGTCACTAGTGCTGACACTAAGTAAATGCTAGTTTTATTATAAAATTAATGTAAAGGCATTGAAGAAGGCTTGTAGTAATATGAGGGTCTGAGGGAGACGAGGAATGTTATTTTTACTATACCCCCATTCAGAGATAGTCTGTCTCCCCTGGCTGTTGTCCTGTCCTCTGAGGGTGGCGCGCAGGTAGCACAGCCCATGGTTCCGCTGCTGCCTTAGGGAAGGGGGATAAGCATTCCTTGGGTCTCATGTGAAGGGCTGGCCGCTGGAGGGCGCTGCGTGATGAGAAATGGGAGCTCGAGGTTTTCCTCTGCTCCTGCACAGAGGCCATTTTCCTGGGAAGCAAACATGGACTGGGAGCCCCGCACCTGTTGATGAGCAGGCACCTCACCCCCGGGCCACAGCTTGCACTGGCAGTTACGGTTAACAGATTTCTGACGGGATTTTTTGTGTTTTGTTTTGAAAATATCACCAGGCATGCTATGAGTGCTGAATGAGCTTATCTGTCAGAAGGGAATCGGTGTTACATCTTAGGATTTTGTGGGAAGAATTCACCCCTGCAGCTTCTAGGCTGGACTTGCATGTGCTGAGGACCTTCAGCTGGTGCTTATTATGTGCTGAGGACCTTCAGCTGGTTCTGGTATTTAATATGTGCTGAGGACCTTCAGGTGGTGCTGGTATTTAATATGTGCTAAGGACCTTCAGCTGGTGCTGGTATTTAATATGTGCTGAGGACCTTCAGCTGGTGCTGGTGTCAGTGGTTGGTCCCAGGACAGTTTACTTGCACCTCCACCCTGTAGATGAGTAGAGGAAGTCGAGGCTGATGGCTTCTGGAGCAGCCCACCCAAATCAGTGGATTTGCACTGCTGAAAGAGAGATGCTGCTTTCTCTCCTACACCCTGGGACCACCTGTGGACAGCGTCCCATGTCTTTGCAGGGCTGTTGAATTGCGGTAACTTCTGGAATTGCGGTAACTTCTGGAAAGGTGGTGGAAGTCAGAGGTATGGGCATGAGCTGCTGGGGTGGTGGTGGAGGGTCTGTGTGAGGGGAAGGTAGGGCACCTGCTCTTTGGTGGCTGTGAGCTGTGACATTGGCTGTGTAAGTCTCCTGAATCCAGAGCTTTGGCTAGAATCCTGACCCTGATGGAGTCTCTGACAAGTTTGCCTAAAAGCAGAAGGTTAAATAGATGAATTCCCTAACAAACAAGTGGAGTTTTTAACCTTTCTTTAAAGCTTTCTCGAGTTGAGCATTCCTGCTGTTTGTGGTGAAGGGATTGGTAAGAGGGAGAAGTGGTGAGTGGACCAAACTGTGAGTTTGGGCTTTGTGCTTGTGCTGATTCAGCCTCATTAACAAAGCAGCAGCTTTGCTGTGCAGCGATGAGCAATGGATGTGCTTCTTTACCCTCTGCTCTTGGTACAGTGATGTTCGAGGTGTTATAGAGGTGTTATAAAATATCGGCTATTGTTTGTAACGGTTGAGCTGAAAGAACTTGCAAATGTTCTGTGTTGGACAGGCCTTGCTTTAGTAAACTGAGAGCATACAGTAGTGGTGTAGATGCAGCTCCATTTTGTAGCTGAGGGAATGGTGTCACTGTCACAGAGTTCAGGGTTGCAGGGTCACCTCCCTGCCTCACTCGGTATCTTCGTATGTGCCTTCCCCCCACCCCTTTGTTAAAAGGCAGTCTTAGTGCCAAAGTTTACACCCGTCCCACTGGGTGGGTGGACACTTGAGATGGAGAACTGCCCGATCCAAGGAGTGATGAGTTGAGCAGCTTAGGCACTGTGTGCCACAGTGAGAGGCACGTTCCTTGCACAGCCTGCGCTTGTTTCAGTAGGACAAGTGCTGGAGGCACACTTTTGGGTGGGTGCCAGAAAGACCTCTGCATTTATCCTTGCTGGATGTTTGGTTTGTTTCAGTCCCATCTGGTCGAGTTTGGTCATTTACTATTTTATTCCTTATTTCCAGTGTCTGTAGAAAAACATTGAGTCCTCAGGGTCAGGTATATTCCTGTGCAAGCCTGGCCTGGACTGTGTGTGAATAACAGCACTCCTGCTGCGGTGGCCCGAGGAGGCCCTTCTCCTTTCTGTCCCTGTGGGAGGGAGCCTTGCGTGTGGTTGTCCCGGGCAGGGTAGGCTGTCCGCAGCAATGCGGTGACACTGGCGATCCTGCCAGTGGCCGTGCTGATGACTCGCCGTGCCTGCTGTTGGAGCAGGGCGCCTTGGGAGCGCAGTGAGTGGGATGAATCTCGCTTCCTGCCTTCTCTGTCGGCAGCGCCTCCTGGCCGCTCCAGCCCAGCAGGAGGGCTGGTTTCTCCTGTGCCGTCCTTGCCTCGGCTGGCTCCGGTGCTGTTTCTCGCCCACAGTTCTGGGGCTGATCCTCTCCTACCAGTCATGCTGCTAAGAGGCTTGTAGGAGACAAGAGCATTGTCATTGAAAACTGGCTGTTCCCATGGCACGGGTAGCCTTGAGAGTGCCAGAGGTGTGTTTTCCTTCCTCAGAAGCCGCTCTCTGGTTGTGGCCATGACATCAGGATTCCAGCAGTGCTGCTGGGTGCTCCCTAGACGTGCAGCGACCTGAGAGCTGGGCAGGAACAGGGACAGGCTTCCCCTGGCCGTCAGGGAGGCTGGCTGAAGGTCTGGAAACCAGAGCTGGATGTGGGCCTTTAGGAGACATAATGGGCAGTGAACCTGAATGGGTTGTTTGTTCTCTTTTTGAGATAGCACTATAGGTATTTTTTCCAAATTTTCTTTTTCATACAAAGTGGAATATCCTGATGCTTCTGTTACTTCTCTTATCCAGAAGCTGCCTTCTCATTCTGTGTTCTGATTAGCATGATGAAGAACATGTTGCATTTTCCTCCCTGTGTTGAGGCTGAGATTTTACTTATCCCTGTTCTAGGGCAAGCTGCATCCCAAGGGAGGTGGCTGTGGCACTCTGGAACCCCAGAATGGGACAGGTGGTTGCAGCAAAGGCCAGCAGACCCCCCTGTCCTGCAGGTGCTGTGCTGGGCAGGTCTGACCAGGCTGGGAGCAAGGTCAGAGTTGTTTTTTTCCAGGGATAGCTGCAGCTGTACTAGAGGTTGTGCCAAATCAAGTTGCAGTCAGGTTTTGGTTTTGTCTCAACTAGTTTGTTATAGTTTGAAAGTCAAACACTGTAAACTAGACTGTGCTAAAAGGTTACAGGTGGGGTGTGGATTACCTGCCAGGTCATTTGTCACCATGTTCCTGCACGCTCCTCATGCAAGATCCTGACAAGAGCCCCTTTGGAAGCTGTTGAAACCATGGGCCCTTCACAACTGTCAGTGACTGGCCTCCAAGTCTGCAGAGTTAACATGCTGGAGTTTGTAGCTAATGTGTTTTCAAGTCCTGTGGTCACCTTCTCGTATGATGTGCCTACTTGTGTCACTTTTTTTTTAGAAAAAAGCCTCCCTCATTCATATTTTGGGTCTTGTGCTTTAACACAGACTAAGTCTTCACAAACCAAACTGCTGACCCTGGTGTGGTGGAGTGGTTTGATTTAGTTGCCCTCAGGGCATTGCTGTGCCTGGCAACTTTGTTTTTTTCACTGACCACTTTAGCACTTTTCTTAGTGTGACAAGTTCCTTACCAGCATTTGTGTTTTCTGATCTTTGGAGCAGATTTTGCTGTGTTCAGTATGAGCAGCTGCAGTATGGGCCTGCATACAGGACAAATAGCATCACATGGAATGTGATAGGTTGTCTGTTATTGAATGTGTGTTCCTGTTAAAGGAAGCAGTTCTGTGCCATTGCAGTTTGGGCTCTGCAGCTCCAAGCTGGTTTTCTCCCTTTGCTTTGTCCAGTATGGTCACCATTTAGCAGCAGAATTGGACTTTGTGTAGATCATCTCGTTATTGCTGGAAGGGGGTGTGACTTCATTTAAACCTGCCTGGAGGAAACTGAGTTTGTTCTTCAGACTTGTGTTAATTTGTGTGACCCCAAGAGCTTTTTGCTGCTGTACTTCAGCCACTGTAACATGCATTTGCGTTCTTGGAAGAAAAATCCTGTTCTTTATTCCCAAGTTGTTGACCAAGCTCTCTCCAAGTCCTTGTGGTGTCAGGAGCAGCCAGCCCTGTGTGTTCCTCATCATCTCTGCAGGTAGCAATGTGAGAGGGTCAGGGATAAGCAGGTAGAAGCAACCGTTTGTTTACACAGCTGGTTGCTGTGGAAGCCGAGCCACTGCCTGTAAGTTGCCTGAGCAGTTCAGCGTTGCTGTGCCCTCTGCTCCCTTCCTGTTCTGCCTCTTGGAGGAACATGCATCTGTGCTTCCCAGGGACAAGGTCCTGCTCTGGGATGCTGAATGACTGACCCTATTGCGGCGCTTCTGCAAAACATGGATTCTGAATGTGCCTTTTGTTTGGGGCATCGAGCCCCAGTTTGCATCCAGAATGCCTGGCAGGACACAAAGTGCAGCCTTTGTTTTAGATAATGAGTGGTGAATATTTTAATGAGTGTTTCTTAGTCTAGTCAGTGTCAAGTACCATTTTGGGAACAAGTGACTGAGCTAACCTCTGAGCTTGGTCCTGCAGCAATCCATTTATTGATAAAATTTCACAAATTTTGAAGGAATTTCCATAAACAATTAATACAACCAAAAACAAAACAAATGGCCACTCCAACAACCAATGCAAGCAACGCTCCAACCCTCCCCGAAACACTTCCAAGCCTTCCACGTCACTATATAAGCAGAACTGATACAGACCGAAAAAGCACTCAGTATCACTATCACTTTTGGTTTTTCTTTAGAGTCTGTTCTTTTACAGTGTGTGAAAAGAGAAGCATATTCCATTAAAAGAAGAAAATGCCTTTGAATTAAGATAGTACCTACTTTTCCTCTTCAAAAGCACTTTCAATGCATGTATACATAGGAAAGAGCTTCTGCAGCTGATTTACTCAGTCTCCTGTATTGGACATGTTCTTGTTAAAAATTGTTTTTTCACTCCAATTATTTTTCACATGAACTTAAATTCTGTTCTCATCTTTGGCTGTTCATAACATATCCCTGTATGTTAGTGGATGCACTGGAGAGGAAGCAAAAGAAGATTTGTCTTTCCAGCCAGGAGGGCTGTGCTTGCTCCTGCTCAGTTGCCAAAATCTAGTCAGCCTTAAGCCTGGATTAGTAACTAACAGTTTTCTTGTTCTTTGTGAGACACCAGTTCTCAGATGGAAGAGCCTGCTAGCTCTAGGCTATCCATTTATGTGACAAATAAATACTCATAATGAACAAAAAGAGTCAATGCTTTGTCAAGGGCTGCTGTAATAAAAAGGGAGCAGGCAAGGAAGAGGTAGAAGGAGGTGGTAGAACATAGCGCACAAGTAGGTTGGAAACACCAGGACTACAACCAGGATCCAAAAGCCTGACACAAGATGTTTCTGTGGGAGCAGATCCCTTCCCTATTGACTTGGCCTTTTCACTGGTGTAAGTGAAAAGGCTGGTTTTTGTCCCCTGATCTGTAGCGGGGGGCAGAGGCTGTAATGAAGTGATTCTTCCCCCAAACGTGAAATTCCTGGGGAGCAAAGCCTTAATGGACAAGAGGCACTGCTAGAGGCTTTGACTTGTTATTCTTTTGGAAAAAGAAACTTAATCAAGATGAAGAAGAGAAGCCAAAGGAGTGAACTGCTGGAGTGACTGACAACACCACTCACTGAAATGTTAATGTGTTTGGAAGAATTTTTTCACCAGGCCTGGAGGAAACTGAGTTTGTTCTTCAGACTTGTGTTAATTTGTGTGACCCCAAGAGCTTTTTTGCTGTGTACTTCAGCCACTGTAACATGCATTTGCGTTCTTGGAAGAAAAATCCTGTTCTTTATTCCCAAGTTGTTGACCAAGTTGTTCTCTCCAAGTCCTTGTGGTGTCAGGCAGCCAGCCCTGTGTGTTCCTCATCATCTCTGCAGGTAGCAATGTGAGAGGGTCAGGGATAAGCAGGTAGAAGCAACCGTTTGTTTACACAGCTGGTTGCTGTGGAAGCCGAGCCACTGCCTGTAAGTTGCCTGAGCAGTTCAGCGTTGCTGTGCCCTCTGCTCCTTCCTGTTCTGCCTCTTGGAGGAACATGCATCTGTGCTTCCCAGGGACAAGGTCCTGCTCTGGGATGCTGAATGACTGACCCTATTGCGGCGCTTCTGCAAAACATGGATTCTGAATGTGCCTTTTGTTTGGGGCATCGAGCCCCAGTTTGCATCCAGAATGCCTGGCAGGACACAAAGTGCAGCCTTTGTTTTAGATAATGAGTGGTGAATATTTTAATGAGTGTTTCTTAGTCTAGTCAGTGTCAAGTACCATTTTGGGAACAAGTGACTGAGCTAACATCTGAGCTTGGTCCTGCAGCAATCCATTTATTGATAAAATTTCACAAATTTTGAAGGAATTTCCCATAAACAATTAATACAACCAAAAAACAAAACAAATGGCCACTCCAACAACCAATGCAAGCAACGCTCCAACCCTCCCCGAAACACTTCCAAGCCTTCCACGTCACTATATAAGCAGAACTGATACAGACCGAAAAAGCACTCAGTATCACTATCACTTTTGTTTTTCTTTAGAGTCTGTTCTTTTACAGTGTGTGAAAGAGAAGCATATTCCATTAAAAGAAGAAAATGCCTTTGAATTAAGATAGTACCTACTTTTCCTCTTCAAAAGCACTTTCAATGCATGTATACATAGGAAAGAGCTTCTGCAGCTGATTTACTCAGTCTCCTGTATTGGACATATTCTTGTTAAAAATTGTTTTTTCACTCCAATTATTTTTCACATGAACTTAAATTCTGTTCTCATCTTTGGCTGTTCATAACATATCCCTGTATGTTAGTGGATGCACTGGAGAGGAAGCAAAGAAGATTTGTCTTTCCAGCCAGGAGGGGCTGTGCTTGCTCCTGCTCAGTTGCCAAAATCTAGTCAGCCTTAAGCCTGGATTAGTAACTAACAGTTTTCTTGTTCTTTGTGAGACACCAGTTCTCAGATGGAAGAGCCTGCTAGCTCTAGGCTATCCATTTATATGACAAATAAATACTCATAATGAACAAAAAGAGTCAACGCTTTGTCAAGGGCTGCTGTAATAAAAAGGGAGCAGGCAAGGAAGAGGTAGAAGGAGGTGGTAGAACATAGCGCACAAGTAGGTTGGAAACACCAGGACTACAACCAGGATCCAAAAGCCTGACACGAGATGTTTCTGTGGGAGCAGATCCCTTCCCTATTGACTTGGCCTTTTCACTGGTGTAAGTGAAAAGGCTGGTTTTGTCCCCTGATCTGTAGCGGGGGGCAGAGGCTGTAATGAAGTGATTCTTCCCCCAAATGTGAAATTCCTGGGGAGCAAAGCCTTAATGGAGAAGAGGCACTGCTAGAGGCTTTGACTTGTTATTCTTTTGGAAAAAGAAACTTAATCAAGATGAAGAAGAGAAGCCAAAGGAGTGAACTGCTGGAGTGACTGACAACACCACTCACTGAAATGTTAATGTGTTTGGAAGAATTTTTTCACCAGGGGAGGTTGGAAACTCATATGGTAACATTAATTATTAAGTGCAGCCAAGAGCTGGAAGATCTAACTTAATTTCTGGTTGGATAATGGGATGATTCATGCAACAAAACAAACTGTGTCAGAAAATGAAGTGAATCTGAAAACTGACATTCCCAACTTCTGCTCTGAGCTAAAGCCACTGCAGGTAAGCTATTACAACAGCTAAAAAAGTGAGAAGTGCAGGCTGCATCCCCTGCAGATGTCAGGCTGCGATCCACAGGAATTCAGAGTTACTGGCTTCTCCAGTCTGAGCAAACTCTCCTCCTTCAGCCTCTCTGCTTCTGCCCCCAGCACCCTTTGCCCATTGAGGCACAAGTAAATGCATTTTTCCAGCCTCTGTGGAGCAGTTACAAGAGCACCGCCTCACACCAGACACTCCGTGGGCTGGTAGGAGAGGTGACTTGTGGGTTCTGGTGTCCCAAAGTAATTGCAGTGTAGCCAGCTCTTCCCAGCCTGGCTGAGTGTCCGTCACCCAGGGTACCTGAGCCTCGTGTCTTTCTGAGACTGAAGTTCAGAGCTAATTCAGGTTTTAAGGGTGACACTGGTATTTTCGTGTCAGTTGGCATAGTTTTCCTTCTCTCAAGGTTTTTCCAGCAAAGCCTGTTTAAGGAGCTCCCTGTCCCGTTTTTCTCCAGGTGAAGCAGCCAGTGGTGCAGCTCTGGGCTGTGGGTGTGTGCCGTGGCATCGATCCCTGGAGTTATCTGGGTTAGAAATGAGCCTCCAATCAGAGTTTATTGTTGGATTACAGTTTTATTGAATGTGTGTTTTGTCATTAAACAGTGCAGCCACTGATGGTTTATGGTCTGGAATCATTAAATATCTAACAAGAGTATAGATTGTGGTTACATAAACATGTTTGTGTGATCCGTTGGCAACTAGCTGGGCTAGGGGAGTGAATGCAGCTCCGCTTGGCCTGTTTGACACGGGAGCTTGGCGTGCTCTGCCACACCTTCCCCTAGCCCAGGTTGCTCCAAGCCCCGCCCGGCCTGGCCCCGAGTTGGGAATGGCATTAACTGGGTGACATCGCTGCTGGGTTCGGGCGGGGAGTGGGTGTGTCTGCTGAGCGCTGAGGGAGGCTGTTGGATACATGGGTGGATTTTTGTGGGAACTGATGGTCTGAAATACAGCGTTACACTGGATTTGTGTGCCATTTCGCACAGGAAAAAATGGAGATTATTGTATTACGTGTAAGGCATAATTTTTCACTTTTTAAAAGTTTGAATGTTAAGGGCCTAGTGCATTTCATGAGATCAAAAAATACCAGTTCAAGATGTTTAATGTTTCTTTAAAAAATAATTAAAGTATAAATGTATCAGAGGTTCATTTAGTGAAAGGTAAAAACCTTTGTGTTGTTCTAGAGGAGCTGCTTTGAAAGCAAGTCCTCCTGTCAGGTCCTTCTGCGAGTCCTTGCTGCAGGCTGCTAACTGGGAATTCAGACCCTTTCTTGTTACTGGACGGGGTTGTCAGACGTCCACTGGGGACATGGCTTTTTCGTGATTCTCTTTTGCCTAGTAAGTTTTGAAGTACTGCTGGAAAGTAATGGATCCGTGTGGGCCCTGACCTGAGGATAATGAGGATTTGAATTTAAGCAACCTGCCCTGTTCTTTTGCCAGTGTCAGGGCCAGTGTCCTGGCACTGGCAAAATCCTACACAGAGAATCATCGTTCCTTTGTTTTATGGTAGTTTGTGCATGTCAGAAAGTGGGGTACTTGTTTAAATGAAACCTTGATGTTTTAATTAAGCAGTTTGGGTTTTGTATCCCCAGAGGGAAGGAAAAGAAGTTCTGTCAGATGTTGTTTAGGAATTTTCTGTTGAAATTCCCAGTAAATGTTCAGTTTGGATGCAGATGGGCAGCGCTGTGGCACGAGCCTGTTTGTTAATGGTGTGCTTTTGGCATTGGGCTGGGCGTCTGGACCCCTGGTCCCATACACTGTCCCTGATGTGTGGGTACCTTTGATCCCTTACTCACCACTCCTGGTGGCTGTGTTCCAGCTCGCTCGCTCCAGTTCTGCGTGCTCTTTTCTTCTGGTTTGTCCCCTTGGAAGAGCAGCATCGCTATGGTGTCCCTGTAAGACAAACTGGTGCCTTGATGAAATTCTGCCTGGTGTTTTTTTCTGCGGAGTGTGCCGTTCCAGCCAAGGAAAACATGAATACAGTCCCTTTTCTTTAGAGGTCTGAAATAGGACCTAAATCACTATTGTAAAACATTTACTATTTTTCTGTCGTATGAGCTTCTGAATACCATAGTTCTTCAAACTCTGCAGTTCTTTTAATACTTACTGGTGTTTGCTTCATCTTATGATTCCTTCTGTGTGAGAATCCTTGCTTGGCCAGGAGTGCTCTGGAGGACCAGGTATGCTCCATGAACTGACCAATGCATTTCAGCCAGGAGGGTCTATATCATCCAAACTGCATAGCCTTCTTTCCTCCAAAAGCTTTTAGGTTTAGTTGCTCTAATTTTACAATCTGTGGAGAAAATAATGGTTTTTTTACAAATATGTTGCATCCTGCAGCGAGGGTTAGAACTCTGTGAGTAAGGAAAGGCACAGTTTGATTTACTCTTGGATTTGGTGAGGAGTGTGATGAACACATGCAAGAACAAAGTTCTGAGCTGGGTTCCTAGGCTGCTTGTGGTGAAACTGAAAGGAGATTTTAATGCTTGAGCCAGATGAGTTGTAACCAAGTGACCTTTTAAGTTTGTTTTCTGTGCTGAACTTGCAGAGGAGAGTGGAGATTTGGGTCATAGCCCTGGTGCATGGCTTTGTTTGCATTGCACAACTGAGATTTTATCAAACGCTGTTGGCAAAATTGCCACTGACAATTTCAAGATTAGTAAGATATTGCAGGAATTACAGGGGGGTTTCCACATTCTGTCGCCATGGCCTTTAGAAAGTCACTGTGATCAGAGATCGAGCTGTTTCCTTGGGGTGCTCTCCGCTGCCTTCCCTGGGGGTGATGGTGACAGCCCGCCACACAGGGCACCCCACTTGGATTCTCCCTCTTGGGCTGCCCAGCGTTGTTTGATGTTAGGGAGGTGCCGGATAAGCCAATTTGGGAATACTCTCTGCAGGAGGGTGATGGGGAATAGCTTCCTAAAGCACTTTTTTTCACTCAGCTATAAGTGGATTGGTTCAGTCCACCAAATCAAAGTAAGAATCAGTTCAACTCTTCTGCCACTGGACCTGGTTTCAGTTGCTGGGAGATTTAGGAGGAGCCTGACATGGTCACTAGGCTTGCTGTGGCCAACACTGGCCCTTAAGTAGGTGACACACAGTGGATTTGGCTTTGGAACTGCAGATCCTGGTTGATTTATCCCCCGCAAATGGAAGAATTCGGAGCCGTGTATGTTTGGGTGGCTGTGGGTGTGTAGCACACAGGGCTCTGTGTGTGAGTTTTCATTCAGGAAACCAGAAGTGCCACAGTTAAAACATTGAATTAAAGGTTTGTTGTCTTTTCCATTTGGATTTGTTTTGCCATCAAAACACTGACTTAAAGATCTGTTATCTTTCAGTATGTTATGTTTTGCAAACTTTGAGATATAATGAAACTAGAGATGAGGTGCTCAGTGGATGAAACTGGATTCACAGAGTCTCTGTGTGCAGGTAACATTCCAGTGGGATCTGGTTTCTCTCCTCGCAGTTAGTGGAAATTTACCTCTCTGGCGCCTATCATGGGTTGGAATCAAAAATGTCTCTACAGAGAGAGAAGGGAAAAAAGTAGCCAAACTGCACCCTACCGACACTCCCCCACCGTGACTCAGGTGAAGCTCTCTCCGGTGAAACGCAAGCTCGCTGGCCTTTCCCCTCGTTGCCTTGGCGATGGTCATTTATTGCCGCCGCTGCTGAACTTCCGCGTGTGCGGGCGGAGGCGGCGGGCGAGCGGCGGTGCCTGGCGGGGCTCCTGGCGCGGGGTCGGCGGTGAGTGCGGCTCTCGGTGCGTCTCGGGCGGGGCCGTGCTGTGGCTGCACACAAGGGGGACAGCCTGGCGGCTCAGAGCAGAGGGGCGCAAACCTGCCCGCCTCGGGCTCTTTGACTTGGAGACGCGCTTATATACCTTTGGAAAAACACGTTAAATGTTTAATCTTCCTGCCCTGCGCGACAGCTGTTCAAATATTGCTTTGCATTGATCCAGCCGTTGTGCCTTTCACACTTGTCTGTTCATTTAAACGAGTCAACCTTCTAATTTTATACCGCCATCGATTGTTATTTTCAGGCTGTTCTCTTAATGCGTACGCTACGTGTGTCATGGGATTGTTTGTCCTGTTGGAAGTTGACATCTGCAGCTTTCCTTCTTACACCGGGCTGGATTGCTGTGGCTTTCTTTTCTGTGCATTCAGAACACACAGATGTGTATTGCAAAGCTTGTTCGGGCTGGTTTCACAGCACTTCTGTGTTGGGGAAGCTGGTGCTGGCTGAGCTACATCTCCTGGATCACCCTTTGAACGGGCAGCATTTCACTCTGCCTGTGGGGGGAAGGCACCTCGGGACACTGTGTTTGGCTCTCATTCTTTCTCTCTGCTGTCACAGCTCTTCTCTAAACTCCCCAGCTCCAGGGTGTTTTACTAATCCAAGGGGAGAACTTGATAAGTTTTCTTTATGTGAGTACTTTATTGGGTCTTAGAAATTACTCAGTTTTTCAAAAGAACTAACAAAATGTTAATAATACAGATAAATGCATGTACAACAATCTGCTAAATCTGGAAATACATTTGTTTTCCTTCATCTTTTCTGAGGTGAATTGAGGTTTGTTCACTGTTGATGAAGTCTGGGTTTTGATCTGTAATAGGCTTCCAGTTCCACAGCTTGGTTCCACCTAAATAAGCTGAGTCTTCTGAAATGGCACCGTGAGCTGCAGCTAGGAGAACGCAAACTATGTAGAGGTTCTCCTTCAGCAGAGAGGAGAACTCTGTAACCTTTGACATGTTTTGGGAAGGCAGGAATATGTGAACTTCACGTTAATGATTGGACAAAGCAGAAGTCGGTGTGGACGTGCGGCGCAGTGGAGCTCAGCACTAATAGGTAACCAGGCCCTTCAGGGCAGGCTGCTGCAGCAGCTGGGGAGGCCGTGTCTGGGGGCAGGGACAGCTGCTGGAATGTCCACAGGGAGCTGCCAAAATGCTGCCAGCCCCACCGCCATGCCCACCTGCACACACAGCCTCTGTTCCCAGCAGCCAGTGGATTGAGTCCCAGTGCTCAGGACAGCACTTCTTGGAATCCCTGCCTGTGCTGTGCACTGTAGGTGCCAAACCCGAGCCAGGCAGGAATGGAACTGCAGCATCAGCTCTGGGGCTGCACTGAGCACGGCCTGGCCTGGCCGCTCCTCTACCTCCCAGGGTAGGGAGAGGCAGCACCTGGAGCTCCTTCCAGGCTCAGTATGCTCCAGGCAAGGCTGAAATAGGATAGGAAAGTGTCTCTGTGGGGTGAGCTGAACTTCTCTTTCAAACTGTGCTTCAAAATGCAGCTTAGGATATGCGCTTTACAAAACACAGGGAATTCAGTGGAACACAAAAATGGCAGTCAGGTGTTCGCTTCCTGCACAGGTGGATAAAGTTCAGTGTCATCACCAGACAATTTCTTTCTGCTGTTTAGTTTCAACTCTGGGCAAAGATTCTCCCTTGGCAAATGGCAACTCAGGTGGCAAGTGGCTTCTGAAGACTTGTCTCTCCTTAACTGTTCTCAGGTTGCCATTTCCTGCATCCCGATCTCTGTGATGTTGCAAGGAGGAGAATTTTGATAAGCAGATGAGGGTGGGTGCTGGCCTCTTGGGTGCAGGAGAAGGCAAGGAGTATCCCAAGATTGTGCCCTGTAGTGTGCAGTTGCCTTCACTGCTTGCTGACTCAAAGGATATCCGATTGTCTTGCCAGAAGATGGGAGTTTGTGTTGAGAAATTGCTCTTTAAGAATTTGTTAGGTGATTGACCACCGATGGAAGTCTTTCAGTCAGGGTCCTTAACTGCCGGTAGATTGAGCTCTGCAGTTTTTGTGTGGATCGGGTTGTGGTCTGGACTGTTTGAGTCTGAGTGTGCGTGCAGCAGTGTCAGTTCATGTGGGACCTGAAGCTGTGCAGCTGAGGGAGCTCACGGTTGCACCATTGCTTCTGGCATCTCTTTCCTGTTGAAGATACGGCCGGGCTAATTAAGCAAGTGCTTTTTTGGAGTGCAGCAGGGTGTCTGTGGTCGGTCAGCCAGGGTGCTGGAGGAAGCCCTCATTTCCCTCGTGTGGCTCCTCCCCAGGGAGCCTTGCTCCTGCCATGTGTACACCTGCTTCCCCGACTCTCGTCCCTCAGAGCTGTGCCGTGTCTCTGATCAGCCTTGTTACCCTGCTTTGCTGGCTCTTGTTTGTTTGCTTGAAAATTAGGACTCCAGCTGTATGCTTGCTATCCTTCAGCCTCATTGTCTGCCATGTCAGATCCCGCTGCTTCTTAATCCTCCCAGTCTGTCTCCTTATCCCATTCTCTGCTTGTGCTGGGGATCCCTTTATTATTTGGGGTTTGGATCCTGGGTCTTCTCACACAGAATTTTTCTGTGGTTAGTGATCCTGTCATTGTGCCCTGGGTTTATAACAAAAACCGACCCAAATCCCAATTTTCTTGTAGAGTCTTTTCAGAGAGGGCTGGGTGAAAACCTGCATCAGGTAATTGGTACTCTGTGAGTCTCAGGCTGTGCCCAGCCAAGAAATCCTTTATCTGATTTTTCAGTGGACAATAAGGTGAAATCACCTTGCTGTTGCTGTAATCATTTAAGTCCTTTTTTACCTAGACACAGCACACTTGTAAATAAAGGATGAAATTGTGATACAAGGAGTCAGCAAAAGTTAATAGATATGGTGCATATGGTAGACCGCATCACTAACTGAGGAAGTGGTTTAATTTTTTTTTAAACATTACATATATATGTATACATATTTCATGCATATGAAAATTGGAGCCAACATTTGCAAAAGCACTTGTTCTGCTTGTTAAATTGGAATACTGAGGAGAGGCTGAGAGCCTTCTGGCAGGAGGGAACAGGGTCATAGGTTCTGGGTTGCTTAAAGTGGATGTGACCCTTCAGGTATATTTTTGAGCATCTGTTTAGATCATCTGCAGCATCATCTTTTGTATCTTGCAGAACTCAGTTAGGGATCCTCCAGCAGTGGGACCTTCTCTTGCATTTTTTTCTCTTTCAAAGATGGTGGGGGATTGTTTGTTTGTGTTTTTGTGTTTTTCTTTGATTTCTTTTGAATCAGTTAATATTCAGAGGTGTCCTCGGGTGGAGGAAGATGCCACTCTAGCAAAGCTGATGTTGGACTTCACTAGAGGGAATCTGAGTAGCACTCAGATAGAAACAACTGTTGCAACTTCCCCTGTAGCTCTACTTCAGTGAGGTCTGAACAGTCTGAGTTTTTGCTTGGTTTTTTTCTATGCTCTCTTCTCTTATTGAAGGAATTATCTTGATCACAATTTGCAAGTTCATTGGCTTTCGTATATTGAAACTGCTCTAGAAAACCAGGCGCATGGTAGGTAGGAAACATCCACTAATGTGAGTCCATTGGATTGTTCTTTTTCACATGCTGTTTTGTCACCTCTCAGGTAAGCCTTGGGCTCTTTTGGGGGAAAAATTCCTGTTCCCTAATTAGAAAGTACCTTGTGGTGTTAAGTGCTGCTGGGGAGAATACCAAAGGGCAGGTTTACAGGAAGGATTTGTGTCTCAAGTGTTGTTTTGCTGCAGCCCAGCTCCTCAGGCAGGACATGTGCCAGGGTGGAACTTGCCCTGCAGACAGGTACAATGGGTCTGTTGTTTTCTGATCCTCTGTCTGTGCCTCCTTCCAGAGGGCTGAGTTGGGCCGCCCGGCTATGGCTTTGCTCTGGGGCTGGTCCTGACCTTCCTCACAGTTGGAAAAATCTGTGCCAAGACAGCTGACACAAAGCTGTGTCTGGCTATCAGCTGCCTAAAGCAAACAGACCGGGAGAAACCTGTGGGAAAGTGTAATTGTTTTCTGAACAGGCTTCAAGGAACAGAGTCTCAAGTTACTGTAATTGAATCCAGTATCTTGCAGCTCTGGGAGGCTTATCAGGGGAGAGAAGGTATCACTGATATGGGGGACTGCAGAACCTGTTTCTGTAGAAGACTTTCCAGGTTTCGTTTTGGTGGCCTCTTCCTGTTGCTCTAACACGGTGAAAAAAACAAAGTGAAAAAAGGCCATTTTTACTGCTGTTCCTCATGCACTGATGATAAACTGAGCATCAGGCTGATGCTCCAGTGATGTGCATCTGCAGGACTTGCCATCTGTCAGTGAATGCTGATTTTGAGCTCTCCACGTACACCAAGGTGGTGAGACAGGCCTAAAAAATTCATTTTAAGTATTTATTTTTAACTGTGCATCCTCGATTTTTACACTGCAGCCGTCTCTTGTTACTAAAATGTTATGAATAATTTCCCTTGTGTTTGAAGAGTTTCAGTGTCAATGCAGAATGAATTTGTGGCATATGGATCACTCAGGATGTGAAATGGCCCTGTTCAGCAAATACTCTTCTACTTTTATTGCTATTATTGTTACAGTATTATTGCTATGATGTTATTACTGTTATCTACTTCTACTCTGCCTTTATTGAACTCTTAACAGCTCTGACTGGAGTCAAATACTCCTCATGGTTGGGTTCAGATAAGCCTTCCAAGAGGTGGTTCTTTTCCAAATCCTCCCTAGGAGAGACTCCTGCTGTCTGCTAACCTCTTGCCAGCTGCTGATCTGCAAAATGGCATAGAGAACAAACATTAAACCCATTTCTTTTCTGTCGCAGGAGGAGTCTCGAATCCTCAGGGTGAAGGTGGTTTCTGGCATCGATCTGGCCAAGAAGGACATCTTTGGAGCCAGGTGGGTGTTGTGCAGCGCCTGTGATCCTTGGAACACGATCAGCTGGGCAGGGCGAGGGCCCTGCAGGTGCCGGGCATGCGCTGGCACAGCTGTCATGCAGCTCTGGCTGCTCCTGCCCGCTCCTTCCCTCTGCTCTGCCAGCCCAGGAAACAGCTCAGGGCCCGGGCTTGCAGAACCCAGCCAGGGAATAGCTGGGGGACAAGCTGCTTCTGAAGCTAAAATGAACCCAAACCCAGTAATTTTCTTTTTCTGACAGTTAATTCGGGCTTGACATTCCTGCTCTCTTAAGCCTAAGCATGACAAAGTGCTCTACTGCAAATGTTCCAATCTACTTAGAAGGGTTTTATCTGTTGGAAATTAGTGGTATCCAATTTTAGCTTTTCTTGAAATGACTAATTTCTTAATGTATGAATGAGCCTCCCTGTGGGTTTTCCTGTATTTATTTAATGATGCTTACAAATTGTTCATTAGCTTGTGTATCTAGCTTAAAACTACATGAAAGCAGCAATTAAAAGTTTAATCAACTTTAGTATTTTGAGTGAAATTTGCAACAAGCGTTCCTTTGGTAGCTGTGTGCAGAATATGGTATGCCAAAGCTTTTTGATTTTCTTTCTCTGAATGTGTTGTTTTGAAGAACAGTTTTTGATGCTGACCATAAGCAACGTAACTTTTATCTTTCAAAATGCATGAAGTTAAATCCAAGTGTAATTAGTACTGAATCCTATTGATGTGGCCGTTAACATATTTTAAGGAAATTGGTCTCAAGTCAGTAGGATTTCCATAAAAACAGAGTTAAAAACATATTCCCTACATGTGTTTTAAAATTGGTTTGAATCTTTCAAAGGAGTTGATGTACAGTGATTTGAAAGCACGTTGGCATTGCAGAGCTGTGGCCCCAGCAGCTGCTGTGCCTCTGCGTGGTGGAGCTGTGCAGGGCCTCAGACTGGAGCAGAACAGTTTCTGTGTTCCTGCCTGACTGCGAAGGATTGGCTACAAGGTTACATTGTGTTTTGCATCTCAGTGGGTTGTCCTGCCTGGTTTTAATTTTTAATTATAAAACACTGCCTGTGGGCCTGCAGAGTCCGAAAGCCATTTCCTCCTTGATTAAATCTAAGGAAAGTCTCTTACGGTGCAGAGCACTGGAGAAACTTGTACTTTACTTCTGAGGACTGTAACAGTAAAGAAATCTCTATGCTCTTAAGTTTGCCTTTTTTGGGCTTCTTTTTGACTTAGGAAATCATTTTAATAGCAAGTAAGGGTGTCTTAGGACACTCAGGGGGAAACCACCTTGCTCTCCACAGCACCCTGACAGGAAAGTGCTGCCAGGTGCGGGTCAGGCTCTGCTTCCAGTGAACGCGGGGCAAGAGGAGAGGGCTCAGGTTGTGCCAGGGGAGGTGCAGGTTGGGTATTAGGGCAAATGTCTTTCCCAAAAGGGCTGCCCAGCCCTGGCACGGCTGGCAGGGCAGCGGTGGAATCCCCATCCCTGAAGGGATTTAAAAGCCAGTTAGATGTAGCACTCGGGGACATGGCTTTGTGCTGGACTCAATGATCTTGGAGGGCTTTTCCGACCTCACAGTTTCCTGTGATTCTCCTAATAGTTCAGAAATTTATGGAATTACGTTGCAATGACTCAAAGCAACTAGAATGTAGAGTGGATTAGTAAGTGTGAGCACCCTGAGGTGATGGTTGAATGTGCGGCATTTCATCTGCATAGGTGCAGCGGAGGTGGGCACAAGGGGCTGGTTAGTGTAGATGTAAGTGGGGGTCTGTAACCTGCTTTATATTTTGCTCTATAAAATTACAAGTCTGTGATGTGAACTGTAGATGCTGCAGATGGGGATTTTGTGAATTTAGTGTCAGCTTACACGTGTGACTGTTTGACATCTATTTTCCTTCGAGCTTCTTAATTGAAGTGTCTTAGTAAATTTCATACAAGAATCCAAGTAGTGGCTGAACTCAGATAGTGTGTATCCTGTAAAGGTACAGCTGGTGGGGTGCCTTGGCTACTGTATTTTGCCTTCTAAATCATGAAGTAAGTGAAAATTGTGGCTCTCTGGAAGTTGGAAATGTAAGGTGCTTTTCAGTTAAAATTGCAGATGTTTTTCATTGTCAGGGAGCTGTGCTTCTAACGGCATAGGAGTTAGTTATGGGTTGCCTCTGGGTTTATTGCTTTTACCTGCTCTTTTCTGAAAAGCCCTTTTTCTGGTTTGATTTCATGTGTCCAGGACCCATGATGGAGCTGGGGAAGGCAGGCTCCAGGCTGCTGGTAGGATTGTAAGTCATGCTGTATACTCCTGTTGTGAGCAAGGCTGCTTGAAATGTGGCTGAATTCTTTCATTCATGTGTGTTCTGTCGCTGTGGTTCACGATGGGAGGAGAGCACACGTGGCTGTGGCTTTGCAGGTGACAAAGATGGCAGATGTTTACCCTGTACCTATTATTTGAAGTCTGCTATCACGTTTCTAGTCCCCTTTGAGTTATGGTATATCTGGTTTTAACCACTGGAAAAACTGTGGTGATATCTGGAGCTATCTCTTCCAGCACGTGAGCTGCCTTGGAACTGGATTGGCGAACAGCCTGTTCCCTTCTCGTATCGATGGCTCCCCTGACAAGGCAGAGACAAATCCGTGGAAGGGAGGTGCTATCATAAATGAATCAAACTATTAAAAACCATTGTCTGGCTCCTGAATGCCTCTCAGCACTTGCACATGTGCCAGAGGGAGGGTGCTCTGTGTGTCCTGGCTGAGAGAGGTCCTGGAGGTAGAGCAGACCTGGGGCAGAATTCCCAGAGCCACTTGACTCACCTCGGGGAGAGCTCATACTCTTGTTGCTTTTTCCTTTTTCTAGCTGATTTTTTTTGCAGTGTAGTGGAAGTTTTTTCCAGTGTAGTGGAAATGAAATGTTATTACCAGTGTGGGAAGGGAAAGAGGGCAGCAAGCAAGGTGGCTCGTGCTTTCCCTGAGGAATGAAGTGTGCCCCCAGAAAAGCCGTAGGGTGCAGGGAGCAGCCGAGGGCAGATGCCGAGATGAGTGCAGTCACTGCTGGCTGCAGAGCAGAAATATGCTGGATAATCGATAGTTTTGCTTCTGAAACCGTCACGTTGATGCTCATACAGGTGTGTGAAATGGATGTTGGGCTGCCAGGTGTGGGCACAGGGTATCCCTGCATCCTTGGCATCGGTGCGGGCGGGCCCGGCGCTGTGCCTGGCAGCAGAGGGCGCCAGAGAGTTTCCGCAGCTTCCGACCAAATTAGGCTTTATGGTTTTCCACCGAAATCAGCAGCTTGTTACCGATTTCTACACATTATGGTCTTTAGGTTGCACTGGGTATATATTGCAAGAGCTTTAACTGGAGAAATGCTGCTTTTTCGAGGATGTGGTCTTGCTATTTTATAAGAGAACTTGGTAATAATTCCTGACAGTTATAATGTCAGTGAAAAATAATTCTCATCAGATAGTTGCTTAATGGAAAAATTGTACAAATACAGAAACATAGAATGTTTCTTGTTACTTGAAGAAAGGAAGCTTCTGCATTCAGCTCCTCAGCTTTCCCACCTGCCTGCTGTCTACTGTGATCTGTGAGTTTACCCGAATCCGGTATCTTTAAAAGAAAAAAAGGGACATGTCAATAAAACCATCTAAAGAAAATATTTTGGTCTTAAATATTTAAGGCAGAACTACTGTGCTGAGCTTTTCACTTCCAAAAGCCAGGTGTCATGGAGTTCTCTCTCTCCTTCCCCACCCCCGCTGGATTTTGGAACTTGTTAAGATATTTTGGGAGTGTGAAATGGCATAGGAAGATCTATGCATACATCAGCCCCTCAGCTCCAGGGACTGATGTATGCATTTTCCCTTAGAGCATTCAATTAACCTTTGCAAAAAAAAAAAAAGCCTCAGGGAGGAAAAAACCCAATATTTACACTTCCATCTGTTTTGGAGGATTAAAATATTCTTTATGCTCTGGGAGACTTCCAAGAGAGCAGGAATACAAAAGGAATCCATCTCATTACTCCTTATTAGAACATAACATGGTAAAGGAAGGTGGAGACACTGGAGGTGGGGTTTGAGGTATAATTTTTAACTCCTTTTTTCACCCACAGGCTTTTCTTCGAGCTGTCTGTGATGTGAGTCATTATCTCTAGCAGCTCTTTGCTAAAGCCTTGGTACATTTCTTGTAGAGTCAGAAGTGTGAGCCTTTCTTTGCAAAATAAAACACTAAAAGGGAAGTGGGAGGTCTATAAAATGACTCTGGGATTTGGTATGGAGGAATGAGATTTTGGGATGCTTGGGCACAATGGATTGCAAGTTTGGCTTTGCGGTGAACGATAAGGTAAGGTTTTGTTTTCTTTTCACTAGCAGATGTTTCTTTATCCTTGTGTGATTGGATACTTTGTGCCACAGGACACTTGTGTGACAGTGAGGTCAAAAGCTTCCTTCTCTTTGAGAAAAACTCTTAATAGTGTTACGCAGTACAGGCAGCAAGAGGAAACCCAGAAGGCTCGTGCTAAAGTAAAACCAGGGAGCAAACACAGGCAGTGCGCTCTGGAGTATTTCCTGTAGGTAATTGCTGTGTATTCTTATTGTACTTCTCCTTACTGTGCAGGATGGAGAAAGTCACCGGGGAATGGTTATTGGGATAAAATGACAGCGACTCTAAGACGCCCTGCCTTAGGACATTGTTTTTACTGCTCTCCATAAAGCTTCGTTAGAAGTGTCTCATTATAATTCTAATCTTCTTGGAAGATGCATGTTTTGGGAATTTGTTTCCCTCATCTCTTTGGAGCTAGAAGTGACTAAGCAAAACATTGGAGTTAGAAAAATTTTTTTTGAATTTTTAAAGCTCCACTAAGTGCATGCACAGCCAGAGTTTCTCTAAGTATGATTAAATTATTCTGAAAAACATTTCCAGCTTCACAGAACTTCCTTCTGCCAAGCATAACCTGCTTTTCAGCCCTGATATTAACTGCTATCCAAGGGCTCCCATAATTTTGGGGACACTCCTTGAGATGAATGTTTTTGAAGACAGTGAATGTCACTGATCTGAGTTTGTAAGAGTTTGGTGTTCTTGAAGGCACATTGTGTGTAACAGCACATTTCCCTCGTGCAGCCTGCAGGTTTACCAGAGTGTGTCCCTGTGCAGCAGGTCAGTCCCTGCAGCGCTGAGTACGGGGCACATCTGCCCCCAGAGCTGCCCACAGCTGGAGGGGTCCCCAGAGCCCTCAGCCATGCCGTCCTGTGGCAAAGAGGAGGAGGCATTTCTGCCATGTTCTTGGCAGAAATCTGAAGGTGCTCCTTTTGGGGATTTTTGAAACATTCCGTTTCTTTGACTTAGGAGGAGGGACGTGCCTTAAGGGCTCAATAAGGGTGTTGTTCTAGGTGGACCTGCACTGAGGAGAGTGCAGCTAGGCTGGATGGAGTGAGGGGGTGGGAAAAGGGGATGGATGGAGGTTAACTGGTAGCCAAATAGTGGTCTCCTCAAGATTGGGATGTGGCTTTGAGAAAGAGGCTTCTCTGCCTTCATGTTGGAGTGTGCTGGTATTTCTGCAGCCAGCGTTACAGGAGCTGCTGATCAGTTCTTTCAGATACGTGAGGCAGAACAGGGGCAGCACAAAGGGAACGGTTCTGTATTTCTTACAGAAGCAAAATTATCTTGTGCAAGACTGTTCCAAAGGAAACTAGTCGGGCTATTTTGAAATGCAAAGTTTGCCTGCATGTGACAAGCCTGGCATTCACGCACTTGCATAACAAGTGTTACTAAATTTTATATGTGGGGAGGCGGTTTCAGCTTTTAAAATAAAAATAGAGCCATGTAGGCCTTGGTAGTTCCATTGTTCTTTCACATGTGCCTGTGCTCTCCACCCCCTTCTTTTAGTGCTTAAAATAAGTAAATAATACATCATGTCACTGGCAGAAGCTAGTTTGAGACTTGCTTTCAAAACTGTTTCAAAAGTATAGAGCAAATGCGATTCCAGACTCAAGTGAGCAAATGGGACACTGTTCATTGGCCCCAGTTTCACGCTGCTCTAAAGTAATGTGATTTTTAAAGGAGGCTGATCTTCCTCAAGATTTTTTGCTGGAGTTTTTAAGTCATCAGTACTTTTATTGTCCTCCAGAAGAAGAGCTGGAAGCTTGCCTTTTCATGCTGAGATTCAAATGAAAGATGATAATTATATATCTACAGTTGCATGAGCTTTAAGAAAATGCCAAATACTGCAAGTTGACAAAACCATGGCAAATAGCTAATTCTGGATGTCTAAGGGATTCCTGAGGTCAGGAAAAGGATTTCTTAAAGCCTCAGATTGTTTCAATGGCTGTTCTGCCAAACTCCCTTTGTACTAAGTTGTGATTATGATTAACATAACTTTGATTATTAGCATCATTTTCTTAGGATTCCCTTTTATTCTCTAGAGAGCTGTTATCTCCTTCAAGGTTCTCCTGATCTTGGCAGGCGCTGATGTTCTCTTTAGGTTTGGCCAATTGTGTTTGGATAGATGAGAATTGGTGCTTTTAATAATTTTTGATTTTGTAGCGAGGAGCATTTTAGATAGGTGTTCACAAATCAACTCCCCTTTATCTCCAGTCACTGGTATGATGGTGACTGGGCTCATTTCTCTTTTAAACACGACTTGGTGCTTTGAAATGTCTCTTTGTTGCCCTACACGTAGGTTTGTTATCACTGTGGCTCCCCTCGGGTCGCCTCTTGCGCTGCGTTGGGCGGCTGTGTGTCAGTCTGTCGTGTCCCTTTTGAGTGCTGCCAGTGGAACTCTGGGCATGGGCTGGCCATCTCTAGTGTCCCCAGGCTCCAGGCTTGCAGTTCATTTCCTGTGTCCGTTTTCTGGTGTTACAGTGATTCTACCAGAACACTCTGTAGGTTCCACTTGGATATTTCCTACATTAACAGATTCCTAGCAGTCCAGACTGCCAGTTTGTTGTGCTGCAGGTTTCATTAAGATGGCATTTTAGCACTGGTACTAGTGTAAAAATTGACGTGGAGAAAGTTTTCTTCTTGTAGTTTTCTGTTTTGCGACGTTTCCACATTGAATCCTTGATCCTCTTCCCCAGGCAAACCCAGTACTTTTTCTCCAAATGACCTCTGCAGTGAGCTTTCCTAGCAAGGTGCAGAACTGTTAGGTGCGTATGTCAGGTACATGATGCTGTCCGTGTGAGTGGAAGGGCTTCGTTCTGCTCATCCAGTGTCACTCACACTCCTGAGCTTTTCCAGCATGCCCTTGAGTCCCCTTCTGTGCTGTGTTCCTGTGCGAGCTCTGTGCAGAGCCACTGGGGCTGGGCAGAGCAGGTGGCGATGCAGGGCTGTGTGAGACGGTTCCACTCGGGCAGTGTCAGCTTTCCTTGCTCTCCAGTTGGTTTGAGTAAACAAATGCATGTAAGTAAACAGTCTCAAATATCCAGTCGTTTGGGTAAACTCCACCTTCAGAACCAAGAGCTTGGCTGCTCAGCTCAGTCTGACTCACTCTGTCCTGCTTTTAGAGCAGACAGAGAGATGTCAGTAGTCTGTTCAGTAAAAGCAAAATTTCCTTACTGAAATTTGTAATAAACTCGATTCTTCTCTAGTTTTTTAAAATAGAAATAGATTTTAAAAATAATCTCTGCCACTGTGCCACAGTTTTCATTCTTTGTGGGCAGAAGATTCTTCTAGAGTATTTTAGTACTAAAAAAATTGCAGTATTTCTAAGGGTTCCTGAAAAGAACATTGCCCAAGTAGGGATCGATGACCCAAATCTGGGAGGATACCTGTAAATACTAGTGCAGTACATTTGGCAATTCAAAGCAGCACCAGCATTTCTTTATAATCACAGTGATGCTTTGCTTTCTTCCAAACCTTGCTGCTTAATGCTCAACTTAATTGCAGGTTAGGTAGATGCATTTATGTGCATCTACTGATAGGAATAATCAATCCCACAAGATGTCTTGTTTATTCTTGTTTTTACCTTTGTGGCATTTTATGTTCGATACATGGAACATCCAGTATAATGAACATGCAAGTGCTGATTGTTCTGTAGCGATACTGTCACAAAATAGCTCCTTAAATTCAAAAAGTATCAGCATTTCATTGACTTAGTTGGTAAATCCGAGTGTCTGGTGGTATTGTGAGTGTTTCTCACTGATGCTTGCAAGAAACCTTGGGTCACCGTCCAGCAGAGTGTGCTGCAGCCTTGAGAGGGAAGCACCAGAGCTGGTCAGGGTCCTGGTTTTACTCAGGCACCCATTTCCCCCCTTCAAGCAGAGGCTCTGCTCCCCTTCCACCTCCTGGCGTTGGACCTGTGTGAAGTTCATCTGTTCCTGCAGGATGCTCTTTCTCCCAGCTTAGAGCACAGAGCCATGGAATGGTTTGCATCGGAAGGGGCCTTAAGGACCATCCAGTTCCATCCTCTGCTGTGGGCAGGAACAGCTTCTACTACAGCAAGGTGCTCTCTGCCCTGTCTGAATCACTGCTGATACTGCACAGCTTGGTTTTATGGTTCAAAACAATTATAACCACTGTTTCCAAATAATTCCTGTTGCACTTGTGGCAGCCTCCAGGGGTTAGCTGCAGCCAGTCTCTTCCAGGCTCCCATTTCCCCTGCCTGGTTTTAATGGAGTGCCACGGGCATGCTTGTGGGCAGGAGCTGTGTGGGAGCAGGGACAGAGCTGCAGGCAATGATCTCTGCTGCTATGGGCAGGGTTTAACATTCAAACAGTCATTTTCAATGTGTCAGTAGCTTACCAGAGTTCTGAGCTTTCACTGAGGACGATTCCACTAGAAGTGTTTGGAGGTGCTGTTGTTACCCAGTTAAATGAAAAGTTCCTTCTGCAGTGTTCTTTGGCTCTACAATGGTAGGCCATTAAATCTGATGTCTTCTTTTGCAGTGACCCGTATGTGAAACTTTCCTTGTATGTAGCAGATGAGAACAGAGAACTTGCTCTTGTGCAGACAAAAACTATCAAAAAGGTACGTATATACTCTTTCTAATTCCATGGCTTTGGAAGGATTCAAACCACTGGAACACAATTGTGTAACATAATGCAGCACTAATTAAAATCATCACATACATGTCTAGCGACTGGATAATGTGCTTGTCTCCTGAGCAAAATCTGAGAACAAGTGCCTGCACCTCAGTGTGTCTGGCCAGGAGACAACACTCAATGTTGTATATTGTTCCCTAAAGCTTGGCTGCATCATTCACAGATTCTTTTTGCAAATTCATATTTCATTGGAAGACATGGCTGAAATAAAGGACTGAGAAATGCTGTTTTAATTATCATTTATCTGACTTTCAGCAAAAATGATCCTTCTGTTCAAAATTTCCATTTTCAAAGTATTTTCCTAATGTGGAAATTTAAAACAACCAAGTACAGTCGATTTGAGGAATGACTGACTGGCAGTTACCTCCTTCAGCTCTGTAACTGTGTCTAACCCTTCACAAGTTTCTCACTTTTCTCCCCGTGCTTGTGTTCCCCAGTTGAATGGGTAGCTTTGTGCAGCACTGCCTTGCAGGAGCGCTTTTGGGACAACAGAAGGAACTGCAGTGTCCCCTTTTTGTTCTCCTTTTCCGTGTCCTGTATCCTGCTGCACAGCTGGACTGTGCTTCTGGAAGTGCTTCGTTGCAGCCAGAGGGGTTAAATGCACATTGTTTTCTTACTCTGGAAAAATAAAGTTACCAGAAGAATATCAGCTTCATGTGGCATGATCTACCCAAGTTAAATTTCTGAGGCTTTTTCTTTCAATTTATCTCCCTCCATAGTTAAAGCAGCTGTTGGTCAGATTAATGCTTCGTGCTTCATTTTGGAGCTGTGTTTGGAATGCCCTGCTGAAAAGGTTCTCTCTGAAGCAGGCAAAGCTGGATTTGCTGTTTGCTGGCTTCGGTCCTATAATGTGGTCAGTGTGTTCTTTAAATACCTGCTGGAATTTAAAAGTTCAGCTGAAGATTATCCAGTTCCTTCAGTTTCTTCACCTTGACTGTGCTGAGCTCCAAAGAGTTCTACCTTTCCCATATGGAATATTAAAAATATCTCCATCTCTGGGAACGCCCAGGCTCCCCATTGAGCTCTGGTGTTCAGGAGCATCATTTCTCTCCATGTCCTCCTTTTCTGCGTAGGGTTGAATGAAAACGCTTTTTTGAATACTCGAGGAAGGTCTAGCTCAGCTTGACTCCTGGCAGTCCTTTATGTGTGCAGCACTTGCCCTTTTTAGGATGTGGCTCTTCTCGAGGTTGAGTTTTTGTTATTGTTTCCCTGCTCGTGTCCTGTATGGGGCCATTCCTGCAGTTCCTTCTCCTGTGCTGGCACTAAGATAAGTTTGTGCTTTCTGACTCGGCCCACTAAGAGTGGGGCCTGTGAAGGTGGGACAGATTTGTCAGTTACCAGGCATTTACCAAAGACTGCTGCCTTGTCCATCAGATTTCCCCGTGGTTAAAGAAGTATTCGGAATTAATGGCTTATCACTGGGCAGTGGTGCCCTCAAAACCCAGGTTAAGCCAGTGCTTTGTTTGGTAAATTGTACGTACCTTCTCGACAGCAGTGGCATTTGATGAATCCAAGTGGTTAAAATGTAACGTTGTTTTCCTTAGTGCTTCATTTAATTTATGTTTTACTGAATACATTGTGCTCCTTCAGGGAAAACAGCTGAAAGTTTCTCTGCGCCCACAAGCCCGTCCCTGCTCTTGCTGTCATTGATTCACCTACCCTTACAGTGGTCTTTTCTTTCAAGAAGTATTTCCTGCTCTGCCATGGGCTCCTGTGTTCCCAGTTTGTAGAGAGATGCAGTATAACCAGCCCTCATGTCCTGCATAGGAGGAATCTCTTGGATCTATAGCAAGGAGTAAGATAAACAGCCAAGATTCCCCTTCTCTGCTAGAACAGAATTGTCGTGGGTGTAAAGCCAATTTTTCCTGTCAGCTCTGCCCGTAAATCTCTGCTGTGTGAGAGCATGAGGGAATGATTTGGCATGAGCACAAAAACATTGGACATATTGTCCAATTGTTTTTATACTTACCCAAGCTTGAATTGCCCAAATTATTGTTTGTAGTTCTCATCTCTTTTCTGTCAATTGATTATGTCATGCTTGAGCTCACTTCAGCTGGCAATCTATATGCACGTTCATTCTGTGCATTTTAGTCAGGTTGTTAAAGTTAAAATCCTTGGGCTGGGAGGACATTGGAAGAATATCTTACATATTCCAAGGAATAACCTTTGTTTGGTTTGGTTTGGTTTTGGGCTTTTTGGTTGGTTTTTTTTTGTTTTTTTAATTTTTCTGTTTATTTCACTGTATAAATCTGAGCATATTCTTGTAGTCCTAAAGTTACCTTTGTGTTCAAAAAATTCATCTGGGTTTAAATGAATCTTGAGAATGAAATGTCTTTAGATTTTATTTCTATAGGTTCTCAATGATTTGTCTTTTAATCATCAAATTCTATTTATATTTAATGCCTATTTTAGGATCATCTGACTCAAGTATCCTCCCACATTTGGTTAACTCAATAGAGAGTTTCTAGTTGGCAATATATTTTTCAATTTCTTTTATTACATGCTTTTCTTTCACTTTTATTTCCTTAGAAAACTGTCGCTTGCGTGTATGTTTTTATAATTCACACCAGAAAACATAAACATTAGATGTAAGTATTGTTATTTCTTTTACAGACACTGAACCCTAAATGGAATGAAGAGTTTTACTTCAGAGTAAGTTTATCTTTATTTGCAGTCATTATTAGAGCATGCACAGCTAATCTTGTTTTCTCTTTATCAAATAGATTGTACAGCTAATCTTATTTTGTATTTGTTTATATGTTTACTCCAAAGACCGGCTTGCCCCGATGTACTTGCTGTTGTGTGTCTGAGGGGATGGAATGCTCAGCAGGAATTGGCTCCGGGTTCCTTGGAAACTGTTTCCCAACCTGCAATTATATAATTGCGAAGGGCAGTAACTTTGCTACTCGGTTGCAGACAATATTTTTCCAAAGAACAATTGGCTTTTGACTTTTAGTGCAGCTGTAGCTCCCACAAAAGCAGAATTTCAGGGGGTTTCAAGCATTAATCTCAAGCGGTGCCTGAGGGCTGATGTGGCGGATGGTTCGGCCGGGAGTTTGTGGATGCCTGTGGGGAGCTGCTGCCAGGATGGGGAGCTCTGGGACAGCAGTGCCACCAGTGGAATGTGCCGTGGGGAATGCTTTTGGGACACGTGCACCAAACAGCTTTCCTGAGTAATGCAGATCTGAAATCTCAGGAAAAGGGAATGCACAACACTGCTGCAAAACCTCTGGTATAGTTCACAGATGCTCTCTTAAAACATCTTGAATATCCTCAGCAATAATGGGACCTGTAAAGTAGTTTAGACGCTATTCTGTGTGCCACAGTTCTCTGTTTTTCTCAAAACTGGGAAATCCATCTTCAGCCCACAGAATTATGGTATATTATTTCTAAATTTTCTTAATTAAACATGCTGGTCATAGTAACCCCATTTGCAAAGATTTTCTGAAAAAATAGATCAACTGGATCAAACACTATAAAACTTGTTGTTGTTTAATAGCAGCTGTTTTGTCTTTCTGACAGAGTTCTTTTTATGTTTGATTTTGTCCTTTTAAATGTTGGCAGTCTTTCTGCTTCAGTTTAAGTAAACAATTTTTGGAGGTATATTTGCTGTTTTCAGGGGTTGGGGAGATTTCTGCTGGGTGTTCCAAGGGTGCTTGCTAAATGGGCTAGAGATGGTGAGCAGTGGACAGTCTGAAACATAGCTGAATATGCAGTTCTGAAGGAAGTGCAGCAAAACTCTTGCTCCTCATAAATCAGTCAGTCAGGGAACCCTGATAGTCTGTCCAGCCTGGGACTGGGCTCCTCCGCCAGGGAAATGCAGTAACTGAGCACAGCAAATAAAAGCTTTCATGTCAACTGCCAGGCTCTTCCCAGTTGCAGTAAGGTTCTGGTGCCCCAATTCAAGTAAAGATTTACATCAGGCCTGTTAGTCCTGTCCTAATTACCTTGGTTTGATTGCTGCCTGAGCTAGTACCCAGATTGTTATTGTCCAGCTCCTGAACTTGCAGTGACATTTGGATTTTCTCACAGGTAAACCCAACCAACCATCGGCTCCTGTTCGAGGTGTTTGATGAAAACAGACTGGTGAGTGCTTGTCTTAGCTGTGCTACACTAATCACAGGCTCTGTGTGCCACAGCTGATAGAAACACAGCACAGCCTAGAGGCGTCTTCAGACAGTTGTTTCAGTGAGCGTGCCAAGAAACACAAATAGAGGCATAAAAACCGTTGGAATCTGGGACTAAAAGGGCACTAAAGTAGTGCCCTTCTGCGTCAGACCGAAATGGTCCTCCTCACCCAGCCCTCTGACAGCAAAACTCTCACTCTGTCCTTCTGCAGGCCTCTCCACTTCAAACCAGAGTCCTGACCCTTTTACTTGCTGATAAAGCAGCTGCTTTATTGTGTTCATGTCCCTTTCCAGTCCTTTAGTGCTTCTGCATCCTGCCTGGGGAGGTGCATCAGCTCACAGAGCTGCTGCACCTTGTGCTCACAATGCATGTGTGAAGGTTTGAGGGCATGGCAGGACGATGCTCCCTTGGGTTTCCTCTCTGCCTCGCAATGCTCACGTGTTGTTAGAGGGTTTTGTCTTACACTGTGTTTGGCTGATGCAGTAGCTGTTCTGGAGGAAGCTTCCACCATCTGACTGCTGCTGTTACAGCTTCTGTTACAGTTCTGATCCATGGGAAAAGTGGCAGTGTTCCCCTGTACATCCGGGGTTAAACGTGCCAGTGCAGTGGCACACTGGTGGATGGCTCTTGGGGGTTTGCCTTTTGAACATTGTAACACCATCTCTGTTCAGAGATCAGGAATTAACATTTTCTGGGCCGGGGGCCACACAACCTTTACTAAACTTGTTTACTTTCTGAAGATTAGGATCAGAGTTGCAAAGATACTTTCATTAAAAAAATACAGTGTAAAAACATTTGTCTTCAACAAAGAGGTTCTTTCCTCCTATCTTCCTAATAAATAAAGAGCAAGGGAAACCACACAAGCTGTATTCCAGGGAGGAAGAGGACTGGGCACTGAATGACTGGATCTTTCCTCAGGAGGAAGTAAATTGGTGAACCAGTGGCACTGTGCCTCTACAGTGGCTGACCAGGAGCATATTTATTCGTATATAATGATTATAATACCACTTGCACTAAAACTGCCATGTGCCATTGGAATGCAAAGGTGCCACAGGAGCAGGGAGGTGGGTTAGAGAAAAACCCTGTATGCGGTGACAGCTGGGAAATGACAGGTTTGGGATCCTCATTTCAGAAATACTGCTTTGGGTTTTTGAGTTTGGGTGTGCAGTACTGGCCTTTCCCTGGCAGTTTCAGCACTTTTTATTGTTGAACCAATTTGTGTGCGTTCTCCTTCTGGTCCTGCTTCCAAAGTCAGCCTGTCCTTGGGCTTGGAACCTCCTGGCCAAGGCAGCATCTGGGGTTAGGAGCCGTGGCTTTCCTTGCAGGAGGTCTGTGGCAAGGTGACTGCTCTGGGGGGTTTGGAATAGTAGGTTTCCATCAGGTTGTGTTTATAGAATGAGGAGACACTGAACTGATAATTTTGGCTGTATTCTCATATACTTATTGTCAATACTTAAATGGCTTTTATTGGAAGGACTTCGTTCCTTCTTCTTCCCAAATTACCAAAGCGTACTCTGTCTCTGCAGGTGTCTTTGCCTTTCTATTCCTCAATCTCAACAGAGTAAATCTGATGGAGCCTCATTTTGGATGCAGACACTGTTATTGAGTAACATGTTTTAGCTGAAAAATGAGCTAATACCAGCACCTGTGCTTCTACAAGGCAATCTCCAGGACCATTGCTGTGTGGAAGCTGTTCACATTTTTGTTGTGTCTCATAATCCATATCAAAAATTGTGGGATTGTGCTGGCTGCTGGCAGTTTGATCAGTTTGAGCTGCCATTGCTCTTGGGATTGGTAATTTTCTGGCTTTTGAAAGCAAGCTGCTTGCAAGCAGAGTTCAGATGTCTCAGCAGAGGACTGACCTGCCACATACAGGTTTTCAGAGCTGTTGACAAGATTTAGGCTTTCCAGTTCTCGCAGGGAACAGCTGTCCAGGCCCTGAGATGGAGCTGCGCTTCTGGTTAACCAGAGTTTCTTTTCTGGTACGTGCCAAGTGTCCCTTCATGCGTGAGTGCCCTCAGGGCACTGAGTATCTTTGTTGTAGCAGAGCTGATTTAGAGTGGTTGCTTCACGTTCTGGTGTATCCTGTCTGCCTGTCCTCCTGAGCTCTTCTGGCTCTCAGAGAGTGTAACTGTACTCCGTGCTGGCAGTGCCACGCGTGGTGGCATTGCTGACTCCCTCGCTGGGAGCCAGCCAGGAGCGGGCAGTTCTGTGCAGGGTCTGAGACAAATCGGTACCAACGGACATGCAACACCCAGCTCCGCTCTTCCCTCACCTGTACTGCCTGGTAAATCTGGAAAGGGAGCTTTCTGTCTTTCTGCAAACCTCCTGCGTGTTTCTGCTGGTTTTACTGTGTGAGAGATCTTTGCCATATGTATGATTGCTTTGTTTGTAATTTGTAGTTGCTCAAAGGGAACTGCAGGTTATATTGCTGTTGGGGATTTTTAAAGGCAAAAGTTTGTTGCTTAATTGTGTTATGAGCATGGTTAAAATGGAAAGCATAACCATGTTGTATTTATTCCTGTCCTGCCGTGACAGCCCAGAGCTGTAACACACCAGTGTTATGCTTGAAAGAATTTTCCTCATTTGCATGTGGTGTTGACTTAAACTTTTAACACAAAATGGAAGTGTTTTGTTATAGTTACATTTTTCTGCAAGTGCTTTGTCCAAGTGTGCCCCATGAATCTGATGTGGTTTAGATTTATAGCAGCGCTGAGCGTATTCGCTGCCTCCGTCAGCTGCGAGAGCTTTCCCGCTGGGGCCGCTCCTCCCTGATGGAAAAGGAGCAGCTGGGAAGGTGCTGTTTCAGGCTCTTGCTGGCATTACAAAAAAAAAAAAGGAAAAAACAAACTCCTCACACACACTTACATTGGAGAGGGGGAACCAGGCCACGTGACTCCCACCATCCTACCCTATGTCACCGTGTGTGTAGGAGCGCTGACTGCTCCTGCCCAATCATGCCTGGAATGCTGCTTGCCACTTGGGCTATTTCTGCTATCTGTCGCTCCCAGGGCTGCAGTGCTAACCGTTTGGCAGATGGGACACTTTTTCTTGGAGTTTATGTCTTTGGTTTTTAACTTCTGGCAGTGCCTGAATTGTTGCTGTTCTCCCTCTCCTTTTCTCCTCTCTGTAAAACCATGGCCCATCGGCTGCGGTTTCATTTTGGCTCTGGGAGAAGCAACACAGCCCCCGAATCGGAGATCCTCGCCCGGGAGAGGGAAGATGACTTTTTCATGGCATTCCACACCTTGCCAAGAAGAAGCAGCCCTCACGCGTTCTCGCGGCACGGAGCGGAGGATGGCGGCGATGGAGGTTTGCACGAAGCGGGCTCCTTGAAGAGGAGCACATCCATGTTTATCCCGCAGCTGCTGAACGGCGTGGACGCGCGCCCCACCAGGAGCTCTTCCATGCAGATCTCGCTGCAGCGCAAGGCTGCCGACGGCTGCACCGACGAGTGCGCGGCCCCGGACTCGCCGGAGGAGACGCTCCCCTGGAAATTCTCAGACTTCAGGGAGCGTTACGCATCTCCCACTGAAAAGCACTCTTCTCCGAGCGCTCCGCAGGTGACTGCTGAAAGTTCTTCACCCAGGCTGCTGGAAGAGCTGGGGCAGCAGACAGATGGAACTGTTTGCTGTAGCCGTAGAATGTTTTGTGGTGCTAACCCCCAGAGCGAGGAGGCTCTGCCGACTGCCCAACGAGAAGAAGCAAGTGAAGCGGCTTCAGGTTTAAACATAAGCGGTGTGAGGATTCAGCATCGGGCCTCAAGTGCTGAGGTGCCTCAGGTTACTCTACTTCCCTTTGGTCCTGAGGCTCCAAATAGTGCTCCCACCTCTGAACCCCGGCGCTGGTCCTTGCAGCATGTGCCAGATCTGTCAGCAAATTCAGGGAAAAAGTTCTTTGTTCTCCAGTTACAGCAGCCACAGACAAGCAGCTCGGGCGCAGGAGGTGGAGGTAACTTTGGCTTTACCGGAACAAAAGGGGACAGATTGGTCAGGTACCCTCGGATACGGCTGGAAAGGAGTACTTCCTACCCTGCTCAGCCACCAGCAGAAGGAATTGGCCCCACAGGTGATGGGCTGAATTCGGAGCTGCCTGGAAACAGCAGGAACAGGGCAGAAATACCTAGAAGCAATTCAGTAGAGCGGATGCCTCAAGGGCAGGGATGCTTGTTTAAAATCAGACCGGATCAAAACATGAGGCAGCAGCACTTCAGGATTCTTGTCACGCGTGGGCCGGAAGAACAAAGTCAGGGTGTTGGTAAGGAGGGTCGTGGCACCCCGTGTCCTGCGGCAGCCGGCACCGCAGTAAGTATGATGCTGGGTGTGCTGTGCTGCTAAACACAGATTGCCTTACAAAGGCTGCCAGGCTGCAGCCAACTGCGGCACTTCCATTGCTAGTGCTGGAATGTTCTGCCTTGCTGTGGAGCAAACCACAAATCAGCTTGATTTCTAATCTAATGTAACTTTGCTCTCAGTTATGATTACATCCAGTGTAATATTTTCAGATCTTACTGTCACACGTTTCTTAATTCACTGTTACGTCAGCTGGAAAGATTTTTTTAACTCAGAGCATTCAAATAGCAAATTAAATGTTCCTGTTAGTTTAGTTGGCTGAGATCTTGCTGCATGAAGAACTCTTTGTGCACTCTGGTTTTAAAAACAAATACTTGGGCACTTTCTAAGTGGAATGAACACACGTGTACCTTTACACACTTCTAAAATGTGTATTATAATGAAATAGTTGTTAAGACTCTGGGAATCTTAGGGTCATTTCAGTCAAAGTACTGACTTAGTTAAGGTACCAGGAAGTCTGGGGGAAAAACAATGTTTTGTAGTAATTTCTTATAGTAATCTCATAGTAATTTTTCTTCCTTTCTTCTGGAAGTGAAAAATATGTCATGCCTTTTGTATGCCACAAGTCCTGATCCAAGTCCAAGTGCAAGTGGCTTGGCACAACTCAGTAAACAGTCTTGTTGTTTGGATTTGCCTCGATTTGGCGTTAGGATGGCAGAATTAATCTTCTGGGTTTGCTTTGTTACAGCAGGTGAGGATTGATGGTTGATGTTTTTCAGCCACTTTTTCAAAGCCCAAAGTAGGAACGAAACTGAAGGGTTTGGATTAGTCATTTGCTTAAATTGCTTTGCTGTGCAATCCAACACGGCCCACTCGAGTTCCCAGCTTGGGGATGCTGTATTTAGCAGAGCGAGCTCTGGCTCCAGCTGTGGCACGGGCGCTGGGGAGATTTCAGGCTCCATGGCTCCTGTGCTCTCAGGCACTGAAATGCAGCACAGGGACAGCTGCTCCCTGCAGCAAGGCCAGGGCTGACTCTGCAGCTTTCCCATGGAAAAGCTTTTGGACGCCGTGTTTTGCCAGCCTTCTTTCTGGGAGCTCTTGAAAGCGTAAAATAGGAGGAAATCCCTTCCTGGTACAGGTTTGGTTCCAGGATGCGTAAGGGAGCAGAAAAAAGTATGTCTGATTTTCCCTTTCCTCTTTATTGTCCCTTGCTCCTTTCCAAGATCAGCCGTTCATGGAGACCCACTCCAGCCAGTTCTGTAAGTAGCTGTGGGGTGTCAGACCTAGCACAGAGGCAGCAGAGCTTTGCAGAGATGTGTCCTGCGGTCTGTGCAGCAGTTCTCATTTTCCTAAAGCATCTCCCCTCAAAGTCCCTGCTTTCATCTCCCATCCCAAGGGCATTGCTTCAGTGTTCCCAGAGAAGAATGAGGAAATCTGTTTCTCTGTGCTCTTGGTTTGAGTGACCGTGAGGAATGGATTGAGGCAGCTGTGCAGCATGGCAGGCACAGAGGTACCCATGGCACTGCATCCTGCAGGGCAGAAACTCTCAAAGGAAAAGAACTAACTGAAACTTGGACCTTTTTTGTGGTGTTTCTCATCCTTGTAGTAAATCCAGAAATACTGTGGGTAGAGGTGGTGGACTGGGCAGGATGCCATGGGAAGTGTGGGGGATGGAAGCATTTGGTGTGAATTTTGTTGCGTTTTTTGACCACAGAACATTACTTGTTAATGTGCCGTTTTTAATCTGTCCCACAGAAGTTTGTTTGAAAGATCTGTGGTGTGAGTAAGGGAGTGCCTGAAATACCTGATCTCTTGAGCTGAGGGGAGAGGTTGCCATGGTTTATAGTTGATAGTGTGAAAGAAAAAGAATTGTGGTGTGTCCCAGTGCAAGAAGTTGATGTGGATGTGATTGATATAGGGCCGGGGCTGGGAGCAGCAGCTGCTGCAGCCTGATTTATCTCAGAGCAAACATCCGAGCGGGCGTCTGCAGTCCTGCTGCTCCGAGTGGTTGTGACCTTTCAAATATCTGCTCTTTTAGACAAGTGCTTTGGGCCAGGCAGGATGTCTTTCATTACCAGACAGGGTAAAATATTAAGTAAAGGCTGAGCTCATGTCAAGCTGTGAAAAATTGTATTTGGAAGCCTCGTTGCAAATTCTTTCGCCTGCTCTGATATTTTATATGCCGTGCAATAGAATGTCTGTGCACTGTGCATATTCCACATACTGCTGTTGTTTATCATTGGGGGCTGTGAGTGCAGAGCTGGATTTGTGGGAAACACTTCAAAAATGTATTGGACAACTGCTGGAGAGAGCTGACAAAGGCATCTTTGTGAGCAAAAACCAGCGTGCCCTAACAAAGTGTTGCAGGAGTAGGACTGAATTATATTTAGTAAACAAACAGAAGCGGCACCTCTGGGTTTGGCAAGCCTGCATTTCTCACAGCTCAGCTCTTCCTCTCCTTTCTTAGAAAGCATTTTAGAATAAATATTGCTCCTGCTTCAGGGATTGCTACCTGGACTCCTAACAGGCATTTCTAGGAAATAATTCATGTGGCCTTAGCTGGAGGTTTAAATGGTTCAAATGAATAGTGCTGTGAATTTCCTGGCTCTGCCCTTGCTCTGCAAGGAGTGCACGTGGCCATCTGGAAAGCCTCTGCTCTCTGCAGATAAGGACCTTGTTGACAGCTGCAGGTAGAGGATGGTGGATTCCATTCCTTGGGTCTCTAGCTTTTCTGTTAAGGACAGAATCAGTTCTTCTCCACAGGAAATCACCCTTTTCAATTCTGGTGTCCATCCGTTTGCAGGCCTGTTCTGAAGCCCTCTGGCCGCTGGGGAGGGGGCAGCTGGGCACCCTCCCACCTGGGCAGAGCAGGAGCTGGTTTTCAAGGCAGCAAGGACCGAGGACCTGAATAAATTTTGCTTTTTTTCTTCTCCCCTTGTGAGTGGAGGACAAATAATTCATAGCAAGTAGTGTAAATTATCTTGCAGAATTAAGAAACCCATCTGTAACTTTTAGCCAGGTTTTCAGAGAGTCAAGAATTGGCAGTGCTGTCTTTTTACCTCATCCCTCCACATTCCCGGAGCTCCCTGGGAGTCTGAATTTTGTGTCAGGCATTTTTCTTTTTCTCCTTGAAAACTGTAATTGTTGGTACTTCTCTGTGAAGAAACCAGAATAAAGCTTGGAGCAGCAGAGATGGAAATAGTATCACTTTTTAAAATAGCAGTGATAAACTCCTTGCTCCTCCATGGAGAATCTGTATGTGAGTTTGGGTACACAGCAATCTCTAAAGCGGAGAATTTATAATGGAAATGCTGACATGGGTTTAACGCTGCAGGTGCCAGCCAGAGCTGCCTTGGTGCAGATCTAGCCACAGAAAATTACAGATGAGAAAGCAGAGAGTGTTGATTGCTTTTTGTACTCTTCAGCTGGTTTTCTGTTTGAGAAAAGCTGTCAAGTAATGATGAGTTGCAGAATGTGCATGTTTTATACACACAAACAGAACAGAAGTTCTGCATGCGAACAGAAGTTTTTAGTTCGGCAGCTATTCCAAAGCCAAATCTATCCTGCTTAGTTAGTTTCTGGGTTAAATCTCATTGTAAAATACATTACTGTATGTAATGTCTTCATCTGAAGTCCAGGATGAATAGCAGGATGACATTGGGAGCTTCCAAAAGTCAGCACTTATGTACAGAAAAATAAATTAAACTGGCGTTATGACCAGCCAGGTGTTTGTCTCCAAAAGGAGTGAAAGAATTAAAAGGGTGTATGGGAGACGCTTCCAGAGCTGAGGGCAAAGGAATGAGATGAGTTGTTCAAATGAAATGAAAATTGCACTTTGTGCTGTGGTGTGAGTCCGGAGCTGTCCTTTGGTGGAAAGCTGCAGCTTCCCTTGCAGCCTGGGATTTATTTTAGAAAATAAATCTGGGGCTAACTCTGTGATTGCTTCTGTGTCCACGGTAAGAGACAGGATAGTCATTCTCTTCTTGTTTCTGCCCTTTTTGCTCACCAGTGAGTCATGTGCAGTCATACCTACAGCACTAAGAACAGGTAAAATGAGAAATATTAGGAATTACACTGCAAGTAATTTAAAACATAATTAATTATTATCCAGGGCCTAAGTATACTTTTGTGAGTCAGCTCTGTGCATAAAAGTTGCATGATGAAATAAATTCTATTTCCGTTTTTGAGCAGTTGCCTTGTCTCTGATGTGAAGCTGGATACCAGCAAGTTCTGAATGGGTTTAGTAACACATGAAGTATGAAAAAGAGGTTTTCAGTAATCAGTTAATTTGTGGTGACATTATTTGAAGTCTATTACGTGTTTTTAATTTTCTGTGTAAAAATACCTATCTTAACTGAGCAAGTGAAATTCAATTTTGTTTTGTTGTTTGCAGATGTGGGGAATGGCACGCTGGCTGAGTAGGGAAAACCTTCCAGGAAACGTTGCACTGTGGGAACTGGTCTTAACAGATTTGTTTTGGTCTGATGTCACCATTTTTTAATATCTTTTTGGCCTTGCAGCAGCACCCCAGTGCAAATGTCTTACAGGAAAGCAAACCTTACCTGTTTTATATTTAGTGAGGGAACTGCAATCAATCTACTCTTGCTCTTGCCATCCCCCCAGGAAGCCTCACAGTGTTTTTTCCTTAGGGAATTAACTTTGCATTGTGCTGGGGTTTGGGTATTTTGTTGTCCCTTCACAAAGGTTCAGTGAAAAAGAGGAGGCAGAGAAGAGTTTCTGTAGGGGCTTTGGTTACTGTCCCCATCTAAGCTTGTAAGTCCTGTGAATTCAGTGTGATTAAACAACTGCCCAACTTTGGCCAGCCTGTACGTAAGAATGTGAAATACTTTCCTTTCTCATTGAGTAGGTGCGTCCTTATCCCACTGTAGGAGCCGAGTGGATGCCCCTTTGTCCCAGTGTAGGATCCGAGTGGATGCCCCTTTGTCCTGCTGTAGGAGCCGAGTGGATGCCCCTTTATCCCACTGTAGGATCCGAATGGATGCCCCTTTATCCCACTGTAGGATCCGAATGGATGCCCCTTTATCCCAGTGTAGGACCCGAGTGGATGCCCCTTTGTCCTGCTGTAGGAGCCGAGTGGATGCCCCTTTATCCCACTGTAGGATCCGAATGGATGCCCCTTTATCCCAGTGTAGGACCCGAGTGGATGCCCCTTTATCCTGTAGGACCTGTGGGATCAAACTGTAGGACCTGAGTGGATGCCCCTTTATCAAACTGTAGGACCCGAGTGGATGCCCCTTTATCCCAGTGTAGGACCCGAGTGGATGCCCCTTTATCAAACTGTAGGACCCGAGTGGATGCCCCTTTGTCCCAGTGTAGGATCCGAATGGATGCCCCTTTATCCCAGTGTAGGACCCGAATGGATGCACCTTTATCCCAGTGTAGGACCCGAGTGGATCCACCTTTATCCCAGTGTAGGACCCAAGTGGATGCCCCTTTATCCCAGTGTAGGACCCGAGTGGATGCACCTTTATCCCAGTGTAGTACCCGAGTGGATGCCCCTTTATCCCAGTGTAGGACCCGAGTGGATGCACCTTTATCCCAGTGTAGGACCCGAGTGGATGCACCTTTGTCCTGCTGTAGGACCTGAGTGGATGCACCTTTATCCCAGTGTAGGACCCGAGTGGATGCCCCTTTATCAAACTGTAGGACCCGAGTGGATGCCCCTTTATCAAACTGTAGGACCCGAGTGGATGCACCTTTATCAAACTGTAGGACCCGAGTGGATGCACCTTTATCCCAGTGTAGGATCCGAGTGGATGCACCTTTATCCAACTGTAGGACCCGAGTGGATGCACCTTTATCCCAGTGTAGGATCCGAGTGGATGCCCCTTTATCCCAGTGTAGGACCCGAATGGATGCCCCTTTATCCCAGTGTAGGACCCGAATGGATGCCCCTTTATCCCAGTGTAGGATCCGAATGGATGCCCCTTTATCCCAGTGTAGGACCCGAATGGATGCACCTTTATCCCAGTGTAGGACCCGAGTGGATCCACCTTTATCCCAGTGTAGGACCCGAGTGGATGCCCCTTTATCCCAGTGTAAGACCCGAGTGGATCCACCTTTATCCCAGTGTAGGACCCGAGTGGATGCACCTTTATCCCAGTGTAGGACCTGAGTGGATGCCCCTTTATCCCACTGTAGGACCCGAGTGGATGCCCCTTTATCCCAGTGTAGGACCCGAGTGGATGCCCTTTATCCCACTGTAGGACCCGAATGGATGCCCCTTTATCCCACTGTAGGACCCGAGTGGATGCACCTTTATCCCAGTGTAGGACCCGAATGGATGCACCTTTATCCCACTGTAGGACCTGAGTGGATGCACCTTTATCCCAGTGTAGGACCCGAGTGGATGCACCTTTATCCCAGTGTAGGATCCAAGTGGATGCCCCTTTATCAAACTGTAGGACCCGAGTGGATGCCCCTTTATCCCAGTGTAGGACCTGAATGGATGCCCCTTTATCCCACTGTAGGACCCGAGTGGATGCCCCTTTATCCCAGTGTAGGACCTGAGTGGATGCCCCTTTATCAAACTGTAGGACCCGAGTGGATGCCCCTTTATCCCAGTGTAGGACCCGAGTGGATGCCCCTTTATCCCAGTGTAGGACCCGAGTGGATGCACCTTTATCCCAGTGTAGGACCCGAGTGGATGCCCCTTTATCCCAGTGTAGGATCCGAGTGGATGCACCTTTATCCCACTGTAGGACCCGAGTGGATGCCCCTTTGTCCTGCTGTAGGACCCGAGTGGATGCCCCTTTATCCCACTGTAGGACCCGAGTGGATGCCCTTTTATCCCAACTGTAGGACCCGAATGGATGCCCCTTTATCCCAGTGTAGGATCCAAATGGATGCCCCTTTATCCCAGTGTAGGATCCCATCCCTGTGAAACGTCTTGGTCACATTCCCTGGCACTGCTTGGGAAGGCCAGGGAGGGGATGGCAGCCGGAGCTGTGGGTTCCTCCTGCCCCCAGGTGCCAAGCTGGCTGTGCTGGGCACGGTTTGTGTCCCAGCAGTGGCTTCCAGAGGGCCTGGTTGGGCAGGTGGCATCACTTGGGCTCCTTGTGCCAGGTGCAGCCAAAACAGATGCGGGAAGGGGAGGGAGGGAAGGAAGAATGTGGAGCCGCCGGCTGGCAGGGCCAGCTCCATTCTCCACGGAGCTGATGTGGGAGTTGGCACCGTGTGTTCACTTCCCAGCACAGGCAGGCTCCTGCGGAGGCTTCCTGGGAGCTTGGAGCTGGCCAGAACTCTTCCTTGCTTTTTGTTCTGCTCCTAAATTTAATGGGGATTGGCCATTCTGACCAGACATTTGCAGCCAATAGTGCTAGAGTTCTGGCTTTTCTGGTTTTTGCTCTAATCAAATCATTGTGTAGAATTCCAGAATACAAACAAAATAAAATAAAAAATAAAGCGTGGAACAAACTTTTCAAGCTTTTTTCTGTGTTCTTGAAATTTCACTCAGAGAGTTCATATTACCAGCTACCCACTGAGTTTTCAACTGACTGCAATTTAAATTATCCACCATAAAAAATCTGGTAGTAAATATTAGTGACTGATCCCCATGAATTAGTCAATATCATCTTGGCTCTCCTTTCTGTTACAAACAAATGTGTTGCTTGAAAATCGAGCAGGTGTGAAGGTTCTTGGTCTCAGCAAGGAAAAAGTGCTTGGACATGTGTACGTGTAAATTATTATTAATTTAGGAGTAGTTAATGTCCACTAATTAGCATGTTAGTGGCCTAAACATGTAGTACCTTACTTTTCCCTCTGGTCAGTGCACAGCCATGTTTCCCTCGTGTTTCTGATTGTTACCCAGTAGAACAATGTCTCATGTCACAGAAAAGTGGCCTTAGAACTCTTACAGTGGATCTTGCTTTTTTCCATAACATTAGGAAAATCATTAAAGCAAAAATATGATGTCACATATTGCCAGGCCTAATGCCTTCTTGAGTGTAAGTGCTGCTGGGATCAGCCAGTTGAAAGAACGTACTTAGTACCTTTGGAAAATTCAGGCTGAATAAATGTCAGCGTGCTTTCCCTGATTCCATTCCAGCAATCTCATTTCCCTGCCTGCAGAGCCTTTCACGACTTTGATTTCCCTGCCACGGCTTCTCTGTTGTTTAACCTCGGCCCACATAGCTAAAGCACTGCATCACGATCCAGAAAAGCCTGGTGATGCTCCTGATGTAACAGGGCTGCACCTAGGGGCTGGCTGGGGCTGCTCTGCTCATCCCTGGCAGTCTGTAGGGCACTCACACACTCCTGGGCAGAGCAGAGCTTTCACAGCACTGCTGCGGTCCCAGGATGTCATTTTTAAACAAAGGCCTGATCCTGCATGATTACTGAGGTGAACTTCAGCTGCAGCTTTCTGAATTGCTGCTGGTAGAGATGTGCACCCTCAGCTTCCCCAGAGAGAGGGAGTTCAGCTGGGCACAGGGGGAGCTGTAACTGTGTGAGCTGGGCACAGCCACCACACTGGCAGGGGAATCACAGCTTGTGTGTGAGCTGGTGTGCCCAGGGAATCACAGCTTGTGTAAGTGTGAGCGGGTGTGCCCACAGGGGGAATCACAGCTTGTGTAAGTGTGAGCTGGTGTGCCCACAGGGGTTTACTGGCAGGGGAATCACAGCTTGTGTAAGTGTGAGCGGGTGTGCCCAGGGAATCACAGCTTGTGTAAGCGTGAGCTGGTGTGCCCACAGGGGGAATCACAGCTTGTGTAAGTGTGAGCGGGTGTGCCCAGGGAATCACAGCTTGTGTAAGTGTGAGCTGGTGTGCCCACAGGGGTTTACTGGCAGGGGAATCACAGCTTGTGTAAGTGTGAGCGGGTGTGCCCACAGGGGGAATCACAGCTTGTGTAAGTGTGAGCTGGTGTGCCCACAGGGGTTTACTGGCAGGGGAATCACAGCTTGTGTAAGTGTGAGCCAGGTGTGCCCAGGAATCACAGCTTGTGTAAGTGTGAGCTGGTGTGCCCACAGGGGGGATCACCCAGGGAATCACTGCTTGTGTAAGTGTGAGCTGGTGTGCCCACAGGGGTTTACTGGCAGGGGAATCACAGCTTGTGTAAGTGTGAGCGGGTGTGCCCACAGGGGAATCACAGCTTGTGTGGCCGGGTGTGCCCACAGTGTGAGCTGGGGTTTACTGGGGGATCACAGCTTGTGTAAGTGTGAGCTGGTGTGCCCAGGGAATCACAGCTTGTGTAAGTGGGGAATCACAGCTTGTGTAAGTGTGCCCCACAGGGTTTACTGGCAGGGGAATTTACTGGGGGTGCCCACAGGGGAATTCCCACAGGGGTTTACTGGTTCAGATAAATAAACATTTGGTTCCAAAGTGTCCCTGGTCCCGTGAGCTTGGCTTGTCACGCTCGGGTTACAGCGGGGATTGTTGCAGGCATTTGAGGCTGCTCTGAACTGCTGGGAGTGGCTGATGGCCCCGTGCATGGTGGGGATAAAGGGGAGCGTGGAATGGCAGAAGGGAGTGTCCCTGCTGGGGACTTCTGCTTCGCCATGAGTCATTTTATATTATTTTAGTGCTGCTTTGCAATGAGCAGTGTGCATATTCAGGAATAGGGCTCAGTAATGAAGGATGTTACATCAGTGTGATGGATGACTAAAATATCATTGTTCTTCAAGACCAGTTCTTTGCTGTGGAGTTCTTGAGTTGAGAATTCTTCTAATTTGTATGAAAAATGCCGGTAAATTTGACCAGAATCATGGCAGAGCTGCACAGAGACAAGTCATTAGTTAGAAAATTTCTGAAGTACACGGTTTTGATTACTCAGCATGTCTGTGCAGAATATGCCTCTGGAAGTGATGCTCCCCTAACCCCTCTATTTTTCAAACTATTTATTTAAACAGCAGTTCCATATTTGACAGATTTTGGGAGAGAATCTATGGATTTCTTCAGTTTTGTCTCTGTTCGGTTCCCACAGAAGTCACAGTCTGAACATCTTTTTTCTTTCTCAGCTGCCTTCAAGTTGCAGGAGGAGGTGAAAGTGTTTTAAAAGGGGATGACCCTTTTAACCTTCCTTTAAAACCAGCTATCCTGCTGCTCATCTTCCAGCATGCTTGCAGGAGCTGGATACATTCTGCATCTCAGGCCCTTCAGATCTCAGTTGCTGCAGTTCTGCAGGATATATTAGAAGCACTGGAATAGCTTTAGGGGGAGTATAAATCCCCCTAGCAGAGGAGAGCATTTCTACTCTAACAGTACTTGGCTTTTCTGAGGTTTGTATTTCTTAACTGCTTTTTTGCCAAGAAAGCACTTACACAGAAAAATTGGTCATGACAGATATATAGTGGAATCCAAAAGTCTGAATATATCCAAAAATCTGAACTGCTGTTGATGAGAAAAAGAAACAGAGAAAGTAGGACCTTTCTCTGAGCAGAAGGAAAAGGTAGGATAAGTGGATAAGTAGATTAGTGCAGAGGAGAAGTGGTAGTGGAGACAGTAAGAGGTCTGTTGTTTGCATGGTTCCTGGTGTCTGCAGCCAGACAGCATTAATGAACTCTTTGCCAGCTCATTACACTGGTTTTGCACTGCTCGGTGCTGGACAGCATAGCAGAGCTTCCCCAGCCTCCCTTGCCTGCTTGGCAGGCTCTTGAGGAGCAGTCCCAGCTCCAGGTGCCCCTCCCTCTGGGAATGCTGCTGCTGGGAGTCCCTGGGTGTCAGGGGTGCTGCAGGGTGCTCTGGGCACCCTCCCCAGGCAGCAGTGGGGCAGCCAGAGCATTCGGGGGCCTCTCTGCAAGTTCAAGTGGTAAAAGGCAGCTGTTTGTGCTTTAGAGTGCCACGGCCCCCTTTCCTTGGAACAATCCTCCTGCTGTAAACTTGCTTTTGTTTCTCTTGCCGGCTTTACCAAGCTGGCCTCACATCTGCAGTTTCTCAGCTGGAAGGCCATTGTTTTTGAAATTCTGTACCTTTTGAATCCTCAGCTATCAAAGGCATGCAGGTGTTTGTATTACACGTGGTGTGCCTCAGCTCTGCACATACTCTATGTACTTTGCTGCTGCTTCATAAAACACCTTTCTTTGCTCTTTCGAAGAGCAACGTTTCCCAAACTTGATATGAGAATTGCTTCCATGATTTTCTGGCTCTGAAACTCTGGTAAGGAAGGTCGCTTGACGGCTCTGAGCAAAGCGTTTCAGCCAGAGTTCTTTGGAAAAGTGTTCTTGGCACAGTGCCCTTCTCCTGCTGTGGCAGAGTGTGCGTGGTGTGGGCAGGGGAAGGGTGGCTTTGCTGGGCACTGCTCTGAGCACGAGCTGCCGAGGTGGCCCCTGCTCACGAGTGGCTTCAGAGCCGTGAACTGCTCTGGCCACGTCGGCAGGGTCCCGGGCTCTGTGCTCCTGCCCACGCTGCGGCTCTGGGAGGGCTGGGTGGGCAGCACAGGCTGCAGTTACGTGGATTGCAGAGCGCAGGTTTTTCTGTTGCTCCACAGAGCAGATACTTGTGCAGAATGTTTAGAAGTTAGTGGTGCTTACTGACTATTGCTTTGGGAATTTGAGCCCATTCCGTTGTGCCTCACTGTTCTTTCTTGGGGAGCTATGATGAAGCTTCATAAGATTGTTTAATTTTTGTTCTGAGAGGTTTTTTTCAGTAATGCCTTCATTTCTTACAGAATATAGGATAGAGGCTATTCTAACACATTTATTTTGTTCTACACTTTCTACCTGTTCTTTCACTTCTGTACATTGATTTTGTTCCTATTTTCCACATCCTCACAGCTCAGGCCTGTTTTAAGTGTCTGGGCATCAGCTCCTTCTCCCTGCCACTGCTGCTTCTATACTTGGTCCACGTTTGGTTTGTTCAGTGTCTAAGGAGGAATGGATTCCCATGTTTCCAGAGGCTCTTGGTAATGTAGCCACGGTAATAACAGCAGGCGTTTACTCTGTCCTCGCAGGTGGAGAGCCTTTGGTAGCTGAGAGCAGGAGCAGCTCCTGTTTGCAGCCCTCCTGCGTGTCACCCTTTAGTTACAGTGGGAGGCTCAGTAGGAAGCCACTTTCCTGTCATGAACGGAGTAAGGCTTAACTTGTTCTTTTTTCCCCAACGTTGTCCGGAGTTTTCTTGGCTGTTGCTGGGTTTCAGGAGTATAGCAGATCTTGGCAGAGGTCCCGGTGGTTTTTGGGTTTTTGTCATGTTTAAATAAGCAGTGGCAGTGCAAGACAAATAATTCAGGATTTAAATATTTGGCGCTTATGTCTTGCGATTTGCTTAATCCGTTTAAGAACTGATCCAGTTGTGGTGGACCATGTGTGCTGGGAAGGAGACATTTGTCTCTCAGCTGTGCTGATTCTGGAGCACCACTGCTTCATCTGGGAAACTGCAGCTCAGAACGTAATTCTTTCTCTCAGCTCTGGTTTGGCTCCCCGGAGCAGCCTGCGTGTTCCGTGGCTCTGTGGTGTCCCGGGCTGGAGAGTGAGGAGTGTGTGTGACCCTGGGAGCCTCGTGTAGCTCCTTGTCCTTCCCTGTGCTCCGTGCGTGTAATTGGGCTGTAAAAGGAAAGTTGAGACGGAGGGCACCGGGGAAAGTGTGATCTGACACTGTTGTATTGAGCTGCCTGGAGGAAAAGTCAGTGTTTGTTTACTCTGGTGGGAAGGATTAACAGATCATTTTTTAAGAAATAAAATCAATTTTTAACAAACAACCTGTGTTGTTTGTTCTACCTGCGCTTACAGATTTGGAGTAGGAAAACCACCCCCTCACACATCAATTAGGGTTTTTTTCCTGTGGTTATAATGCAATATTCTTGATTAAGAGCATATCAGGAAAATATTAGAGCCAAATTGCAGAGATCCACTGCAAAAGTATAGTCAGTCGCCATTATTAGCAAATGAAAGGTGGAATTTTAGTTATGCTTGGGAAGTGCTGCTGCAAATATTTTGCTTAAGAAAGAAGTGGTGACAGTGGCAAGTGGCAGAATTTCTGAAAGTTTATATAAATGAAGAGAGTTTTATTACAGTTCCGAAAGAAAGAAAGAAAGATTGCTGAAACTTTCCAGCTAAGAATTTTAGTAATCATATAATCAAAAGATAGAGGAATATCATAAAAGTATCATTGTAGCTTTATTCATGAGAATGAGATCAGGGAGTTGATAAGCCTTAGGTGTAGAGAGACATCAATGATGGCTAATTAATACTTTAAGGTTTTAGTCAAGAGCAGTTAAATGTGCTTTGTTTCAATTAATAAAATTGTGGTTTGCGGCTAGGTTTTTTTGGCTTTTTTTTTTATAATTAACAATACTTTAATGAACACAAATCCTCCTTTTTTTTTTTGGGGGGGGTCCTTTTCATTTTTAAAGCCTTTGGTAAAAGTACAGTTCAGAAGAGTTTTCTCTGGAGGTGAGACAGGTGATTTCCTGTAGCTCTCTGGGAAGGCAGCAGTGGTTTCTGCTCTTGTATTTTTTGTTGCTGTGTGCAGCTCTTGTATTTGTGCTGGGAAATGTGGTGCTGTCTGAGCCAGACAGTCTGGACCACTCCTGGAGCAGTTTTCCAGGACTTGGCAGCAAGTGCACATCTCAAGTGCTGGCTTTAAGTAGTACATCAGGAAAATTGGCTTAATTCATGCTTAATTTTTCACTTCTGTTCTACCGGAGTGGCTGCTGAGTGCTCAGTGGAGGTGAGAATGCCCTCTTGAGAGCCTGGGATTTGGCTTTGCCAAGTGGGCTGATCCCATCTTGCACGGTGCCTTTGGCCTGTAGCTGTCAGGATCAGCAGGTCTGAGGCAGCTGCCGTGTCCCCAAGGGCTGGGTTCCCTGTCCCTCTCTCCTCTTTCCCACCAAACCCCTGCTGGCACACGTTCCACATGGTGTTCCCATGAGCACCTTCACAGCCAGTCTCATCATGTTCTGTGTTACCCACCAGGGCTGCAGTGATTCGAAAGGCTTGGAAGTAACATGGCTGTAATATATTTAGAATAAATGTCAAGAAAAGATGGGCTCTGAACCTCAGCAGGGTTTCCACCTGGGTAATAATTTAGCCACATAGCTGTGTGCTGAAGCGTGACATAGGGTGGTTGTGGTCTGAGAAAAGTGTGAACTCTGGTTTACTTGAAGGCCACTAAAAACCAGTTAAATTTACCATTGGGATCATGTCTGCCTACTCTGAAATTAAGCAATATCTGGGTTGGAATGCGGCATCTCTTTAAACAGTGCCCAGAAATAGTATGCAACAATTTTCAGGTCAGGAAGCTGGGAACATCCTGATCTGATCATCTCAAAATGCCAAGGGAACTGCAGGTGGGTGGAGTGTTATTTCCCAGCCTGGTGTCTGGCCAGGGAACCAAGCACCTCTGAGAGCTCTGTACCCACAGCGCTCCAGCCTCAGCCCTGGCTGGCAGCTGGCAGCAGTACGGCCTCTGGGGGCCGGTTCCTCTGTTCACAGCTTGTCACTGGCTCTGTCCAGTGCTTCGTTTGGGTGAGCCACGGCTCTGTGGTTTGTGGCTCTTGCTGGTTCCCAGGCCAAGGTGATCACGTTTTCATACGGGGGCATTCCATGGGAATCCCTTTGGGATCATTCCCAACCTTAGGAAATTTTCAGGCACTTTCAGGAGTTGGTTCTGCGTTGTTGGCGATCAGCTGTAACAGTGTGGTGTATTGGTGCAGGTTAGGACAGGCAGGAGAAGTCCAGGGGCAGGGCAGCTGGGAGAGCTCTCCTGATGACGCTGGTCTAAGGAAGCAGCAGGTAAGCACAGCATTGCAGCTTGTTCTGGTACTGCATGGCAGCAGTGGAGCCTTTCCTGGGGAGCCTCAGTAGTATTCAGGGAGACCTGCCCCCTCCTGCAGATCCTTCACGTTGTTTGTGTGACCTTTTAGTCAAATCCTGACTAACCTGTTGTACCTCTGCTGTTTTCCAACTTCTGATTTCTGTTCAGGCTGGAATAAAGCGAAGTGGAGTTGAGTTGCCTGTTGTAGTTGCTCGTGTGCTCAGCTATTACCCAGCTGTAATTAATGTCTGTTTTACTTTATGGGTGCACATCTGAGGTAATATTTACCTTTTACTCCAGAGCTGAAATGAGCAAGTCTCTTAACAGCTGAACTGTTATTATTGATACATTCCCTTCTGGAAATCAACAAGCTTCAGTGATTGAAATGAGTATCAATGCAACAGTTTATTCTCACTTTTGTGTGCTTCCAGCTAAAGCTGATGTGCATGTACACAATCCTGAGGCTCAGCTAAACTTTCTGGTTTGAACTGAAGTGTCAATGGATGCTTTTCCTGTCTGCTGCTTTGGAGACTAAGGGTGTTTAGGGCACCGCAATTTTATCCCAGGCTTTTCTTCCTGGCTTGCAGGTTGGACAGGCACCAAATTGCAGCCTAATTTTTATGTACATTTGGCTTGGGGGTTCACCTTGTCACCTCAGTCTCCTAAGATGAACAGGGAGTTGTTTCACATTCTGAGGTGTTTGGCACAAGTTAGAATTTACGAGTAGTTCTGTTGGTTTTTGAAGCTTTTTCAGTCACTGCCTGCTGATTACTCTTAATGAAGTGTTTCCTTGGCTTTTTCCATTGTCTTTTCACTGGACAGCTGCAGCGTTGGCTGTTCTTGGGATGCAGTGATGAGCAGGTTTCATTGCAGCGTCTGTGCAGGTGTGAGGGGTCCCTCACACACTCAGGGAAATTCAGTGCACAGAACACGTGCCACGCCTGGTGTGTGTGAGCCTGGTGCTGCTTTCCCGCAGGATCGATGCACGGATGAGCCAGGTGGTCGGACAGATTTGGGTTTCCTGAGCAGAGAGGGGGTGTTTGTCTGCCAGAACACTGCAGTGATTACCTTTCATTTCAAGAGAGCTCCTTGGAAAATAGGACAGTGTCTGGCTTTCTCCTATTCCACAACAAATATACTAAACCAACCCAACAGATGGGCCAGGGGATGCTGAAACTTGGTAAAATGGCTCTGAGTGTTAAAGGCTAATTAGGAAATTTTGGAATAGCTTTTGCTGTACTTGGGCTTTGCAGTAAGACTCTAACAAAGCACCTGAGCCCTGCCCCACCTCTGCCTGCATGTGCTTGTCCTGCTGCCACACAGAGGCCGTGTTCCCAGCTGGGACAGGAGCAATACTGAGGGAGCAATGGCATTTGAGGGGTCACTCCTTCTGGTTGGCAAAGTCCTACTCAAGGTGAGCATCTGCATCCTGTGCCTTTGCGGTGGAGAAGGAATTACTCACTGTCTGGGGAGATCAGACTGGAGCAGGAGTTAGCAGTGGGATACTGTGAGACACAGCTGAGCAGGCTGGTGCTTGGGTGGCTCTGTGGATTTTAGTGACAGAGAGTTTCTCAAAACAGACACTGTTATTGTTGCTTTTTTCCCAACCTGGAAATAATTTCAGTAAGGAGGTAATCTTTATTTGAAAGCCTTCAGGAGCAGTTATAGAGAGATGTGCACAAAAGCCTGCCCCCCCAGGGGTGAGTACAACTTCATAGGTTTTAGGAAATTAGCATGATTGATAAAAAACACCAATTAGGAGGACAAGTGGTGATGCAATTTCCCCCCAGTTAAGCCCCTTCTCTGGAGCCCCCTCTTCAGCACTAGTTGTACTTTGTCCATGAAAATGTATCTTGAAGGGTTGTTCTCAGCCTCGATTCCCAGGAAGAACCAAGATAGTACTGGAGCCTTTTACATCCCAGGGCTTGGAGCTTTGGAATTTGTTTTGTCTTTCTGCTTAGGGAAAGGCCATGGAAAACTACTGGGAAATATAGCTACTAATATGATAGGTGACAGAGTTACAAATCTATGTGTGAAGAATACAGAGAACATAGAAAGAAAAGGTCAAACCCCAAACAGCATCATTATAATGAGAAATGGGAGAAGAAGGCAATGGAAAAGATTCCTGAGGCTCATGAGCTGCCTTTGCTGGAAGCAGGAAGCCCCAAAGTGAGAATGCCTAAATTTTAGAGCTGTGGAGGCTTGCAAGAGAAAATTCTTTTCACAGACAAAAATACTGAATACTAATATTAATATACTAGCCTCCCCCATTTCCTTACAGATGTATGTGTACAGTCAAGTGTTACATAAAGGCTGAGTTTTACAAGAACCCTGGTTCTGGCACGGGTGACCGTATGCATGCAGAATTAGATGAGGAAGTGATTCTGCTTACAAAGCTGGCTGGGACTGAGGGGTTTCCAGTTCCATTGCAAGCTAGAAACATATTTTATGGTTCAGGTTCTTTGAGGCTGTTTCTAACCTACCTGAACATTTCCTGTATCCATGAGTTGTATTTTTCTTGAGCTAAAAGCTGCAAGAGGAGATGTAGCAATAGGTGTGTATTTTCTTCAGAGTTGTTATTGGAGTGACTGTACCGAAGCAGGAGGCGGCGAGTACTTGGGATTTGCCAGTGTTAAAGGGAGAACATGTTAATTCCCTAAAACCAGGGCATGCTACCAGGTTTTTCTAGTATTTGCTAGGAAGAAGGTTAACAGTCAAAACTCTGTAATGAAAAATCTACTCACTGTTTTTTACTTAAAATTAGAAAAACCATGGTCTCCTTAGTGCTTTTTGTGTTGTTCTGTAGCATCCAGCACAGCAGGATGTGTCCATTCTGTGGAGATCACGAAACATCCTATGTTTGTACTAGAAACAGAATTCTTATGAGGTTATCATATAAAATATGAATTTTAATATTAAACTTAATGCTCTGCTATGAGAAATATGTAAACTTGGCTGTGCAGCAGCAGCATGCACTTCCTGGAATTCCGAGCATAGCGTGGTTATAAATAGGCAGCAGGTTATTTGGGAATCACTGGGGCTGATATCTGGTGTCACAAACAGTATCTGAACAGAAGCTGCGTTCCCTGGTTGGGTTTGGAAGAACACAACTGCTTGATGGTGCCAGTTCCTGCCGCAGTGAGTCCCAAGCGTCCCTGGAGCCAGGGCCCCAGTGCTGGAATTCACCCTGCTGGCTGAGCTGCTCCCACCGTGGGTACGTGTGGGGCTGTCGGTCCGTGAAGGAAGGCTTGGACCTGTCCCCCTTCAGCAGGAAACCACCTGGGGCTCCGCAGTGCTCGGGGGCTCTGGGTTGGTTTGATGGTTCCCCCAGGCAGAATGTGTGAGCACACCACCGCATGTGCTGTGGGCTCAGAAACCTCTTTGGAGTGTCACAAGAAATACTGTTCTAAGATAAATGAATTACAACAACAAATAATGGGCAACAATGAGGGGGTAGAAACCAGTGTTTCCTAAAATAATGGTACTCAACCATCGTTATTTTTGTCTCATTGTGACTAGATTGGTATTTATTATTTTGGCTTTTCTGATATAAGTTTACTTTTGTGTGACAGACCCGAGACGACTTCCTGGGCCAGGTGGATGTGCCGCTCAGTCACCTCCCGGTAAGCACCAGATCTCTGGAAACCCCTGGGGCTGTGCACAGCTCATTGCACTTTCTCTTAAAGCAAGTGCTCCCAGCAGAGCTTAAAATAAGCTCTCGTGGACAACCAAGCCTCACTTGTGCAGGGACAGGCAGATGCATCAGCCGTGCATGGAAGGGATGCGCTTCCTGTGCAAAAAAAGCTTCATGAGAGCAGGTTTGCTTCAGCAAATGCACGAAAAGCCAAAAGGCTGCCAGAACTATGTCATCTGTTCATTATTTTGGCTGAAATTGAATTCTTTGCCAACAGTAAGAGTTCAATAGCAATCAATTGAAAGTAATTTGACACAGGGTTTGAATCATTTTATTGTCAATAGACATTTGAGGAGTTTGGTTTGAAGGTGGTAATGTTTGTTTCTGTTTCTTAATTAATGGAAGAATTCAGAGTAAAGCTGGTTCTGTAATTCCGTAAAGTTGTCTGGTTTCCCCCCAGCAGCCAGGATTCTGCATGGGCTGTAAAAATAGATGCTAAATTAAGTGCAATTTCTATTTATAGATTTATAAATAGGAATAAATATATATGTGTATGTATATACAGTGATTGCATTAGCCTTGATACAAACACTTCTGATATTATATACTGTTTTGGATGACTAACATTGGCTGAATGTAGTTAATATTTTTAAATGTTCTGCATGTTAATCTTAACATATGCCAGTTATGTTAGTTGAGCATAGTTGGCTTTTTGTGTCCGATTTTGACTTCTTGCTATTGATGGATGTTATTGTAGGAGAAAAATTGCTTTGTAAGGACTTGCACTGTGATGCTTGTTTAGATGTGTCTGTTATGGTTGATCTGGAGCCTGTTGGGTTATAAACTGTAACAGTGGAAAGCTACAAGGGAAGGCTCAGGAACACCTTGTGGTGACAAGTGTGTGGCTCCCTTCTCATGGGAGCTGTTGTCGCCCCAGCTGTGCTGTGCAGATGTGGGCCTGTGTGGATATTTCCATTTATGTGTCCTTGTGCACAGACGCGGTCTAAATAGCCCTGGTGGGACAGTGGGAAGAGTCCTTTCCCCCTCAGAGATTTTCCATGGCAAAGCTGCTGTGGCTCAGAGCAGTCCTTCCTTCCTGCTGTGACCTTGCAGGCACTTCCCTGCTGCTCCTGCCCCATTCCAGGGAGAGAGTTACCTGGGGAAGGTGTGGGTGCACACTGTACATCTGCACTCAGCCTTCCTTACCTTGGTAGGAGCCATTGGGATGCGTTTATTAACAAATTAATAATCAGCTTTCTCATCCTGCTGGTTGGTTTGTCAAAGCCCTTGTTTCTCCAATACCAGCTAATTACTCTGGACAGAATTTGGGTAAATAATGCAGCTCCTCACTGGGAGCACACCCCTTCCAGCTGAGCACTGAGCAGCAGTGTGAATCCTGCATGCCTTGGTGTCCTGGTGAGCTTGTTCAGATCTGCCATCTCTGAGCAAAATGGGCAGCATGTCTCTCCCGGAGGAAGTGGACACTGGGTCAGGCACTGAAAGGAGAGGCTGTGTGGGATTTGGCTGCCAAGTGGAACACAGCTCATGCTTTAAGTTTAGAGTAAAGCTCCCCAGACAATCAGCAGGGGAACTGCGTGTATGGATTCATCATCCTTTTCCCTTGGCATCTGAAATTCCTAGTTCTGTGCCCACAGCAGCTGTGTGTTTGCACATGTGAAGGATGTGACTTACTTGGTAAGAAAGCTGAAATTCTCAAGGAATAGAAAGTTTTCAAGATTCCGGGCTTTAGGTAACTTAGGATTCAGTGGAAATCAGAGATGTAATCTCTCAGCCTGATGTGTGAATGTTCTTTATGTGGCTGGACTTGTGGGCAAGCCCATTAATTTGCCATTTTCTCCACTGCTTACAGACTGAAGACCCAACCATGGAGAGGCCGTACACATTTAAGGATTTCCTCCTCAGACCGAGAAGGTGAGAGGAAGGACCTTTAAAACATTTGAGGACTTTAAAACATTTCTTACTTCATGATTTTTTTATTTGCAATTGTTTAAGTGTTTTTAAATGCAATGTACCTCCTTGTCTTGTAGCCACAAATCACGTGTGAAGGGTTTCTTGAGGCTGAAGATGGCGTATATGCCCAAAAATGGTGGCCAAGAGGAAGAAAATAGCGATCAGAGGGATGACTCTGAGGTAAGGCTGAATCCTCAAGGAAGGATTCAAGAAAAATTGTATAGTCAGCTGCACTTGAAGGATAAAGCCCTGGAAACAGAGTTGGCAGTTGGTTCTCTTTGGCACCAAGCCACCACCCAGCCACCTTTGGAAATCCCTCTTTGACAGACCGCTGGGGATTTAGCTCTTTTCTCATTGAAATGAGGGGCACACTGTAACCACAGAGGTCTTTTTCCTTCCTTCCTAAGCACGGCTGGGACGTGGTGGATTCCAGCGATGCCGCGGCTCGTCAGGAGGAGCTGCCGCCTCCTCCGCTGCCCCCTGGCTGGGAGGAGAAGGTGGACAACCTGGGGAGGACCTACTACGTGAACCACAACAACAGGAGCACCCAGTGGCACCGGCCCAGCCTCATGTAAGCAGCTGGGGCTGGGGGGGATGGAGAGCCAGGCTGAGGCTCGAGGCACAAAGGAAAACGTGCTTTGTTTATGCCTGAAAGAGACTTGCTTGCCCCCAGCAGATCACAGAGACACAGAGTATTCTGGGAAATTCCAGGTGCTCTGGGATGCCAGGGAAGGCAGTGCATGAACAAAGCACCTTAGAATATTAGGAGACAGATAAGGAATTTTTCAGTAAGTAATTTAACAGGAGTAAATTACTTTGTTTATAGAGACTGTTGAGGAGGAGGTAAGGAAAAAAGTCAACTCTACTAAGTTGAAATGAAGTTGAACAGATTAGCTTTGAGGAGATCCTGGTTATTCTGTGAATGGGCTTCATTGCCAGGATGTGCTGTCAGAGAGTTCTGTGGCAATATCTTCTCAAGATTAGATTTAGAAAGCTGCGGCAAACTTACATTTTACAGGAGTGAATAACTGACAGTGTTAGGAGTTATCGGGAGATCATGTATTTAACCTGCACTGCAAAGGCCGCTGCTAAACCATGTCCAAGGAAGTGCTGGGTCCACCTTGCACTGGACACGTTCAAGGTTGGGCTCCACAGAGTGCTGGGTCATCTTTCTAGGCCATGGTTTCCCTGCCAGCAGAGGCTGAGCCAGATGACCCCTGAGGTCCCTCCCAACCTGGTGTTCTGTGATATTTGTGAAGTGCTTCCAGTTTTATTTTCTTTGAACTGAGGGATTAAACAGTCTCCCAATTATAAAGCTTGATACATGCATGAGTCATGATTTTTATAATCGAAGGCATTACTGAGGTTTTGAAGGCAATGGACAAAATGGGAGGCTGAGTTTAACTTGGGTTATTTTCTTGTTCTTTTCTCCTTCCCACACTGGGCTCCCCCCTGCAGCGATGTGGGATCCGAGTCAGATAACAATATCAGACAGATAAACCAAGAGGCAGCTCACAGGCGCTTCCGCTCTCGGCGCCACATCAGCGAGGATTTGGAGCCAGAGCCTGTGGAGAGCGGAGACATTCCTGAGGTAAGCCCAAGCCTTGGGCTTGAGGAGCTGACTGAACTTGGAGCTGCTGTGCTTCTCACACGTGAGCTGCGCAGAAAGTTGTGGTTTTACACGGCGTTTGTGGACGTTGCCTTGGGAAGATGCCAGCAGCACAATGATGGTGCAGCCAGAGGCACACTGCCAGGCTCCTGTGCACCTGCAGTGCCTGGTGGCCTATGGACAGCACTGAGCCCCATGGCAATGCTGGGAGAAACATTTATCATTCCAAATTGCTTGACTTATATACACTGATAGAAACACTTTCATATTCGGCTCTAAGCAACAGTGGAATAAATGATAAAAAAAAGGGAAGTGGACTGGCTGTAGCTGCCCTGTGCTTAGTTTTCTGTAGTGCCTTGATTTAGGGTGAAGAGAAGCTGTTTGCATGTTGGGCACAGTGAGATGATCCCACAGAAGGCAAAGGGAAAGAAGACTCGGTCTGTATAAAACCTGAACTTAGTTTCTTCTCTTTTGTTAGCCTTGGGAAACCATTTCAGAGGAGGCAAGTGCCAGTGGGGATTCCTTGAGCTTGTCACTGCCGCCTCCTCCTGCATCTCCGGTGTCCCGGACCAGTCCTCAGGAGCTGTCTGAGGAGCTGAGCAGAAGACTCCAGGTCACTCCTGATTCCAATGGGGAACAACTCGGCTCTTTGATTGTGCGTAACGTGCCATCTGTAAAGCTCTAGTGCAGAAACGTGCATTTCTTTGGCATAACCTGAATCACTTCATGCATGGGGAGTGATTGCTGGGCTCAGGAAAACCTGAGCGTGTAGTTAAAATTCCCTTCCAAAAAACAGCTTCCCCAGCAAGCAAACTGCTTCAGACAACAGAATTCCTCTGTTCGGATTTCAAGAGTTCTGCGTGAGTTTAACTTCAGACTCTGCTACTGTTAGCCCGTTAGGGAAACAAAGTAGATGAGAGTCCAGGGTATCAAGCTAGGAATTTACAAAGTAAAGGGAAAACAAAAAAAATGCTCTCTATTTGTGTTATGGATTCATCATTAGTTATCCATTAGTCAGATGCCATTAGAAAATCAGGATAATGCATGTACAACTGGGGAATGTTTTATGTCTCTGATTACAAAAATAATTGTAAATATTAAACAGAGCATCATACTCTTACTTATTTTTTATTCTTAGTACAATACTCTCAAGGTACCTCTGCAGTTCAAGAGATAAGAAGTGCTCTTGTTCTCATCCAACAGAATCTTGATTAGGTGCATTTTTCCCAGAGAGCCAGTGCAGTTGGTCTCTGCCTGGTGGGAATGTCACCTGGAGGTTGGTGAGCCAGTGCCAGCTCTGATGCTCTCCTGGATCTGCATGCAGAGGCACTGGGGCTTGTGTTGAGAACTGCAGTTTTAGCAGCCCCCCACTGGTTTTACTGCAGATGTGTCAGTGCTGTGTTTTCCTAAACACTGCTCAGCCCTGGAGTGCCCAGCTGGACTGGTGTGGAGGAATTACATTGTAGTGTCAGTAACTACTGAATTTTCTGCATAAACATCATGTTTTAAGACGCCCTAACATGGAGACATCTTTCTGTTTTTTCCTTGCAGCAAAGAGAACCTTCTTCACGACTGAGGTCATGCAGTGTGACAGACGCAGTCGCTGAGCAGTCCCAGTTATCCCTGGTAAGCCAGAGCTCCTTCCTTTTTGGGTGGATTCTCTCACTCTGAAGAACAGCTTGCCTTGGCCCAGCTCTAGTCAGGCGTAGATCAATGACCAAGGTGGGCATCTGATTGTCCCAAACCAAATTCACGTGAGCTAAAAAAGGAGGACATTCCTGAGACAGGAAAATGTTTGGAGACTGAGCAAGTCACCCTCTCCTCAGTTATTTACCATGGAAATTTAGATTACTGCACTCCTATGTGCACTCAGTGGAGAAACTCCTCCAAGAGAGGAGAGAGCAGGAGAGCCAGCTCTACCTGGAACTGGAGCAGCCACAGGACTGTGATAGCAGACATATTTCTGTGGCACGTAAGTTGATTTTGCTTGCAATATATAAATCTGTCTAAAATCCCAAAGGATTGGTGTTTTGCCTGGTTGTAGTGAAAAGGAGGCAACTTCTGCAGGTTTATTTAAGGAGATTGATTGTTCAAACAGGAAAAGATACAAAGTTGTTTTGTAAACAAAGCTTCTCTCTCCTATCAGAACCGTGCACACTGTGCTGCAGCTGGCAGAACGTGGTGCCTCTCCTACAGCCCACTGCAAGGGTTGCAGAGGTGGCAGGTTTGTTCTCTCTGCCACCTCTCGGCAGTAGGTACAGAGACCACCTAAAATAGGAGTGTGCAAGGTGTGCTTTTGAATAAAACTGGTCAGATTGCAAAAGAATCTTTCAAAAGATTACACTTTTCTTCCAAGAGTTTTTTCTTCATTTTTTAACATATGTCCCATGTGAATGTGCAAATAGAAAGCCTGTGCATACCAAGAAGTTTGCTGTGTCTGTGTCGCTTATTCTCTCTGCTGCTCTTGGGTGAACATTTCCAGAAACCACAGAGGTTTTCTCTTGGCTGTAGCAGTTACTTAGTGTAGCTGAAGCATGTCCCTGGCTCTGGGGACAGTTCCAGTGCGGCTCTGTGCCTGGCTGCAGGGGGAACAGGGGCTGCTGTGCTGCTTCCTTGCTGTGTTTAGCGTGCTGGAGCCAGGGGCCGGGCGTGGGCGGGGGGAGAGAGGGGCCTTTCTCCTGCTTCTTGAGGGACACTGTTCAAATCAGCAGCACTGAGCATTGCCCGAAACGTCGCTGTACCTGCGCGTAACCACATCTCATCCTTCTGAGCAAATGAGCCCACGTTCTTCCTAAATCCAGCGCTCCTCTGGGATTCTGGCTTGGTACCCAGCGACTGGTGGCTTTCAGATTTGCTAGTACCCATCTAACTGCTCTCTCTTGGCAAATGTGTCTGATGCCTTGCTCCTAAAGATGTGACAGTAACCTGTGACCTTCTTCAGTAAATCTGTGTAACATTAATTGTCATTTAACAGCAGAATGGTCCCTCTAGGAGAGCTCGTTCTTCAACTGTCACAGGGGGAGAGGAGCCAACGGTAATAAAACTCTTTATCAAGCACTATCTCTAGATAAAATGGGGGGATATTCAGGTCTTGTACAATGAGGAACTTAAAAAAAAAAAAAAACAGCCATGTGTTGAATGAAATACAGCTATTGAATGAAAACTTACAGATTTTTGTCCCAAATTTTCTCAACATTTCTCAAAACACTGCAGTTGTACTCAAATACTGGCATGGTTTAGGGACTTGGATGTGACATGGAATTATGACAAAGCTGTGCACTAAGTAAATGCCATGGGCTCTTGAAAGCTACAGTAGCTAATTCTTTTAGGTACTGGAAGCTGCAGTGATTAGAGACGTCAAATCATTGTACATGTAGCTCTGTCTGCAGCTTGTGTCTTCTTGTCTTCCCATGGCTCCACCAGACTAATTAATTTTAATTCTTAAAGTTGGTCTTAATTTGAGAGCCTTGGGGGTACAGTGATATAGCACAGAGCTCTTAATGGTCTTACTGAATGCCAGCTTCATTTTCCAGCAGTTCCTCAGCAGTCCAAGACTGTATCTTGATCATCCCATAAAATTCTTGATATGCTTTGCTGAAAGTGTAACACAAGGAAAGTGGGTTTAATCTATATTGAACTTTAATCTAATTATATATGTTGAACCTTTAACCAAATTAACTGCCAGTCTGAAGTGAGTTATTTGACAGAAATCATTTACAGTAACTATCATAAATGGCTTTTATGAATTTATGCCCCCCTAGAGAATGTGTTTCAGAGAAAGAAATTTAATTTAGACTTGGTACAAATTGCTATTTGCATCTGGGAAATAAATAAATCTTACTTCGGGTGTTGATGCATCATTCTGTTATATCGTCTATATTCACTGGTTTTTAATTTTAGAACCAGAGGAACACACTTGCAAATAGCAAAGTCTAAATCAAATGCCTGACTCATTAGTAATCAGTTAATTGTGCTAGATGAACTTGCATGGTAGTGGTACTCCCTTGGTAGAGCATCTTGTCTTGATTAGACTTTTTAGAGCAAAATATTAATATTTTGACTCATCATTAGTGTAGCCATACCAAGATGTTTTACCTCACCATGCTGCAGTATCTAATCCCCCCTTGTCTTTGTTCGGCATTTACACCCAGAGTCCCAGATCTGTGGAGGAATTGGGACTTACACAGGATTCATGGTCTAAATCCTTTATCTTCAAAGGCTGCTTTCTCTTGGGCCCTTGGGCGCCTGATGCTTGCAGATGAACAACCTGTCAGCAGTAAAAGTCTCTGGTCACCTTGGTTTTGCCTTCAGAATCCCTACAAACCCCTCCTCGGAGCAGGAGCCAGGCTCAGGCCCAGAGGCAGTGTCCTTCTCCCCATCTCTGAGTTGTAACTGAGTGCCAACCGCTGGGGCAAGGTGTTCTCCTCGTGGCCTGCCAGCGCTGGGAACCAACATGGGGAAAATAGCCCTTGGCTCTTCAGGAGAGAAGGAAATGAGTCTGAGAGCCTGCGCTTGGGTTCTCATCTGTTTCCCTCCGTTTTCTGTTCCCTGTTGGAGCATGTCCGCTTCCTGACCCATCCAGCATCTTTTCTCCTTTCCTTTCTTCATTATCCCCGCAGTTGTCCAGTTCCTTTTGTCAACTGTGCTCTGCTCTTAAACAGCACCTGCACTGCCCATGGCAGTTGCTTGGGAAAGGTCTGGCAGAGATGAAGCAAGAACAAGAATTAAGTTCATTATCTTGCTGAACCAAGGAATGTAGTGGGGAGGAAGAGAATGTGTCCTGGATTTCAGCAGGAGCCTTCAGAGGCCTTTACTGTTTCATGGCAAAAGCTCAGAGCTTGTAGTGTCTCAGCCTCTGAATTAGGCAGGTCTTTCATCCCGCTTGGTTCCAGTTCCTAGCTCATGTCTATGAACTCGTGCTTGGGTGTTTCGGGGACAGGAAGGACACGAGAGAACGTCAGCCGCACACAGGGACAGTTCCTCTTCCCTTACCTGTATGCTTCTCTTAGAACAGGGAGCTTGTGGAGCTTTTACTAAAAGTTTTTGTCATGCTGAAGTTGAGGCTTCAGTTTGGGGTTCTTTGGTGTCTTTGGGACACAGAAGCCCTTAGTGCAGCATTTGTGACAGAGCAAAATGGTTAAAATTAACTTTCTAACCCCACAGTAGTTTCTGGCAACTGAATCAAGATACCCTGGGGTAATGAAGAGAGCAGGACTTGGGAGATCTTGACTGCATGGTTATTTAACTCTTACTTATCCATCCTGATAAAAGGAAGAAACCTCGGCCTTTTAAGGAAAACTCACTAAAACACAGAGTTCCTTTTTGTCATTATGTGTAACAAAATAGAATGTTTGAGGGCATATAAACTTGTCTGTCTGCTGAATCTGTGTCAAACTGATCCAAAAGATCTCTTGGGAGAAAAAAATTGATTCAAAGGCACATGATAAAGACCTTGAATTGATTTAAATCACAAACTGGATTTTTCCATGTGGTTGTTGTGATTAATAAGGGTGTAAGTTAACAAGTGGCTTTTTTTTTTACAAACAAGAGTTTAAAGTTTGAAGTTTTTTTATTGATTACAAGATAAGAATTCAATGATTTCTTGCCTGAGCAGCCTTCTGTGGCTTACGTACACACCACACCGGGCTTGCCTTCGGGCTGGGAGGAGCGCAAGGACGCCAAGGGCCGGACCTACTACGTCAACCACAACAACCGGACCACAACGTGGACACGGCCCATCATGCAGGTACCCTGCTGCTTCCTGGAGCCAGCACTTGGCTTGCCTGGGGGGCATTCAGCTGGGGCAGCTTCCAGAAATCTGAAATTGAAAGAAATATCCTAATCATTGTCATGACTATACAGATGAATCATAAAAAGCTGCAGTAATTTGGGATAGGTTTGGTTACTTTTAATTATGTCAAGGCACAGGGTTAGGGTGATTGCTGCAAGAGAAGGAATTTCCAGAGATGCAGAAGAGCTCTTAAAAGGAGGCAGATGTGTTCTTTGGATTAAATGTGAAAGCTGGCTCGAGCCATTAATAGAACCATAGGTTCTTGGCTCTTCCAGTGGAATTACATTAAATACCCTTTATGGCCTTTAAGGAAATCTGGTTCAGAACAGTAGTGATGACAACAATGCCATCAGTTTTATCGTGTCCTGCACGTGGGCAGTGTTTGTGATGTTTGTGACCTGGCTTTGCTCTGCCCAGCTCGCCGAGGATGGGATGGTGGGGCCGGGCACGAGCAGCAGCAACCACCTGAGCGAGCCGCAGATCCGGCGGCCCCGCAGCCTGAGCTCGCCCACCGTCACCCTGTCAGCGCCGCTCGAGGTGAGCCCCCCGGCCGCTGGCACGCCCGCCCTCCTCCCTGCACTGCTTCTGAGCGTCTTCCCAAGTGCTGGGGACTGATGTTCACTGCGACGGGGCCAAGGGATAGCTGAAGTGGCTCCCTACCCAATCAAAGCCTGTGCGTGTTTGACTTGTGGCGGTGTGGTTCAAACTCTTGTCTCAGCTACTCATGGCTGTGCTGCAGAGAGCCAGTTCTTCACATTACCTCTTCATGCTTAAGAGTTTGAAGAGCTGTGGCTCACACAGCCTTGCACTTACAGGCTTTTTTGTAAATGAGATATATTGCCCCTGAAGCGCAAAACACTGCTTTTGTCTTTTCCTTGGTAAAATGAAATGTGGACACATCCAGGGCAGGTGCAGAGGAAGGTACAGTCAGGTGTAAATGCTGGGGACACTGTTATTGCAGAGGAAGGCATGGAACACCATGTCCTTTACAGCAAAAGACTGAGCATGTTAGAAGGCACAGATAGAGCTAATTGAGTTCTAGTAAATCAGTCCCAGCATTTAATTCTGGTATTAATTCCATGAGGAATGAAAAGCTATTTGCTGTGGAGCCAGGTTGGGTTGGTTTTGCAGCCCCGAGTGCCGTGTGTGCAGTGGTGCCGTTTCCTCTCCGCAGGGCATGAAGGACTCTCCGGTGCGCAGGGCGGTGAAGGACACCCTGTCCAACCCCCAGTCCCCACAGCCGTCCCCCTACAACTCCCCCAAGCCCCAGCACAAGGGGGCCCAGAGCTTCCTGCCCCCGGGCTGGGAGATGCGCATCGCCCCGAACGGCCGCCCCTTCTTCATCGACCACAACACCAAGACCACCACCTGGGTAAGGTGCCACGGTCCCACCTCTGCCTTCCTGCCGCATGCCCCTATTTCAGCATGGCACTTGTCTTTGTGTTTTTAAGAGCCAAAAATGTGTGTATCTAAAAGCCCTTGTAGAGTGCAGGCATCCTAAGAACAGGCCTGTGGGTTTTGAAGCATATCCCTTAATACAGCACGCATTTAATGGAGTCAGGTCTCACATCACCCTTGCTTTTTCATTGCACTGTAGAAATCCTAATAAGGCATGTTTTGTTTTATTCTCTGAAAAGAATAACTGTAACACAGGAGGATTTCCAGAGTCTGTGCTTGACTCTGTAGATCTGCCTTGATCTGTTGGATTTACAGTTGCATACCTGTGTTCCAGGAGGATCCACGGCTGAAGTTTCCGGTGCATTTGAGATCCAAAGCGTCTCTGAACCCCAACGATTTGGGCCCTCTTCCTGTAAGTGATGCTGTGCCTGTGTTCTAACCTACACCTCTTGTCACAGGGCTCTGCCCTGTTCTGGGCACAGGCTGCTGCAGCTCTTCTTGGAGGCTCTGGAGCCCTGCTGTGTCCTGGGGCTTACTCAGGCCCTCCAGAGCCAGCCCAGGAGGCTCTAACTCACGGCCTTTTTCTGTGCTGCTGAAGTGTTGAGCTTTGCACACTCTTACCTGGGCTGTGTCTGACTATGCTTTTAGATAATCATAATCACTGCTTAGGAAAAACAGAGCAGATTGTGCCAAGCAAGCTCTATCAGTGCGCCAGCATATTCTAGCATTTAGAAATCAGAATAAATTTTGATTTTTCAATGAAACCTCCATCTTTTGTAGAACAAATCATCAATTTAATGTCAGTAGTTTTGTCATACTTGTAATCAAAGTATAATGGGGATTCACAGACATGTCAAATGCAGAGCTTTGCTTTGTTTTTAAAATACCCCCAGCCCTTAAAGGTAGAGAGGAATGTGTGAAAGCTGACATATTCCTGGTCACTGCAGCAGGAATGCTCTTTGGCTTTAGGAAACAGCTGTGCTCTTGCAGTTGTCCGGGTACATGGGGCGTGTGTTACCCTTGGAGGCACTGAAGGCCAATTACAATTTGTTCTGTTAACTGCAAGGGGCGAAACATGCAGTGAAACCAGGGTAGCCTGACCTGTCACTAACAACAGATTGTTAGTAACAGATTTCACCTCAGTTAAACCTGCTGGTTTGGAGCGAGGTTGGGATGACTACAGAATTTAGCACGGGTTTCTCCAACAAGACTGAAGTGAAATAATTTCTCCTCTGTATTTTCTGGCAGCCCAGGCTGGCCAGCATTGCCTGTCCCTACAGCCTGCCCTCGGCTCCCCTTTCTGCACTGCAGGCACTTGGGACATGAGAAAAGGGAAGCACTGGGGACTAGGTTAGGACATTCTTGTCCCACTGTACGGGGAGCCTGGCTTACACATTTACAGTAAATAACCCACATGGCTTTCAGAAGTAGGAGCAGAAACTTTCCAACTAAGCCACGATGGACCATCTGTTCTCTGTGATTGTTTGCTCACAGAGGAAATGGGTGGGAATCCTGAGGCAAGAGGTTTCCACTATTAAAAATATTCCCTGCACAGGATGCAGTCACCTATGTAAGAGCTAGGTCTGAGTCTGCCTGGATTTGTGGCCTTGCCATTGTGCATCTGGTCGCTTGGGGTTCCCTACCTCATAAGCGTCTTTGAGACAAGTCCAGTAGGTGTGAGCAATGCGTGCTTCAGGCTGTGTGAGACTGATACTATTTCACTTACGCTCTCTTTTCTTTGTTTTTATTTCCCATTTCCAGCCTGGCTGGGAGGAAAGAATACACCTGGATGGAAGAACATTTTATATAGACCATAGTAAGTAAGCACTCAGGTACTAGAGCAAATAGACAAAGGGAGGTACTAAGTATTGAAGTGAAAGCTTTGTGATTTTACTCTTCATTTAGGAAGCCAGGTGTTGATATGTGGAGACATTGATACCAGAGACTTAGTGCCCTCCTACGGTACTGTACATTCACTGGAAGCTTGCTTTAATTGGCTCATCAAGCTTTGTCCCTCTCTGACTTGTGAAGCATTAACATTTCCTCTCTGTGGTTTATTTTGTTCTTGTTGATATTTTGGAGTTGTTGTTGTTGTTGTTGATGATCCCATGGCTTATTTGCACTTAATAAATTAAAATATAAACTAGGAATAGAAAATAAGATGAGAAAAGATCCTGTAGCCACAGCTCCACGTATAGGCAGTGGAGCAATTAGCACTGAGAAGTACTTTCCTCTGCTTTCAGGTCTGTGGCAGTGCTGATTCTGATCTTATTTCCTATTTAGAGCATGTGAAACTGCACCAGCCCATTAATATTCTCCAGTTCTGTTAGTGGAGTTTTAGTGTAAGTGATGTTTCATTGTAGATTTGTCTTCCTAGAGCATCTCAGAACTGCTGTGTGAGTTTTGTTGGTGTTTGGAAACAAAGCAGCCCACAAAGGCTGGGCTGGGTCCTCTTCTAATAAGACATTTCTTCACAGCCATAGCTGACTCTCACAACCGTCAGAGGAGCGTGCACACAGAGTTCAAACCTAAGCTTACCCGTGTTTGACAGAATTAGGTTTGTCCCTCAGTATCTCTGACTCCCACGCTCATCCTTGCAGATGACAGTATTAAGTCATTATTAAAAGACTGCTTTTAAAGTTATACCAATTTTGAAATGGTACAAATGCTCTTAACTAAACATTAGAAATAATACACTTGTTAAGCACCCGATGAACCTCTTCCAAACTTTGGTACACAGTTATTATGCTTTGTCCCTTCTGTAATTGTTTTTCCCAACAGAGATCTGGAAATATAACTATGGCAAATGATTCTAAACTGCTGCCACTAAGGAGTCACAGGATAAAGCTGTCCCATTTAAAACACCTGTGTAACTGCTGACCTTCCCAATCTCTCTTAAAACTCTTTAATTTTTCAGTCTCCTAAAGCTATTTGAGCATGTGTTAGTCTCTAAAATGGAATGTTAAAGTCATACATTAATTAGAATTCCTCAAAGAATTTGTTAGGAAGCAAAATTTATGTGCATCTGAATTCTCCCTCTAGTCTCTTTTGATCTGAGTGGATTTAGCTTCTTATATAGCATTTTTCACAAAAGTTTAGGGAAGCTTTTGGTAATGCTGCCTGTTTCCAGCAGACGTCCCTTTGGTCCCAGCCTGGTGCCTGTGGCTGGGCCGGGGGGCCTGGAGGGAGGGCCAGGGGCTGTGCCGCTGCCAGGACACAAAGCCAGCAGGACGGGTGTGACAGAGTCAGCTGCTGCTCATGTCCTGCTTCCCTGCTACGTTTTGTACCTCTGCTGCATAGTTCTCCAGCGCTGTTTGTCCTATTTTTGAGATGTTTTTCTCATCCCTGGAAGAAAGTGCCAACGTGCCCTGCAGCCAGCACAGCCCCTGTGCTGTGCCCAGGAGCACTGAGTACTGATGCAGCACCCCCGTGTTACTGGGACCAGAGGCTGGGTGGGACAGTGAACCCCTCTCCCCGACTCTCTGGGCCCTTGCCTTCCATGGACACACTGGTGTTCCCTGCACACTGCTGCCATTCCTGGGAGCCTCCCAGGAATGTGCCGTCTGCCTGTTGGAAGGGATCAGAAGGGAAAACAACCATTCTGCAACCATTTCTGAACCAGTGACTCACGGACAGGGGGGATGGATACGCTGAGTGGGCTCCCCTCAGAGTCTGTCCACATCCACCTGCACATGGTGATATCCACAATATGCATCCGTGATTTACACTAGGAGTTAGGGAGGAGCGCTCCTTAGTTCAGCAGGAAGCAGCAGGCCAGGAGAGGGGAGAGGGGCTCACTGGAATGGGATGGGAAGTCACAGTGAGTCTGGCAAATGGCCACTGCAGTGTGCAGGAAGAGGCTGTGGAAGGAGAATCGCAGTGTTACTGAGAATGGGAGTAATTAGCAGAATTTGGGTTGAAAAGGGCACGAAAAATACCATTGCCTGGTCATGTATGGACAGGAGTGCCTAAATCCAACCTGGAGTAACCCTTCTGATGCCATCAGCACTGGGAATGTCTGTGAGAGTTCTGTATCTGGCAGGGAGTCCCAAACTTCAGGGAAATAGTGGCACCATTGGAAAGGGAGGGAGAAGAGGGAATCCTCAAAGGCCTGAGAGCCTGGTTTATTACAGAAAATTGTATCGGTGGGAAGACTCAAATTCTTGAAATTTTTGAAAATGTCGAGACTTTAGAAAATGTTCTTCAAAAAAAAAGAGTTTGTTATTCGTGTTCACTTGGGATAGGACAGAGAATCCTGAGCTACAGTTCCAGGTGAAGTGGTTCATGCCAGAACCTTGTAGCCCTGGAACACCATTTTTAATATGGAGTCCCTGCAGGACTCTGAAAAGAAAGTTAGACTGAGATTCGTTGGTGTCATCACACACTCTGAAGTACAGACAGCAAAGAGTTGACACACTCTCAGTCCTTTTCACTTGAGTTACCTCTGATTCTGCAGAAAACTGGCACCGTGGTTTGTGGCTGCTGGTGTCAAGGTGACCAGAGAACTTTGTAGAAGGGAATTGCAGTGTAGGAGTTGAAAAGGGAAAGGGTGGGGCTGGGTGTCCACCTTGGCAGTAGCTCTGCTCCATGCATCTCTGGGGTCTCTGGAGCTCAGGCTGGCAGCCCTCCAGCATTCCCATAAGTGATAAATAGCTATAATGTGTGAAGGGAAATAGTAATTTACTATTCAATTAACTAATAGATCAAATGTCTTGAAATGTGCTTGCAATCATTTAGCATTTTCCCCAGTTAACATTTGCTGAATGACACATTTCAGATCCCAGTCCCTCTTAAACCAGCTTGGGATGCAAACTTACAGGGCTTTTCCAGTTCTAGAGACATGGAAAATGCAATCTTGATTCCTGATAGCCAGTTCCCAACCCAGATCGGTGTCTGTAACAAACAGAGGGATGGCAGGCCAAGGGTGACCAACACCTCGCCATTGCAGGTGGCACCTGGGATGGGGTTTGGAGCATTGTCTTATTGTTGCAACACCATTGTTTTGTTGTGATTCTGTCGTGTTCAGAATCTTGGGAGGAGCAGCTGTCTGGAGGCAGGGAAGGGAAATCCCACCATGGTCCTGTAGAACCTTTCCTGTCACCCTCCTGGTGCTCTTCAAAGCTGTAGATGGAAAGAACTGGGCTGTGTTGTGCCACTGCCAGCATCTCCATTGGTCATAACCGGGTGATTTTCTTGCACCAGAACAGGACAGTTCTGCCTCCCTTTACCTTCTCATTAAATCAGAGTCTAGGAAAAATGTTATTCCCTCCAAATCTAGAAGTATGATACTTCAGCTGTCTATGCAAAATTTCCAAAGTAACTTAGGGTGTCATTGCCAAAAGTTGTGGGTTCCTTTACCTGTCGGGCTGTGCATCTCCAGTCCCAGCCCGTGTTCAAATGAACATGTTCACTCACTCCTGCCGATGTTGCCATCAAAGCAGTGCAAGTTCCCTGGGTTCTGGGGTAGTTCTGTGTTTTTGAGTGAATGTTTTCAACTAAACAGTGTGTTGGAGCTGGGGAGGGTGGGGAGACACAAGCCTTTGCTAGCCCTGACAGACCTGAGCAGTGCTAGGGAGACAAAACCAACAGAAATTCACAGTGTGGTACCAGTGAAGCCATGGGATCATTTCTTTTGTTATTTGCAGATAATAAAATTACCCAGTGGGAAGACCCCAGACTGCAGAACCCAGCCATCACGGGCCCAGTAAGTACCGCTGTGGGATCTTGCAGGAAATGTCCTGACTGGGTACAGCTGGAACAGCAGCAGGCCCTGTCTGCTCCTCAGATCAGGGTGGGCAGCCTGGGGAGCAGGAGCTCTGCCAGTCCACATCCTAAGTCAGAAAAAGCTGGGAATGTCACACCAAGCTCTGGACAGTCTCCCAGATTGCCCAGGGTTTGGGGATGGTCATGGAGAAGTGCTCCTATTGACCCATGACCTGGGTCATTACTGACAGTAGGATTTTACTGAGCTGACACACTGTTCTGTTGATTTTGGGATCTCTGGGCAATGAAAAGCTCTTTACATTTGGTAGGAGAGAGGTGGACCTATGTGGATTCAAAGTGTGGAAAAAAAAAGACAAAAAATGGGTCTGTCAGTTTAAGAGACATAACGCCTCCTGCAGATAAACAGGGGTTTCAGAATATCAGCCTTAGAAAAAAATAAACACAGCATTTTACTTCAGTATCAAATTTTTAAAATATCAAAGAGTGATTCTTTGACCTTTTCTGCTGGGTTATGCCAGTCTATGCCGTTTTATGGTATTCTGAGTGATCAGACTTCAATCCCAAGATGTTTCCTGGTACCAAGAGTACCTTTTTATTCTGCATAAGTCCTTGGGAACCTTTAAGAGTTTCAGGACACAGCAGATGAGCCTACTGCAGGGTTAAATTCCAATTGCTTAGTAATAATATCAATAACAGCCACTTTTTGACCATAGTTGCTTTTAGAGGGATTTACTCATTTATCAGGCATTTAAAACTGGAGATCCTCACACACAGCACTGTGAAAATTGCTAGTAGGCCTCTCCCAGAAATGCTGAGCATAAATGAGAGAGACTATTTGAGAAAGTTTGTTTGAAGGAAATGAAATTGTCACGGTCCCCTTGAGCAACTGACGGTGGTTTGTTTGTTGGTTTTAAGAGAAAGCAGGAGTAATCAATTTCACAGAGGCACTAGGGATTCATCTGAATGCTTTCAATAATAATTCTGGTGCTATGACAAACAGAATTACTTAAATTGCATTTCACATGGTGTTTAAATAAAAGAAACACGTAAAAGATTATTTAATGGCCGTAGTAAAGGCATATTAACATCAGTAAAATGATCAGAGTAAAATGATGTCATTTCATGGGATTTTTAAATCTCTCCTGGCTGCTGTGCCTCATGGGTGGGTTCAGGGGAGCCCATAGCACAGTGTGTGGGTTGTTCATCCCTTTTGAACGCTGTGGGGTATCAAAGTGTGCTGAGTAGCAGGAATGACACGTCCTCCCACTGCTCCCAACAGGCGGTGCCATACTCCAGGGAGTTCAAGCAGAAATACGACTATTTCCGCAAGAAGCTAAAGAAACCTGTGAGTAGAACCAGCTCGGGGGCTGCAGGACACACCTGCCAGCTTACTCCATTGTGCTGCTCATCAGGGGCTCAAGTAGGAGCCAAAAACATGAAGCAAAGTTTGAATTTGATGGGTTTCTCAACAAAAAGCTTTTCTCAGTCTTTAAGACTCACATTTTTCTAGATAAATGCAAATGCCCTTAAAATAGAGCACAGTCAATGTTTCTCCTTTTTTTGTTTTGTTTGTTTGATACTTTTCTTGTCATTTTCATCAAATATTTACCACAGAAATCTGCAGCACTGTTCTGGAACTGGCCCAGTTTCCCCCATGCTCTCAGCCTGTGGACTGGGAGAGCACTGGGAAATAAAACCATGGGGTACTGGAACACCAGGTTTCTGAGCTGTCACTGGGCTCTTGTCAACCAGTAATTTGCCCAAAGACTTATTTCTCGAGACTAACAAGGGTAATCTAATCTTCTTTCAACAGGCTGACATACCCAACAGATTTGAGATGAAATTACACAGAAATAACATTTTTGAGGAGTCCTACAGAAGAATCATGTCTGTGAAGAGACCTGATGTACTAAAAGCCAGGCTCTGGATTGAATTTGAGTCAGAAAAAGGACTTGACTATGGAGGTGTGGCCAGAGAATGGTTTTTTCTCTTGTCCAAGGAGATGTTTAACCCTTACTATGGTCTCTTTGAATACTCAGCAACGTAAGTGTCCATTAAATATTTGTACTCTCAAGGGGTATACATTACATTTTGCATAAGAGGCAAAGTTGCTCTGGGCAGAAGTAGCTCCTCCTTCGCAGGGGTGCCCTGGGCAGCCCCAGTGCCCTGTTCCTGCTGCCCTTCAGAGAGCCTCTGGAGTTCTCCTTGAGAACCCAGAAACCATTTCCATTGCTCAGACAATATCCAGGGCAGCAAAACTGCAGGTTTTGAGGCCAGTAATGGTGAAGGGACCAATGTCACAGAAAAGCCCATTTCTTTCCTCTGCTGCCCAGAGCGCCAGCACTGCTGTAGAGCAAGCTCAGAATGCAGCTGCTCATTCACACAGCAGGCATTCCCCAGCAGTGACCTCCCAGAACTGTAAAATGGGGGCTGCCCAGCTTTAAAATCTTGGAGCGATCCCTTAGTGCAAGGGGAGAGGGCGTCTCTTGCTCACAGCGGGTTTGGTTTGCTGCTGGGTCAGCCCTTCGGCCCTCAGTGGCTCCGTGGTGGGACAGGCTGGAAAGGACTTGGACACAGCCCCATGGCGCTGTTGAAGGGACATGCCCCTAAGCACGAGTTATTTATTAACATATCTGAGTATGTGCTTATTTAAAGACTTGGTTCTTGAGCTATTTTTTTTCTTTTCCCAAAAAAGGGACAACTATACACTTCAGATTAATCCTAATTCAGGTCTCTGTAATGAAGACCATCTGTCGTACTTCACGTTCATTGGCCGGGTGGCCGGCCTGGCCGTGTACCACGGGAAGCTGCTGGACGGTGAGTCCTGCTCTGCTGCTGCTGCCACTGGGCTCTGGGGAAGGAAATGCACCTGCTTGGGAGCCCTGGGGACAGTCTGGGACTGGCACTGTTGAGACTTAAATGGTGGTTCACAAAATTACAGTGGCTTACTCAACAAGTGGGTTTCATATAAAGTTTTGCTCCATTCTCCACTCATGTTAAAACTCTAGAACCAGCATGAGCACTGTCCCTCGAGGAAAAGCATGGAATTTGTATCAGTCATTTCCATGAAAACCTGCAGCCAAACTAGGGGGGTCAAATGCAGCATATTTTGATATGTAAAATCACTGCTGAAGGATTTAATTACAATTTCTGCTGCATTTTGAAATCTCCCACCAGGCAGACATTACTGATCAGATTTTCCTGAGCCCTGATGCAGATAGGAAACAGAGGAATCCTGAGCAGAGGAAGCTCAGCAGCCTGGTTTTCAGGCAGCTCCTTGGAGAGAGGAGCAGTGATTTTAAATGGGATAGTGTGCCCTGAGCTCAATTCCCCAGCTCTCTCTGCCATTAATGTTAGGGTGGTCAGTGGAGTATGGGAGTTAGCGGATAATTGTAGAAACTGAAAAATTGGACTTTCTGTACCTCAATAAACCTGAGCTGCTATGATGCTGTTTGCAGTTGCAGGACTGTTACAGTCAGGAGTAAGAGGAAATGCCAGGGGTGGTGCCCTCAAGCAGTTGTACCTTTATGGAAGGTGCAGGTGCAGAGCAGGGCACGTAACGCTCTCCTCTCTCTCGCAGGCTTCTTCATCAGACCTTTCTACAAGATGATGCTGGGCAAGCCCATAACGCTGAAGGACATGGAATCAGTGGTAAGACCCCATTTAACCTGTGCCAGGGCCCACAGACCGTGGGTTTGCACTAACTGCCCATTTTCAAACTGCCTAATTGTGATTTGCCCTAGGATAGCGAATACTACAACTCTCTGAAGTGGATCCTGGAGAATGACCCTACAGAGCTGGATCTCATGTTTTGCATAGATGAGGAAAACTTTGGACAGGTATGTAAAGGTTATTTACATCTTAGAACTGGTTCTTGCCAACAGGTACCTCAGTACTGAGCAGAGTCTTGTGGTGGTGAATGCACTGATCAGCCTTCACCTCGCTGTGTTCCCAGCTGGCACTGGCGGTGCCACATTCCTGCCAGGGAGCTGTGACATCTCTGGGACAAGTTGGAAATGCAGCTGAGTAAAACACTTGCAATGAGGAGGAAGGAATAAAGGTGTCCCACAGTCCAGCTGGGACATGGTGCAAGCCCAGGGGCTGCTTGGCTTTCTGAGGTCAAAGGTGTTCTCAGAGGACAGTGGCAGAGTGATGCCAGGGAGGTCCTCTCTGTCCTGCCTGTCACAGCGGCAGCAGCTGCCAGGTTTAAAAGGGTCACAGTCAATGGGTAACTTTTGCCATTACAAATGAAAATGTTGTAGGCATTAAATTAAATTAATTTGCTTAGAGGCTTTTATGACCTTTTTTTGTGTCTTCCCTTTGTTTACTTCTGAGACCTAGATCCTGGCTCCAGGTACGACTGGATCTGGGGACTATAGGGCTTTTTATAAAAACTTACTTCAACAATTCAGACTATGCACTCAATGTCCTGTCAAAAACATTCTGATGCACTTTTCAGTGTGTACTGCCTTTTTCCTGAAGCAACATAAGGTTATGGATTACATGGAGAACTAGGGAGAGTATTGAAGCCACAGAATAGAGAGGTTTTGTAATATAGTGGTTGGGTTTGGCAGTTTCAATATGTGATTGAGCTTCTTTTATAATAAAAGTATTGTGATTTTGTATATGTAAAGTACGTACTTAGTGGTTATATAAATATATTGGTTTGTTACTATAAATAATATTATTAGTAAATGGCCAGCCTCTCTCTGCCAGTTTTCTGTTCTGTTGCGCAAGTTTGTTCAAAAGTGTAAATCAATTTACTAATGATTTCCTGATACTGCTTGTAAAATGCTGCTCAGGGAGAGTGGGTTCTGGGAGAAAGTCCCAGATGTCCTCAAATAACGGGAGGATTTTTGGTCTTCTGAAATACAGACATATCAAGTGGACCTGAAGCCCAATGGGTCTGAAATCATGGTAACCAATGAAAACAAGCGGGAATACATTGAGTAAGTATCATTGTGGAACATGCCTGGGGGTAAGAAAGAGCAGTTGTACTTAAAATTGACCCTGCTGCAGTTCCTGTCCTTTGTACTGAACAGGGATCGCTGGGAAAAAAAAACCAACTTATTGTTAATCATTGGTTATATCCAGTCAGACTTAAGAACAAAGAGTAAATTAAATTCCGTGCTTTGTTCTCCTGGAACTCCCCCCCATGGAAACGTGCATCTCCAACATCTGGCTCAAGTTCAGATGAGCCCGAAGGTGCTCTCCAGCCTGAGCCTCATCCCATTGTCCTCCTCTGCCAGTCACAGACCAGCGCCAAGATTCCAGTGCCAGCATTCCTAGCAAAAACTGGCCAAATCTGAAACTAGGTTTTATTTTCAGCTTTCCCAGTTCTTTCACCTACCAGGATGTAAAATGCTACATTCACTTATACCTGCTGGCATTTTAAATCAGGGCCTTTTCCAAGGTGAAAGACATTAAAATTGATACATTCATGCAAACTGGGAATTCATTTCCAGTGCCTGCACCTGGACCAATTCCATGCCTGGAACTGATTTTTTATGTCTGCACCTGCGAGGTGTTTGTGCTGTGGGTGACTGGTACTGAAAGCAAGGTGTCCCTTTGATGCTGCAGTTTATTTCTTTATCTATAGGCGAGATGCTGTCCTGACAGCTCTCCTCAGAGTTTGCAGACTTTGCCGGGAATTTTTAATTACTCAGTGCTCTGGAAGAACAAAATGTCTGCTCATGTAGGTACCTACAGCAGCGAAAATATTCTCACTGTGATTTGGCTATAGTCACTGGGGTTTTTGGTTTGTTTCTTCAAAATTCCATCCGTCACCAGCCAATAAATTGGAACGGCTTTTGAAAGCTGCTTAGTTACCTGAAGTTGCTGAAGTTGTAAATGACAAACTGAAAGCACCTGGGGTTGCTGAAACCTCTGAACACTTGGCTGAGACCTGCTAATGAGTTTGGTTTTCTGATGGGGTTTTGTTTCTTTCTGCAGCCTGGTCATCCAGTGGCGGTTTGTCAACAGAGTGCAGAAACAAATGAATGCCTTTCTGGAGGTGAGGCTCTTTAGCTCCTTTCTTTCACAAAAGTAGGGATCTTTTTCTAACACAGATTTCTTACCCACTGGTGTCTGTGAAAATGGAGCAGGGAGCTTGGCAGGGAATGCAAATAGAAGAGTTACATTTATGATTTTTCAGTTTTGTCTTGTGTAAGAATATATCATCTTTCCCTTATGAGAATAAGGTCACTCTCTTTCAAGTTTAATTGTTCGAGCTTGAAGTAATTTGGTCATTGATGTTTTTAATTAGGATTTATGTGGGATGAGAGTTTTAACTTGGCTCTTTTTCTTTTTAGGGATTCACAGAACTGCTTCCTATTGATCTGATTAAAATTTTTGATGAGAATGAACTGGAGGTGAGTCAATTTGGTGCCCCAAGCTGACAGTTCTCTGACAGATGTGCCATGTTCTGGGCTCTTCAGTCATCCATCCTTCTCCCTAAGGGAATGTGCAGACACAGCTCTCTTGCTCAGAGTTGGAAATTAGGCATTTCTTCCTAATTAATAAATCTACTCATGGCAAGCAAGCACTCGGGGAGGTGGTTGAGGGTGTGCCTCTGGAAGCCTGGAAGTAGCTTAGTGGCTAAGTGCCATCATGCCTCAGCCAGTCACATTTGAGCCAAAGACATGGAAGTTGCTGCCACATTGTGGCAGTGTGCAGCCATTCTGCAGTGACTGCAATACTCTGTGAGGAAGCTCTGACTCTCCGCTGTGTGTGCATAAATGACTGAAGGTCAGAGTCCTGAGGGGCAGTGACACCTTGTCACCCCACGAGTGCAGGGAAACACACACCCCTTCACATCCCACCCTTGTGTTCCCTGCAGTTACTGATGTGTGGCCTTGGCGATGTGGATGTCAATGACTGGAGACAACACACCATCTACAAAAACGGTTACTGCCCAAATCATCCTGTTATCCAGTGGTTCTGGAAGGTAAGACTGGCACCACCTCTGACTGGTCCTGGAAGTGAAAGTTATTGCCCTTTTTTGCAATCATTTTTCTTCATGCAAACTGCTAAGAATGGAGGGTGTTGTGCTCGGGACCTGCTCCCATCTCACTCAGGCGAGGGCAGGTGTAGCTCTTGCTAGAGCAGCCCACAGATGGCCCCTGGAGCAGAGACAATCCCTTGTGTCCTGGGGGGTGGCTCATACAAAAGGAGGTTCCTGCTGCCTTTGGGCTGCTCTTAGGGCCCATCCAGGCCGGGGTAGGAGGCTGAGGCTGATGGTGTCCATTTGCCAACAGGCTGTTCTGCTGATGGATGCTGAGAAACGGATCCGGCTCCTGCAGTTTGTGACCGGGACGTCACGCGTGCCTATGAACGGATTTGCTGAACTTTACGGTGAGCTGCTCACGGCGATCGAGCCAGCCTCTGACCCACACACAGCACTCGGCTGGAAATGCTGATCTCTGAGCTGAGCTCCTTGGCATTATGCAAGCTCTGAAACCAGCTCACTGGGCTTGGAAAGAAAGAACCACATTCACGTTGCTTTAATGTACCTGTTACAGGTGAAGAATCCAGCCCACAATTGATGCCAGCATTTCACGTTAAAAACAATGTTGAGGCAGTCTCTGTAGTGTCCAGCAGTTTCTGTTTCATATGGTTTTCATTTTCACCCAGGTTCAAATGGTCCTCAGCTGTTTACAATAGAGCAGTGGGGAAGTCCTGATAAGCTGCCCCGGGCTCACACCTGGTAAGTCACCAAAGCATAAATTCCAGAGCTGCTCCTGCCAGAAGGGCCCTGCCGCTGACCATGCTCAGCTCTGCATCAAACAGCATTTGATTCTGTGGGTCCCCAGTGCCTGCACAAACTGAGAAACTGAAGGATATTATTTTATTTCCCACATCCTAGTAATGTAATGAACTACAGCAAGTCAGACATCACCAAACAGCCATAAAAAGCCCATAAATCATTGGAGAATTCAAAACAAATGTAAGATTATAAAATAATTTAACCCTGGTTGATAGATTTTGCAAACACTGAAAGCATCCAGTACAAATTTGTCTTGCTCTGTTACATTTCAGGAATGTGGCTTTTTAAAAGAAAAATGGTGCTGAATAGACTATCAGTACAGACTAGGAGATCTTTCTGTGAAACTAATAATTCTATAGAATAATGTGCTTTAAAAAAAAACCCAATCCTGAAAACAAAAGCACAAAACCTACCAAACACAAACGACAATACTACCCCAAACACGCTCCAAAATCAACCCATCCTCTTTGGGTTCCAGTTCTCTGATAGCTTTTACCTTCAGAAGATTTACTCTTGGATGTTTAATCTTTTTCCCCTCCAGAGAGCAAAGGATCTGTCCTCCAAATCCAGAATATCTTTGCTGAGCTTCAAGAAATTGATCCTTTGACAAAGATTGTTTTCCAACATCCAAATACAGTGAAGGGCGTTCTGTTGGCTTTTTTCCTCTCTGAAATGATTCTTCCCAAATTCCTGCTTCCAGCTTTCCAAAGGAAGGCAGCACACAGTACTGGAGAGCTCACCCTGGGCAGGTGTGAAGCATGCAGGGAGCACTGTGGACCACAAGCTGCACTCTTAATCAAGACCCCTAATTATTTAATCTTTTCTAGTTCTTTAAAACTCTGTTTTCCCGTGGATTATTTGAGTGACCCTTTCCTTGTCCCTTCCAGCTTTAACCGCCTAGACTTACCTCTGTATGAATCTTTCGAGGACCTGCGGGAGAAGCTCCTCATGGCTGTGGAGAATGCCCAAGGGTTTGAAGGGGTGGATTAACTTGGCAGCATCCACTCCCTCTGCAAGCACGTTCTGCTGGCTTTGGCACCTGCCCGAGGGACTCGAGGGCTTGTGGCACAGCAGCTGCCCAGCGCTGGCTCTGGAGCAAAGGCCGGCAGTGCGGGGCCCGAGCCCCGAGGCCGGGGCTGGCACCTGGGGTGGCCTTGCTGATGTTCCCGCACCAGTTGCGAACTGATCACATTTCAGCAGGACTTACTCTATTTATGTTGTGCCTCTGTAGGCAAAGCCCTTAATAAATATTTTACACAATTTCTAATGGCAATGAACGGGATTAATCATTTTACAGGTATAGTATTACAACTCATGTTTACTTCTTAATTGATTTAAGCATTTTCAGATTTTATTTCATTACAATTAAATATCATATACTTGGAAAAATGAGCATTTTTCTTAATTTCATACCAGACTTTTTTTTTCAAAGCACGTTGAGCCTTGTGTTCCTAAACCAGGAGAGTAGGAGAAAGCTCTGTTGGAAGCTTTCTCTCCACAGGCTCTCTCTCAAAAGCAACTCTCTTCATTAAGCACATCACTGTTGTTCTGTATCCAGAAGTATGGGCTGGATGTTGCGTTTTTGTATAAGTACTAGAAGAGTGTCAAGGCACAGCAGAGCCCTGACATAGCATGTCCAGATCTCTGTTCTACTGAAGCTGCCTCGTTACTGCCAAGCTGTACATGTGCTACAAAGCATCTGGGCTGGGGCTGGCATTTAGCCTTTTAGGAGAACATGCTGAACCCTGTCATTCTCTCTGTACGGTGATTCGTTTTCCATCCTTTCCGCATTCCAAATGAAATCTGGCACTCTGGAACACAGCTCTGTTCTGGCTCCTGTTTGTGTGCCCTTGCTAACGAACCTAATTAACACTGGGGTTGTTCATTTCTAACAGCACTGACTCTGAAGGCACTTTCTGTACCACCAGGAAGGCAGACCTGGTTTGAGCATAAAGTTAATGGGATTTTACTCCTTCCCACTACACATGTCCTTCTGTGGTGAATTTGGCTGCTGCTGTGTAAGAGAAAACCCCACCAGCTCTAGACCGGAGCCTGCAGACTTGTTCCTCAGTAATTGTTTCTGTGATTTCTTTTTTACTTACAAAGATTTATTTAATAGACACTGCTATCTAATTCATTTTGTTACCTATGACATGTTGCATGCCTAATCTATAGTGTCTGAGTTGCATCTGTTTTCTGGCAGATTAAAGGTGACAGATTTGTGCTTGCCCCAGTGCAGTGACATGGTGACAGCACTGCTGGAGCAGGGCTGGTTCCACTGACCTGCAGCTCTGCCCCAGCCTGCTCCCAGCATCCAAGCAAGATGACACCACTTGCCAAAACAAACTTCCACCTCACCACCAACAGTTTTTGAGCCCTAGCCTTACCTGCGTGTCCAGCCTGCGTCCAGCCATGCTGCGGAGCCTGGGATACAGCATCACCCAGCTGGGAAGAAGCCTCACTGCCAGTAGCATTCAGCAGATATGGTCCCAGTCCCGAGGAAGATTAGGGCAGTACTTGAATGCAGTTCAAGATTCCTTCTCTATTAAATATGCTTCCTGACATTCCTGCCTGACCTTTTCCATCTGAGGAGTGAGTTGGAGCACAAGACAGCGGCTGGCATCAGAGTAGGCAGGAATGCCGGACTGACTGCTTGGCTCTGGGGATAGAAGAGATAAATCCAGGTATTCCCACTGACCTGTACATTAAGCACAGCTGACTCTAAGGCGGAACCCCGGAGAGTCCCGGGAGGCAGGGCCCGGGCGACATCGGGGGCGGGGCCAGGCGGCTGCAGGAGCGGGCCCGACACAGGTGCGCGGGGCGGGGCCGAGGTGATTTAACCCCCGGAAATCGCCCGTCTTCCATTAACCCAATGTGAGCGCGGTGAGAGTAGGAGCTCCTTAGCCCGGCTTCCCCACCTCTCCCCCCTACTTTCTTCCCGTATTCCTCTTCTTTCTCCCCCTTCCCTCTGCCCCCAAAACCTCCGCGACTCCCCCCCCGCCTTGCCCTCCTTCCTTCTCCCCGTATTCCCCTTTTTCCTCCCCATTTTCCCCCTTCCTCGGCCCCCCAAGACCCATCGCTCCTCTCCCCCCTCTACCACTCCTTTCTCCTCCCCGTATTCCTCTTCCTTCTCCCCCGTCCCTCTGCCCCCCAAAACCGCCCTGCCCACCTAGCCCTCCTTCCTTCTCCCCGTATTCCTTTTCTTTCTGCCCCGTCCTCCCCCCGTCCCTCTCCCCCCAAACTTGGGTAGAGCGAGCCACAGAGAAAGCGGGGGAGAGGAAGGAGAGCATCAGGTCGCACCCGACGGGTGTCGGATGAGCGGCCCGAGCGGGGCCCCGCTCTCAGCCCGGGCGCGGTCGAGAGCGACAGAGGGGGACCGGCTCCCTCTGCCCGCGGCGATCCAGCCCCGCTCGCTCCGCTGCGTCCCCCGGGGCTGCGGTGGCCTCGGGGGCCCGTGGGGCGCTCGGTGTCCCCGCGGGGGCTGCGCGGCGGCGCCGTGTCCGCCAGGGGGCGCCCCGCGGGGCGGGCGGCGGGAGCGGCGGGGCCCGTGGGGTCCCCGTGCCCCTCCCGCTGCCAGCCGCGATCCGGCGGCTGCTCCAGGGAAAAGCGTCTCGCACACCGCCCGCCGAGGAAGAAGCGGCTCTACCCAGCTTCCACCGTAGGCACCGGCGGGACCAGGACCCGAATCCCCGGGCCCAGATCCAAGTCCCGGCCCCGCCGGAGCGCCTTGGGCTCCGCGCAGCGCCGGGAGCAGCCCCCGGTCCGAGTTTCCGCACAGCGCCGAGCGACGGTCCCGCCCTGTGCCCAGAGGAGCATCCACCGCAGAAAGCGGGGCGGGCGCGGATCCGCCGGGATTTACGGGCGCGGGCGGGGCGGGGCCCCGGGGGGCGGGGCCGACACAGGGGCGAGGGGCGGGGCCGGCACAGGTGCAGGCGAGGGGCGGGGCCACGGGGGGCGGGGCCGGCACAGGTGCAGGCGCGGGGCGGAGGCCCAGGGGGCGGGGCCGGCACAGGTGTGGAATGTGGGACGTGCGCTGGTGCACGGGGCCCCAGAGCGGTTGCGCGGGGCGGGGCTTAGAGGATTTAAACCGCGGAGAGTAGGCGGCCGAGCTCTTTGCTCCTCGTCGCTCGGTGAGTGCGGCTGCGGCCGGCCGGCCTCTATATTTCTTTTTATTTTTCTCCTGCGTTTCTTTTCCTTTGTATGTCTTTTTAATTTTTTTGTATTTCTTCTTCTCTCTAGCTCTCCTTTCTACCCTCCTCTACCCTCCTTCCTCCCTTCCCCCCCCCCCCCCCCCCCCCCCCCCCCCCCCCCCCCCCCCCCCCCCCCATGCCTCTACTCACCCCTGCCCTACCCCCTCCATCCTCTCCCTCTTGCTTCCACCCTTCCTTCCATCCCCAACCGGGCTCCTCTCTGCCCCATCTCTCCGTTCCCCTTTCCCCTCTGCAGTCTCTCCCCACCTGCCTTTAGTTAGTCCTTTCTCTCCTTCTTCCACTCTTCCTTGCCCCCTACCCCGGCTCCACCTGCTCGCTTTCCATGATACCTTCTCCCCCACAGCTTCCTCCTCCATCCTTCCTTTCCATCCTTCCTTTCCACCCCGCTTTCCCACCAGCCCCTCTCCCTGCTCCCCTTTCCCCCCCCAGTCTCTCCGCACCCGCCCTCTGTCCTTGCCACCCTCCTCTCGACCAGCCCCTCTGCCCCCCTATTTCCAGTCTCCATCTCCTGCTCGCTCTCTCTCTCTCTTTTTCTCGCAGCCGCGGGGCTCAAAAGTGCCAGGCAATAATAAAGCCCTGAGGGCCGGAGCCCGGCGCCCCAGCCCCCCTCGCTGGGGTCCCCACACGGGGCCGGGCCTGCTCTGCGGCTCCCCCATTCCAGTCCAAAGCACCGCCCCACACCGCCGGGGTTCCGGCTGTCCCGACATCACACTGGGGGTGGGGGTGCAGGTTACAGCGGCCCCCCGTTAGGAGGGGGTCCGGGGGTGGTGGGGGGTAGGAAAGGCCCCCTCCGGGAGGGGGGTCCCAGGGGCAGGGCGGCCCCTCGGAGGAGGGGTCCGGGGGGGGGCGGTCGGAGGGGGTCCCCCTCTCCGGGCGCCGCCCCTCCCGGACCCCCCTCCGGACGGGGTCCGGCCCAGCCCCTCCTGGGAGCCCTCCTCCGGACCGGGGCCTGGGGCGGGGGCGGGGTGGGGGGGGGAGGGGGTGGGGGGGGGGCGGGGTAGGGGAAGGCCGTTCGTTTGTTCGTGCGTGTGGGGGTTTTTTCTTCACAACGCAGAGTGACGTGCCCCTCTGCTTCCCCCCCCTCCCACCCCCCCCCCCCCCCCTCCCCCCCCAGGGCCCCGGTCCGGAGGAGGGGGGGGTCCCCGGGAGGGGGGCCGGGACCCCCCGTCCGGAGGAGGGGGTCCGGGGGCAGAGGGGGGGGAGGGAGGGGCACCCCCCGGCCCCACCTGCCTCCCTGACCCCTCCTCCGGAGGGGCCCGCCCCCCCCCCCCCCCCTCCCGGGGGGCCCTTCCTGCCCCCCCCCAAGGACCCTCCTAACGAGGGGCTCTTCCTAACCCCCCCCACCCCGGATCCCCTCCTAACGAGGGGGTTTCTTCCCAACCCCCCCCACCCCGGACCCCCTCCCACGAGGGGCTCCCCACCCCGGACCCCCTCTAAACAAGGGGTCCCCAAACCCGACCCCCCCACCACCCCCCTGGACCGCCTCCAAACGAGGGGGGGTCCCAACCCGACCCCCCCACCACCTCCGGGACCCCTCCAAACGAGGGGCCCCTGTGTGATGGGGAGGCGCAGCCCCGGCGGTGTCCCTGCGTTCACATCCACGGAACTGCATGGGGACACCACCGGCTCCAGCGGGACCGGGGCGCCGGACTCCGGGGCCCTCTGGGCTTTATTATTGTCACCCCCAGCCCCGCGGCTGAGGGGAAAGAAGGAATGGAGAGAACGCGAAGAGAAGAGGGATAGCAGGGAGGAAAGCCAAAGGGGAAGGGAAAGGCCGGGAGGGGAGAAAGAGGGGCAGTGGATAGAGGAGTCAGAGAGGGAACAGAACGGAGTAGCGGGGTAGGGACAGGACAGGAAGGAATGGAAGGGTTGGGTTAAGGGGAGAAAGAACGGGAATACGGGGAGGAGGAAGGACGGGTAGAGCGGGGGCCAGAAGGGGCGGCTGACAAGGGAGGAGAGGGAAAGGGGGGTGGGAGAGAAAAGAAAGAGAATACGGGGAATTGGAAAGGAAGAATGGGGGGAAGGGGCGGGGAGGCCAAGGAGAGGACTCTGGGGAGGAGAGGGAAAGGCGGGAAAGGCAGAGAAAGAAGGGGAATACGCGGAGGAAGAAGGAAGAGCAGAGGCGGGGACAGAAGGGGAGGTTGAAGCACGTCCTGTCCTGGCTGTGGAGCCCGGACAGGAGGCACCTGTCCGCAGCGTGCTCAGAGAGAGCAAATGGCGGCCGCGGAGATTTCTGGGCCTTTAAATCCCGCCCCGGCCGCGCCTCCCGCCCCTGCCCGCCTCTGGGCCCCGCCCACAGGGGCTCTGCACACCTGAGCTGGACCCGCCCCTGAAACTCGCCCCCCGGTACCGCCTGTCCCTCTTCCCTAAACCGCCCTCTGGGCCCCTCGCCCACAGGGCGCTTCGGCTCGGCTCTTCGGCTAAACTCGGCTAAACTCGGATTGGTTCGACTAAACTCGGCCACGGCCAAATCGGGACTAAACTCGGCCAAACAAATCGGCTCTTCGACTAAACTCGGATTGGTTCGGCTAAACTCGGCCACAATCGGGTAAACTCGGCCACAATCGGCTCTTCGACTAAACTCGGATTGGTTCGGCTAAACTCGGCCACTAATTAGTAATTATTAATTTTATTAGTAGTACTTATTCTTTATCTAATAATTAATTTTAAAATTAGGGAATAATTAATTATTCATAACATAATGAGCTATAATTACTCATGAATTATAAAATTACTTGGAAAGTAGTAAATAATTAAGAATTAATAGTGACCTCATGAATAATAATTATACAATTATTCCTGAAGTAGTAAATCAATAATAAGAATGATGGCCTTCAGAAGAATTAATTATAATAATAATTATTGACAAGTAAATAACTGAGGGAGCCGAACCGAGCTGCGCCGAACTCAGCGAGCGGCACCGAATTCGGCCCAACCGCTTTCCCCATCACACGGGGCGCCCCTCCTTGGAGGGGTCCCAGGTCGGGGGGTGGGGTCAGCGAGAGGGGGCGGAGGGGCCACCCCCCTCCAGGTCCCTTCCCCCGGACCCCCTCCTCAGGACGGGGTCTGCCCCGGCCCCCTCCCGGGGACCCCCTCCTCGAGTGGGCTGGGGGGAATCAGGGGGGGACACGTCACTATGCAGCGTGAACAGACGTGAAAGAACCCACAGACACACGAACAGCCCTCCCGTCCCCCCTGGGACCCCTCCTCCGGAGGGGGCTCACCCCGCCCGCCCCCCGGGACCCCCTCCTAACGAGGGGGCCGCTGTAACCCGCACCCCCCACCCCCCCAGTGTGATGTCGGGACAGCCGGAACCCCGGCAGTGTGGGGCGGTGCTTTGGACTGGAATGGGGGGAGCCGCAGAGCGGGCCCGGCCCCGTGTGGGGACCCCAGCGAGGGCTGGGGCGCCGGGCTCCGGCCCTCAGGGCTTTATTATTGCCCGGCACCCCGAGCCCCGCGGCTGCGAGGAAAGAGAGAGAGAGAGAGAGCGAGCAGGAGATGGAGACTGGAAATAGGGGGGCAGAGGGGCTGGTCGAGAGGAGGGGTGGCAAGGACAGAGGGCAGGTGCGGAGAGACTGGGGGAAAGGGGAGCAGGGAGAGGGGGGCAGAGATGAGCCCGGCTGGGGAGGGAAGTGTTTTTTATGGAGATAAATAAAACTCTACAACTTTGTGAACGTTGTAAAGCCGGTATGTTTATCACAGCGCTGGACGCATGTGGAGATTACTCTCTTTAAAAGACACGCGTACCTCTGGGAACTTCCATCCTCTCCCTCTTGCTTCCACCCTTCCTTCCATCCCCAACCGGGCTCCTCTCTGCCCCCTCTCTCCGTTCCCCTTTCCCCTCTGCAGTCTCTCCCCACCTGCCTTTAGTTAGTCCTTTCTCTCCTTCTTCCACTCTTTCTTGCCCCCTACCCCGGCTCCACCTGCTCGCTTTCCATGATACCTTCTCCCCCACAGCTTCCTCCTCCATCCTTCTTTTCCATCCTTCCTTTCCACCCCTGCTTTCCCCCAGCCCCTCTCCCTGCTCCCCTTTCCCCCCCCAGTCTCTCCGCACCCGCCCTCTGTCCTTGCCACCCTCCTCTCGACCAGCCCCTCTGCCCCCCTATTTCCAGTCTCCATCTCCTGCTCGCTCTCTCTCTCTCTCTCTTTCCTCGCAGCCGCGGGGCTCGGGGTGCCGGGCAATAATAAAGCCCTGAGGGCCGGAGCCCGGCGCCCCCGCCCTCGCTGGGGTCCCCACACGGGGCCGGGCCCGCTCTGCGGCTCCCCCCATTCCAGTCCAAAGCACCGCCCCACACTGCCGGGGTTCCGGCTGTCCCGACATCACACTGGGGGGGTGGGGGGTGCGGGTTACAGTGGCCCCCTCGTTAGGAGGGGGTCCGGGGGTGGTGGGGGTAGGGAAGGCCCCCCTCGGGGGGGGGGTCCCAGGGGCAGGGCGGGCCCCCGGAGGAGGGGGGGTCCGGGGAGGGGGCGGGTCGGAGGGGGTCCACCCCTCTCCGGGCGCCGCCCCCCTCCCCCCTCCTCCGGACGGACCCCCCCTCCTCCGGGACGGGGGTCTGGGCCCGGCCCCTCCCTGGGAGCCCTCCTCCGGACCGGGCCTGGGGTGGGGGGGGCGGGGGGGGGCTGTAGGGGAAGGCCGTTCGTTTGTTCGTGCGTGTGGGGGGGTTTTTCTTTCACAACGCAGAGTGACGTGCCCCTCTGCTTCCAACCCCCCCACCCCCCCCTCCCCCCCCAGGGCCCCGGTCCGGAGGAGGGGGTCCCCGGGAGGGGCCGGGACCCCGTCCGGAGGAGGGGGTCCGGGGCAGAGGGGTGGGGCGGAGGGGGGCATTCCCCCCGGCCCCACCTGCCTCCCCGGACCCCCTCCTCCGGAGGGGGCCCCCTGCCCCCCAGGACCCCCCTGCCTCCGGAGGGGCCCCCCAACCCCCCCAAGGACCCCCTCCTAACGAGGGGCTCCTTCCCCCCCCCCCTCCCAAGGACCCCTCCTAACGAGGGGGGGCTCTCCCAACCCCCACCACCCCGGACCCCTCCCACGAGGGGCTCCCACCCCGGACCCCCTCTAAACAAGGGGGTCCCAAACCCGACCCCCCACCACCCCCGGGACCGCCTCCAAACGAGGGGGTCCCCAAACCTGACCCCCACCACCCCCGGGACCCTCCAAACGAGGGGCCCCCGTGTGATGGGGAGGCGCCTCCGGCGGTGTCCCTGCGTTCACATCCACGGAACTGCATGGGGACACCACCGGGGGCTCCAGCGGGACCGGGGGCGCTGGACTCCGGGGCCCTCTGGGCTTTATTATTGTCCGGCACCCCCAGCCCCGCGGCTGAGGGGAAAGAAGGAATGGAGAGAACGGGAAGAGAGGAGGGATAGCAGGGAGGAAAGCCAAAGGGGAAGGGAAAGGCCGGGAGGGGGGCAGAGGGACAGTGGATAGAGGAGTCAGAGAGGGAACAGAACGGAGTAGCGGGGTAGGGACAGGACAGGAAGGAATGGAAGGGTCGGGTTAAGGGGAGAAAGAACGGGAATACGGGGAGGAGGAAGGACGGGTAGAGCGGGGGCCAGAAGGGGCGGCCGACAAGGGAGGAGAGGGAAAGGGGGGTAGGAGAGAGAAAGAAAGAGAATACGGGGAATTGGAAAGGAAGAATGGGGGGAAAGGGCGGGGGGGGAGGCCAAGGAGAGGACTCTGGGGAGGAGAGGGAAAGGCGGGAAAGGCAGAGAAAGAAGGGGAATACGCGGAGGAAGAAGGAAGAGCAGAGGCGGGGACAGAAGGGGAGGCCGAAGCACGTCCTGTCCCGGGCTGTGGAGCCCGGACAGGAGGCACCCGTCCGCAGCGTGCTCAGAGAGAGCAAATGGCGGCCGCGGAGATTTCTGGGCCTTAAATCACCTCGGCCCCGCCCCGCGCAGCCGCCCTGGGGCTCTGCACACCTGAGCTGGACCCGCCCCTGAAGCCGCGCCCCCGGTACCGCCTGTCCCCGCCCCTGCCCGCCTCTGGGCCCCGCCCACAGGGCGCTTCGGCTCGCTTCGGCTACACTCGGCTAAACTCGGATTGGTTCGGGTAAACTCGGCCACAATCGGGTAAACTCGGCCACAATCGGCTCTTCGACTAAACTCGGATTGGTTCGGCTAAACTCGGCCACAATCGGGTAAACTCGGCCACAATCGGCTCTTCGACTAAACTCGGATTGGTTCGGCTAAACTCGGCCACAATCGGGTAAACTCGGCCACAATCGGCTCTTCGACTAAACTCGGATTGGTTCGGCTAAACTCGGCCACAATCGGCTCTTCGACTAAACTCGGATTGGTTCGGCTAAACTTCGGCTCTTCGACTAAACTCGGATTGGTTCAAAACTCGGCCACAATCGGGTAAACTCGGCCACAATCGGCTCTTCGACTAAACTCGGATTGGTTCGGCTAAACTCGGCCACTAATTAGTAATTATTAATTTTATTAGTAGTACTTATTCTTTATCTAATAATTAATTTTAAAATTAGGGAATAATTAATTATTCATAACATAATGAGCTATAATTACTCATGAATTATAAAATTACTTGGAAAGTAGTAAATAATTAAGAATTAATAGTGACCTCATGAATAATAATTATACAATTATTCCTGAAGTAGTAAATCAATAATAAGAATGATGGCCTTCAGAAGAATTAATTATAATAATAATTATTGACAAGTAAATAACTGAGGGAGCCGAACCGAGCTGCGCCGAACTCAGCGAGCGGCACCGAATTCGGCCCAACCGCTTTCCCCATCACACGGGGGCGCCCTCCTTGGGAGAGGGTCCCGGGTCGGGGGGGGGGGGGTCAGCGAGAGGGGGCGGAGGGGCCACCCCCCTCCAGGTCCCTTCCCCCGGACCCCCTCCTCAGGACGGGGTCTGCCCCGGCCCCCTCCCGGGGACCCCCTCCTCGAGTGGGCTGGGGGGAATCAGGGGGGGACACGTCACTATGCAGCGTGAACAGACGTGAAAGAACCCACAGACACACGAACAGCCCTCCCGTCCCCCCCCCGGGACCCCCTCCTCCGGAGGGGGCTCACCCCGCCCGCCCCCCGGGACCCCCTCCTAACGAGGGGGCCGCTGTAACCCGCACCCCCCACCCCCCCAGTGTGATGTCGGGACAGCCGGAACCCCGGCAGTGTGGGGCGGTGCTTTGGACTGGAATGGGGGGAGCCGCAGAGCGGGCCCGGCCCCGTGTGGGGACCCCAGCGAGGGCTGGGGCGCCGGGCTCCGGCCCTCAGGGCTTTATTATTGCCCGGCACCCCGAGCCCCGCGGCTGCGAGGAAAGAGAGAGAGAGAGAGAGCGAGCAGGAGATGGAGACTGGAAATAGGGGGGCAGAGGGGCTGGTCGAGAGGAGGGTGGCAAGGACAGAGGGCGGGTGCGGAGAGACTGGGGGGGGAAAGGGGAGCAGGGAGAGGGGGCAGAGATGAGCCCGGCTGGGGAGGGAAGTGTTTTGCGGAGATAAATAAAACTCTACAACTTTGTGAACGTTGTAAAGCCGGTATGTTTATCACAGCGCTGGACGCATGTGGAGATTACTCTCTTTAAAAGACACGCGTACCTCTGGGAACTTCAGGTCTCTTTTTATCTCCCTCTTAAATACATATGCATACAATTTCACAATACGTTCATACATATTCATTTTTACGAATTTCGCGTGATATTTGCTGCTAGTTCTTCTTTATCAGAAAGAATTCTTAGGTCAGGTTGACTTGCTCTGACAGCAGTCTCTCTTTATCACCTTTTGTCTCTTATTCCTAATCTCTGTCTTTCACTGAAGCAGTTTCTCTGAGCTTAGGCTTTTGCAGTCAGGCTACATAGCTATGTTTTCTAACCACAGACTCAAAGATGTACATTTCAATTAAATCAAAATGGATTTCTACACTGCACAATTGCTAATGTGTTTCAGAAGGAAGGGTGGAAGCAAAAGGGAGAGGATGGAGGGGTAGGGTAGGGGTGAGTAGGGGATGGGGGGGTGGGGGGTAGGGGGAGAGGGAGGAAGGGAGGGTAGAAAGGAGAGGAATAGAGAAACAGAAGTACAAAAGAAAAGAAAAGCAGTAGAAAAATACAGGGAAAAAGAAATACAGAGCCCGGCCGGCCGCAGCCTCACTCATCCGCGCCCCGCGCAGCCGCTCTGGGGCCCCTGCACCTGTGCCGGCCCCGCCCCCCGTGGCCCCGCCCCTCGCACCTGTGCCGGCCCCGCCCCTCGCCCCTGTGTCGGCCCCGCCCCCCGGGGCCCCGCCCCGCCCGCGCCCGTAAATCCCGGCGGATCCGCGCCCGCCCCGCTTTCTGCGGTGGATGCTCCTCTGGGCACAGGGCGGGACCGTCGCTCGGCGCTGTGCGGAAACTCGGACCGGGGGCTGCTCCCGGCGCTGCGCGGAGCCCAAGGCGCTCCGGCGGGGCCGGGACTTGGATCTGGGCCCGGGGATTCGGGTCCTGGTCCCGCCGGTGCCTACGGTGGAAGCTGGGTAGAGCCGCTTCTTCCTCGGCGGGCGGTGTGCGAGACGCTTTTCCCTGGAGCAGCCGCCGGATCGCGGCTGGCAGCGGGAGGGGCACGGGGACCCCACGGGCCCCGCCGCTCCCGCCGCCCGCCCCGCGGGGCGCCCCCTGGCGGACACGGCGCCGCCGCGCAGCCCCCGCGGGGACACCGAGCGCCCCACGGGCCCCCGAGGCCACCGCAGCCCCGGGGGACGCAGCGGAGCGAGCGGGGCTGGATCGCCGCGGGCAGAGGGAGCCGGTCCCCCTCTGTCGCTCTCGACCGCGCCCGGGCTGAGAGCGGGGCCCCGCTCGGGCCGCTCATCCGACACCCGTCGGGTGCGACCTGATGCTCTCCTTCCTCTCCCCCGCTTTCTCTGTGGCTCTCTGCAATGGTAAAACCTCTGGGTTTAAAATGCCAGGGGAACCTGTTACCTCCTTTTTTTCCGAGCAGAGGAGATTCTGAATTGGAAAGACCCCCAAGGATCATCAGGTCAAATGATGCCCATCTAGGTCTTGAACTCAGAATATTCATACTCTCAGCTCCTAAGCAAGTTTTGGGATCATGAGAAAGGGATAGGATGGGAATAGTTGCTCCTTCTTTTCTGCTAATTCTGTTTTACACACTAAGCCCCTTGAACGACCCTAAGGCAGAACTGGCTGGCGCCTGACAAGACAGCATACAACTCCTCCAAATAACCTTAAATTCCTGCCCTTTACAGCATTTCCCCAATGGCTCGGAAGGTGCAACATCCTTTTCCAGGGAGAAATGAGCAAAACAAGTCCTGAGGGTTCACTTTGTCCATGGCAATCCCAACAGAGAAATGCATTATTGTCATCAAAAGCTTCAAGATCTGTTAAAAATTCAATGACAACACTGGGATGGGATTCCTAGAAACCTTAATATTCTTGGCTCCATTTTTATGAATTTTTAGTCCCTCAACTGGCAGATTGTAGAATTTATCCAGGGATTTAGAGGTGAAGCAGGATTGGTTTTGGATTGACTTTTACCTCTGGGCCAAATTTCCCTCAAAAACATCCCCTACTTATTCCATGTAGATTAACTCTTTATGCCCAAAATTTCCCTACCTGTCCACTACCAGTAATCCCATTTTCTCCTCAAAATGTTCATTCCCCATCTTGGAGAAAACATTAATTTCTACACCCAAAATTTTTGCTCCATGTTCACAACTGATGACCTCAATTTACCTCAGGGTGTTAGTTCCTGAATCTCTGAGGATTATTTCAGTTTTCCTCCCCAAATTTTCCCTATCTTTTCACTTCTGATTTCCTCATTTTTACAAGAAAATATTAATCATCTATTCTAGGGACTATCTCCAGTTTTACAACCCAGATTTTCCTTACCTGATTTTTTTACCCAAAAATTCTCATTCTTAGATTTTTTTTTTTAAGTTTTATCCCCCAAAATTCCCCTACTTTTCCACAAATTTCCTCATTTTTACTTCAAAATATTTAATACCATGGTGCTTTTTTCAATATTTACTCCCACAATTTTCCCTACTCATCACCTCATTTTTCCCATTTTTCATTCTCTTCTCCAGAGAAGGATGGAGACTGTCCTCAGAGGGAAACACAGCCTGGTGGGCCCCAGCTCCGGCAGCCCATTTCCTCTTGTCGCTGCTATCCTGGCAAGGCACAGGGAAATCCAGCAGTCCTGGCAGCAGCAGAGCTGCAGCTGCAGCCAGCCCTGCCCCGGCTGGCACCCTGGCAGTGCACCCACACAAGTGACCACCAGTGGCTCCTGTCAGAGGCCAGCATGGTGAGAAAAGTGGAGTTGCTGACACCAGAGACACAGACTGGGTGTCCTTCCAAAGAGGGCGGTGCTGTTTTGGGTAGGGACGGAAAATGGCGCTGAAAGGCGCCTAACCCAACCCCAACCCAGACCCCACCACCTCAGCACCATTTCCCACAGCACTACGGGGCAGAGAGAGAGAAGGGAAATTCCTTCCTATGAGCTTGAAATGTATCCAGGCAGAAGTGGGATGTTGTCCCGCCCCTCCCCAAAGCACTGCAGGCACATGGGAGCAGCTCAGCACCAGCCCAGCTCTGAGAAGTAAAACCTGTGAGGGGTTTAAGCGTTGGCAAAGATTTAGTCCTACGGTCCCAGACTGATGAGGGAAGAAAGGAACTTCTGTTATTACTAGGAAAGCTTCCTTTATTCCTTCTGCAGGCTTTTAATTCTGTGGCCTGTATGACTGTCTGGTATCTTTCTAACAAGACTTGTCAGAGATTTAGATTAAAGAATTGGATTTGGGTTCGTTCACTACAAAATCTTGCCAAAGCCTGAAGGCCTGGGGTGATGACTGCTCTCTGCAAAGGTACTTTATTAATCCTCTGTCAGATTTCCCTCAGCACTGGGCTCAAAAGGTGGGGTTTGGATCAGGAATTCTGCAAGCAGGGCCTGTGTGACCCTTGGCTTCCTCTGTGTGTGTGTGAGCCAGGGCTGGGACAAGGACTCCTGCTGGAGCCCTTCAGAGCCATTTTAAAGGTCTGATTCTAGAACGTTTTGGAGGCAGTTTCCAGAGCTCCATTTGTAGCTGGATCTCACTCCAAGTACAGCAGTCCAGGGGAGGGTTCTGACCTCTCCAGACTTCTGCTCAGCCAGGCTGCAGCTGTCACTGGCTCAGACTGGGACTGGGGCAGGTTTTCCAGGGAACTGCAGATCAGTAAGGACTGGTGCTCTGGAAAGCAGGGACCTGCAGGGATTGGCTTTAGCAAACCTGAAATGCAGTTCGTAAAGGTAGCCCAAAATTCGAATTCCTGTGGTTTTTGTGGAGGACAGGAGAACTAGATCAGAATGGGCTTTTGTGCTAAGAGGGTCGGAGAATCTGCATCCCTACATGGGGCATGATCTGTGTGATTAAAATGAAGTCCTTGTCCCAGAGGCTGATGGTTTCTGCTCATTCCTGTCCCCAGTTGTCCCCAGCGTGTTGCTTGCTGGTGCAGAGGGATCTGCTCTGGTTTCAGACTGTCCATGCCCTGGTCACTGCAGTCCCCAGTGCCTGAGACACAGAGACAACCCTGACCAGAGAGGCCAGTTCCACTTAAATAGAAACGAAATGCGCCAAACTTGCTGTGGACGGGAACTACTCTGTGCTTGCTTCAGTTTTAAAATTGTGAGTAAATTCTTGATGCATAATCACTTAATTCTGCCTCTAAAGGGAGAGATTTTCCTCACCCCTATTTACAGATTGTTATATACAAATGCACATAACTTTATAAAGGAAAACTGGAAGTAAAAACTAACACCCTCTGCTACATTAGATTATTATTTTCTTGTGGCCATTTATTTTGTGGTAAACCTGCCTTTCCCAGTGTGCTTGGGGGTTTCAGCTATTTGGGAATAATTTCAACTGGCTCTTTGCAGTGAAAATATGAAGGTGGGGATGAGTGACCAGTACCCAGGGAAGGGCCGTGGGTGTGCCTGGGTCAGGAGCAAATGGTCAGGGCTTATCTTCTCCTGGTTTGAGGCTGGGTCTGGCAACACCACAACATTCCAAAGCAGACTAATTATTTCCTCCTATTTGTCACTTGTCCAGGCTCTCTGCATACTGCCATGTCAGTGGATACACCTCTATGCCACAGAGGCTTTCCATGTGGGCTTCAGGGCTCTCCTCCAAGTAGTGGTAAACCCAATTTCCATTTTACAGACCTCTATTGCTGCTGGATTAGCTAAAGGATATGACCTTCCTGTGAAATCAGTTTTTAAACAAAAAGTAAACTTCGAACCTTGGACTACAGCTAAAAGATAAGAGATGCACAGTAGATAATACTTGGCAAATATTAGTTGCATGCCACGGACAGACACCTCTTTGCTGTACCTCTACATGTTTTAGTGTGCTGGTGCAGCACAGATATTTAGTTTTAAGGGGTTCTTCACAGAGCACAACCATTAAATAACTTCTAGCCGCCGAAAAATGGGGTAACGTAGTGTAAGTCCAGTAATTACCTTCCTCCGCAGCCCACCTAGAGTTCAGGGAACTGAGGGCCACCTGTTTGCACAAGTGACAACATTTTCCCTATCACAAACTTCCTTTGCCCTAGGGCATTACTTCTATGAATGGCAGCTTTTAAGAAAATTGTCAAGTTTGAAACAGTTCCTCAGCAAGCAAGCAGCTGGTTCACCATCTCCAATTATGTAATAATAACGTAAGTATAAATTGTGCTTCTATGTTTTATCAATGGCTGGGTACAACACACACATTTTGGACTCAGTTTGCTTAACACCACCTTTCAGAGCTTTCACCTGGCACTACGAGAGAAGAAAGGCACCAAGAAAGTGCCACATCAACTCCTGAGCTCCTTTCAGCTCAGCAGGGCAAGGGACTGCTGGGGAAACAGTCTGGAAGAGGCACAAGGCAACCCAAGGCCATCCTACAGCTCCTGCCTGCACAGAGGGGGCCACCCCAGAGAGGCCAGGACAGCTCTCCATTTACTAGCATAGCTGTGGAAACTTCTCTGTCAGTAAAGCATAGTTCAGACATGTAGCACAGCACCAAAATCATTATTTATCTGGTACTGAAATTAACTGGGTGCCTTTAGAAAGTGCTGGGGAAAAAAACCCAAAAACTTAATCCAGCACCATTACTTCACTAGGTGCTGGATCAGCAAACACACATAAGCAATACATAGCAACCCTCACTCAGCTTCCTCCTGTTCTTATGTTCAAAATGTACTATCTAAAGCTCACTTTTACAAAAACCCAACCATGAAACCCCCAAGACTTAATGTAAATAAAAGCACAACTTTAAACAACACTTAAAAAGCAACATTAATTCAAACTGCCATACTCATGCCAGCTTTCAGGAGTTAAATAAAAATACAGTTACAAATTAAATAGAAGCTTTTTTAAGTTACCATTTCAGCAGAGTAGGAATATTTTGTCAAATGATGCATTTCAGGAAAACTTAAATTTGATGAAAAATTCCCAGTTTCGGGCAAAGGTGAGTCAGCCCGTTCTCACAAACCTGTGGCTGCCACTGCCTGACTTCGAGAGAACTCCATCCCATGCTCCCAGCAGGTACAGTCATTAATCTTTATGCTTTTCAGCAAAATCCTATAATTCACACAATAAGTGCTGTACTACTACATACTGGGTGAAATCCAGGCCCTGCAGAAACCAGCAGGAATTCTCCTGCCAGCAGCGCTGCTGTTTCTGTTTGATTTCCTGCCACTGATCACTGCCCAGTGTTCCACCTCTCCAGATCCCTCTGAGAGGCCTCTGGTCCCTTGGGCCCACAGCATCTCCCATTTCAGCATCCTCAGCAACCTCACTCCTGCACCCAGACCCTGGATAACAGCATTGAACAGTGTGAGCCCTTGGATTGAGAGCCAAGCACTCTGCTGGCAAACCACAGCTCTTCTCTTCCTGTGGCACCTGGCCTGGCTTCCAGGGAGCCAAGAGCAGCGTGCCCTGTTCAGCCAAGCTGGCATCTACCCCACCCACCTGGCTTCTGCCTGAATGGCACTGCCTCTCCTGCACATGTTTCAGTCAAACCTGACCAGCTCCTCAGGGGATGTGGCCAGCTGCTCCCTGGCAGCTTAAATGTGAAATCCAGGGCAACAACTCTGCTTTTTGTAACTACACCAGAAAATTTAAATCAAACCATTTCATGGTCACTGTGACCAGAACCATCACTCCTGCCAAGAGTCCTCTATTCACAAACCCCTGTGGCAGAGCACCCTTCCTAGCTGGCTCACTGAGCACTTGTGATGAGAAATTATCCTCAACAAACTTCAGGAATTCCCAGACTGCTTGTCACAGCAGTATGGTACTCATGTCTAACTAGACAAGTTACTCACTGATCCTAAATTAAAATTGGACTTTACACTCCACTAGCACTCAGGAATGTTCTACTAGCATTTAAGAATTGTGAAACACACATAATCTTGCCACGCAACCACTTAGCTTCATACACGGCCCCGGAGCCTTGTTCATTGACCTGGGTAAAGCAGAGCCCTGGCCCACGCCCACAGAGGCTCGAGAGGAATGAATAATGTTTAACATGCTCCAGCTCACATATGTGAAATAGCTCCAACATGCCAGCCATGGGCAGATGGTGCCTTGATTCACCAGGCACACTGGGAACACAGGAGCTGTGCCACCAGCAGCAGGTGTCACCACTCCCACCCCCCCGTGTCCCTGCCACCCCAGAGCCTGGCTTGGCCCGTGGCAGACCCCCGAGCCCCTCTCAGCCAGGCCCCAAGATCTCCATCCACATGTCCCCAGCAGCTGGGATCCAACAGCTCGGCCCCTCCTGTGCCAGGGGCTGCCCACCCCAGGTGCCCCCTGGCCCAGCCCGTCTGGGGGCACAGAGCAGCCCAGGTGCCCCCTGGCCCAGCCCGTCTGGGGGCACACAGCAGCCCAGGTGCCCCCTGGCCCAGCCCGTCTGGGGGCACACAGCAGCCCAGGTGCCCCCTGGCCCAGTCTCGAGGCACACAGCAGCCCAGGTGCCCCCTGGCCCAGTCTCGGGGCACAGAGCAGCCCAGGTGCCCCCTGGCCCAGTCTCGGGGCACAGAGCAGCCCAGGTGCCCCCTGGCCCAGTCTCGGGGCACACAGCAGCCCAGGTGCCAGCCTGGGAACAGCCCCTCAGCGCAGCCAGAGCCGGGGCAGTCTCTGGGACCATTCCCAGAGCCCAGCTCCAGCCACACGCGCGGCTGGAGGCTCTGGCAGGGACCAGGGCCACCCCATCCCATGCCAAAGACAGCTCCACAGCCTGGGCAGGGGCAGAAAGCTCTCACCTCAGTTGGAAAAGCATCAGCTGATATCTGGAGGAAATAACTCACTTCCCGCTGGGGATAAAGATTCAGATTTGTATATGTGGTGTTTTGTTTTTTTCTAGTCATAATAAACTTCTGAGGAAGAAAACCAAGTTTTCAGGAGTATTCTAGGAACAGCAGGTGAGTTCTAAACTTCAGTTCATACAGAATTAATCCTGCAAGCATTAATTAAAACTCGGGGTTTTTTCTTGGTAAGCAGAGAGAATAATATCTGAATCTCTGAATAAGTCTTGGAAGCAAATAATGTTGAAACAACTGCAAATTACATAGTTTAAGAGTCTTCACTTGGACATGAAATTTACTACTTGTTTCTTGATCTTTAAATGGGCATATTCTATCTCCTACTTAATGAAAATAAAGATTCATTCACCAAGATCACTAAAACAATAATTGCATGTGTTGAATTGTTCTCCAATAGAACTGAAAATTCCAGCAGGCTGGAAAGTGTTTTGTTTTAGAGTCAGTAGAAAGTTTTAGCTTTTAAAATAAAAAACACTCCTAAACACAGCAAGCTGATACCAATGATTCAGCAGAAGAGGGGTTCTATACAGCATTAACAGGCTCGACAGTGGCTGTGCCATACAATCCCTGGTGAGACTGATACAGATTGACAGAGCAGGTACCTTTGGTCCAAAAAAAATTTACTGAAACACCTTAGCAGTATCTCCAAATAAGAATATCAATACATAGATATTTAAAGTGGGCATTTGCTGGAAATCAAAGAGAATTTTCCTCCCTTCTCCCTTATTTTGTGTTTCTTTTAAAAAAGGTTACTTTTCACTGTTGGATCTTATTTTTCCATTAAAAAAAATTAATTTAACCAGCAAACTCGTTCCTTTCTCAAACACTAATACTACTAACACTGTGGAACAGTAAGAAATGAAACACATAACAAGGAATTCTCAAAATAATTTTTCTTTAACTGTATTCTGAGGACATCACTGTGTAACTGGGAAACCTTGTGAGGCTATGGCAATAGATTTCAAGCTCTGGTGAGCTGAACTGGTCTGTGATTACACAGGCAGGTCGGGCACGCGGTTCCTAGTGGTTAAAGACAGCCAGAAGTTTCCTTACAGAGCTGGGCACTCCTCCCCTCCCCACCCAACAAGAGCACGTGTCCTTTTAAGCTCAGCTCGGCCGCGGCCAGCCCCGTTTGCCCAGTGACATCTCCACGGTGTGCGGGACAAAGGCGGACACGGAGCAGCAGGTTAGTGACTGTGTCTGTTTTCACAGCGAGAGACAGCAGAGGCTGTTCTTTGTCTCTAATGCCAGCAGACGCACCAGCCTTTACCCGCAGGAGCACTCGCTGCCCGGGGCCCGAGGCGGCAGCCCCGAGGTCACCCCGGCCCCGTGAGCGGGCAGGTGCCACAACCCCCGCGGCAGCACAAGGGGCCCTGCCCTCACTGCTCGGAGCCCCCGAGCGCCCCGAACCGCCTGGAAACACAGCGCGGCCTGCGGGGCTGGCAGCCCTCCCGCAGCTCCGCGGCACACCTGAGCGGAGCCTGGGGACAGCCGGCACTCTGCAGCCACCCTCCGGCCGTGCCCATGGCACTGAGCTCCAGCCCAGGGCTCCCAGAGAGGGAGGAAGTGACCGCCTGTCCCACAGACTGCGACTTCAGGGCCCACACTGCTCCTGTTTCTCACACACTGAAGCAGATGCCGGATACAAACATCACATGGGGGTTCTGGGCACACGAATACCTCAACCTAGTCCATCACACAGTATTTGGGATTACACTTCAGCTAAATACCTTTGGGAGCTCTGTGCCACGGTGCTCAGTGAGCACAGTACAAACCCACTGATTTCCAAGAGCTGATCTGGAAAAAGCCCTGGAACACAGGGTACTGTTCTCTCACAAAAGCTGCTGCCTCACTTTGCTCCCCACTTCAGTCCTTCTTTTCACTCAAAACTATCTTTGAACACCTGATGATGTCTGATGGTCAGCACCTGCACCAAACTAAGTAATTACAGACCAGCTGCACCTGAGCAGCCACAGCCTGCCCCTCAAACCTGTTGGTTTGGATTACCCACAGGGACAGACTGGGAAAACACAGCAGCTTCTTTTTCTCTGAGGTCTTGAAATCAGGATTTTGTGAAAAAGGCTTCAGGAAACAGGCAGAAGTGTCCAGGATCAAGACACCATCACCCTTGATTATCCAGAGGCTGACACACAAGGTCACCTCTGATTCACTAACCACACCCTGTTTGATTTCAGGTTTTGTCTTTCTAAGCTATCCTCAGAGAGCATGAAGATGCTGGCAGGCAGGCAAAAAGCTTTCAGGTAATTTCTTTCTGATCCAGCACATTTCCCACAGATAATCATTCCATAAAGCTCACCAAATCTAATACATGCTAAGGCACACCACCAGCTATTTTAATTGCTGAGTACAGGAACCTCAGTCGCCCCATTCCAACCACAAAAAATAGAAGTCCACTTACTTGTCAGTTTTAAGTCTCTCCAGGCAAGTCAGTCTAGAAGAGCAGTCTCAGGAACTCCAGAGCTGTTGTTATCCAGTAAATTTAATATCCAATGCAATGGGTAAGCTTCTCCAATTTGGCAGAAGCACTTCTAAACCCTCACCACACTGACACTCACTTTAGACTAAAAAAGCGTTACAAGGTCCCTGAAGCACACCTGATCCTAATCAGGACTAATTGACTTCCATCATGCCTGAAGCCCTGTGTAAATTCCCATGCCTGTTTCTGCAGCCTGTACTAGACATTAATAATAATTCTTCTTTCTGTTCCTTTGGAATATAATGTTGTAATTCCCAGTGCTAGGTCAGGAATTGCCAATGCTCACTTTATTTTGAGCTCAAGATCTGTATTTCACCCCCCTGCTCTTTCTGTGTGCAGGTTCCCTCCAACACAGCAACCTTGCAGCACCTAAGGGGCTCACAGGAGGGATGGGGAGGGAACTGGGACAAGGGCCTGGACTCACAGGACACAAGGAGTGGCTTCACACTTCCAGAGGGCAAGATTAGATGGGATATTGGGAAGAAATTCTCAGCTGTGAGGGTGATGAGGCCCTGGCACAGGTGCCCAGAGAAGCTGTGGCTGCCCCATCCCTGGGAGTGTGTCAGGCCACGTTGGACAGAGCTTGGAGCAACCTGGGAGAGTGGAAGACATCCCTGTCCATGAGGGTGGAAGGAGATGATCTTTAAGGTCTCTTCCCACCCAAACCATTCTGGGATTCTCTAGCTTTGGAACTTCAGTTATCCCTGGCCAGGTAACAGGGGCTCAGGCTGCCACTGGCAACCGGCCTCTGCCCACTGGGAGCAAATCCTTTCTGGAGCATTCTCCAGTTATCAATGCTACAAATATTTTTCTTTGTGGAAAGAGAGCACTTCAACCCTTTCACAAAAGCTGTTGCCTCACTTTCCTCCCCACTTTAGTCCTTCTTTCACCATCACAGCTGCCCTGTTTTTCTGTGTAACTGGGGAATTAGGAGCAGATGAGTATAGAAAAGGAAAGCTAAGTCCAGCCCGTGCCAAGCTGAGGCTGCTTGGCTACTTCTGGGCCCCTGACTTCAAGGCCTTCTGGTGGCCAGACCAGCGTTAGGGAGCTCCTCCAGTCACCACTGGACCCAGGCAGAACATTGCACGGAGTTATAAAACCACCATAAAAACTTTGTCTTTGTAATTTTTCAAGGAGCCAAACTGACTTTTTTGCTTTTCTCAAAAGAGCAAAACGAGCACCTGTGTGAGATGCCGACAGGCATCTCCTGAGCCACGGGAGTCACCCAGGGACTGCTCCTGGCTGTACCGCAGCGCTGCAATTCAAACAAGCAGCAGTCAATTAGAGCTGGCTGCAGCAAGCCAAGGCACCAAGAGCCCTGTCCACGCTGCCCCAAACTCTGCCTCAGACCTGCCCCCAGCCTGGCTGCTGGGGCTGGGCTCGTGGAGGGACACGGGCAGGGCACAGGGCCCCTCAGCAGCCCTGGGCACAGACTGCGCTAGGGACTGACAGAGTTCAGGTCACCAAACTCTCCTCAAGTTCTGAGAAGTGGATTAAAACAGAATTTTTACTTGCAGAGACAAAAAATTAATAAAACTGCTTATCTTCGTGTGTGGCTCAGGGGACAAGGGACTAACAGAGCTGGAAGTGGTCCCTCAAACCCACCCTAGGGCATCCTTTGTACACTGGTGTGCCCAGCACACCTGTCTGCAGAACCAGCAGATCTTCTGGGAGAAGGGGAGTCACCCTGAGGGACTGGTAAATACAAGGTTTTTGTGTTAGCCTTTTGTTTACAGCAAAATTGCTTAAATTCTGCCCACAATCTGCTGGGGAAGAAGCAATGTCATGGAGGATACATTGTCAGCCAGACCTTACTCTCCTAATCTGAAGATAATTCCCAGTCCCTCTCTGTCAGAGGGTGAATGGTTACAGGAAATGCCAGGGTGATCCAGAACTGATGTAATGAGTTTGATGATTGGGAAACTCAAATCAATTTCGTTTACTGATCCCCAGCAGAAATCAGAAGAGATCATGGCTTCCAGGTTAAAGACCTTTGCTCAGCTTTCTGCTTCTCTGAGTTAATCTTTCTCTACCCAGCCATCGGAGTGACCAGCACAGGTAATCTTTAACCAGTGGCCACTGACTGACAAGGATCACAGCATTTCTCCTCTGGGATCTGAGCTGTCCCAGCACTTGTAGCCCTTACCTCTGTCCATGAGATTGTGGTAAATATGCCCTTTGAATGCTGCAGTACTCTGGGATAAGCTGATAAACACCACCTTTGCCTACTCTGAGCCCAAGAATTCCTCTCAAAAATTGTATGGCTGTATCCAAAAGTGATGTGAGTCAGCACAGTCACTGACATTAAGAAATCAAAGGGATAAATTCAGTTCCACTGTTGGATATGTGTATTTTTTCTCCATAAAAGATTCTGGCCTAAATCTTTGTCTGGCTCCCTTTAGCCAAGGGAGCCATGCCCACAGCTGGTGGGACAGTGGCAGGATTTTTCCAAAGATGATAATAGCCAGCCCCAGATCAGTTGAAGAGTATTATGTGGTGGAGTACAGCCACAAAGATACAGCTCAGGTTTTTGCCCCTGCAGTTACTCCTTCAGTTTTGAAGCTGTTGTTCCACTGTTTCTGCACAGAAAAGACACCATCCCTGTGATTTCCATTTCCCTCAACATATCTTTCATATTGTATATAAGATAAATGAGAGGAAAGAGCTTTTGTAGGGATCCAATCGTGTCCTTTGTCTACTGACACCTTACTCACCAGGAACTCTGCATATAAAATGGAAGCACAGAATCATTTAGGCTGGAAGGGACTTTTGGAGATCACAGGACTCAGTCCTCTGCTCCAAGCAGTGCCAGCCTCACAGTTAGACTGCACTTCAAAGTTAGATGATTTTGCTTGGGGTCATAGGTACATATTTCCAAGGGAAGAATCTGGCCCTCAGGTCTGTGTGCAATGTATGTTGCATTATCTGCCCCTGTGTCACCTTTAGTAACATTTAAACAAACCAGTTCCTTTTCTTTTTCCAGGAATTTCCCAATACTTTGGCATTTCATTTCAGAGAACTGGACCCCAACCAGCCTGCAGCAGTACTGGATGTTGCAACGCAGTTCCAGACTTTCCCCAGGCTCCCTGTGGAGTGACCAGTGCTTCACATACAGTTGCAGAGCCCCATTTTGAGGGAAACTGGATTTTTTTTTTCTCCCAGAAACACAACCCACAGACACCAAATAACTGGTGTTTCTGCTGTGATTAAAAGTAGCACATCTTAGGTTTTTTTCTGCTAGTTTTGGACAACATGTAGCATTCTGGTTTTGGGTTGGTTGATTTCTTTTTAATATGAGGTCTTCCTGACCTAATATTGTCCTCTTTTTTTCTGATTAAGCATATTGTCACATATTTTTTGTAGACTTCAAATGCACATCAGTACTTTCAGAGCAGTTCCGAGTAGCATAAGGAGTTTGCACACAGGATGCTGATATAATTTTACAGGTCATTTTTAGATACCTACTTTTCCCAAAACATGTTCTGCTACTAGGGCAGACTCTGAACTAGTAGAAGTAGTATTTTTGTCATCTTTACACTGTGTGCATGTACCAGTCCCAAACAAGGAATTACTATTTACATAACAGGGCTGGGATTAGAAATCAGCATTTTAGGAAACAGTAGATTATTCTTGCTATGACAGATTTGCAGTCCAAGACAAAGTTAAGCAAAAAAGATGTGTCATCAACTGGTAACAAAGAGGGTGTAAGGAGGAGAGGGAAAGACACAGAATGTTTTCCAAATTTGATTTCATGGTGGTTTTCTGCTGCTGGATGGAACATCCAGCCAAAATCAGTAAAATTACCTGGTTCTTCACTTTTGTGAAGTATTTATATTGAAAACTTTGCTTCCTAACCCCCAAACTATTACTTCAGACTCTTTCAAAACGTTCTAACGGAACAGAAGTATGGTAGTGGAAGTAAGTGATGAAACAACTGTTAGCTAACTAGCAAATGTTCTCATACCCAAAATGTGACTTTATGTTCAGAGAAAATCTCAGGTTCAAATCCTATTTTAGCCTAAAAAGTGAAATTCATTAGGCCCTAAGCTGGAGGTTTATGCAATGGTCTCTTTGTTGGATGAGGGCCTGGGAGGTGTGTGCCATTCCTGGGTTTGCCAGTGCTGTTCAGACAGGCTCAACTGAAGCAAGGCTTTTCCCCCTACCTCCCAGGTGTGCTGGAAAAAGTAAAACCTGAAAATTATCAAGCAAAGCAGACAGTACATCAAAATCTAAGAAAGAAAAAAGATTGGCAAGCCTCAGCAGTGAACATGAGATGAGCACTGAGAAACTGACGAAATCATTCTCACTGATAGAAGTAAGCAATTAATATGCAGCCAGAGTAAACACTCTTCATCTCAGGGTTCAGCAAAACAAAGAGCTGAAACCCCCTTATCTTTTGCATTTTTCCCTCCCCACATGTGCTCTCTGAAGGAACAGAGAAAATTGAAGTCTCTGAGCTTTTTTCTATTCTTTAGTCTGACTAAAGGTGACTCCAGCTCAGTGCAGCGAGGGTCATCTCCCTCCCCCAGATCAATATTTTAATATGACTTATCAGAGCAAGAATGAATTGTTTACTTTAAAACCTCAGGATCCCATAAAGGGAGAGGGAAAGGTGTCCACTGGAAGCAGAGGCTTGCAGCAGCTGCCCACTGCTGGGAACTCAGAAAGGAAACCACGACTCCAAAGATTCGAGTACAGACAGTCAGCAAAACGTCCCGCGAGAGAATCCCAGTTCTGCCAAGCCCTAACAACACACCAGAGGATCCTTTGGCTGTTGTCTCCAATGGTAAGTGCCTTCCTGAGCAAAATTCATGTGAGGAAAAGTAAATGCTAAAAGAGATTAACAAAAATAAAATAGTGCAGGTGGATTTCCAACACTAAGCACTTCGGCATACTAAAATATCCACACATACCCAGGGCTCAACTGTGTAATTTAACAGGATTTAATGTCTTGGACCTAGTGATCTCTACCTGCACTTGGAAAGAGATTAGGCATTTGTTAGGGTAGTGTAAGGCCACCCTGTTTATTGTCTTTAAGAAACGGGATGGTGGGGAAGCTGACAGACTTTCTGGGGGACCAGGAATGCTTCCAGGTCTGGCCATGTGGGAAGGACAGGTTCTATGACCCATCTCAAAAAACCCTCTTGAAACCACATTTGTTCTTCACAATGCCCTCTGCACTGGAACATCCCAGTTATGTTCTTTACACATATGTCCAGCAGAAGAGAAGCAAAAGGGGGATTTTTCTCTGATGTTATGCTTTGTTTTCTCCCTGTAACTTTCCTATTATTTTGGGGTTTTTTCTCCTTGCAGTACTAAAAACTAGTGGCCATTTCTCTTTCTTGCATGCTATTTTGTCTTGGAAGTATCCTGTTGATTTGCTGGTAGCTTCCACGTAGCTGAGGGACTAAAAATTGCCTATTTGCAGTGGTATCAGCTGCCTTGCTTTCTCCTTACGTGTTCTGCAGTGAAGTCAAGTCCTTCTGCCTGGATCTCTGGGCTTTCCTACTCTGCACAGGATTGCCAGCCTTTTCCTCAGGGAGCTTCATTAGCAGCAATTTGCATGATCCTTCCCCTCTGCTGCAGAGTAAAATGTGTTTGAGGAAAGGTAAGGGAAGACACCAACACTGAGGTGAATTAGAAAGCCAGGTACAGCACCTCTGTCCCTTTGGCATTCATTTCTCACTCTCGCCAGCTGCAGCATAGGCACATTTACCAAAACCAGCCCCGGGACCTCAGGGCCACAGCTACATCCTGCTGACAGAATGCTTGGCATGATTGGGTTTTTGCCATCATTAATTCCAAAGAGCCAGTGCCATGTGATGCTCAGGGTGTGCTGCAGTTCGTCTCCTTCTTTCAGAGATGTCTCCTTCATAGCTGGGACTGCATAGGAGCCTGACCTGTGGAACTGCACATCTGCCTGTTTTGTATGTGTGTTCAAATGCTCGGCTCTGTCCCAATGCAGCACTACAGAGTCAAAACACAGACAGAACCAGTGGAACATGAAAACCCCTTGGATGTCAGGCATGCCTGAGCATTTCTAGGCTTGCTTTCATGGCAGGGATGGGAATGCCAGATTATTACTGTTGTAAATAATCACATGGAGAAATGAAACAGCCTGATCTGGTAACCAGACACTGAAGGTCCATTTCTCTGCTCTCCCAAGAGGCTTCTAACCAGTCCACAGGGGATTATCTTTTGAGCCAGAAAGTTCAATTTTCAGTACTTACAAAAAATAAAGGCTACTGCTGTTCACCCCAGCCCTGGTTTCTAACCTCCCCCCTTTCACATGCTCCTCCTTCTCTGTTCTCTCTGCCTCTCTGCAGTATTCAGATGTAATGATGGCATATAACTGAATTTCCATGGGTTACAAATCCCTGTGCAGCATATTTGTGTGCTTTTAATCCACTCCTTAGTCCACATAATCTTTTATGGGATGTTTTCTACTCTCAGACTGAGAGTGTGCAGAAATGTTATTTGGCTAGCACGCTAAACACACAGAGAAACACTCTGAAACACCCAGCCTGTGCAGAGATGAGCACCACAGCTGTGGACCCTGGAGTTTAATTCTCTGATGTACAGGTGCTGATGTGTCCCAGAAGAACATCATGGAATAGCACAGGGGCAGTAAGACGAGGACTACAGACCAACTTGGCTGTCTTGTATGTGGGCTACTCAAAAATGCTGTTAAAAACAAGTATATGAAAATCACATATAATCCCCAGCATTGTGATTCCTCAGATCTGACATAGCTATAAAAGATACTGATTCTGGGCTGACTCCACCACTTAGAGGAAGACACAGGCCCTTGCAGAAATGACTCATCCCTCTCGTCAGGAAGTTGCCTCTAGAATAGTACAGATTACTTTCCTAGGTGCTGTCCATCTCCCTTGTCTGTAAGGGCACTCAAAGCCACTTAGCTTTTACATTCCCACAGCTAGCAGAGACACAATATTCACCTCAAACCAATTCAGGATCCTGTGTCCCGCCTCCTTGTGAGGACCCTGATGTGCCACATATAAATATGCACAAACCTGGTCTTGTGTCTGTTTTGCAGGTCTTTGAAACCCCCTCTGCTGAAGTCTGCAGTGTGCCTCCAACACTCCTTCCCCAGACTAAGGACCTGCTCCCAGAGCTGTGGAGTGTGACAATGGTGTTTGTGTCCAGTCTATCAAACGCCATTATCACACTAAATAGTTCCTGGCAGACAAGGCATCGGGTCAGGAAGGTTTGAGACCTCTGGCAGTCCATCTTCCCACTGTGCTGAGGAATAAATAACCGCGGTACGTGCACAGGAGGATGACTCCGCTCCTTCTTTTAGAGGCAAAAGCACCAGAATATGGGAGAAATCCATACTCTCACACATGCACTTCCAGATCCCCACTGTAAAGCACACCAGACATCTTAAGGAGTCATCACTATACAGTCATCATTAGGAATGTGGATTTCCTTGGCATTAATAGGTCTGTGTTTACCTCTGAGAGGTCAGCTGGTGATTTTCATTGAACTGACCAGGACAATAAAACTGAAGGCAATTAGCCAATAGAGTGAAACTACATCTCTGACTTTGGAACCAAACTACAACATACATTTGGAATATTAATTGGCTGAGATGCTCATGGCATTTTTCAAACAGAACACTTCCGAAAATTCTGATAAAAATCTATTGCCTCTAACTCGAAATACCATTTATCCAATGCTTTTAGCTTTGTTCCCATCCCACCATGCTCAAGCGCCTTGCCTTATGTTCTAAACCTCCTGTTTTGGAAACAGTCACAATGTCCTCACAGAAATTCTTCTGAATGCTATTGTAAAGAATAGGCATCATCTGTAGGAACTTCCAAAAGCCAGGTACCAGCAGTGCACTGAGAAGCCTAAATCCCACTGAACAGTCCAAGATTTGTTTATGCTCTGATTTGCAATGGAAGTGGTAACTTTAATATTCATCAGTGTGTTCCAAACTTCACCTTTCCTGACTTCTAGTTCTAATTAACCCAGCATGCATATGCATATGCAATACTGTGCAAACCTTGTACTTGGCATCTTAAATATATATATTGATGTTTCCATAGCAGCTGAACCACAGGGCCATGGATGTAGACAGAGAGATGTTCTTCTCCAATACCAGTCTACAGAAGCCTGTAAGGAAATCCAGGAGATGGCTTAGTTTGTTTCCAAAACCTTGTCCCAGTGTTAAATCTCAGGCACCAAGAGCAGAGGATCAACTTCTTCCTTGGTTGCTGGCATCAGCATCAGGATGATTCCAAAACAATGTCAAAAGGCAAAAGACTAAAGTTATCCCTCAGGTCACTGGTGCGTGTCACTGCTCCATGTCCCCAAGAGTAGTTTCACAAGGTGGGATAGTGAGACTCAGTGCTCTGAAGAAATTAAGTCTCTAGGTTCTCTTGCCTTCTTGGGCACCATTTTCTTTACTGTTGATGAGTTTGGCAGATTTTTGCTTTTAGTGGGTGTTGCTTTCCTCTGTTTTTGATGAGTGGTTCGGAGAGATTTCAGCCCCAGCATCTCACAGTACTCATTGCACTGGTGAAGGGCTCTGAACTGCTCAATGAAGGAAAAGGAGCAGTTGCCTTTAAACCCCTTGTATCTATAGTAACAAAGGGAAAACAAAAAAACAACAAACCAAATGAGAATTCAAGATTCATTTTCAGCACAAGGAGGCAGAGCGTGACTGCTGACTCATAAGCAACTTGAAAACAATAAGCAAGTCTCTTCTACCCATGCTGGCTTGAGAAGCATTGATTGCTGCAGAAACTCAGACTGGGTCATTGGGAGGTGAGAGGAACCAGATAACAAATGGTGACAGAAGACAGAAAAGCATTAGAGGCAAAGCTCTGTGGGCTGGGTCCTGGCACTGTCTTTCATGGCATTAAGTTGGGAATAAAATTGTCTGCTGGCTACCTTTCTCAGTAACACACACACACACACACACACAAAATCCATGCTACATCATTCTCCATGAACAGTTCTGGTGGCCACCATGAAGAAACAAGGTTGCTGCACAAGGTGTTTCAGAACTAGAAGCTGTTTCCATCTAAACATGTAGATCATTTCCAGGCTATGCTGCTCCCCTCCCCTGGCTGCGTACAGGATCTCAAAGAGCCAAGCCCTTCAGGGAAGATGAAGGAATGTTCCTGAGGAAGGCACTTTCATCCAGCCCCCACTGTACCTCCCACCATGAGAAGTACAGGGCACATGTATCCCTCTTCTCTGGATGCTGACAGTCCTCCCAGGGCCCACTTTTTAAGCTGCATCAGCTTATTTTAAAAGGTGCACCTGCTCTTCAAAGGAGCCTTTTTGGTTAAATTCTCAGGATGGAGAAGGAAAAAGAAAGGCCAAGGGGCTCCTCTCCTTTTTGAACCTTAATCAGTGCCTGTTTTACCTTGTTCTCTTGGCTTGCTGGACATCCAGTGTCCTCAGAGGTGAACTGTGAGTTGTTACTACACAAAACCAACCAAACAAGATTTGGTTCTTAAATGAAGAGAGGATGCTCATTCCCAGCATCCAGAGAACATCCTTCCTCAGGCAGACTACACAGTGCTAAAGAGAATACTGCTGCTCTGAGGTCAGGCTCCTGCTGACAGACAGACCCTGCTCTGGAGACCCCACTCGGCTGGCTGTGAACAGCAGGTGAACCTTGAAGGGATCTTCGCCTCCTCTCCAAGTAAGCTCTGTGTTTAACCAAAGCAGGTTGAAGAGCCATGTCATTGTTACCCCAGGACTGTATCCTGGAGTCCAGCAGGGTCATCAATGGTTCTGTTGCTGCCTTGGAGAAATCAGAGACTTCAGACTTTACTGAGCTGCTCTCAAGAGCTCACACATATGTGTTGTATATGTGGATGCACGAGACACACCCACAGAACAGGAATTCCACAGGCAAACACACCTGCTCTCAGCAAGGGAATTTCTTCTATCCAGCACCAAACCAAACCAAATCTTCCTTAAATCTGAAGGGGAAATGTTGGATTTGCCCTCAGGCTTAAACTCCCCAATGCCTCTTGTTACCATGTGGAGTAAAGCTAAACTTGTCCGTGCCCTGGAACCAGGCAGAGTTTCAGATCCAGACTTGGCAACCAGCGCTCCAGTTAATGACCATAACCGTGGGTTACCGTGCTCCTGATTCCCTCCTTTGTGTGCACCATTCCGGGATAAATCCCTGGGCCCTCATGCACACTGCGTGCACAGAGCCAGGCACCGTGCTGTGGTATTTTTGTTTCCATTCGCCAGAGAAGCTACAGAGCAGCTGATTTTAAGGCTCAGGAGCGACACTGTGGCCGCATTAAAAATGCTTCCCTGGCGTTCCTAGATCCACTTCGCCATCTCCTGACAGAACTGCAGTGCAGCTCCTGCAGCACATTCACCACAGCACTGCTTTGGGCTCCTCTGCTTTCCAGTTCCCTGGCAAAACACACAGAGCGAGGACAAAAGATCAAAATTCCTTCCTCCACACATCGTGGACTCTGTTTTGGAGTACAGAAGAGATAAGTTCTGTGTCCCCTCTGCCAGCACAGTGCAAGCCACAGCAGTCCCACTCTGCAGTTCTGGCTCAGTAGAACCATGTGTTCCCCCTTCATGGGACTAGGTTAGCTCTCAGCAGCTCGGCTGAACACACCCAAAGCAGCAAGACCCATCAACACACAGGAGTTCTGGGCACTGAGTTGATTTTCCCCACCCATGTTCACAGAATTAAAAATCCAACTGCAGACATTAATACAGAGATCTTCTTTCCAAGAAAGGAGCATGCAAACAAAATACAGGACCAGGAAAAATCTGCCATCTTGCAGGAATACCATTAGCTAAATAACAAACAAAATGATACTCAACATTTTCAGGAGGTTGTTCATTTAGGGAAATTGTTTTCCTTTCTATATGCCTGAGGTGATCCTTACTACAGCTTGCATTGTGTGCTCACTTCCTCCTCCCCAACACAATGTGTGTTTTTATAGGAATCATTTCCCACAGTGAGCTGGACAACATTCACTGAAGCATTTTTATAAATCTTCTGATTCCTGAGATGGTGTTGCCTAAATAAAACATTTATTACTCTTTTGGTTTGTAACAGGATGATGTACATGCATTTCAACTGCTTTTACTTTGGATCTGCAGCTGCAAGAGTAAATCAGTAAATCAGTCTAACTGAATGGATACCGGCCTGCAGATGTTCAAGATTCTCCCAGAATATTCTAGAGTCACATTTTTAAGAAGATGTTATTATATAATATAATATTAATAACACTTTTAATAATTTAGATGATATTGTGAGGTTTCTTCTTGTATCCTGGGTATACAGACAAGGTCTTTAGAACAAAGGCTGAACACATGATCAGATCTTCTTTCTCCTGCCAGATTCTCAAAGGAGAATATGAAATTAGAGCACTTACCCCCATCCCCTTTCCCTGTCCAGCAGCCACTGCCTACTCCTATCCACAGCTCTGCTGGCCTGTGTTATAACTAGAAGCCTTAATTAACTTAAGACAAGTGGACTAAAGTTAGAATATTACAGGTCTCCATCTTTACACATACACTTAAGTTTCCTCAAAAGAACTGAAGCCTTTGCAACACCACTAGAAAACAGGCTCTAGCAATGCCCTGAATAATCTTTTGTTAAGGCTCAGAACTGCTGGTTTTGAGAGAGAAAGGGGAGAGATACCATCAAGTCCCTTCACAATTGTCCTTGTTTATCAGGGAAGCGGCCAAAACACAGCATCCCACTGAGAAGAGGTCTTTATAAAAGCTTGTGTCACAAATACATATCCCAAAGTTCTGGTACTTTTGCTGGCTGCAGGAGTGATTCCGGGGTGCCTTTTACCCTGGACTGCAGCCAGTGCTGGCCCCATGTGTTCAGCCCTACCTTCCTCCAGCTGATGGACCACCAGGAGCCTTACCTGCTGTCACCAGAACCCTTCATGTCACTTGTGAAATGCCTTTTGGACAAGCCCGTTTCAAGGGAGGCATGCAGGAAAAACAAAGCTCAATCTAAAGGGTAGCCCCATTCTTTCATAACAAAATAAAAGTGTTTCCTTTACAGGTGGGTTTTCCATAAATATGAACACAAAGAAGTTAAAACACTTAGATAAGGACTGTTTTCTTCTGAAGTTAAAGCAAGAATGAATTTCCAGTGCACCCTCCCCCATCCACATTTAACTGTGAAGAGACTGAGGAGTAAAGCACAACCATGCTGCTGAGAAATCACGTTCACTCACCCTTTGGCCAGGGTTGCTATGCCAACATCCGTTAACTTCATCCCTACACCTGCAAGGCAGCAAGGAAAACACGGAGCTTAGCTTACACTGGAATTTCTAGGACGTTATTCACATATGGAGGCATTAAATATTATTTATTGAGTCACATTTTTCACTTTCATTATTTGTCACATTTTTTTCAAAGCATTTTAAAGCACCCCAGTTAAGAAGAGGATGCTCTCTGTGTCACCAGCAGTTTCTAGAAGTCAGGCTCATGCCACTGTTTTACAGCTGTCAGGGTGATCAACAGCACAACTTGTTTCCTGTGCTAGGATTTTGTTCTTTCTCCTTCCTTTAAATTACTTCAGGGATCTTGTTTAGATGCCCTTTTGCTATTTTTTCTGCCTTCACATGTAAAAGAACATAGGATGTTTCCTAAGATTCCAGCTTTTTCTGTTTTCCTTCAAGAAGGGTCTCTCTTCCCCTGTTCCAAATATATTGCAGGACTGAAGAGGAGTCACACCCATGGGAGCTGAGGTAGCGTTTAGCAAACATGAAGGTGTTTCTTCACTATTCTTTTTGAAGGAATATATTTCTTCAAAACTAGCCAGGACCCAAATGAGGAGCATTCCACTGCTGAGTGATTGTTGGTGAGTATTCAAATACAAGCAAAGAAAGGGGAAGGACTAGGGTGTCATTAACACCTGAAGTCTTTCACTCAGCAGCTATTTCATTAATCTCTGGGTGGTGAGTGAAAAAGGCAGATTTGGCTCATGCTGAGTGTCCAGATTCACTAAGGTACATGCAAAAGAACAACTCCTCCATTAAGAGTGTAAGATTTAGTTTCCTTTTCCAAACTGCCCTCTTACAAGAACATAAGCTAGATAAAAATTGCCCCTACTCAGACAACTCACCTTGCAGGTCAGTGACAAGCAAGTTCCCATTGGTCTTCTCATACACCCAGTGCTGAAAGGTGCAACACTTCTGGCCAGCCTCTGAGTCTCTTCTCAGGAAATTCACTTCCTTGCCATCCTTGACAGAGTATTTCACAAACTCCCCAACCAGCTCCTCCTCCACTGTGGCATAGGGGATGTTATTAGCAGGGCGATGAATAAGAAAAATCTGAATGATTCTGAAATGAAGGGATAGAAACTAATAAAATCCTGAGAATTCTTTCAGTAAAAGGGTAAGAAACAGACGAAAGTGGCCAGTGATCTCAGAGAGTGAATGAACAGCTACCAACTCTAAACCAAGCTGGAAGAGCTGTAACACTGGTCGCAGGTTTCCTCTTTCCTCTTTAGTCCTAGCAATCAGTGGGTTGCCATGGCACAGGATGGTATACATAGGCATATATGTATATAAAATATGTATTTATACTCACTCTGGTACTTCTCCAAAGCCTTCCAAGGGTTCAGCTTCAGCTGCATATAACTTTGCATACTCTCTTGCAGTATTTTGGACATAGCATTCCTGTATTACAACAGACATGCCTATGGGAATATTGCTCAAAACATTCAACAGTTCATCTGTTTGAATCTGAGGACAGCTTTGGCCCACAAGTCTGGATGACAGAGGCCAGGGGCAGCTCACCTGCAGTGCCAGGCTGTAGTTCTTCTGCAGCAACTCGTCCCTGCTCTTGGTGCCGTAGGTGAGGGCGCTGTGCACCTTCAGCACGCAGGGGTGGCCGGGGGCGAAGGCGGGCGCCAGCCCCTGCAGCACGCGGCTGCGGAAGGCTCTGCGGTGCATCCCCTCGCCAAAGTGCAGCCCCTCTGTCATTATTGCTCCATGCAGTGTCCCACCAAAGTAGCTGGAGCTCAGGGGGTCTTCTCTGAACATCAGCTCCATGAATTCGATCTCTTCCACACCTAAAACATAACAGGAATCTCTGCAGGCACGTGGAGGGGTGGGCATGGGACAGCAGATGCATCTCTCCAGAGAGGAGGAAAAAATGCTCAGTGGAAGCACAAACTTGTGTTCCTGAGGGCTGGGACCTTAAGCAGCTCCATACAGGCAGCTGCTTGCCTGTATCTAAAGCCAGCATGGAGAAAGGTGGCAGCTCAGGATCATAAGGAGAGAAGCCAGAGTGTAGCGAACAAGTCTGTTACAGATGAAATCAAGGAAGACTCTGTATTTCACCCCTTTAAATGATCATTGGAATCCAAATGCAAAAAAATTCATGAGGGGGAAAAAAGCACTGAGAGAAACTAAAACATCCTAACTACACTTCAAGTGTCTCTAATAATAACATTTCAAGGACCATCAGTAAAGAGGATAAATAGGAGAACAGAACTACACAAGGAATTCCTTCCAGCTGTCCCTTGCAGTTACCTCTGGTTTAGCCTCTGTACACTATTGTCTCTCGTCAAAGCACAGAGGAAACACTGCACAGATAAGGCCAGAATTGGAACACTCCTTAATTCCACCTAAAATTCTCTGATTAAAAGTTATACAGTGCTGCTACATGAAAAGTCCTGTCTTTATTTTGCAAAAGGAAATAAATGCTTAATTTTAATTCTTCAAGGAAAAGAAAGAAAAGTCACCATGTCAACTGAAGGCCTGGATCTCTGCAGGCTGTTCAGGAATGACAGCCCCACTGGCAAGGCACTATCTTTAGCTGCAGCACAGGCCACATGCCTGGTGTCACTGAACACCAGTTAACACACAGGGAAAGCATTCCAAAGCTCCATGCCTGCCTTGCTCCTGGAGTACAGTTACACAGCAGGTGACCTGCAAGAACCATGTGTTTGTGCCAAAGAGCTGCCAGTGCGTGTATGTGTGTGTCTCTGTATGATGCCATGCAATGCTACTTTTCTTTATATTTACCTTCATAACTCTGAAAACTTGAAAGACGTTCCAATACTAGGAGGAAACAAAAAAAAAAAAGAATTTTGTAGTAAAAAACTCTGAATGGAAACTATCGTTGTCATTATTATTAATCAAAACTCTAAAGTGGGACTTACCTGCAGCAGTCAGATGAAACTCAGCAGTCACCTTTCCATATATGTTATTCAAGCAGCAACAATACATCCCCTGGTGTTGGTAACTGGCTTCAGCTATTTCCAGAGAGACGGGAGAGTCATCCTGGGCACTGCAACAGAGCATTTTGTGCTATCACATATTTTACTTGTTTTCACTGGAAAAACTGGTAAATTTGATCTCTCTGCACTGTTTATTTGTTAAGACATAGCACAATTATTTAGCAGATAATGGCATGTATTAATACTACAATTAATATTGCAATACAACAATCAAAATCAGAAGAGTAAAAACAAGAAGAATCAAAATAGAAAGTTTAACCAATTCATGCAACTTTTTCTCTCCACTTAAAAGAACATCTAAGAAGAATCCTTCCTACAAAAATTTTTATTTTCTCAGAAGTGAGCATTTTGATGGAAATGTATTTTCTTTCTTTTTTTTTTTCTGGGTAATGTTAATTTTGTATTTCTGAAATATTCTAAACAGTTTTTTAGATCAGAATACAGAATTACAAGGGAAATATCATAATTACAAGGAAAATAACTAATTTCATTAAAATGGAAAGGGTAGATGCTGTTAATGCCCTTAAGAAGCTTTTATTTCCACCCTTCTCTAGGTTAAATGAGGTTCAAACCTCTTTGATATTTTTTTGAAATCTGGATGACACTGGCTATGAACAAGCTGAGAGGTGATGTAACACAAACTATGACCAATATCAAAGCACTGTGAGAAGATCTGCCTCCTATAAATAGCCAAGTTACCCTGAAACTCTCAGTCCTTCAGAAACATCCCCTTACCTTCTCTGCAGCCGAGCCAGTACCTGGGAATCTTTAGTCCATGTAATGGTGGAGTCACCATGAATGTCACCAAACTGACAGCACAGCTTAATACTTCCAGAGCAGTCAGGGAATAACTCTGCTTGGATCTTCTTCAGCAGCCTGGGGGCTTGAAACAGAAGAACCACAGTTTAGGGTTTGAAGACAATTACATTGTTTTGGCATTTTAACATTTCACGTTAAGAACACAAATGCTGAAATCCCCGGTAAGTAATTATGACTTCTTGTGTCTCAATACTAATAACTAGTAGAATATTTTAGCTGATCTGGGGAAAAGTCCCAAAAGGTCCTGCCAGCCTGGACCTCTGCTAGGACTTTTCACTGCCTCACAGAACACTCCAGTGTCTTTGCACATGGGCATGGTGCGGGCAGGGGGCTGGAGGGGACTTGGAAAGAAAGGGAATTGACATATACTTAGAGAAAGATTTTGGGATCACAACACAGCCCCGCCTCAAGTGACACATCCCTGCTCGATGTAAGAGGTGTAAAATGCAAGATGTTTTGTTTCCAACTGTGTTAATTCTGAGCTGTTGCACTCTGAACGAGGTAGCATGGCATGTGTCCCTTGGGGATCCTATTCCTGCAGATTACTGTGTACTGGTGTTACTCCAGTAACACCCAACTTAAAGGGTCAGGCACACTGCCATGGTTTTCCCCACTCCCAGTTCCAGGCCCCATCCAGTCCAGGTCTCCCCACTGGGCTAGCATTCCCTGAATCCTGGGGCATGTGAACCTCGCTGTATCAGGGCTAAAGTGACACAGACAGGACCTGACAGCTCTAGAAATAGAACTAATGGCTCCAGGTTCCTGGCCTGGCCAGCCTTCTCTCCTGCAGCTGAAATAATGCAAAAGAACACTGAGTATATTCCACAGCAACCAAACCAGCCTTCCCATAATGCCAGGCAAAGGGCCACAACTGTGCTCTAGAGCACAGACATACTTCAGTCGAGACTGAGGCAGAGCAGAAACAGGTGAATAAAATTCACTGTTATCTGATGCAGCCTGAATGTTTAAAACATTTTGCAAGTGTAGCCTCAAGCAATGGAAACAGGTCAGGCATTGCACAGTCACTGCAGTTTGCTTGCTCTGCTTTGAAGGAATGTGTCTCTCCTCCCACACATCTGGTTCCCTGGAAAAGGATGCATCTCTTAACAGAGACAAGTCTGGAGTTTTTTAAATGTGATTAGAAAAAGTAGAAGTCTCATGAGACCGCACAGTAATTAGAGTGTGTGAAAAGCTCCACAAATGTGTAGCTTACCTTTAGTCACTGTTCAGTCTTGCTCTGAACTATTAAATCATTTTATGATGTGAACATGAAATGTCATGTCAGAAGGTAAAAATAAGACCTTGGTCCTTGCAAACTACCCATAGAAACAATGAATCCCTCATCTGCCCAGCAGTCACAATCCTGCTACAGTGTTAGCAATCTTCTAGAAACTCTGGCAGTAACCCAGATCTCCTTTCCATTATATGTTTCCTCTATCAGTTTAATATTGCTCATTTCATCCGTGTCATTTTTGCAGCAGGGCAAAGCAATGCAGAACCAGTCAGAAGTCAGCACACAGAACCTCAAAGCATTATCAGTGGTGCCCTACTGCTAACAATAACACTTTGCTAGTAATAAATCCTTTGGTAACCAAGAGGGGGGAATTGCAGCTGGGAGCTGCAATGCAGGAGCATAACTGGGAACACAGCCCTGTGGGAACAGAACATGGAGTGGGTTTGCAGCTGCTACATGGTGTGTAGGTACGTGGTACCATGACGCTGTTCCTCCAGGCAAAGTTACTCCAAGAGGCCAATGAGGCAGTGATTATTTTAAATAGGTTACAAAGCTCATGAATTGAATATACTTGCCAGCTGGGAAAAGGGTTCATCTTTGTGGCATGGACATAGCACTCATTACTAAGTGCACAAATCTGGAAATAAAGCTCCATGAGGGCAGGACACCTTTAGCTGACTGAGTCAGTCTGAAAGAGGCTTGCAGTGCCTTTCAATAATCTTAATTTTGTACTGTAGCCAGAATGATAGGAAAGGACAGAAAAGAAAATCCATTTTCCCTTACCTTTGCTATCCTTTTTCAAAATGAGTTTCCTTTGCTCTTTTCTATCCTCTTTATGAATCACGTCTCCCTCGCTCTTGCCAGACTTTTTAACGCAGCTGGTATCCTTGCTGACACTTCCCCTCTCCTCCAGCCTGGGTTTTTTGGACAGAGTTGCTGGTGGTAATTTCTTCTTAGCTCCAGCAGCTACATACCCGCTCTTTGTTGTGTCCACTTTAGATTTGATGGGCTCAGGCTCTGCAGCAGCCACTGGTATCTGGCAGGATTTTGACCCTTCCTGATTTCTTTGACTTTCTGTGTTGACTGGGAATGGATCAAGTGTGGTCCATGCCAAAGAAAATGACGGAGTTCTTCTGCGGGATGGTTGTTCTTGAAAACACTGGTTGTTCCCTGAATCAACTGGTGGCAAATTAACTAAATCATTTACCACACTCTCTTCTGTCCTGACTTCCTCCATTTTATCATACTCAGTGGACTTAATTGAATTCTCAGCTTCAGCTATCTTGCTGGAAGGGATCAAGTCAGGACAAGACTGCTCTGTGTTAATATTCATAATCTGTTTCGGAGCCTGGGAGCCAGTCAAAGTGTGCAAAGGAGCCTTTGCTTCAGCTTCATCTGGGTTATGTTCAATAGCTCTTGGAATCTCATGTTCATTTTCACACGAGGCTGCTTCACCTTTGGTTTCTCCAGGGACCCCCTGGAACAGGCCCTTCCATGACTTGCAGGAAATTTCCAATGTAGTTAAATTTCCGTTTACCTTGACTCCAGTTTGTATGGATCCAGTTTTTCCCTCATTTCTTGTGGCAGAACACACCACTGCAGATCCACTGGGAAGGCCCTCTGAGTGGCTTACAGATGTGGGGAAGGGCAGGGTTTTGTTTCCAAGCAGATGTTGGGAATGTAGCCAATCCCAGGCACCTCCATCCTCCCCACTTGCTGTGCTGTGGTGCTCACTTTGAGCCTCCCTGGGCAGCGGGGCACTGGCTGATGTTACACTTCCAGCTGCATAGGTGGGATCTTTTGAAGAATCTATTTTTAACCCTTCATCAGACCTGAAGGAGCTGTCTACAGAAAATGAATGCTGTTCTGCTGCATTACAAGGGGAAGCTGCAGTCTGACTCCCTGAAACCTGACTAACTCCTGAGTCACAAGAAGCTTCAGCCCTGTGTTCCTCAGGTATGCAAATCTCTCTCTGTTCTCCTCCGGGTTTACATGGTTCACAGCTGGGCCCTTCTAGATAAAAATCTCTTAAAATGGCTCCCCAGAAGGGGGAGAGACTGCCCCTTCTTGTTTCGCTATTTCTGTCAGTTGGTCTGTACTTTGGGGTAGATTCTTATGTGTTACAGTTTCGTGAATCTGAATTAAACTAGGCGATTGCATTACATTACTGTATTTCTGTGCATTAGAAACAATTTGAAAATCCTGACAGCCATTATTTTTTGAAAGATGGTAGCTGTCAGAATTAGTGAAATTTGGTGCACTCAAGCCTGAATGATTTCCTTTTTCTTGTAAATTCACTACACAACTTTTATGTATGGTGTTAACAGAAGAGTGTTCTGCATGTGTAAACTGGCTGGTATTTTCACTGGGGAAAATGTCTTCCTCTTCAGGGAAATAAGCCAGTTCTCCTACTGGATAGCAGTCTGTAAAATGACAGCCTTCTACAGGTATAGACTCATTTGTCATGGCTGTGTTGTATTCAGTGTGAAGTAACTGTCCAACTGTCCCATGTGACATATCTGATATGTCAGCTTTGGGACATGCTACATTACCACTCTGAGTATTTTGTAACCCTTGAGGAGAATCTGCTTCATATGTTTGGGCAGCACTATTAACAGCAAGCTTCCCTTCCCAAGCCACAATGGATCCATTCCTGCCCGTGGCCATTGGCTTTGGCTCCAAGCACTCCTGGGTACTTAGGAGGACACTGCTTGCTGAAACACAAATGGATGGTGTTTCCCTCTCATTCCCAGTGCCAGAATTTAGACAGACACCATCTGTTCCTACCACTTGTGCAAGACAAATGTTTCCTATGGATGCACTCTGACATGCTGCAGCTCTCTGCAGGAGGATATCAGAAACACTGCAGTCAGCTTTCTCAGCTCTGGGGTTATGAGCTGGTTCTGTGATGGGCCCCTGCTCTTCTATCAAATCCATTGGCAAAGGATGATTGGAACAGGTCTCCTGCACAAAGTTCAGTTCTGTGACCTTGATATCTGTCGGCCTCATACCTAAACTTGGGATGCCTCTGTTTTCAAATGGGATTTGATAGTCTGAGTCATCTTCATGAAGAAGTTTCCACAGCTTGTCATGCACTGCAGATATATCAGCATCTCCTTTGCACTCAGGTTCTCCAGATTCCAGGACTGACTTGGGATTAGCTTCAGATGCAGCCTCATCGGCTGATGGGCTGCAGAGAGTATCTGGGTTACTGCTGTCATGTATGTCAAGGCCAGACCTCTGCTCTCCCTCCCCTGGCTCATCACACAGCTTTGCAGAAGAGAGAACAGCACACAAGCATTCCTGTTTATCAGGAAGCGGGTCCATATCCCATAGAGGGGAAGGGGAAATGTTATTCTTTGACTTTTTGCCATTCCTAATAATTTCTTGTCCAGAGAAGACCTGCTGGTGACAACCTTCGCTCTTTTCACAAGGAGCCCAGTGAAGAGAGGAGGTCTGTAAATCTGCATTCTTCACTTGCAGTGTGTTTTCAGCAGAGAGCTGGCTGGTTCCTGCACTCTCACAAGCGCTGAGGATGCCTTCCTCTTCTGCGCTGGGCTCCATACAGAGGTTCTCACAATTCTGGGTAACAGTAATTAAAAATTAGAAACACAGCTTGACACAGGCCTGAAGACTTGCATTTTTTTTTAAACTTTTTTTTAATATTTGTCAATAGTCAAGTTTCTGATTTGTAACTATCAACATAACGGATTGAAATCAACCTCCCGGGTCTGAGTCTGAAAGTGTTGCTCCTTAGAGAAGGATTTGTAATGAAGCTAATCAATTTTACCTCACAGTTTCTCACTGTTTTTTAAGCAGAAATAGTTTTGCAAGGTAATTTTCCTTTGCAAGCAAAGTCCCCATGTTATATTTATATCCCTCTGTTTGTACAAATGGAGTGTAACAAACAATCCCTAGAATATAGGCTAGAATACAGACCCACTGTCTCTGGGTCTCAGCTCCCTCAAATCCACTACATTTGGGACTGCTTTTACTTTATATTGTTCTCCAGCAATCCGCCTTCCCTGTTTCATGTAATGCCACTCAAATTCCCCTTTCCTAAAATGACACTCTCTTTTAAATGGCACGCCTGCCCTGGAGTAGCTGAAATACCTCAATATCTGTAGTTATTTCAACTGCTTTAGACAGGTGAAACAAAAGACCTGAGCTGTGCTTTATCCTGCAGACTGACAGGCACATCCTGTCAGCATCCTGCTATTCCTGCTCAAAGGCAGAAAAAGAGGAAGAACTATAATATTTGAAAGGCTGGAAGGTGAGTTATCTGCCAACAACACAGAGCAACAGGCTGACCATGCACAGCTGTCAGGAGTCCATGCTCCAAAATGGTACAGATTTTCTAAGAGATTTTTTCTTGGTGTGTCTCCCAGGAAAGACTGGATGCAACTTAAGACATGGGCAACAAAATGGGATGTTAACTGTCATTCCTAGGGTAGATCCTACTGAATGAGCAGGGCTGGTGTCACGAGCTGCAGTTACTCCACTCAGGACTCCCCTGCTCGCTCTGACACAGAGCTGCAGCCCCTCTGGCACGGCTCAGGCCCAGACCGTTCCCTTGCAACGCCGAGCTCTCATCTCGGACAGATGTCCAATTACCTGTGTCAGCTTTGCTTCTCTCCTTTTTGGGTAATAAAATTCAAAATTATCTAAAAGTGACAGAAATCTGTCTTGGCAAGGTCAAACCAAGGATCTCTCAGATTTTATATGAACAGGCTGTTCTGATATGGAAAAAACCAAAATAATGGCTCTGTAACCCAGGAGTGACAGCAGCACCTTCTGCCAAGAGTGCTGACCACTGAACTCTGACAGGGACCCAAGGGTGCTGACCACTGAACTCTGACAGGGACCCAAGGGTGCTGACCACTGAACTCTGACAGGAACAGGGCTCTGGCTGACTGCTAACAGAACCAGATTCCCAATGACACCCAGAAAAGCCTCCTGGCTCTCTGTGCACAATGTAACATCACACAGCTGGCACCTTTGGTGTCTTGGACCTATTATTAATGAAGCTGCTCTGAAGCAGCAGGTAAATAAAGAATTTCACCTGAGGCTAGGCCATGAGGTCGTGAAAGGAGTAAGGAGCCTCCCACTTTAACTACCTAATGGAAGGAGAAGTCGCTCAGCACAGCAGGTGCTGCACAAGACACACTGCAAAGGTTGTTCCAGTTCGAACTCTTGGCACCCAGGGGAAGTGTAAATCCTTGGGTCACTAGTGCTGTGATCCCGTGGCTGCTCTGTACCCCTCAGCAGACCTGATTCCCACATGGACAGGGAAAATATCACACCCCTCCAAAGCAGTCAGCTGTGGGGCTTGCTGCAAGCCCCTCCCCTTGCTCCTGCAGAGCAGGCTCACTCTGGGCTCCAGCAAATGCCCCCGGTACTTCTACAGAAACCCGTGTGCAGCAATAGATTCGCTCTAACCTCTCTTAGATTACACAGGCAGATTTCTGAGGAGTTTCTGGCTTACTATATGGGTGCTGTGAGAAGCTGTCCACGTTTTTCTAGTGCTCCAAAAAAGGGAGCAGTATTCAGGCGGGATGCTTTTGCTTGGCTCATTTTCAAGACCACATAATTTTGAACCTACACCTGAATTTCACTGTCATACACACATGTTTAAAAATAGGGTTTGGTGTGTGCCCAACTCTCATCCTTTTGTGTACACCAACACTTATTTTTTATCCAGTGAAAAGTTTTGGCCATGGAAATGCAGACATACTGACTATGCACAACAAGACTTTAAGGGGCTGTTCTGAAATTTATGCCAGGCACCTGACAGCTGCTCTTGGCTAAGAGGCTTCTGGGATTTAAATTATTGCACTGGACTTGGGGGGAAAAAAGCAAACACCGCCTCCGGCAAACCATGGCCATACACCCTGTCAGGAAGCTCTGAGGAGGTTAATTCCAGTGAGGGGTATTCCCCGTCATAAGGACATCATGTGCTCCTCAGATGGGATTGGAATTTTATGTACCATAAAACCAGAGAAACCTATGAGCATTTTTCAGGAAGAAGAATTCAGTGATTTCTGACTGCTGAAGACACCCCAGTGGTGAGATTAAAGTCACTCTACTGTGACACTACACCCAGAACTGGGAGATATTTTTCCCAAATGATCAGACAAAGAAAAGCGTGTGCAACTGGAAAAAAACTTTTTTTTGTGACAAATGAGGTTTTTTCTGTGCAATTAGCTACACAGCTTCAAGCTAGAAAAACTGGTGACATGAATAAGATTATTCATGATTTAATCGTATTTATATGTCTTGAGTCCTTACAGTGAGAAATAAAAAAGACGAATCAATTTTCCTACTTAGGAAAACTGGTAGAGCATCATACCAGTCTCTACAACTGTAGTGATTTCTCTAGCTCATTTTCTACTAACAGCATAAAATATGCAAGTAGATGGAGAGTACCACAGGGGTTTGAACTTTTAATTGGTTTGTATGTTTCAACTGTAATATCCAACTCTTTCATTGTTTTATTTTTAAAACTCACAGAGCTCCATTCACCTCTGTAACATGAACTCTCTGCATTGAATTCCCTTTGTTGTTACAAAACCAGAGCAAACCCCTGCTGATTTGCTTTAGGTTTCCAGCACCATTAGTGGAGGATGATTTTGTTTGTTACATATAGATTGAAAAGAAAGTAAATAAAAGCATTCTCTGCTCAAATAGCAACAGGTATTTGAGAACTTTCTGGGTTGAAAGAAGCACTACTTTGCTAAGACCTGTGCAATACCCTCCATATCAGATTTCTCTATCCAGCTGTCCAGAGGCCCATTAGTGCCTCTCACCATTATCAGGCTCACTCTATAATTAGAACAGCTTAGGCTTTACTTGGGCCTTTTCTAAACCCAGATTTCCCTCCCAGCCGTAGCTGTCATTCAGAAGTACATGAATAGTATCTTTCAAAGTAATTTTGATTTTACATTATTTTGTGACAAGCAGGAATAAATCACATTGAGTTCAGCAGAGCAGCTCTTTGTGTTAAATGATAAAGATGTGACTTACCCCAAACGAGATGTTCTCATCTGGCACCTGGTTTTGCTCAGATGGCCCCCGAGTCCTTTTCCTTTCCCAGTGACTGTCTTTATCTGTCTCTTCTGTTGAACACAGAGCAGCCTGCATTTGCACACTTTCTGCTTCCTCAGGAACCTGTGCTGAACAGACACCTTCCTGACTGGGAGACGGAGCTCTGGATTCCCCACCTGCTGCTGCAGCCTGGAAAGACTGTCCTATAGTACTGACATATCTGCAAAGTTCTATAGGGTTTAACAGCTTGAAAAGGTTTCTCCTCAGACTTTCTGTTAAGGTACAGACAGGGTGCCGTGCATTTCCCTCTGGCACATTCCTTCTCCCCTCCTCCAGCAGCAGTGAGCTTTCCCCCAGCACGTCCCCATCGGGGCTGGTTTCTGTCCTTGTCCCCGAAGCCTGATCAGTGCAAGCAGCACCTATGCCATGGGCAGAGGAATCTACCTGGGCAGGGACAGTGTCCATGGGCTTTGGTCCATCCCTTGAGGAACCTGCAGCCAGATGGTCACTTCCATTAGTCTCTTCTTCACTTCTGGGATGTTCATTTCCAGTGGCTGCAGAAGCAACAGGCACTTGATTCTTCTCTTTGTCTTTCAAAATGGCACTTTTATCTCGGTGCTGTCCAACAGTGAGAGTCATCTCTGTCTGCAGAGCTGACTGGCTGTACATAGAGGGGTCTCTCCTTACGTTTACTCCTTTGATTTTTGACTGATGCTCACAGAAGCCAATGGGGGTATCCATAGGCGTAGTGTTATCTGACACTTGGAACACACAAGGCATTTCACTGAGGAAGTAAGCACACCCATCACAATCCTTACCCAGTTTTAGATCATCTTCATCACTTTCCAATAAAAATTCTAATTTCTTTTTCCAGATTTCATCTTCATGCACTGTAAGCACATCTGAACATTCAAAGTACTCCAGATCATCATCAGAAAAGTCATCACTTACACTTGTTACTTTCTCTGCATAAATCTCCAGAACAGCAGCAGAATTTTCAGAGTCGTATTTTCCAAAATCAGTGAGATTACCTAGGGAAGTGTCTGCCTGCTCACCCAGCAGGGAATTCCTGCTTAGAGGTCTGCCCAGCCCAGTCCTTTTACATGCCTGGACATCGGCCAGAAACTGAGGAGATTCAGAGTCTTGTGTGTTAAGGCAACAGTTGCCTGTGTGACAAGTGGTTACATCTGTGGGGCGGGAAGGCACCTGTCTGCTGCAGTATTCCTCTGCTCTTCCAGCAGTGACATCAACCACACCGTTAAAATGAAGCAGGTCATCACTATCCTCTGACAAATCCCTCAGGCAGGGAAAAGTTGCCTGGGATTTAACTACATTCTTAACATCCATGTTGTCTTCTGTGTTAGGCAAGTGTCTTGAGGAATTTCTCAAGTGGAGACAAAACTCCTGCTTTGCTGAGTTTCTCAAGCAGTAAATGAATGATTTTTGAAGAGTCAGAACCTGATTAAATCAACAGAGTCTCACCCTCACAGGGGGAACTCTTGCATTGTGCAAAATATTTCCCATTTTCCTCATTCGACCCTGAAGTCTGTCACAAATTCATTTAGGACAACAACAAATTCTGGGCAAGTTTTGTTCTTTGTATGTGGTTCTGGGTCAAGAAAAGTCATTCTAGCTCTCAATGAAGTGCAGATCTTGTTCTGTGCACCTGCAAGTAAAAAAAACGCAAAGCTTAAAATTACTTCTGCAATGGCTATAGATATTTTCTAAAAGGTGGTCAGTTGACACATATTTGCAAGCACTTTCAAAATAAGAAATCATTGTTTAAGACCCAAGATCAGATGTTAAGGCAGTAACCCTATAACCCGGCTGTCTATGCAATGACACTTACTGGCAGCACATTGCAAGTGTCTGGAGTGATCTGTGCTAGGAGAACAAAACCTTGAGCACACCCACACATCCGTGTGGCACCTCGACAGGGGCTCTAGTACACAGCCTTTCAACTTTTCTAAATGCAAACAAGAACCTGCACACAAGGTACATTTCCACACGGACACCACTGGTACAGCTACCTGCTGCTTTGGGGGTCTCATTGGCACAACAGCAGGCTATTCCTTGGATTGGCATCATAGGAACATAAATCCCAAACTCTGTTTGTAGAAATACCCAGAACAACCAACCTGCTCAGACTTTATAGGGCGATTTCTGTTTAACGCAATTCTCTTGCGCTCTGGCTTGATATTTGTCATTCCTGTGCTGCAAGAACAATGAAATGAGGCAGACTTGCTTCAATTTCCTGCTCATATCAAGTTTTCCCCTCAAGTGGGTGTGTAGTAGCACGGTGGTGTAGCAATGCTGAATTCACATAAAATCCAAATGAGAGACACCAAAAGGCTTCCACTAGCTGAATCCAAAGAAATGTGGAATCATTTCTCTCTTCCTGTAACAAAGCCCTTTTTTCCCTAGCATTCCCAAATATTAGGATCTTATATATTTGAGATGCTTTTGTACACTGCTAGGAGCACTCTGGTTCATCAGTCGCCTTGGAAAAGGTGTGACATGGTAGCATTGGAAAAGTACTGTAGCAATTTGAAGTAAATGTAACCTCCTGGAGGACGCCAGACTAAGGGCTCTGAAAAAAAGTGACTACATTTATTCCAGAATTGGTGAAGAGCATCAGGAAAAGCTTTCTTGCCGTGTAATCCAAAGAAGCCATTTAAAGACACCTCTGTTCATTCTCCTTTTCCTCCTCCGTGCTTCTGTTGGAATGATGTTTCCAGCTGATGTCCCTGCCCTGGCCTGGGTCCCTCAGCCCCAGCACTACCTGCAGTGCAGGGCTGGAGCCTGCTGGTGCCACAGCAGGGAGGAGCTGTGCAGGGCTGGAACCTGCTGGTGCCACAGCAGGGAGAGAGCTGCTGCAGGGCTGGAGCCTGCTGGTGCCACAGCAGGGAGAGAGCTGTGCAGGGCTGGAGCCTGCTGGTGCCACAGCAGGGAGAGAGCTGTGCAGGGCTGGAGCCTGCTGGTGCCACAGCAGGGAGGGAGAGGGGCTGGAGCCTGGCAGGGCTGGAGCCTGCTGGTGCCACAGCAGGGAGAGAGCTGCCTGCTGGGGCAGGGAGAGAGCTGGGGCTGGAGCCTGCTGGTGCCACAGCAGGGAGGGAGCTGTGCAGGGCTGGAACCTGCTGGTGCCACAGCAGGGAGGGAGCTGGAGCAGGGCTGGAGCCTGCTGGTGCCACAGCAGGGAGGGAGCTGTGCAGGGCTGGAACCTGCTGGTGCCACAGCAGGGAGGGAGCTGTGCAGGGCTGGAGCCTGCACATGCCACAGGAGGGAGAGAGCTGTGCAGGGCTGGAGCCTGCTGGTGCCACAGCAGGGAGGGAGCTGTGCAGGGCTGGAGCCTGCTGGTGCCACAGCAGGGAGGGAGCTGTGCAGGGCTGGAGCCTGCTGGTGCCACAGCAGGGAGAGAGCTGTGCAGGGCTGGAGCCTGCTGGTGCCACAGCAGGGAGAGAGCTGTGCAGGGCTGGAGCCTGCTGGTGCCACAGCAGCGGCTGCACGGCCAGCTGCAGTCCGCCTCTCCCTAAAGGGCACTAAGCAACCAGAGGTCCCTTAGTTCCCTTTGGGCAAACCTGCCACCAACACCTCTTCCACAGTCACCTGGGTGGTGAAAAGTGGGGAACAAAAGTGCTTAGCAGGAAAGACACAACATAGATATGTGACAGACAGTTTGAGTCCACGTACACCGAGGAGCCCAGACAAACAGCACATGGGGCAACCAGAGCAGCCTTTCTGATCACACTGCTTTCCTTTTCAACTCCAAGGAATATATTTAACAGAACGAAAACAGAGCAGTAGGGATTAATCCTTTCCTCATCCATTTTATTACAGTACCATGGAAATCCTATTCAGAGTTCAGCCTCTCCTCTTAAATATGCATTTGCCTAATGTTTCCTGTTGCATTCTTTCAACACTTCTCTCATTTTTGCTTTTCAGAAGACCAGATGGCTCTCTCCTCTCTTTTGGAGGTTGCAAATTATTGTAAAAGCAGGTAATTTCCCCAGCTGAAGAGAGCTCTGGCAACATGTTTTTAATGCAGATTGACTAATGCAGAGCTTTTACTAAAGCCATTGTACTAGACAGTTATTGTTGTCTCAGTTTGGCTGCACTCTGACATTGAGGGGAAAAGAGCTGTCAAGATTTCTCCATATGAAAATTACATTGGGTTTCCATGCACTGTCAGACAAAACCACAGAAATGAACGCAAAATAGCATTCCAGGAGAAAACTGCATGAGTTTCCACCCAAGACAAAGAGATACTATTTTTTTAAATCTGGGAGGAAAGTAGAAAGTATTAAGATTTTTAAAAAATTCAATTGCTGAACTTAGAAACTGGAAAGAGAACTTCTAGTACAATACCCTCTCAGCTCATCAGGAAACCTTGTGACAGAGGATGCACAGTGAAATTCACAAAGGGAAGAGGAATGGGAGAGACCATGGTAATTTGCCATCAGCTATCGACCAGTAACCTGAAATTAACTCACTTCCCGAGAAACAGGGAGTTGAACACTTGCTGGCAGAAGACATGAGAACATGCCAGGGTGTTGTGGCTGCTTGTCCCAACTCTCACTCTGAAAACCAATGAATCAGGTCCTGGCTCACAACAGGAGGCGCTTGAAGCACAGTCACACAGGAGGAATTCACACACCAGGTTTGAGCAGGTCATGGCAGGAAATATGCCTGGTTTGGCTCTCAAATCTTTTGTAAACAGATTTTCCATTTCATACTGATCAGAACCATGGGGAATTTTTATGGTAGCCCTTGAGGCAAATGAAACACAAGTTCATGCTCAGCAGGGTCTGCTCCTGCCTGAGCTCAGTGCCTGGGAACTGAGATTAAGGGAGAACAAAGCTGGGAGCAGCATGAGAACAGCAACCTGACAACTGTGCTTGGGTGTGATTGAGGAGAAATACTGAACTGATGCAAACCTGCAACAGTCAGATTAACAAGGCAGCAAGGGGCAGATAGAGCTGCTTCACCAAAACCCTTTGTTGGCAGAAAGTTATCAGGGTTTGTGAAAAAGAATCCATCTCAAATAATATTTAACAAAAGAATGGCTGGGAAAAGCATCGAAATGGCTAAAACAATCACCCAACATTTCTGTAAGGCATATATATAATAAACCAAATTCAAGTCCATTTCCAGAAGAGATTTTTCATTTAAAATTCATACTTCGTCATAATTCCACACTGGTTGTGAAACGCCTATTCACTATTCATAGTGAAAGTATTGTCTGAAATTCCAAATCCAAATATAAAATTTGACTGTTTGATATTATTTTCCCTGAAATTACATCACTCCCAATTGAACCTTATTTTTATGCATTATTAAATATGTTCAATATTTGATAATTTATTTCAATTGAGATCAAAACAGTTTTGAATTACACTTTAACATGGAAGAAAAAAAATTAAATTATTTTATATTTTGTAGGTAGTTCTGGTGACAAAGCCACTTCTAGTGATTTCAGAGGGACCTGAGGGATTATTCCTAATGTCAGAAAAAGAATTAACTGACAAAAAATATAAACGTGATTAAACTTAAAAAGTGGCCTCTAAATTTTCTCACTCGCATCACATTTTTCCTACTTTATTAAATTATTACCAAAATGAAAATCTTCCTGTGAAAAATGATTAGATAATATTGGCTTTTGCATTTATGTATTAGCCTATGCATGCTGCTAGTGATTATAATTATTTAGAAATAGTATCAATTATAACTGGTTTTAGCTGCATGTTCACATAATCTAATCTAATCTATCAGCTAAAGTATGCACTGTGTTGCTCACAGAAATAGTAGTGTAATGAATATAATAGCTATGTATCACTTATGGAAATAATAGTGTGATGAATGTACTGTGTTATAGACCTTAGCAAAACATCAGATGTGAAAAAAAAAGGCTTTTGTGTAACCAAAGACAGTGCAAGGCCATCCACTGACCAACCTGTCCAAGTGATAAGGTAACTGCGACACAAAGCAGAGCACCGGAGGACAATTAGAGAATGCCGCTTTAAAATTAAGGAGGACATACTAAAATCTTATCAGAGGACGTGAAACAGCAGGACGGAGACACAAAAAGAAATGAAATATATTGACCTGACACCCAGCATGTCATGCAGATAAGCTGGAGTATGAAGAAGTCGAACAAAGGAGCTCCCAAAACATTAGAAAGTTCAAAAGAACGTTTGAATAATGCATGAAACACAAGAATATGCATGTATCTTGTTAATGTAACTGTATAAAGATAACATTGTTTGTATGTCCCCCGCCCAGCGCTGGAAATATTGTCCTTTTTTATCCTATTACTATTACTATCATTATTATCAGTAAACTTTTAAAAACTCTAAGCAGTGATTTCTGTTTTTCACATTCTTTGTAAGCAATTTTATAATCACAGAAATTATTTCTACAGGAAGCTTATGCATTTTAGCAACCCAGAAGTGAATTTGTGCCTTTCTGTGAGGTTCATGTCCTCTAGAGTCAGTGGGAAAATACCCTTTATGACCTCTCTGAAGCATTTTTCTTTCATTTCAGATCTATTCACGGAGTAATCTCTGTTTTGCGTGCAAGCCCTCCTCGGCCCACACCCTTTTCAGTAGGATTCCCTCCTATCTTTCAGCAGCACTCTCTCGTCCCTGACCTTGCTGACCAGCTCCCGTTATCTGTGCAGCCCCAGCCCTAGGCTCGGGGCCCGTCCCACACGTTCCCATGGCACAGTGAGCACCTGGCCAATGCCCACCCCTTGATGGAGCCGAGCTGTGACCCCCAAAGCTCCCACTCAGAGCAGGCCCTGCCAAGGAGATGCCCCACGCCCACCCAGCCAGAGGAGTGGGAAGGGAGAGGCTGAGTGAGCCCACACTCAGGGGGATATCTCGGCAGAACACCGGGGAATGACGCTGATAATGCCACAGCGGCTCACTCTGGGAAACAGCCTTTCATCAACCAACACTCTGGGCTCTCTGCACCGAGATGACAGCAGTTCTGGGACACCTGAACCATGAGAGAGGGCTCCCGAAACACTGTGTGCCCCAGGCACGTGGACCATGGCTGCAGGAACTGACCTGCTGCTGGCCACACCAATCCTGTCAGAAGCCCTTGCCTGAAGTGATCAAGGATTAACTTTCACCAGAGCTGCACACACAAGAAGGCCAGCCTTCCTCCTTTGTATGTAGGTGCACCTGAGGAGGATGTGGAGGGGAGCCACACATGTCTGCTCACCTGTGCTTCGAACACTTCTCCAGCAGACAGATCCTGTTTAGAGAGTCAGTGCTTGTGTGTTTTGATTTTTTTAATCTGAGCTTTTTGGTCTGAGACAACTCCCCAGCTGCCAGCTGAGCTTCCTACTGTGGCCTCCACTCCACAGACTGAACTTTGGAATCTGGAGTTATTCTTCTGCAACATAATTGTCTCCTATCCTATCCTATCCTACCCTACCCCATCCCATCCCACCCCACTACTGTTCTTAGATTTAGCAAAAGCTCTTTCTCCGCCTCCCTGAGCATACATTATACATTCCCATACATCCCTTTAAGAGATGTTTTACTGGCAGGTAGCTAAACCACAAAGAAATAGAATATATTTGGTCAATAGAATTAGACTTCATGTAAGATGAACAAACATGAAATATTTCCAAACCAAACCACCAATAACCAGAGAACTTGTCTTGATGATGAACAGAAATGGTTATATATTACATAGATCCAACCAGAAATCTTGCTGGTATGAACAGCAGGATGTAAGAAATATTAATTAAAGGAACGGAAAGCAGCAAAAATAGGAAGGAAAGGAAGGAAAGGAAGGAAAGGAAGGAAAGGAAGGAAAGGAAGGAAAGGAAGGAAAGGAAGGAAAGGAAGGAAAGGAAGGAAAGGAAGGAAAGGAAGGAAAGGAAGGAAAGGAAGGAAAGGAAGGAAAGGAAGGAAAGGAAGGAAATGTCCACTAACCACAGGATCACAAGACTGACCAACTACAGTGCCATATGTATAACAAAAAACCTGTCACCTGTGAAATCTGAGTGTCCTGCTTAAATGCTGCTATGCTCCAAGGTTAATGCTAGTTCCCTTGCCATTCTCCCTGAAATGTCCCTCAAATATGTCTTAGCTTTCCTACAGAAATTTGCATATGTTTTGTTTAGCTCCTCTAAGAAGCCAACAGGTATAATTGCATCCAATCCCCATTCCAACCCTGCCACCTGTTTTGTATCTGGGAACATACCTATGTTTTTACTCCTCATGCAAGGCACCTCTCAACAGAAATCTTTTGAAATGTTACATTTTTCTTCTTCCAAAGTAAAACAAAACATAAGAGTTTTCAGTTATACAATTAACACAGACATTACACACTAAATTGTGTAATTTCTTAAATGAGGTATTATATGCTCTGTATGGAAATACATACAATATACTTATGGTCTGGAACATATAACTTTATCTTTCCAGAAAGGTTGCCATGAATGTTTTGCTATGTTTAAATGCTTTTCCTGGTGTTCTCTGTTTAAACTTTTCCTGTAACAGAAATCAAAGATTTCAAAAGTTTTTGGTTCAAAGTTTCATCAACACTGACACTGGGAATCTTTTAAGCTCAGTGCATCTGTAAGTACTAATGGAATCAAGTTCCACAGGAAATTTCTGATCCGCCATTCCTGGTCTATACAAGCTTTCCAACTTGGAACACCATAAAAACATTTTCCAAACGTGTTGTGATCATGGTTGCATTCTTAAACTGTTACCTTGTAAAAGTTACAACCTCCAAGAGAGCAGAAACCAGAATTCCAGATTCACTGTAACTTTGTGAACCCTACTCACCACAGGGCTATAGTAAGGATTTATACAGCACTGAGCCTACTACAGGGTGTAACATTTGATGGGGTAGCAATGACAACCTATGGGTGCACATATTTACAATGATGTGTTTTCTACTTGTTTCTTCACCTCACAGGAGTTCTGCCTGGTTCAGTTCTGTCTCAAATACAAACAGCAACTATAACCACATTATTCTTTTCCAAGTCCTTTGAGATACCACAACCAAATGGAACACCTCGAGCAGCATACTTGTCAAAGAGTGCACAGTGTCAGAAACCAAACTGCAGAAATGCTGCATTATCGAAACCAGTTATCACACTATTTGTTGGATTAACAAGGTCTAGGTAAGAAAAACATCAGTGAAGTTGTGGCTGTTCAAAAAGCAGATGTCTGGAAAATATGCCCTTGCCAAAAATTCTGTGATACATTGCAGTTCTTCAGCTGCCAATATCCAAGGCTTTTTGACAACATTTTGATTAGTGCAGTACCCACTGTAAACAGCCCCACACTATAAAAACACCTCAGCCATAATTCATCAGCTAAATAGAATAATAAATGACTGGCTCTGCACATGTCAAACAAACACCTTAATATAGAGTAATTAAAATAAGCAATCACAGCACAACTCTTAACACTGATCTGTCTTAATCTATTTTTAACATCTGTCAAGCATCTGACCCTGTCAGACTGAGCAATTCATGAAGCCTGGGAATCGTCTATTACTACCAAGTGACCAGACCTTTTTCTCAAGAATGGAGGAACTTTTTATCTAATGAGTATTAGACCATGCAATAAACATTTAGAATTAATAAATTTGTTTTTCAGGATACCTAGTATCACTTAAACACTCTTTAGAGAAGGAAGCTTGCTTTCATACAATTTTTGCAATTTTGTCTTAATGAGACTTGGTGGAAATAGAAGCAGAGTGTAGTTTCAGAAACAGTGAGCAGAATTATAAATGCAACATGCTTAGAAACCCCCAAATCTATCAGGATAAACAAAAATGGCTCTTCTTTAGCACAAGGAAATAACACATCCCATTTCCTGCTCAATAGCAGTATAAATCACTATATCCATGTAGTGCATTGGTAATAAAACTAACTTGCTCTTCTTCCTGTATTAGACTTTTATGATTCACATTCTATTTGTCCCCAGGAGAAGAAAGGCAGAAAAATAATTTTCCAAGTTTAAACACCCCGACCACTCACTTACCCTCGAGCTCTTTGTGGATGTTCTGGGATAGGCTGGTCCTGGGCTGGGCTTCCCTGCTGGAGACAAAGGAGGCTGAATTTGTGCGTGTTGTTTGGAGCTGCAAGCCAGCCCGACAGCTTCGCTGGTGTTTGGAGTGTGACCTCAGGATAGGCAGTCTGATCACTGAACAGTTTGACTTTTAAGAGAGACGATTTCATTACATGCAGCAGATGGCCCTTCCTGGGAAAACCTCTGCCAGACAGGGAGTTGGCAGTGAGGAGAGGGCACATCCTACTTCCATAGAAGTCCATAGGAATTTCCTAATGGCCTTGAGACAGAGGAAGTGTTGGCCTTAGCTTTTCATAACAAAGGAGCGGCTTGTGTTTTGAAGCACGTGCCGAACTGCTCTCCTAGGCACATTGGGAATCTCTTACTGGCTGGAAGTTAAGCACACAAAAGCTCTGCTGAGCATGAGAAAATCTACAGTGCCTACCTAACAAGCAGGCTGAGGAAACCAAAGGTGGACAGTGAACTTTTCATAATCTCTACACAGAAACTCACCTATTGATTCTCATCCCTCAAAGGCAAATAAGCAAATCCTGAAGTAAGAAAGTATTTCCACGCTTGGTACCCAAGGAGACAAGTCTCACATAGGGCAAACTGGAATGAATTGCACAAACTGCCCTGAGCTCAAGGGATTTGGAAGAGGCTGAAAAGCAACTTTTGTGCCAAGTTTTTTCTTAAGCATTTTAAAGGACATGCAGCTAAAACTGGTTACAAGATACTACTGTGCTAAATACTTCTTGCTCCCAGTGTTATCTATACAGATAGGAAACGGGTCTTCAGCAGTAAATACAGCACTTCCAACCACCCTCATCCAGAAATAGCAATAAGAATATTGAGAGCCCAACAGTCAAAATAACCCCCAAAGAAATGAGAGGCAGCCACATTCAAATCAGAACAGTTTGGGCTGGAAGGGACCTTTAGGGGTCATACAGTCCTACACCAACATGGGCAGAAACACCTTCCACCACACCAAGTTGCTCCAAGCCTCGTCCAACCTGATCCTGAACACTTCTAGTGATAGGGCATCTACCACCTCTTGGAGCTACCTGAATGCTTGATCGCTGATTAAAAATGTTCATAAAATTACTTTCTTGGGCACTTGGAGTCCACTTTGAGCAAACTGCAATAGTAGGGAGTGTAGGGGGATACAATATGGGTAAATGAAGGTGGTATAGACTGTAATCTTATCACCTAAAGAGTTGCAGCTGGGTTAATTACTAAAGATTAGGAGCAGGCCTGATGTTAACAGGCCACACCTGTAGCCAATAAGAGGAATGTTTTAGAAGAAGTTTGGTGGGAGCTGGAGTCAGTTGGCTACTGCAAGGACAAGGAAGAGTCAGTGCCTAGAGGGGGTGCCTACAAGAAACATCAAGGAGGTACGCAACTCTAGCAACATGCAACCCTTGCAATGTAATCACAATAGAACCTTTGTACTATAATGACACCAGAGAGGTGAGAATTCGCCTCAGATCATCTGTCCATTTGCAGTGATGACCATCACTCATGGGAGCATCTCCTTGGGAAGCTCTTGCGGAGCAGCCCCTCTTCTCCCTCGCTAAGGACGCAAGGTGCCTTACGGTGCGCGCTTCGACAGTGGCAGCAGGCTGGGGAAAATCGTGACAATGAGGAGAGTCCATAGTCGTGGTGGTTGCAGTTAGATAAAGCCGTTTCTCCTCAAAGCAAGATCCCTGCCCGCAGTGTCCTGTGGGCTTTGTCTGGTTTACACCCCAGGCCCGGTTCTAAACCCACGTTCGACCTTCTCAGCACCAGCTGGGGACCCTGCAGGAGGTCTCGCCCTCGGAAGTCGGATACTCGACACTCACATTTCAACATGGGTATAACCGCACCCGGTGTGTTCCCTCTCGGTGTCCGACGGGACGTACCCGGGGCGCGGTGCCCCCCTCAGGGCCGGGTCCCCTCAGGGCGCGGTGCCCCCCTCAGGGCCGGGTCCCCTCAGGGCGCGGTGCCCCCCTCAGGGCCGGGTCCCCTCAGGGCGCGGTGCCCCCCTCAGGGCCGGGTCCCCTCAGGGCCGGGTCCCCTCAGGGCGCGGTGCCCGCTCTCCCCTCAGCCGGACCCCGCTCACCGCCCCGTCCCGCGCTGCCCGCGCTCCCCGGGCGGCGCTTCCTTCCGGGTGGCAGCACCGCCCCAGCGAGCAGCCATGGAGCGCGGCGCGGCGGGGCCGCTGCCGCTCAGCTGCCTGGCCGGGCCGCTGCTCCGCAGGCTCAGCGAGGTGCTGGACCGCGCGGCGCCCGGCAAGGGCTGGCGGGCGCTGGCGCAGCGCGCGGGGAGCCGCGGCACGGTGCGGCTGAGGTGAGCGTGGGTGGCGGCGGGGCGCGGGCAGCGGTGCGTGTTTGTCTCTCTGATCCCCTAAAACACTGCAAGTTCGCTTGGTAAGTGACGGTATCACCGCATACTGAAGGTATCTCGCCCCCAGGTTTGCGTGGCACTGTGATTTAAGGAAGGAAACGTTGATGAATCTTTTTAGTGGAAATACGTAACCTTGTATTCTCTTTAGGTAGCTGTTATTATTTCTTTATTTGTGTTGATTGAATCCGCTGTGATTGAAAGTGCGTGATAACGACGCCAAATTGAATCTATAAAGTTCAGACACAGTTAACTACACTGCACAGTCGGTGTGTTAGGCTGGGCTCCGGCAGTCACTTGTTTACAACTTTAAAATCAGTCTTCCTGTACTTTGAAGTTAAGAGTCTGACTCACTCTCTACGGCTTCTGAATTAGGTTCATGGAAATGAAAGGTGCTGTACTACTTTTTCTGCTGACACTTAAAAAGTGAGAAATAGAAGGTTTCTTAATCCATTTGCTGAGAATTTTGAGGTATATGTATCTCTTTTACCATCCAGCTCACTAATACCAGTTTCTGTCTGTGGAGGTGTCACTGAATAACCTCTGAACTCCTGAAACTTGAAGGAAATGCTGCAAATATGTCCAAATCAGCTAGGAATTTCCCATCAATATTTTTAAAAATCCTTTTATTTACCTACAAGTGATTGTTTACCCAGGTCCTTTCTGAGAAAAAGGTATTGAGAAGGTGTGTGCCGTGTCTTTCTCCCATTATTCCATAGCCCTCTGGACTTGGAGCAGTGCTCCCTCCAGGTGCTGGAGCCAGAAGGCAGTCCCAGCTGGAGTCTCCTGAAGCTGCTGGGGGATCGGGGCTGCACTGTGGTGGAGCTGGTGGAGTCCCTGCAGGCCCTGGAGCACACAGAGGCTCTCCGGTGTCTCAGCCATTCAGGTCAGTTCTGGGCTTTCACTGCAGCCCTGGATTTTAGACTGCCAACACTCAAGGTAGCCAAAAACATCTTTAGTGCTTGGATTCGGATAGTTGGGATCCAGATGATTCCTGAGGTTACTGGCTGATGTGATTCTGAGGTTAAATGGGAGCCAAGCCTTCATGCGGTGTTGTTGCAGACTTGGACTTGGCTAGGTGTTGTCATTCAGTCTGCTGACTGGGGTTTGGTCTCCAGTGGACTTGGTTTGGGACCATCCTGTAGCAAGATCTGGAATGGTTTAGGTTGAGCAAATAACTGTATCACATTGGAGTGGTGTCAGAGTTGCTCTCCTGGCAGTTAAACCTTGAAGCAGAAAATTTGACCTTGCAGAAAACCCCAGCCCCGTGTTCTGCAGGACTCAGAGGCATAAAGCTAAACCAAAGATTCAGCTCATAAAAGTGCATAAGGAATAGCAGGAAAATGTGCTCTGTTGGACTTAAACTCTGACTGCTCTGATTCCCTCAGACTGGGCCTTAATCTGAGCAGCTCAAAGAAATTGTTGGGACTTAGCAAACATTTAAAACTGAGAATATCTTTCCAAAAAAGGATCCGTGATACCGTGAGACATATGATTTCCTTTAAAATTAAAATACATGAATGGTGTGCTTTCCATCTTTTATGAGCTCCTTTGAGTACTGATCAATTTGAGCATGGATTTTGTGTAGCAGAAGACAATTTTGAATGTCCTAAAGTAATATAACTAATTGGAACTGTGTGTATACACAGTAGAAACAAATTATTTTCAAGTATATTTAATGACAGAAATGTTCTGTGCTCCAAGGACAATTGAAATGCAAATATAAATTATGGACTTGTATTTCTTCATAACTTTCCTATGTGTAAATTCTGTCTTAAAGGTGTAAAGATCATTGTACAGCCAGACTCTCAAGCAGTGCTCTCTGGTCAGGTCGTCAAGTTGTGCTGCTGGGCAACAGGACACCCATTTGTGCAATACCAGTGGTTCAAGCAGGAAAGAGAGGTAAGAGTTCATAGATAATGCAGCATTTTTAAATAGTGAAAATAAAACAATGATTTTGGGTTGTCCTTTTTTAAGACTCTTACTCGCAATGAGAGAAGATTGCTATATATACTCATAAAACTCATGAAGTTTAAGAAATGCTGGATGATCCTACAAACGTGCTAAAACAAAACCGTGATTCCTTGTGTTCACACTGCTTCTTTCCTGGGGGCTGTGAATGTGGAATGGGGCAAAAAGGAAGCTGTAAGTTCAGTTGTCTCAGCCTACCAGTAAGTTTCGAGTAAGTGAAGGAGTTGAGAGTGGTGTTATGTACTTGGACATAAATATTATAATGCTTGATCCTGGTTAAGATTAAACCAATAGAAATGGAAGGATTTTTGGTTCACCTGTGATGCAGGTTCCCCACGGTAATTCTCCAGAACTGGTTTTGAGTCCAGTGACTGTAAAGGATTCTGGCTTTTACATCTGCCGAGTGAACAGTGAATCTTCTTTCATGTTCAGTCGGTGGGCGCGCCTTGAAGTTTGTGAGCCTCAGGATCCACCTCATGGTGAGTGGCAAAAACATCTTCTGAAAGTGCCTTCTTGCTTCCTCCAGGCACTTGGGCCCCTTTTGCTGTGCTTAGGCTGTCTCACACTTCCTTTTCTTGTTACTTCCTTTTCCTTTTTTAAGGGCTCTTAACAGGTTTGCCTGAAAACAAGTTGTGCATTTGTAATCAGCCTCAGCCACAAAACCTGACAGTGGGGGATGCTTTGGTACTAGAATGTGGAGCTGTTGGAAACCCAATTCCTCGTTACCAATGGTTCAGAAATGGATTTCCTTTGGCAAATGGGAGCAAAAATGTCTACACAGTAAGTTACTGCAATGAGTCACACCTGGGAGCTAATGTTAACCGCTTTGAGCTTACCACAGAAAGTTCCTTTGAAGAAAATAATTTCTCCAGAACCTTGGTAACTTCTGATGAAGTGCTCAGTTGGAAGTGCTGCTTTTAGTTTTTTAACTCTTTGCCTGTGAGGCTTAGATGCAAGGCTTAAATTCCTGATGCAGGTATTTTTTGGAGGTCTGTTGGGATGATTGTGGTGATGCTTGCATAGGTAACATATGTGGATGTGGGACATCAAGGAACATACTGGTGTCATGTGTTCAATGACCGGGAGGACGAAGACAGCAAGAAAGTAGAAGTCATTATAGGTAAGGAGTTCTTCTATTTCATACAGGTAGCTCCTTTGTCCGTTTCTTCTGCATCACTAAAATTTAGTTTTGAAGCTTTCAGTATTAAGACAAGCACATGCCTTCTATATCTTTAGTTTATCCATTTGTTAAAACACCTATGGCTTGCATCCAGCAAATGGCATTTTAGAGTTTTGGGGTTTTATGGTAGCCAGCACAGAATTGCTGTCCCTTTTTGGCCCTGCCAGCATGTATGTGGCTTGTTAGCCGATTGCTAGCTGATTTATGCTTTTTGACAACTAAAAACCACTTTAACCCTTGCTGGGGATATGAACTCTGTTACATGGAGTCCTTCAGCAATCAGGAGAGGTGAGATTGTTCATTTCAAGTAGAATGAATGAATTTCGGTGCCTGTGTATTTGCAGTGAACTGAAGAGGACTTCTCTCCTAAGAAATACCCTAGTGTAGTACTCCTGAGTTTCAGGAATCATTACTGTGCAGTGTTATGGCCAATGCAAATTTACACTGCTGTAAAGTGAGCCACATTGCACATTGCTTGACAGTGCCCTTTGTCTTCCACCTTGTGTGCTAACTCTCATAACTGAGAGCTCATCTTCCAATTTTTCCCCTCCTTAAAACACAAGGAAGAAAAGCTGTAGCAGTGGAGTGCACAGAAGGTAATGTAAACCTCTGATTGTAGTTTTAAAAATCAGTGATGGGAGTGACAGGTTGTTGAGTGTGTTGCTGAAAGGCATGTGTGGGTTTTCAGGCAAACCTGGGTTTAAAACACTGATGGATGATGCAACAGTCCTTCTGCATGTGCTTCTCTCTTTTTTGCCTGGACACTGATCTGGATCACACAGGAGAAAAAACAGGCTACTTCCTTCTTTTGTGGTATTCAAGTGATCTGGAGATTTCTTTGGTGGGGCTCAGGAGGCAACATCCTAGCAAGAAAATCTGGAAATATTCAGGAACCTGGGTGATCTTAGACAGCTGGCTAGAGCTAGTTCCAATGCCAGCTCCATGTCTGCAGAAGTGTTTCTAGCAACTTCCTTAGGATGATTTCTGTTCTCCTTTACGTTGCTGCAACAGGGAGGAGAAGTGTATTGTGACCCAAATGTTGGTACCATCCCTCCCGGACTGCTGAGCATCTCAGAGTCTGCAGTATACGCAGCACAGGGAATTGGGTACAGTGGTGCGAGGCTGCTCCCAGAGAGCACTGCTGCTTCAGAGAGGTTCATTTTCTTTTCCCTGCCTTCCAGTGCTCTCAGAATAAAGAGGTGAAACCCCTGGTAGCTTAGGATGTTTGAAGATTGTGTCTGAAGTCTTTCTGAATACACATGGCTTCGCAAAATCAGATTTTTTGCTCAGGATGTTGCTTTTTCAGCAGCCCTTCAAACATCTGTTCTTCAGTGGGATGATTCTGGTACCTTGTTCCTTTTTCCCTCAACCTACTTGCATGCCTGTGGGATTGAGGTGTTCTAACTGTCCCCCCCTTTGTTTTTACATTTACTGTACTGCAATGCTGTGTCTAGCACAGCTTAATGTATTGTTGTAGGATTTTCTCTTCTCTGTGTGGAATAAACACAAAAGGTTTGATTTGCGCAAATGCAAAGTCAAAAGTATTTTAGAAATGTAGTTCGTTTTCTGTGTTCAGCTTTGTTTAATAATGGCATGGCACTTATGTTTTTACTAAGAAAATGCTTCTTGTTTAAACTATTATTTTATTGGTGTTTTCCTTCACAGAAGATTTAAGTGATCTTCAGGAATCAGGTAAGTGGTAAGTTTTGAAAAACTTTAACTTGGTATCTTCATTTGATGTTACACTGAAGGCTTGCTGGGTTGCAGTAGGAACTTTACAGTATTTGGATGTACCTGTAACTGAGAATTGAATAGGAGCTGGTATCACCTTAAGAGCAGCGCAGCTTTCTGGTTCCAAGAGATTGAACTTGAAGCATCTAGAGCGTCGTAGGGGTGCTGTTTGTAAAATAGCCCAAGGCTGCATGTATACATACACGGATACAAAGGGAATTATCTTTCTTGTCCAGGGTTTCTTGGGACTCTCAGTTTTAGCACATTGCTGCTTTCTCAGATAATTGAAGTGAAAAAGATCTGAGGTGTCTGGCTGTCACTCATGTTGAATGGCATATTTCTTCCAGTCGTGTTGGAATCAGCCAATGTGATCTGAAGCCTGTTACGTGGTTAGTGTAGAAGTGTAGCTCCAGAGGGGATTATCCCTGATACAGTTTTCCCAAAACCTCAACTCCCAAAGGTAGTTTCCTGGGTTAGATATCAAATATGTTTATGTTTGCCCAGCCTCAGCTTCAACCACTGAAAGGCTTCTCTGTCGTACTGTGTCATGTTATCCAGGTGAGCCACTTTGGCACACTGCTTACTGCTTCTCTTGGCACAGCACTGGCTTTGCCATGCCTCTGTGAAGTATGGAATAAAATAATTTTCACATTCTGATGGGAATCCCTGCTGAGCATCTCTCACCTTGCATGTTGCATTTTGTTTGGAGAGGATGAACTGGTCAGATGTCACTGAAAATGCCAATGTGCAGTTTGTGAGATTCAGCATCTATTCTTTCTTAATCTATAGAATTAGCTATTCACAGCCTATCAGGATTGTTTGCTGGAAGAGGGTGAAGGAAATAATCTAAACAAAAACAACAATACCAACAAAACACCCCCAAACCCCACCAAAACCGAAGAGGGCTTTTTCTCGCGTGAAACTAGCAAAGTGTTAGAGAAAGCAGTGCTACTAGACTGTGGCTGTGGGGAAGATGCAGTTCATTTTCTGTAGTCACTGACACGCTGCTCTTCTATTTCAAACAGACCCACAAGAAGAATCGAGTCACAGACCTGTGGGTAAGTAGTTTTGTACTGAAATGACTGTATGCATTTGACATCTAGGACACAGATTTTGCTGCTCCTGAGTATTGCTGCTACTGACACTGTCAGTGTCAGACCCATAGGGCAAATAGAGAGCACCAGGGAGGGAGATCTGTGGATATTTGTGTAGTCCTTTTAGAATGCTTGTTTGCCCTTTCAGGAGTAAACTGTGCCAAGGGCACCAGTGTTTTTAGTGACCCTGTGAAGCGTTTGCAGCTTCTCATAGGGGCTGTTCCAGTTTACTGCTTCAGATTCCCGTGCCAGGCCTTAGGCAGTGTGTTACTGCATTCCTGTGAACCCTTGGAGCCAGTGGGATTGGGATGATGTGATAGAAAGCATTGCTATCCTGTCTGCTAAGGAAATGCTGTTCCTGCATCTCTCCCTATTCCGTCCTGTGGATGCTCTGATGCTGAGCTGAAGCTCATAAAGAGATGGATAGCACATGTGATATGAAGAATAGTTGCTGGGTTTTTTAATCACATTCTTAAATTTGCACTGTAGACTTGAGTGGTCAGGCATGTTGTCCTGTTGATACTTAACCAGATGGAAAGGCTGCTGGCCTCTGTCAGAATTTTATGGTTCTTTCAGGCTCATTAGTGTGAGGGGGAGTGTAAGTGTTCCCCTCTCATGCAGGTGAGTTTTTTCCTTCAGGCTGAAAAGAGAGTTGAGCTGTGTTGTTGATGTGGGATGACTTGTAAAATCAGATAAAATATTGTGCCTGAAGTGAGATTGATACCCTTTTCACTTTGGAAAACTTTAAATTTAAAGGTATTGAATCCATGGAATATATGAATGTGACATGGTTTTTTTTTTCTCTGTGTGTCTTGGCAGCCACGGACAAGGTGGCCCTGTTAATAGGAAACATGAGCTACTGGAATCATCCCCAGCTCAAGGCTCCAATGGTAGATGTCTATGAATTGACCAGTTTGCTAAGGCAGCTGGATTTCAAAGTTGTATCTTTGCTGGATCTTACTGAGTCTGAGATGCGAAATGCAGTGGATGAATTTTTACTTCTCTTGGACGAAGGAGTTTATGGTAAGGACACGTAAATCCCTTCTGAAGTAGGTCCATTTTGTATGTATCAAGTAGCAAACATCTGGTATTTGCCTCGGCTAAACAACCTTCAGGGTAAATATGATGTATGTAAAACGGGAAGAATAAGTTAAAGGCACCCACCAGCATATTCTCTGACTTTTAAAACGTTAAACGTTATTGTTCCTTTACTTTTACAACAGATCAGATGTTTGAACTTCATTCTTTAACCACACCTAAAACTGCAGTGCAGGCTTTTATTTTGTTTGATAGTACTTGCTTGCTTAGATTTTATTTTGGGCCGCAAAGCACAAGGCAGAAGTGGGGGAGAGCATGATGGAATTGATGTATGGAGCAAAAGCCTTGCATGGAAAAGGCCAAGAATGATCTGGTTTGGAGTGTAAGAAAAGTTCTTACGTTTTCTGCTGACTGCCATTATTTTGTCATTTTTCTAACATTGTATTTGCTAAGATTGTATAGAAAACTCCACAAATTATTTAGGACATAGAGCAAAATGTTTTCCTATTTATTGGATTGCAGAATTCCTGTAGTAAAAATTAATTTGAGAAAACATTATTTGATCCCTTTTTGGAACACAAGGTCAGCTTATTTCTTAGCATGACTTTTTTTATGGATGTGTTACCTGATGCTCTCTCTGTGCAGAACTGCCTGCTCTGACATTTGGGCATTTATATCTGAGCCAAAACCTGCCTGACACGAAGCCTCAGTCTGCCAGGAACATGAGGCTTTTGAGAGCAGTTTGCTTTTCTTATTCCCTGGGAAATAGATGGGCTTATCTAGTTGGAAGAGCTTTGAGATCTTTGCACCTTCTCAATTTTTCTCCCTAATTGTGGACATGAATGTAGCAAATAAAGTACTGAAGACTTTAATAAATTTCTCAGCAGCACCATATGAAAGCTCTTACATGGCATATTTTTGCAGTTGTACTTTTCCAGCCAGTTCATACAAAAGGTAAGCAGAACAGTTTTCAGTGGTGTTTGGCAATAACTACTTCTGTTTAAAGGATTTTGTTCTTTCTGCATAGTGGCTATGAATGGCTTAAAGCCGGTAAAAATGCTGTCAGTGCACAAATAGGTAATGATTTATTGCTTTTTCTAGTGGGCATAGCTTCAAATAGAAGAGGCATAATGACTACTGCTGTTTAGTCCCTGCTACATATAAACCTGATGCTTACTAGGTTGTGTAATTCTGGCTTGCTGCCAGGAAAGTGGCATTTCAGATGCTGGTCCTTAAGAGCAGGAGTAGTAAACAAAGTGATGATGACTGTCTCCTCTGCTGTCTTAGTCTGTGCTGTTCTAAATGTAGGTTGCAATTAACATTGTATTCCACACAGGGTAAAAGCACAGACCCATGTGTTTGAAAGGCTAAAAATATTTAGGCTGCTTTCTTTTTAAACGAGAGGGACTGAGAGAGGGAGGGAGGGAGGCAGATATCAGTTAAATGCTGACGCCTCTGAGGAACTTGAGCCTACTTAAAATTGTTGTATGTGTCTCTGTTGAGGCCCTCCAAATATGTTTACTCCACTTAACCCAGGTATGTGCAGATTTATTTCTGATCTTGAGCTCAACGTATTAACTGTTGCAGGTACTTGGCACATAGCACAGTCATCTGCCAAGGATAGAAAAGGAATGTAGTCAGTCAGTCCAATTACTTACAGAATATATGCTCAGATACATAGAGTCTTAAATATAACCCTGATTTAAGTCCAGATCCAAGCTCTGGAAATCACATGAAGACTTTCTTTTTAGCCTAGGGCCTAGACACAAGGTTATGCACTTGCACTTTATACCATTTTTAGCTGTCTTGAAGCTCGGCAGCTCAGGTAGCCCTCATATTTTCATTTCTTGTAGCTATGTGTATTGAAAAGGTGAGAACATCTAGGATGCCCACCTCCATGAGCTAGTATGTTACGGTGAGGCTTATTTTGGCTTTTATCTGAATCTGCCAGTGTTGTAGTGACTTAAATTTTTCAGCAAATGTTAGTAAGCATAACAACATAAGAACATGGTATCTCCAGCCAGCATAAATTGTCAGATTTCTGTTGACTTTTGTTCAGCTCAGCAGTATACTCTTAATTGCAGATCTGACCCACAGACTGCTTTGACTAGGTAAATAAAAATTCTTTTTAGAAGGTGGAATTTGCATCATTAAGGAAAACCAGCACTGGGAATAGGCAACAGGAAAATTCAATTAAATCATACAAGCCTCTGGTAACTGCATTTTATGGCAGTAGAGATTATTGATTCTAAGATGATCTAATATTCATGCAAATTTAAATGACTTTAATATTGGACATTTTTATTCATATAAGGAATATCTAAGTCCTAGCTTGCAGTTCCCTTTCTCAGAGCTGAGAAAAACCTTCTTGTTTTATTGAAGATTCTGAATCTTAAAATGTTGTAGACTGTTGTGCAGTGACACATGAGGGACATGATGGCAGGATAATAATTTCTGGGTAGATAAGCATGCAAAGACCTTGTTTAGTAGACCCAGAAGAGTCATGAGTCTGTGACTAGGAGATAGAGCTGCAATCAACTGAACATGAGCTGTTGGTAGTCGCTAATGGGGATGTGCTCTGGGGTCCTACCAAACTCTTCAGCATAATTTTTTTTTCTGTCTATAAGCTGCAGACTTAGTGCTGCTCAGAGCTTTGTAATTGCACATGTGGAGAAGATGTTTTGTGGTTGGCACATTTCCTTGTTCCTGTCTGTGACTTACACATCACACATAACAGGCAGTCTCTGTTAGAGGTCATAGCTATTAGAGCATTTTAAGAGTATTTAACTTGGTGTGTTTATGCAAATGTCTAACTGATTCTATTGCATGTGTGATTTTTGTGTTTCTTTTAATTTATTGTGTTGGTGTACTGTGGAGTTGATGTAACTGTGGCTTGGGGTGGCTTCAGTGAACTCCTAGGCCCACAGTCAGTGCTGTGCATGATGGTTTTGACCCATTTTGAAATGGACAGAAGTCTCTGATGCCCTGCTCACTGTTGCACTTGTTTTGAACTCAGGTTTGTTATACTATGCTGGCCACGGCTACGAAAACTATGGGAACAGTTTCATGGTTCCTGTTGATGCCCCGAACCCCTACCGCTCAGCAAACTGCCTGTGCGTGCAGAACGTCCTGCGGCGGATGCAGGAGAAGCAGACGGGACTCAACGTGTTCCTGCTGGACATGTGTCGCAAAAGGTACCTCCTGCACCCCCTGGGAGCTGAGCTGCCCTCAGCTCTCTGGGCTCTTCACAGAAACCTGGGCCTCCTGCGCATGAGAAGTCTTTAGGCTGAAAATTCACTGTACTGTAAAGTCCATGGTTCTGAGGATTCACAGCCTGCACCTGAGTGCTTTTAGCATCAGTAGGATTCACCCAGACACTTCGGCCCATGGCCTTGGATAGAGATCTGAACCTGGTGGTTAGGCTTTGTCCCCATGGGTACATACCTGCCTCCTGATTTCAGTGACATTTATTTCTTTTCTGCTGCTGTTTTTCAGAAATTATAAACAGACTGATCAGATAAAAGTAAAATTTGGCATCTTCAAGAAGAAACAGGACCCTTTCCCCTGGGATCATTATCCATCCTCTTCATTACAGGCAGGAAGGAAAGCCCTGCGATCAAAGGCATGTTAACTTAGCAGAAGAGCTCGAGTGAAGTGCTTATTTTAGAATTCCTGAGAGCCATGGATTTTGCTTCTATACTGAGGATGTTGTATCTTTATTTAGAGGTTAAAAACCAACTGATTTATGGGATTTTCCTACACAAAGTACCGTGTTCTTTCCATGTTGAGAAACTACTATGATCAATTAAACTTGCACTTGAAATCAGCTCTTCAGTCAGCACTTCTGGCAATTGGTCTCTGAGAAATGTTTGATAACAGAAAGTTGCTGGCACCTCAGTATCTGTGGAGCCTCCAGACTTCTTTGCTAATGAAATGCCCATGACCCAATTCACAATCTGCTGTCCAAATAGAAAATCCATCTACATAAGCTTTGTACTAAGAGCACCATGTTTGACGGGGAAAAGAAAAATTTTAAGAAACATGCAATTTTTGAAATAACCTAAAATGGATGGATATCAGAATTGTTTTGCAGCGATTGCAGCCAAACTCTACTGGTTACTACAGCATACCCTTCTCTGGGTAATGCCTGGTGAGTCTGTCTTTACACTGGCCTCAGGCAGAGTGTTGATGGTGCTGACTTTTGTATTTGAGCAGTCAGGATCCATTACAGACTTGGAGGAGTGAAACAAATCACTGGTTCTGAACGCTCTCTGTTTTGTGTTTTGATTTTGTTGCCATTGAGTTCTCAAATTACTATTTCACTTTCTTGTGTTTCCATTTATTACAGAAATGAATATGATGATACCATTCTTATCTTGGATGCTCTGAAGGTTACAGCCAACATTGTTTTTGGATATGCAACGTAAGGAAGTTATTCTTCTGTGCCACAGAAGTGACTGAGATTGTATAGCTGATCTTTTTCAGAATTATGCTGTAGGCCAGAACCTTGGTCACTTTTCAAGTGCAAAAACTGCTGAATAGAAGTAGTCAGGAGCTTTACTGAAATTGTCAGTAAGAAATTTAAGCTCCTCATATGAGCAGTTTGATGAACAGGTCTCGTCTGTGGTGTCATTTTTAAGAGAAACTTCCATCTGCTGCTTGCAAGGGAACAGGAAGAGCAGGTTGGCCTTGACCTGGTTTTCAAATTGTAGGGTTTCTTTCCCCATTCCCAGTATAAATTTACTCCTGCAGGTTTTTCAGTGTTTTTCCCTTGAGTGATGCTGATGATCTCACAGGTGCCAAGGAGCAGAAGCTTATGAAATTCAGCAGCTGGGGTTGGCCAATGGAATCTTCATGAAGTTCCTGAAGGACCGTTTGTTAGAAGACAAGAAGGTCACTGTTCTGCTTGATGAGGTTGCAGAAGGTGAGCTCCAGCTTACTGCACTAACAGTCTCCTCAGTCTGCATTACTGAAAACAACTTTGCTTCCGTGTCTTTCCTCTCATGGTGAATGTGTTACACGAATTAAATCTCTTTCTTGTTGTGTTTTGTTCAGATAGCAGGTGCTACTGGGCAGCATATGAACAACGTTCCTGATGCTCAGCTTCTTTCATAGTGTTCAGTTTTATACTTCCCTCTTCAGTGAACCTTATTTGTTCTGAGTATCTTTCTGCATGGAGTTTTGAATTGTCCATCCACAAAACTGCTCTTCTGTCATGTGGTGCTAGCTGCTTGTGGTAGTCCAGTTGTTTGCATGTTCATTTAAACAATTAACATAGTCCTACTTGCCTCAGGGTGCTATAGCAATGATAATGATTTGTTCTCTAAGTGCAGTAAAAAGAGCAGTGCACTGTGTTAATTTGCCTGGCTCAGTGATTGTATTTTTGATGGGAGAAGCACTAAAGTGAAAAGTGTGGAGGGAAAGCATACTGCTTCTGTGCAGACACCTGCTCCAAGCACAGAACTGTGTCAGACTGGTGTGTGTAGGTGCATCAGCCCAGCTCTGCCCTGGGTTCAGCAGCCTGGGGCAGCTGCAGGTCACAGAGCTTTGTGTTCTGTTCGAGAGTGCAGGGAAAGATTGACTTGTCAGGCAGCGTGACAAACACTGGGAGTATTCCCAGGTGTTGGGTGCCAGGGAGTACACAGGTTCTGTGCAGACAGTGCCAGAGGAATGTTCCCATTAAGCGTTCTATGAAAAAGGCTGTAGCCTGCTGGCCCCGTGGTTCTTGCTGTGCCTGTGCCACAAGAGTGCAGTGCTGGCTCATGGTCAGCTTGGTGGCCCCTAGGTCCCCAAGCAGCACCTTCCGCGACAGAGGTCCTTCCCTGCAGATCTGCATCCCAGTGAGTCAGGCCCCTTCGTGGGCCTCTGCAAGGGATTACTCCTGCTTGGGAGCAGAACTTGGTGTTTCCTGTTACTGGACTTCATGACATTCCTCTCTGCTCAATTCCACAGCCTGTCAGGACCCTCTAAAGAGCAGTAGTCATGTGGGGGATCAGCCACTCCTCTCAGTTTTTAATCATCTGCAAACTTTAAAGTTTTGTTCTCTCTCCTGACACGTTGGTCATCAGTGATGCTGTTAAATAATCAATACTGGACCTTTGTATCTAAACCTAAAATACTCCTCTTGCCCCCAGTTCTTTACAATAATCTCCTCCAATGGAATTATTCACATTCTTGAAATTAGCCTCTCTGATTAGGACCTTACCCAGTCAGAGCTGTGATGCTGCTTGGACTGGCTCTGAGGAACAGGGGATGATGTTGGCCAGGCTGCATGCAACCCCTCGGGGCTCTGCAGAACTGCTTTGGCCTTCAGGGAAGGAAGAGCTGAGCAAGAAGTACCTGTAAACTGCAGCTCTTGATGGATGTGCTGGCTTTGGCATAACCACAGTAACCACACATTGCAGGAAGGCACTTAATTCAGTTGGAATTGCAGCAGCATTGATTTTGAAAGAACCTCTCTGCATCTTGTTTTTAGATATGGGCAAGTGTCCCCTTACCAAAGGCAAGCAAGCCCTGGAGATCCGCAGCAGCTTGTCAGAGAAAAGGGCATTAACTGATCCTGTTCAGCAAAGCACATCTTCTGCAGAGTGCCTGGCACGGAACCTGCAGTGGGCCAAAGCTCATGGTACGGTACAGTTTGCTTTCAGATGATCCTGCTGCCATGATGGGACAAGGGAGGGCTTGCACTACTGAGTGGAAATGGAAGAAATTCAAGGCTATAGCTACATCTTCATTACTGTGTTCAGCTGGAAGGTTTTGAGTTGGGGTTTACCCCTGCATGAGATAGTAATGAACAAGATGACATGTAGAATTCATGTATATTCCATATATTTAGGACCACTCAGACCCTGGAGGGGAGACTTATGGGTTGTCTGTCTTCTGAGACAGTCTCCCAGTACTGCTTGCTTAGCAGTGACATTTGTAAGATGTCATTTATCTCGTTCTAAAGTCGTCACCTAAAATAGCCAGGTGAACTGTCTAGTAAATGTGCATGATGAAAAGAAGTTTTCGATGCAGACAACTAAGAAAGCTAAAATAAGACTGAGATGAGTTCCAGGCTTCCTAGCCTTTTAAGAGGGCCAGTGGGGTTTAAGACCTGTTTCTACCTTTTTCACCTAAACCTATTGGAGTACATCTTCAAATTTCTTTGACGGTTGGGGCAAGAGGGTCAGGGATGGCATTTCTAAGACCACTTGTCATATAGGAAGGTTCTCTCAGAGATGCAGATATTTATTTGATGCCAAGCACTTAATTCTTGTTTGTTAAATGATTGAAAAAGAAAAATGCATATGCTAAATTTATATTAAACTGTAACAATGTGTTATTTATTGGCAGAGCTTCCAGAAAGCATGTCCCTTGAATTCCAGTGTGGTGTTCAGATTCAGTTGGGGTTTGCAGCCGAGTTCTCCAATGTCATGATCATCTATACACAGATAATTAAGAAGCCCCCTGAAATCACAGCTTGCAGAGCCCACATCACAGACTTCCCACTTGTAAGTGCTTCCTGCTGCTGTCTCATGATCTTGGTCCACTGAAGTTGAAAATTTTCTGCTCCATGAATATCAAGTTGCATCTTGTATAATAAAATGGGTCTAAAATGCTCTAACTTCTCAAACTGAAGGAAATACTATTTTGTGATCTACAAATTCTGTATCATCAATTAAGTTATTTTTTTCTTGCAATAGGACTTGGATGTAGATCCTAAAGAGGCCAATAAAGGAACTCCTGAGGAAACTGGAAGCTATTTAGTATCAAAGGACCTTCCCAAACACTGTCTCTACACCAGGCTGAGTTCACTGCAAAAACTAAGGGTTAGTATATACTGTTCATTACGAGTTTGCCCTGATAATTGACACTATTTATATTGCTTTGCAGTTCTGTTGAGGGAGCTGTGTATTGTTAGTGTAGTAAGTTCTTTGGAGGGAAAGAACGGATAATAACACAGTTCAGTGACTGATTTCAGCTGAAAAGTAAAAGGCAGGGAGAATTGATGTGTATGCAATCCTGAAACCAGTGTGCAAGGCCCTTTGTATTTTCCAGGCCTATGCTGACCTTGGCCAAGATGGTTATTTTCGTGCAGATCACCTATTGCATGCTCTGAGGGTGTTCTATGCTTTTTAGGAGGAACATGTCCTGAAGCAGAGCTGTCTCTTACACAGTCATTAGTAGGAGATGAAAGTGTTGTGTATCATCAGCCTGTGCTCCTGGGCACACAGTTTTTGGAAGGTTCTCTTCAGCATTCTGGGGCACTGCTAAGCGTCTCTATCTTTGTGTGATGAACATCTGTGCCAGACACAGCCTGGCATCTCTTCTTCAGTGCTTTTGGCAGTTGAGGTAACACAAGTGCTTCTGGAAATACAGACTGTTTAGTGAACAAGCAGTGACCAAAAGAGGACCTCAGGGAACAAGGCCTGCCCATTGTGTGTCTCTAGCTCCTGAAGAGGTCACTCTGCTTCTCCAGGAGACTGCAGCCTCTCTAAGGGTTTTCTGTAGTGTTTATTTGCAGAGGAAGTATAATTTTTTTCTCTCCCTTTCTTTCTGCTTTTACAGGAACATTTAATCTTCACTGTTTGCTTGCACTATGAGTATTCAGGAATAGAAGATACAATGGACGAAAGAAAGGAGATTAATGTTGGGAAGCCCCTTATTGCTAAATTAGGGCTTCACCCTGGATTCAAACCCAAGAACTGTCTCCAGACATGTTGCATTCCTGGTTATACTTTTCATAATCCAGTAGAATCGAGTCCAGAGGCAGCTGAATACTACATCCCTAGTCACTGTCAACCCAATTCCTCTCCAGGTGTTTACCATCCAAACTGTGCTTGCTCAAACAGCATCACACAGCCAGAGGCATGTTCCTGCAATGGAACTGCCAGGATGCTGGCTCCAAGACATGAAGTACAGCATTACTCACCCACTGTGCAAGAGCGGAATGTACCAGTAGAGACCACTGATGATACTGTTGAACTGGAATTCTTCCTCTCTGACAACCTGAGCTTCTCTGAACAGCAATAGCTGGGATGTGTTTGGACTAGACCAGAGTGGCATCCCTGAACAGAGGGGCTTCCACACTGCCTCTCCATCTTCTGGAGTTTGGAGACTTCTGGACAAGGCCCTGGAGAGTCTAGAGTAGGTGCTGGGAATGAGGTTGTGATGAAAATTTTTCATACCTTAAGAGACCAAACTGGACCAATAGATTTAGGAATGAAAAATGCACCTACTATTTGTTGTTTGGTACAGAGAAAAATCTGAACTGCTCCAAGTTTCCTGTGCTGTTCTTTGGCCATCGTGTGTTAGGATTGGTCACTGATGTTCCAGTGCCTGGGATGTAGCCAGAAAGCAGCTCTGACTGCATTCTCCTCTCTGGTTGCCACATGTCCAGTGTCTGGCAGCATCTGAGAGGGCTAAGATCTGTACAAGGATTTTTTTTTTTTTTTTTTTTATGTAACGCTCTTAAGATTTTTGCTGGTCTGATACCTGATTCTTCATGTTCTGGGAGAACACTAACTGGAAAGATGAGGGCAAGTGCTTGCTCAGCAAGCAAGGTATTGTATGGTCAGTCTCTCAGACATGCTGAGGGCTAAAACAAGAATCACAAGAAAAGTGATGTTTATTAGGTCATTGAAAGTCTTGATGCTTTGAAAATGCAAAAAGTATAGGGGTGTAAGGAAACTAAAATCAAAGGGAGTTTTCAGACAGGGGTAGTAGCCTTTCCTGTACTGGTAATATTGAGAGGAAGAATTGCTTTAATTAAGATCCTCATCAGAAAAACAAGCTAAGTGAACATTCCTGAGGCAGACAAGCCAGTTTCAATCTGCAGTGGAGAGTGCTGCAGTCTGGTGGCCTGGCAGGGTCCTGGTGTGGCCATAAAACTTTTGAGATGGGAATGGTAATGCTTCTTTAATTAAATCTGGTGAACTTCAGGTTGCTCTGTGCTGAAAGGTGGATATAGGCACATGGATATAGCTATTTCCAGGATGATAGCCATGCCTGAAGTAATCTGTACATGAGCTTGAATTTCTGTTTTCCTTCTGCAGGGTGTTAAGCAGCATCATACCCATTAATGAATGAGATGTACCTGCATTAACTATTCTGTGCAGTTGACTTCTAAATCAGATTATAGCTTGAGACATGGTCTAGGAGTGTGCTACTTAGTTAATACTTTGTCAGTTTCATAATTTGTATAAAAGCTTATTATTTTTTCTTACTGTGTAATAAATTGTTGTCCATAAAATTATGTACTATGTGCATATGTAGTTGCTCCATTCTTCTATGCCTTCCAGCCTTAAAAAGCCCAAAACTTTATTGAAACAAAACATGTTAGGAAAGATTTTCCTTAACAGAAAAGAAGGAGAAATGTGAATCGTGAGCTTCAGCTCAAGATATACAGATCTGGGCAGCTTTGCTCCTCAAAGCTCAACCCTTGCCTCTTGAGAGGTGCAGAGGTGTTTGATCTTTAATAGGTACCCTTGGACATACTTGTATATTCATGTATGTACTTTGTGTGTGTGTGTGAATTGATTTAAATCCTCTCTGGGGAGTATAGTATGGATACTGCCATCTTAGATCTAGAATTAAATTCCTGCTGCGCTTATTGGAATTGAATCATTTCACAAATGTTAAATAGTCAGCAGTTAGGTGGTGCCAAATTCTTCAGGCGTAAACCCCTGCCCAGCTCTGAACCCTGTGACTCAGCAGCAGGGCCTCTCTTAGCCTTTGGCATTCATGGTGCCTGTGTAAATCACTCTACAATGATTCTAGATTTTCCTCTGTCTGCATCATCCATGTAGCAGTTACCAGAGTGAGCCCTGCCATTCAACCTCATCACCCTACTGCACATTTACATTGAACCTGCTTTTGCTAATACCTTTAACAGAGTTCTGTAAGTGACCTAAATCACTCAGACTTGTCCAAATTGTATGACAAAAGTGTGTATCTGTCTGAACTCTCTTTAAAAAGAGAATGGTGATGGAAAGGCATTTTCTCACTGCAGCACTGTCTTTAGGAAGTGCTCTAACTGTTTCACTCATTAGTGTTTAGAATGAAATACTCTGGTTCTTCAGTGCAAGCAGCAAGCAGCACCCATTTCCTTTGGCCTAGGTCCAGGAAAGCACTTTAGAAGTTCAAGGGGCATAAAATTAACATTTCAATCTAAGTGAAATTGGTGGGATTAAAAGCCATGCCTAAACCTAGGCAGTTGTTACCGTTCTCTTTGACTTGTGATACACTTTCTAAATCAAAGCCTCAGGGGTTTGTTTTTTCCTTACAGTGCAGTTATTTGGAGATACTTAAAAAAATAACTGTCTGGCAGGCTAAATTACTTTGCCCTCTGCTGTAGCATTGCTGTATGGTTTTGTATAACTGAAGTGTTTGTTACGTGGGTTTGGGTGTTGAATACATTTAAGAAGGAAGGTTTAAGGTAATCTATATAAACTCAGGCTTTTCTGGTAAAAGAAGGGTTCATGTGCTTCAGAAAGGCCAAGACACTTCTTCCATTGTCCCTCCCCACACTGCAGTAAGGTGGGAGTGCATTTACCTTCTGTACCTCCACAGAGCTGTGCAGGCTGACTCCTCTTGTTATCCTGAGAGTCCTGAAACTGCCTCTGGCTCTAGAAGACCATCTGCACCATGGAACTCTTCAGCAGATTTCAGGGCTGGCATTGCTGTCTCTGTAGTTACTGCCTTAGTTCATGCATCAACTACTTTTCCTCATTCTGTCAGCTAATTAGTAACTTTGGCAGCTTTCACATGCAGTAAGCTCCTGGGCTATGTTCACCTTGACGTAGATTCCTCAGTGCTGTAATGTGGATATGTTTCAGTACTACTTCTTCCTTGCACAGAATTTTAGTTCAGGTACAGTAAGATCTGCTCACATTTCAGAGTGCAGCATTCTGACCTCCGAGGTTTTTGCTGGGAATTGGAGATAGTTTTAAAGTACCAGGTGGAGGAGAGCAGGTTGGGAATTTGGTTTGTTGGGTTTTTTTAAAAGATTGATCATTTAGTAATTGCAGTAGTCTAGGAATGGAGTGGGGACACTTCCATGTTGTGGCATTTAGGCAGTTAGTAATTTCTAAGGTATTGCTGCAGCAATTTAGTCATAGCAGGCTTATTTTAAGAGCTAATGAGAAGAAGTGTGTCCCATGCTTGTTGCTGCAGGCAGTGAGCAGGATCCCTGCGGGGGTGTGTTACCACAGCGACAGCCTCCACATCTGCAGTGCGTGTGGGAGGGAGCCACCAGGCCTCCCCATCTGCCCTGCAGACAGAATCTGCTGGCACCCTGCTTCCAGCCTTCAAAGTCACTCGCAATTAGGAGGAAAAGTCTTCAACCTATTATGCAAGTTACTTCACTACACATAAGATCAAGCAGCTCTCAGATGCTTCCTGGGCTCTCTGATGACTTAACGTGGTGGTTATGATTTATTTCATCTCTCTAAACATGCACCAGCTCTGCTTCCTGACATCCTGTAAGAAGAGGGATTGACTGTGCGTGGCAGGACTCACTGAATTGGAAGGGACCCACAAGGATCACAGAGTCCAGCTCCTTGCTGTGCACAAGGCCATTCCCGAGAGTCACGCCCTGTGCCTGAGAGCATTGTCCAAACGCTCCTGGAGCTCTGGCAGCCTTGGGGCTGTGATCATTCCCTGGGGAGGCTGGTCAGTGTCCTACCACCCCCTGGGGGACGAACCTTTTTCTAATATCTAACCTAACCTAAACCTCCCCTGCCATTCCCTTGGGTCCTGTCAACGGTCACCATGAAGAAGATATCAATGCTTACAGAGGTAAGCACCTTTTCTGTGGGTTACCATCAGGCAGTCTGTCAGCAAGTGCTCAGATTATTCCCCTCTGAAAGGGCTGTTTTTCAGAGCTGTAGGTGTTTAAAGCAGTCCCAGGAGTCTTCTCTGTTCACATCCCGTCTTCTTTGTGCCTGCCAGCTCTTTTCCTCTCTTTCCTCTTCTGCTGAATGCCAGCAGTATGCGTGAGACCTGCCTTGCAGGACTGGGACTGGTCCAGAAATTTTTCAGGACAGCTTTGAGATATAACATACCAAATCTGGTATTTTTTTTGGTCTGTAAGAAGCATAACAGTCTTTTAAGAAGCTACAGAGTCACTATAAAACACCAGTTTGCTGATTCTCAAAGCTTTGTAGGCTTTGTTTCATCCCTACCTCAGGGATATGCAGAAAATTGCTGCAGATTCTGGTTCGATCTTGCAGCTGCAAGAAAACACAATTTTGTAACACCCATTGGATTACTAGCCCTTATTTTAGTGGAAATAGTGGGTTTATTTGAATCAGAAAATAGCTGTGCTTCATGACAAGCTGTTTACCCATGTTGGCAGGTGGAGAACTGCAGCTCTTTGCACCTCACTGCATCCCAGCACATGAATCAGAGGTGGGACTCATTACCACTGCAGAGCCTCCCTGCTAGTTCTTCTCTTGCTGTCTGCACCGGGATAATCCAGGTTTTAACAAGAGTACAACATGCTTTCCTGTGGTGGGATACACAGGAGCAAGCCACTTGCCAGCTGGAGTGCGTTTTACTTGGAATGAGGTGTTTTACCCTCCACTCTGGTGTTGCCTTGCCATCAGCGGTTTTTTTCCTTTTCTGATCTGATGAGAAGAGCCACGTGCCCAGCAGGCCCTTAGTACCCTGCATGTGCTGGGACACCTCTACACCTCCCATCATCCTGTTCTATAAAACAATCCATGGGAACTCCTCATCTCTGCTACTGGCAATCCAATAATCCCTTCTTTTCTTTATAAGCTCCGATAAACAAAACCTTGTTGTTGTTGTTGTTTTGTGGAAACTTACAGTTTCCACAATTGGAAAAGCTCTGTGTTATGTCATCCAACAATTCTTAACAGAATATGATAGTAAAGAAAGATTAAACCCAGGTTTGTTACCTAAAGGTTCCCAAGATAAATAACTGCCCTTTCTCAAGTAATTTTGTTTACAGTTATTTTCCTTTTAGACTAATTAGTTAAGTATTTTCTTATTGCTATAGTCTTGATACTAGACAATAGTTAGAATACAGTTAACGTGTAGTTAATAACAGGGCTGTCTTGAGAATGGTATGAATAATGTTTTTCCTTATATGAGTTATCCTGAGTCACTGGTGACAGCAGCTTCTCAAGCTGGCAGATGGTGTCTCTGTAAGAAAACATGTTTTCTTGCCTTGCCCATCAGTTCATTCCCAGACTGAGCAAAGAGAACTCGGTGGTAGTAGCATCTGTTGATGGAATAGTCCCCGTTAAACTCCATCTGCCTGCCAGCTCTGGGATGTTCAAACTGTGGTGTATATATAAGGTACAAAAGGTATTATTAGAATTCTGATGTATCACAAACTAGAGTGGGTTTAGTTATGTAAGATGGACATTTTTGGACAGCTCTGAGAAGTAATAAAAAAATCTCATGAGTAGAGAGATGATGCTCAGCAGTTGCTTTTCCAGCCTGCATTATTACTTGCACCCATGCAAGGCAAGATGGAGGTTTCTGACTGATCTGAAGCCAAGCCAGTTCTTGCACGGTGGCTGTGTGGGAGCCTAACTTCTTGAAGCAGAGGTTTCAGAGGTGAAAGGACAAAGAGAAAAGATCCCAGGGGGTGGCAGGGAGGATGACCCCCCACACACATAACATGAGCTATAATTTGGCCAGGCCGGTGCAAGCAGCCCCAGCAGTGTCACCAGTGACAGCAGCAGGTGCCTGGCTGTTGGCTGCTGGTGGCCCCTGCACTGCGTGGGAATCCCATGCTTGAGCACAGCAGCTGGGGGAACCCCTGTGTGCCCCCACAGCTCATGTCCCACAGGGAGCCATGCTCTGTCATTGGGGGACCCTTCCAGGCAGGGGCTGCAAGCTGGAGCTGGAGCTGCTGCAGCTGTTCTTTCACATGAAACAAGTCAAGAGCCTGCCCACCTGTACTGCAGAGGGGAAAGCCATCTGAGACTGCTAATCTGGCTGATGGAACTAAGCAGGGGCTGCTGCTGAGCAGTGAAACCCTTGGGGCTGGATGCTGCTCTGGTGGCTCTCCCCTCCTCTGGACCCAAGAGATCATCCTGCTCTCCTCTGTCCCCTTCTGAGTGGGAGAGGGTTGTCCCTAGGGCGGGCACATCCCAGGAGCAGGGTGGCATGCCGTAGGGTGGTGCGGTATGCCAGCACAAGTGTTTTCCTAACTCAGGTGCACTCCAAAGTATTTTTGGTGGTGTAGGTTGTTGGGCACTTTTAACACTTCCGTGGAGTAGCAGAGCACTCAGCAGGTGGGGAGTGCAGCAGCTTCCCTCCCTCTTGCCATGCTAGCACAGGCAAAGTCATTTTTGACTGGGTATTTAGCATGGGTAAACCCAGTAAGGATTTAGTGAACTGGCAAGGACAGGATCTGTACCTTGGGCTAGTGGACTGCAGTAGACCTTGGGGGTCAGGTTGGCAGGAGAGGGAAGCTGCCAACAAGCTGTTGTTTGAGCTGTAGCCAATAGCCAGATGTTATTAAATCCTGTCTGGTGGGAGAATAACCTCAGAGGCAGCAGTATTTGCAACTTGAAAGAAGTTAAAATGGTGATAGCAACCCCCGTCTGTCTTCTGTCCTAGGGAGGGACCAAAAACCAGGACATGCCAGACACAAGCCCCCACTGGGGGCATCTCTTGCTGTCACTGCATGTTCAGAGATTTGTTCAGTAGACTTTTATGGCAGCAGACAAGAAAGCTTGCAACATGGGAAGTAGTGTAGTTACACAAACTAAATGAAATTTGTATAATCCTGACTCATCTTCGGTAGGTGGGGATGAATCAGATGTCCTTTTTCCAGCAGGAGATGCCAAGGACCAGCATGGAAAGTGTGAGTGCTTGAAAGACTCCCTGGCCATGCCAGCCACAAACCAGAAAGGCGCCTTGATTTTAACTTTGCTTTCATTGTAGGAAGATCATCACGGGCAGCTTGGAATCAGGAACCACAGCCAGGCTGAGCTGCTGCTGCCACCCTCATCTGTGAGGACAGCATCTCCTGAAGTAAACAGAGGAAAAGTGGCAGAAAAATCACTCTTGGGTTCCTCCTCCTTTTATTATGTGCTTCCAGAGAAGGCTCTGGAAAGGCAGAAGTGCAAGCACAGCTGCTGCTGGTCCAGAGTGCCTGTGTGCCCATGCTGCAGAGGGGCAGCACCTCTTGTGTCACACTGCACCATCCCCAGTGCCTCTCCCCAGCTGTCCAGGTGGCAGCCCCAAGGGGCCAGCAGGAAGGCTGCCAAGCTGTGTGATTTGGGATGGATTTCTCAAGCAGCTATGCACTGTCTGCCACTTCCTAAGGCCCTCCCAAAGCAAGGGTGCAGCTGTGCCTGTTGTGTCTGTTCTCCCAGACACAGAACCCACTTGTGTTCTGGAATACAATGTCTTCTCTCACTTCCTGGTCTCCTCTTCCAAGAAAGAAGTGCGTGGAGCACACAGATGATGTCTGGCCCTGCTCATGCCCATAAGTCATGGCAGCGGTTGTCACACCTTGCAGGACCACATAGGTAAACTGCTGGCAGTTTCTGTCCTCTACTTCCCTGCTTGAAGTGATGTAGTTTGGTGGGATATATACTCAGCTATACTAAGATTTTCTGAGAAAATTGTATTAGATAACATCTAGGACCAAATGTAAGTTTTACAGTAACACTCGCTCTCTTTGTGTGGTTTGCGGGATCACTGCATGGGTATTACTCATCTCCCACGCTGTGTTCAGGTTCACTGCTCTCCGTTTGCTGGGTAAATGCACGGAACACACAGCACAGGAGCTGTTGATGGCACCATCTGCAAAAGCCTAATGGCTCATTCATTAAGCAGTGGGAACCGGCACCGCCACAGTCTAATCAGATATTGTACGATGAATAATTCAGAAATAATCCTCGTATACTTGAACAAATATAAGGAGGAGGAAGGAAAAAGCCCCGTACATATGGCACATATGGGAACAAAACAGGCATTCTTCAATGGGCCAGGCTGCTGAGCTCTGTGGTACTGATGTTAATCACGCAGGTGGCTAATTCCTGATGAGGAGCTGACTGAGGGGTTCTGGCCCAGCACTCGGAACATGTTCATAAGTGGAAAAGAGAACAGTGTTACGGAAAATCCCAAAATCCATCAGCCTTGCCTTCTGCAATATGCCTGTGGTTGTGTTGTGTAAGCAGGTTGGGGACTGAGTTGGGGAGGTCTGGTGTGGGGCTGTGCTCTTTGTGCTGCTGGAAAGATGGTTGCGATCAGGTGTGTGCTGTCCCTCAGCTGCTCCAGCCTGCACATCCTGAGCTGCTGCTCTGGCCAAAGTACTGGTGTGATGCACTCAGCACTGAGTGCTCAGGGAGCCTCAGGGTGCTACCTGCTGTATAAATGGAGTATACAGACATAAAGTATTAGGGTACATATTTTTTCACCAGAGCCTGTAGTGACAGGGCAAGGCATTTAAATTGTTTAAGTTTTAAATTGACAGAGGGCAGGATTAGATTGGAAGTAAGGAAGAAATTCTTCCCTGTCAAGGGAGTGAGACACTGGCAGATTGCCCAGAGGAGCTGTGGCTGCCCTGCCTCTGGGGAGCAGTCAATTTGCTGCTGCTGCTCCTCTGGGAGTAGTCAGTTTCTCCAAAAACGGTAGTCCTGTGCAGAAGAAAAGCCTTCCCAGCTTTTGGCAATCATCAAGTCATCCAGGCTTTTCTATTTCATTTTTCCTATTTCATATCTAGAAAGGCTTGGGCTGAAGGCACGCTTCTGCCAATAGATGTAACCCTGTGACAGTGCCTTCAGCTGTGTGCCTTGAACAGCAGTGTCGCTGCTTGGCAGCTTGGGGATGAGCCAGCAAGTGCTGCGGGCATATGGCCTGTGTACCAGGCCTGCTGCACAAGCGACACTGAGGCTCATCTATGTGCAGATTTTGAGCAAAGCCCTTTCTTTCCCACTGGGAATACACTTCATACTATAGTTCATATGTAGGTGAGTGTCGGACGGGTGTGTGTTCTGCTCTTGCCTGTTCGGAGGAGCTGGGACCTCTCAGCATGGCACAGCACAGTGTTACCTCATACGTGTGGAAAAAGTGAGCTATTGACTGCAACTCCTCACAAACAGAACTGTTTTAATGATCCATGATCCTCACTAACCAACTCTGATTTCTTTGGATAATGTTTAGTTTGCTCTGGTTAACAGCCAGAAAAAAAGATATAATTAAGCCCTGACAAATCCTCTTGGCTTTGTATTATATCTAAATCAGCATCTCTTTTACAGATGATTAAAAATGGGAGTCTCTTGTTGTTCAAGACATTGCAGTATTTGGGCCTTTACAGTATTTAACATCTTGACAGTCATTAGGGTTTCTCACTCTTCATGCTACATTGCAAATGTTCACTCTGTAGTTAAAGATCCTCTCCTTACAGGTGGATAGCATGAGTTTCCATCTTCCATGAACACATTCTTTAGATCCGGGGGAAACTGCCTGTTGTGGAGATGTTCCTCAGCTCTGGGCAGCGTTTGTAGATTTCTCCCTACAGAAGTCCTTAGCTCCTATGAGATCACCTTCTTTTAATAAAACTCATAATTTTAAAAAGCAATCCTGGGGGTTTTAGTCCAAAATGTAATAGAACATATATTTTAATAACCAGAAAAGGAAAATTATTTTTTCCCCAAGAAAATACCTAGAGATTAGTGATAGGAACATCTGAAATGGGGAAATTTAATTGTAAGTTCGTCTTTAAATACTGAATGTTTAAATATATGTGGTTAAAGGAAAGTACCACTGCATTCTAAACAATGATAAAAAGAAAAATAGAAGTATTCTAAAACAAGAAATATAAGCTTCTGCTCTGCTCTTGTTGATCACGTTACAAGAAATGTTATGGCGAAAAAAGCAATGGAATTAACAAACACTATTAAGCATTTGCCAGCAGTTGTAAAGCTATTACTCTGAAAACAAATTTAGGATTGGAAATATGGAATCTGTATTTTACCCTTCTTGCTTTTAAGTTAAGCATGTTTTGCTAGCTAGAAAGGAAATGTTCTCTTATTGTTCCCCAAAAGTAGGAAGGACAAAACAGGCAGTATTTATTCTGACATAAAAAAATCAAATGTAAATTGACTTCAGTTTTTATTGTGTCAATCCACCTGCAAAACCCTCTCTGGTCCCAGTCTTTAAAGTGCAGAAGCTCTGTTTGATGCAGTTAAAATTGATGCCTGTACAGAAGGCGTGAAATGAATACACTACTGTTCAGAGTTCTGAATTTCAAGAGCCTTAAAATCCTTGGAAGTTAAATAATTAAGAAGTTATTATTGCACTCAAGTTCAGCATTGACTGTAGCATCAGTGTTGTGGGTTGGCAGCACTCCTTGCTGACTGCTCAGAAGGAACAGCAGGCCGCACTGGAGGCATTTCTCCAGGAAAAGAAAAGAGGGGCTCAAGGTCCCCAGAGAAAGGAGTACGAGTTATGGACTCTGGGAGAACCCACCTCAGAGATGGAGTCCAGCTGCAAGGATCCACTGGTGCTGGTTTCACTGGTTGGGATGGACATTGTTCGTGCCAGGACAGCAGGGCTGGGCACTTTGAACCTGGCTGCTGTAAAGCCAAGGGATAACACAGGATAACTTAAACAAGGAGAATTTCTTCCGCCACAGCTTCTAAGGATTATGTAGCAGAGTGTCTGGGAGAGTGAACGGGACCTCTGGTCTAAGACTTCAGAGCCAAGACATAAGGTCAACATGCCAAAAACTCCCAACGCAGAAGTGACTGCAGGGACACTCATGGTGCTGAGCCTCTTTTTGTGTGCTTGAATTAAAAAAAACACTGGACAAGTGCTATCAGCCTGGCATGACTTGTAAGATATACTTTACATTCTCTTCATTTTATGTGTTTTAAGTCAAATACTTAGGGTGACAGACTTCTCCTCTGGAGTTGTCAAGGACACCTGGCTGGAAGGAAAACAAGTGTGAAAGGCAGCACACGCAAGGACCTTTGTGCCATCTATGAACTGTGAAATTGATTAACATTTCAGATATTAATACCAGAGTAGTAGTAGTAGCAGCTGCCATCTTCTTTTATGCTATTATGCAAGCCGACCACAGAAATTCAATGCAAGTAAAGAGAGTGTAGTTTTCACTTCTTTAATCAAACCAGTTTACTGGTGAATTGGGAAGAAATAGGGTGTTGTAATTATCATGGCCTAATTCTACAAGTCACTTGGAGGGTGAGCCCAAGGCTTGTGCAAGCTGAATTGCACGACCCTTCTTCAACTAGTGCACAAATCCACTTTCATATAATCCTAAAATCGATTTATTATATTCAAATTCAAATCAGTAGAACCTATGTTCTGCTGCCGTTTTGGTAAACTGGAATAAGAATTTTTATGTGGAGGCAGGATTGGAGCAGCCAGGGTATGGCGTGATGGGTAATTTCCTGCCCTACCGATACCTGCGGGCACAGCCACTGGGGCAGCTTCCCAGAAGGAGCTGTGCTTGAGCAGAACGCCTTTGGGACTCTGCTGCCTTCCTAACAGGCTCGTAAGAGACGCTAAGACACCAGACGCTAATGCACTAATAAACATTATTTTCTCTAGAATATTTCGTATATTGTATGCCCATAGTGTAAACTTGAGACGGGTGTTATGTATTTAAAGCCATTAGTATGCTTCAATACAGCGATTCGCGTGCAAAACTTTACATTATGAAAATGGTGCTGCACGGTGGTACCGGAGAGGGCGGGACCTAGTCCTGCCGTTCCTAGCAATGGCGATGCCGCCGGGATGCTGCGCAGCCAACAAAGGCGGCCGGTCAGACGCAGCGCACGGGCCGCAGGCGCTGCGCAGGCGGGCCCGAGAGTGCCCGGGTAACGGGGTGTGGAAGGAAAGGCAGCATCGCTCCGGGACACGGTTCCCGGCCGCGCCCCGGGACCTGGGGGGTGACCCCGGCCGGGCCCGGGCACAGCAGCCGCAGCGCCGGCAGAGGGGCTGAGCCGCCAGAGCTGGCAGCGTGTGGCTCCTCCCGTCCTTTGTTGGCCTGCAACCGGAGCAGCGGCCGCGGGCTCTTCCCCCGGCTGCCCTTCGAGGCCTGAGGCGCTCGGGCACGGGGAGAGGCCGACGGGCCCCGGGGAGCGTCTCCCACGGCACCCGGGCGGCGCCGGCTCCGGCGCGGAGGAGATCGGCCCCGGCGGCCGGCGCGGTTCTGCCCGCCGGCAGCGCTCGGAAACCCCCCCGAGCTGTGCGGGCTGCGGGAGGCCGCGACCCGGCCCCGCGGCGCTCGGCGGCCCCGCAGCCTCCCCGCCCCCGGCACTCTCCAGGGAGCCGTTCCACACGGAATCACACGGGAGCGTCTCCCCATCTGTGCCGCCGAGCACCCCCACCCCCACCGCCCAGCCCCGCAGCCTCCTGCCATTATGTTCCTCCGACGCGGGGCTGGGCCGCACCGCGGGCCGTAGCCCTGCCCGAGCCCGCCGGCTCCGGCCGCAGCAGGTGTGTCGCATGGGGACCGGAGGTTGCATGCTATGGGGTCGCTTCCTCCCGGCCCGGCGGCGGCCGGAGGCCCGCGGGCACCCGTGCAGGGACTGCCCGGGCTTGCGGCTCCGGGCCGGCCGGGCGGGGGCGGATCGTTCTCCCTGCCGCCGAAGGGGCCACGGCCTCTCCTCCCCGGCCGTCCCCAGGGTTCGCAAGGCCCGCTCGGACAGGGCCAGTTCGGGCCGGGAGCGCGCAGACCCGCGGGGAGGTGCCCGGGGCCGCGGCAGCCCGGAGGAGGGAGCGGCCCCCCGGACCGAGGGGCCGAGGGAGGGCCGGCCGCGGTTTGCGGCCGCAGCAGCCTGTGCAGGGAAGACGGGCCGAGGCAGCGGAAGAACATGGTGGTTCTCCCCACAACGGGGTGGGGATGAGGGATGCGAAGAAGGTGTCTCCGCAGGGAGGGGTGCAGGGTTGTGCCCGAGACCTCTGTTCAGTTGCAGGTGCAGCCAGGGGCAGAGGGGCTTTGTCGGGGTCGCCCACCCAGCCGGAGGGAGCCCTGCACAGCAGCATCTCCCGCAGCCTCCGAGAGGAGGGGGTTTCAGCGCGTAGGCGGAGGTGGTTACTGGTGTTCCCAGAGCAAGGGTGAGTAGCCAAGAGGAGCGGGGTGGCTGCTGTCTCGGTCTGGGTGCCTGTCAGCCATGCAGGAGGAAGGCCCTTGCGTGGCCGAGGTGAAGGGGAGCGGGCAGGAGCAGAGCGGCCACGGGCACAGGTGGGTGCGGACCCCCGGAGCGGCGTGGGCACCGCAAGGGGCTGAGACCCTGGGCAGGCATCGCCTGAGAGGCGCAGGGCCGGGCAGGCGGTCGGTCCGCACGGTCTCTGCGGGGTGGGAGCTGCGCAGAGCCTGACCGGGCCTCCCCAGCCGGCGGGTGCAAGCCGGGGGGGCTGCCCGGCAGTGGGGCTGCAGCTCGCTGCTTCTCAAGGCCTCCAGCATAGTCGAATAGCAAAAAAAAAAAATCAGTGTAGCAGCCAAGTCGGTGCTGCGAGGAGGGGGCAAAGTAACTATTTTGTAGGCATCTTGCTACTGCGGAAATGGCTTTCTTGAGGGGAGGGAGGCGCATTTGTGGGTACTCTATAGTAATGCTGCTCAGAGCACAGAAAATGCCACTCGGGCGGCCCCAGATGGAAAGAGGAGTGGGGAGGGCAGCTGGGAGAAGCCCTTGATCGGGCACCCCATGGCCGTGGGCATGAGGGGGCAGATGTGACGCGTGCGAGCAGCCACCCCTCATCTGGGGGAGCAGAGGGGCAGCAGCCCGGGTTAGCAGCCTGTCTCCCAGGGCTGTGGCCGAGCCTGCCTGGTGCTGCAAGAGAGATCCTATGAGGATTTTTATTGCGGTCTCTTTGTTAGCTACAGCCAGGCACGCACACACAGCTCTCAGCCAGGTTGTGGGAGGTAAGTGGGGGAGGCGAGCAAGGGAGCGTGTGGGGGGCTCTGGGGAGCAGGGGCCGCGTGGGCCGGGCAGGAGGGGAGCCGGGGCACAGGGCTGTGCCGGCCCCACGCCACACAAAAAGCAGCCCCTGCGATTTTCAGGGTCTTGTTGGCAACTCAGCGAGGGTTGCCATAGCTTTTTATGTAGGGTGACCAGAACCGGCTGGAACTGGTTTGAGGCAGATCAGCTCCTGAACACAATGCAGTCACTGAGCTACTACACTGGGATAGCTTCCTCCCTTCATGGCAGCCAAAAGCAGAGGAGCTTGCAGAAAGATACCATCCCAAAACAGTATGTGAATGCACACTTTAGACACACAGCACTGGTATGTGGCTAACGTAGTCATAAAGGGTTCTGTATGTAAATGTACATATTTGCAGTAACTGAGATTACTTTGGCTTTTTGTGCCTTTTAATGCTTAAGGAATGGGCAAGAGCTGAGATTTATGACCCTTACTAAAATATTTTTGCTTTGCAAGGGTGGGACACTGGTTATACAATCTATTTTAAAACTAAGCTAAATAAAATGGATTGAATTATTTGTAATTGTAGATATGCTTGTGACTGAGGATGCTTTGCATGCTGTTTTATTTACAGGGTGCTGTCTTGTGGTTTGCTTCCTTAGGAAACATTAATCGGAGGGGGGGGTTCTGTGCCTTTCTCTAAGGCCAGAAGGAAACAATATTGTTGTAGAATTGTGCATAAAAGCATTGAAAAGATGCTGTAAGGCATACTCATTTTCCTTTTTTTTTTCTTGTAGGCCTATTGATTGGGGCTGCCTTTAACCCTTTGGTGTTTGCAGAGGTAATGCGGCTGTGGCAGTAACTGAGCACTGGCTAAAAAAATCCCTCAAAGGTCAAGGTTCACAAGGTGAGACGTGGTGTTTTGGGCTGAATAGAACAATAGATTGGAGTTACATCCTGATTGCACACTTGGCACATTGGGAAGGAAACAATTGTTTAAGTGTTAATGAAGAAATGCTATTAACTTCCTCCAGTTTTAAAAGGATTACAGCTATTATTTGTAAAGACTTACTGATATCTTGGTTAAATACAGTATTTTCATTGAAATATATCCAGATAAACTTTTTTTTCCCAGCTGTAGTGATACGAATAGGCCTCTGAATGACAATCATGAATTGCCGAGCAGTTGTGGCAGGGAGCTGTTCTGTGCTGTATTAAGACACTCACACATGCAGGATTTGCTGTCTGATTATTTACACGTTGTTGTTTGACCACATCTCAGTGACACAATACTTGGTTTTTAATTAAGGTCTTCAGTATTAAACACGTACTTAATATCGCCTACAGAGAAAAAACCTGTGCAAAAGAAATAGTGGATGGCTTTTCTTAAACTTTTGTAACCTGGGGAGGATTTTGCAGCAGCCAAGTGGAAAGATGTATTTTGGGGGCTGGATGGAGCTCCAGTGCTGTGAATTATAATATTGTGCATAGGAAACTGGATGGGCAGTGCAGCAACTGCAGAGGGGTGACTGCTTTCAACTTAAAGCAATGGATAATGGATGGAATTTTTAGTTTTTCTTTCTGAACTAGAAAATACAAAATGTGTACTTAGATTTGAGCTGACGTTTTTATCTTATAGTGAAATCTGAAGGAGTCAGAGAGAGGGAGAGGGGCAGAGAGAAGGAAGCAGTAATGAATCTAGCAAAGGGAAGAACAAAGGCTGTTAGAGCTTGCACAGTGGATCACTAAACATTTTGCCTGGGGAATTATTTTGCTGGAACTGTTACTTCCTATAACAGGAAATCAGCAACTCCAGAATCCTAACCAGTGTGATTTTTTAAAAATCTTCACAGTCCTGGGTGTGTTAGCTGGTTTGGTAACCTACAATCAAGATAATATGGAGGTAGAACATAGGAAATGCTCTGTTGTGGTGTGAAATGAGGGTCTTTCCTCTGTGCTCAGCAGAGTAGACAATCCTAAAAGCCTTGAGAGGTTGTGGATACTGGGTAAGTTGTGTGCTGGCTGCTGAGGCAGGGTGACAATACACGGGAACCTTTTTGTTTCTGACTGCAGTAGATTACGTAAGGCACTGAGCTATTAATCGTTGAAAAGTGAAAATATCATACTAACATTTGGCCTGAAATTCTGGGTTTGTGAGCTTTACTGCAGCTGTGATAAGCTGTTTTTCAGGTTTGATAGAGCAGTGAATAGCTCGTGGCAGAGCAAAGTGCCTGACAGATCACTGTGCTGATTTCTGCTCCTGTTCTTCAGCATCAGGATGCAGAGGGTCTATATTTGACTAGAGACGTCTGTGGAAGAATGATGCTGCAAACAGGAGTTCTTGTTGCATGCTAGGAATAGGATCTCTTCCTGATGAGGATGCATGTTCTTTTCCAAGTGTCAGCTAAAATTCATATGTTACACAAGAGCATCTTTTGGGATTTTTTTTCATTCTGCCAGAATAGTAGGCAGCTTTAAAATTTTAAGTTCTTGGATTGCAACAGAATTCCTTGAATCTGTTTTGTTTGGGTTTTTGAATGCTATCTGTATTGTGAATTTTTCTTTTTAGCAAAGGAGATTTTGAATTTGCAGGGATTTTTGGTGGCTGTAAGATGAGAAAACTGAATAGATGGAGTCTGCAGTGTTCTTGGTGAGTTATCTTTTTTCAGTCTAGTAGTATCTGTAAACGCTCTTCATCAGGAGAGTTGGATTGTGCACGCAGGCCAGCTTTCCAGCAGCAAATGCTAATGCTGGAGGGCTGCTCTTCTGTATCAGCACCCAGGATCTCATTTTGTATCGGTCTCAGTTATTTGATCTTCAGAATGAGGGTAAGGATTTATCACATTCCAAGTCCCTTTGGAATGAATTGACTAACTGTTGTTTCCCTAGCCATATGCCTATGTGTTAAAATACAAATATGCAGCAGAGTACCAGGAATATATATTCAAAAAAACCCAAAGTTGACCCTAATGTTCTCGGGCCTGCTTGTTGCCCTGATGGGCCCTGCCTGGCTGGGAGGGCTCCCTGGGAGGCTGCAGCTGCTTGTTCTGTGCTTTGGCTACAATTGTCATCCACTTTAGAAAAAGTACCTTAAAGGAAACAGGTGGGAAGCTTGTGCCCTTTAGAATGTAATTCCAGTCTGCATTCGTTTGGGAATCTCAACATTCTCTTCATTGTTGTTGTGCATCTGAATTACTCACGTGGTACTGCCCCAGCCTATTTTTCATATAGAAGTACAAAATTAAGCCATGATTTTAATTAATTTCTAAGTAGACTAGAAGAAGAGTGGTATGTAGATTTCCCTGCTTTTCAGGAATTCATCTCTGTTTTAGGAGGGATTTGGGAAGTAGGTAGACCCAAACCCTGGCCTGAATCTCTTGATAAATACAGGCGGTTTTCATGTGTAGCTGTAGATGGCCTGTTCAGCCCCATGTTGTGCATAAGGAGATTCCTTGCTCACACATGTTGAAACATCCCTGTTCTTTTTGCCAGCCAAAGGCTGATTGTCCTGAACTTTGAACAAGCTGTGTATGGTTCTCTTCAAACTGTGCTAGCAGTGGTTCAGACTCCAGAAGATTCCCCTCCTCTTTCCCATCTTGTTTTCTCATACCCAAAGAGAACCTGCAATACCCAGTTCAAAAATTGATGTGTTGGACTACAGGATGAGGCCCCTAAGGAGTCATAAACTACAAGTAACACTGTTTTGGCTGTCAGAATGGTGGATTAAGGCTTTTACGCATTGAGTCTTGAGCATGGAAGCAAATTGGATTTTCCCCTTTTTTGAAGGCAGGTGGTATAGAAAAAGTAGGTTCTTGGGATAAATTTTAACTGTGAAACACTCTGTACTTCACAAAGATGTTTACATTAGGACTTGCATGACCTTACTGATGCTGGGGATGCTAAATAGATGCTAAATAAGACCATTATCCTAAGAAATCAAAAATTCCTGGGGTAAGAATTACTTTGCATATTACAAAAGGAATTTCTGTGATTTGTGGAACTGGGTGTTTGTCTGGGTTTTGCAACAGTAGCAGGCCATGGGCCCTTTGATAGTGAAAAGGAACCCGTTCGTTATGTATATAAGCATGAGAGCCATTGCTGACTGTGGTTGAAGTGGCCTCTTGCACACCCCACTTGCCTGCTGAGTAAGTCAAAGCAGGCCAGGCTGTGATTGGAGATGTGGTTCCCATTTCCTGAAGAAGGTTTTGTGGTTAGATTAGCATATTGCTTTGTCTGTCTGTACAACGCTTGGCTTTCAGAGCAAATGACTGGAAGTGTAAGTCAGTCATAATTACTAATAACCAATGAATTGCTCATCATCTGTGTATTAAGATGAAATTTGTCTAATGTTAGGAAGCATGTTACTGTAATTCTGATTGAATTCCTTATGTCTTCTCTACCTGATGAAATTTCTTGTCACAGCAATACAGAAACCAAAACCCAAAAAAGTATGGTTTTATGCTGCTTAGGCTGGTGTTGCTCCCTGTGTAGGCCTTTTCTTCCAGAATGAACTTGATGTTACTTAGGCATCATTACTCTTGTTTGGAGGTGGAGTAATTATTCCAGATGACTGGAATTTTGCTCCGGAATAGTGTGTCTGCCTGGGAATCAGTCGAAGTAACAGACTAATTCCTGTACGTGGCTATAACAGAACCAAGATGCTGCCATGTGCCAGACCCTGAAAAGAGGTTTCGCAGTGTCCTCACAGTGTTCTCATTTCACAAAACTGGAAAGAATGCTGGTGTTTTTGGAAGAACATGCAAAAGACGACGTCTCCATCCTACAGTGTGCACAGTTCTCAAATGTATGTAGTAGAAAGAGCAGTAAAAACAAGAGTTTAGGGCAGGTAAATGAATGCAGTCACAAGAATGTGAATGCCATAGGTAGAGGAAGATTAAATTTGGTGGTTTTCCTTTTTCCTTTGATAACAAATGGATTTGCTGCTGAGGGAACTGAAGTTGAGTAATTGTCTGAACAGAAGCAAGGAATTAGATATTTAGATGGGATTTGAAGGCAAAGGGTAGGAATTCAGTAAGGCAGAAAAGATGGTCTGGTCCAATTAAAGCAATTGTATAAAGTTGTTAGACTTGTGGTTTAGCTGTTTGGAAGATCTGGATGAATAGAAAGGTGAGTGTCAAGGAGGAAGAGTTGGTTGGTTCTTCAAAGGTTAAGGATCAAATAAAAGAGCAAAAATTGAGAATGTAAGAAGTATTTACAGGCATCATGTTAGCCCAGAGAAGGAACAGACTCACAGCTCGTCTGGCAGCAAAGGTGTTGCTTGATTTTGGTCTTGGATAAAAGGTGGAGTTTTATCCTTAAAGGAAAGAGTTAGTAGAGGGTTTGTGGAGGGAAAAAAAAAGGAGGGGAGGAATATGGCTACAGAGTCCTGGCAGTTGTGGTGGAAACATAGTTTATATACTGAATCTTAAGATGAGTGCCCTAGAATAGTGAGGAGGAGATTATTAAAATGGCCAGGTTAGACCTTCTCTTCCTTGCGTATCACAACTGACCATGTTTGCCTCCCTTTTTGTTTAACTTTGATTGCTTGAAAAGTTAGAAGAACGAGAGAAGTTCTTGATAAGGGCAGCCGTAGTTCTCAGTAAAGGACAGCTCTGTCTCCTCTGCTGGGCAGTTGTGATCTTAAACATACTTGGAGGAAGAGGAATTAAGTGTGTAAGCAGGTGTTCATTCATTGTTATGGGTAAATGTTAATTAAACTCCAGGATATGTAATTGGAAGAAGTTTCAGACTAGGGAGACTATCTAGCTCTTTTTGAGTGTATGCAACAACTGTAAAAAGACACCTATGGACAGATGGACAACCAGAATGCAACCAATTAGTATCCCAGATTATGAGAAACTTTGTCAGAGCTTTCTGTCAGTTTACATGGATTTGATATGCTCTGCAGTCTTTTCCATTTAATCCTCAGAGAAATTTGTTTTGTGATTTTGATTCTATGCATGCATCTCTTTTTTTATTAAGAACTTCATCAGTTAGACACAGGGCCCAAAACCATTAAGTGAACTGTGTAAACAAATTTCCAAACCCTTCTGTATCTATTTGAAGCCGTTTCATGAAATGTCTGTGTCTGTTCCAGTATCCTTTAAAAATTTTCCTCAGTTGCCTTCTCATAGTCCACAAGGACTTCCAGGTAGCCAGTGTTGATGAATATCTAAGTCTTACAGATGTTTATACTTCATTATTTTCAAGAAGACTACTCAGATTAATAGTGCAGCTGTTAAGGAAAGTCAAGACTTAAGAGGAATTACAAATGTCTCGTGTTATTTTTATGCATGTCCAGGTATTTTGCAGTCTGGGTGGGTGAGGATAGGAGTGAGTGTGGGAGAGGGAACAGGAAGAAAGTCACTGCAGTTTGGGCCCAGAATAAAATTGCCACGTTACTATCTGTGGAGTTTATAAATTACTATAGTTCTTGGTGTAATAAGTCAGCTGTACACTTGGTCACTGTTCTGTAATGTATAATCTCTGAAAACATTACTTCAGAAGTGAAATAGCACTTCTTCGCATGGCAGATGTGAACAAGCACTTGTTTTGTGTAAGACTGGGCTACCAGAGCTTAAAGTGATGACTTTCTGCTTATTTTACAGATTTGCTTACAATCAAATACATGGCCATGGGGGATATGAAAACTCCAGATTTTGATGACCTTCTTGCAGCCTTTGACATACCAGACATGGTAGATCCCAAAGCAGCTATTGAATCTGGACATGATGACCACGAAAGCCACATAAAACAAAATGCTCACGCAGATGAAGACTCCCATGTCCCATCATCATCTGATGTTGGGGTGAGCGTCATTGTGAAAAATGTGCGTACTATTGATTCTTCCGAAGGTCTGGATAAGGATGGCCACCATTCCACAGGCAATAGCTTGCACAATGGCTTTCTAACATCAGCAGCTCTTGAGAGTTACAGTAAAGATGAAGGGAAGTCACTTAAAGATGATGAGTCAGCTTCTGAGACTACACTGAAGGATTCAGCTTTCAACCAGTTCAGCCCAATATCAAGTGCGGAAGAATTTGATGATGATGAGAGAATTGAGGTGGATGACCCCCCAGATAAAGAGGAGATACGTGCAAATTTCAGAGCAAATGTCTTGGCAGGATCTCTATCGCAGCAGGAATATGACAAACTAAAGGCACTTGGAGGGGAGAACTTAATTAAATCTGGAATCACTGTTTCAAGTAGTATAGATAAAAATAAAACTGGTAAACGAGAGACAGACACAAGCTCCATGAATTTAGGTGTTTATGAGCCTTTTAAAACTCGAAAAATAGAGGACAAGTTACTAAAAGACAATTCTGAGAAGCTTCTTGAAAACAGGGTACTTGATGGAAAACTGAGTACTGAAAAATGTGACACAAATCTTGCCAGCATTTCCCAGTCCAAAGCAAAGTCATCAGCAAAGCTTTCGTCCTGCATTGCTGCAATCGCAGCATTGAGTGCTAAAAAGGCAGCTACAGATAGCAGTAAAGATTTACAGTCTAATTCAGGAGAGTCTTCTCCATTACCAAAAGACATGAGTGAAAGTCCCCGGGCTATAGAAAAATCTCCTGAGTCTCAGAGTCTCATTGATGGTGCTAAGAAGCCATCTGTCAAACTGCCTGATAGTCCCAGAAGCGTCTCAAGTGAGAACAGCAGCAAAGGGTCTCCGTCTTCTCCCGCAGGGTCAACACCAGCAATTCCTAAGGTTCGCATAAAAACCATCAAGACCTCTTCTGGCGAGATCAAGAGAACTGTTACTAGAGTGTTGCCAGAAGTTGATTTGGACTCTGGTAAAAAGCCAGAGCAGAGTGCTTCCATGGTAACCTCCATGACATCTCTCCTGTCCTCACCAACTTCTGCTGCTGTTCTCTCCTCTCCTCCCAGAGCTCCTCTGCAGTCCTCAGTTGTCACCAATGCAGTTGGATCTGCAGAACTTGCCCCCAAGCAGGTCACTATCAAACCCGTGGCTACTGCCTTCCTGCCCGTTTCAGCAGTGAAGACTGCAGGTTCCCAAGTGATCAATCTGAAGCTGGCTAACAACACCACAGTGAAAGCCACTGTCATCTCTGCTGCGTCCGTGCAGAGCGCCAGCAGCGCCATTATCAAAGCTGCCAACGCCATCCAGCAGCAGACGGTTGTGGTGCCAGCATCGAGCCTTGCCAGTGCCAAACTCGTGCCAAAGACAGTCCATCTTGCCAACCTTAACCTTTTGCCTCAGGGTGCTCAAACCACCTCTGAACTGCGCCAAGTGCTAACAAAACCCCAGCAGCAAATCAAGCAGGCAATAATTTCTGCAGCCGCCTCCCAGCCTTCGAAAAAAGTGTCTCGAGTGCAGGTGGTGTCATCTCTGCAGAGCTCCGTAGTGGAAGCATTCAATAAGGTGCTGAGCAGCGTCAATCCCGTACCAGTTTACGTCCCAAACCTCAGCCCCCCTGCCAATGCCGGAATCACGCTACCGACACGAGGGTACAAGTGCTTGGAGTGCGGCGACTCGTTTGCTCTCGAGAAGAGCCTGACCCAGCATTACGACAGGAGGAGCGTGCGAATTGAAGTGACTTGTAATCATTGTACAAAGAATTTAGTTTTCTACAATAAATGTAGTCTCCTGTCCCATGCTCGTGGGCACAAGGAGAAAGGCGTCGTGATGCAGTGTTCCCACCTGATCCTAAAACCAGTCCCAGCAGATCAAATGATAGCATCTCCTTCCAGCAATACTGCTGCGGCCGTGCTCCAGAGCACAGGGGGAGCTGGCACGCACTCCCTAACAAAGATCCAGACTGGCTTAACTGGGACAGTGATCTCGGCCCCTGCAAGCTCTCCTGTCATTCCAGCTATGCCCCTAGATGAAGATCCATCAAAACTCTGTAGACATAGTCTAAAGTGTTTGGAGTGCAATGAAGTTTTCCAAGATGAGACATCTCTTGCAACTCATTTCCAGCAGGCCGCAGACACAAGTGGACAAGTAGAGTATCCTATGTTTACATTCCAATGTTTCATCTATAAGCCTAGGAGACTTTGGATATGTTTTTACTTTCATTTAGCTGTTATTATCTGAACCTCTGTGATTAAAATGATAAATGAAAACCATAGAAAGTCTTGCAAGCACTTACATAGTGAATGTCAACACTTTTTAAATAAGACTTAGAATCTTTATAGGCCCCGAAGTCTGAAATTGACACTTATATTTTTGCTAAAATTTAGCATTAGCTTTCTTACAGCTGAACATGATAATGCAGAAAATAATTGTGGGTATTACTAATCATATGTTAATGCTTCTTTCTGTGCTTTGGAATTTGACTAGCCAGTGGAATCCACTTAATTGGCACCCTCATTAACAGCCCGTCTATTCAACCTGAATGATAGCTTTAAGTGATTCATTCTAGACTGGTCTTCAGGTTTTAGAGTTTTCACCAAGTGCCCTAAGTAAGAGAGGCATTCCCCTCACGTGCAGGGAGGGACTCAGGCAGTGACAAATGGCACACTGACTACTGACAGGAATGCTGCTGTTTGCCTCAGCTCTTCCTCAGAAAGTGCAAAGTGCTGTTCTCACTTGCACGTCTTCCTTTCTGTGTGACCATTGGTTTAGTTGGTTCCGTCTCTTTTCCTCTTACAAATGCTAATGAGTTCAACATAAAAACCATTTGAAAATTTTTCACTAATGTATGTGGCCTGGCCTGAAAGAAATACGTCATTCAATAAAACGTAATATTAATCAGTGTGCGATGTATTTTATAATCCTGGCAGAGTGAAGGTGGTCAATTAAATGATATGGTTGGATCTCTGTTGGGGTGTGCCAATTAAAAGGGATTCTGGTGTGTTTCAAAGCATTCAGGTGAGCTTGGTGCTCCAGCTTCTTGTTGCTGTGGGGGAAGCTGAAAACCTGCAAGCATGCTCAAGACAGGAATGCCCCAGGAGTCTTTCTGGGAATCACACAAAGTGGACAGGCTAAAGACTTTTAAGTCCTGCAGTTAGGAAAAAAATGCACTAGTCATAGGAGCACAGGCAGGTTCCTGTCAGGATCTATTCACTACATGTAGGGACGTACTCTTTACCATGAAGCAGCTCCACTGCATCTACTACTACAGGTAGTAATGTAAAGAGATTTGCACGTGGAAATAGCCTTCATTATGTGGCTCTGCCTTCGCTCCTCCCTTTAATTGGCTGGCACAGTTAGACTGAAATGACCTGATTCCAGGGGGAGTGCCATGCAAGGGAATTTCTGTTTGTAAGATACTACAAGTGTGCATGCCTCAGGGAGTTTCCTTCAGCAGAACATGTCCATCCATAGATGTTGCTGCAGTTCTGAACAGGATCTAATGGCTGACCATTAGAGTACATTCTGCACCAGCTGGGGCTACTTAATACTTGGGGTGTTTAGCTAACTGATTTGCTGATGCTTATTGGTTGTAGATAGATTTCCCCCCCCCCCCATAATAAGCCCATTAGGTAACATTCCATCTAAGGTCCAGTAGACCTTGCAAAAACCTGGTGGTTTTGGTACTGGAAAAGCAAGCAGGAAAGAAGGTGACAGGACAAAGCAGTTGAACAAGGGACAGAGAATTGGTTGGGAGGATGAGGCTAAAATAGAAATCGAAAGAGAACAAAGATAAAGTGATGTTCTCACTTTCAGGGTGTGAGGATTTTTGTCTTTATGGCCAAGTAAATGAAACCTTTTGCCCTTCCCTTTCTCCCTCTGTCTGGTGCTTTTACCCTGTTGCTGCTGAGTTGCTCTCCCTACATGTCCTTTAGATACTGTTTATGCTGGTAATTTACTAAAGGAAAGCAATTGTGATGTTCCCAGAATGTGAAAGTGCAGCTGCAGGGAGGTGGAGGGAGAAGTACGGGTTCCCAGGTACTGCTGTTCAAGGAGGGAAGGCCTGGAGCTGCAGGAGCAGCTGGCATTGCCTGCTGCCTGTCTGGGTGTTTTGTCTCCTCATGGAAACCTGCTCTGCTGAGCTGCAGCTTAAAAAAAAAGGGGTGCAAAGCACTAGAGGAAAATAAGCTATTTTCATGTTCTTCTCTTTGAAAAGAACACTTAATAAATGTAGTTTTAAATGTTCTTTGTTGAAATATCCTTTTACATCTTAATTACACATATTTGTAGTCCTTTTCATATGTCAAGCAGCTGCTGGTTTTTATGTTGAGTTTGGTTGCATCCTGTAGGGGTGGTGTTTCCTGGAGAAAGGCTCTGTATAGGCATTTATTACTACGTATGTTGCTACTTTTTCATTAGATGTTACCTCTTCAGAAGCTTGGATGAGAAATACCCTGACTTGTTTTCCTTCTTAGTGCTCGACACTGTCTTTTTGCTGTAAAACTGCCATTATTGTGGGGGGAAGAAGACAGGGAAGTTAGATGAGATTGGTATATTTGGAAGAAAGAAAGAATAAAAATGAACACTTAGATTTTGCAAACAAGTAATAGGAAAAAAGGTTATTTGCAGCTTACTGTTCTTTCTAGTGTCCCATCTAATTGCTCCTGAAATGGAAAATGTATAGTTTTGTGTTTCCAATGAGTAAGTAGATGCTCTTATACTCCTATTACAAAGGTAGAATGCTTTGTTTAAAATAAGCAATGGTAGAACAATCTTATCAATGAAAATACATTCACTGTGACGTTGTTACCTTTCTGTAGTGCTTTATTGCCATTAATATTCCTGTTAAAGGAATATTAATCTAAAGGCATATTCCTGCTAAAGGAGTATTAACCCTGACTCACTGATAGGTTTTCTGGCTGAATAAAACCCTCATGTAGGTGCTGGGGGGAAAAGGTAGCAAATCTGGGCTAATGAATGTTAGTATTTCTCTTAGCTATAGATAGGAGTATATAGCTCCCATGGAAACTGCATAGCTCATTTCCCTTCATACTCAGCGTATGTGTGTATCTTTATTTTCCACCTCCACCATTTTTCCTTCTAACCCTTTTTTTTTTCTGAAACTTTGACTTTAAATGCAGGCAGGTGATGATTTTCACAAACTGTGTTTTATTTTGGTGTGGGTTGGAATGAGAGAACTGGAAGTTAATGCCACCTTAAGCCCAAAATAAAATGGTAAGCAAACATGCTGAATGTCAGAATTTCACAGTAGATGCTTCTTGTTCTACTGTAATTAGTTACAATTAAACGTTTTCTGTACTCATTGAAATAGCAGAGCAGGGGCCTTAACTAAGAGCATTACTGGCATGTTGGGTCAGCACATGAGTCTGGCAGATTGCTGCAAAATCAGAAAGATCACTGAGCTGGGGCTGGAATGTTGTGTGGCTCTTCTGTGGCATCACATCCCGGTTTCCTTCAGAAGGCCCGCAAGCCAAAGGCTTTGGAAGGACTGTGAAACCTCCAAACATTTCTGTTACTGGAATAAGAAGTTCTGTTCTGCTGTTTTCTTATGTAATCAAATTATGCTCCAGATTCTCCAGTACTGTATTACAGCTTGTTAATACAGGAATAGCCAAAGATCTGGGGAATGGTACTGAGCCCAGTAAATGTGGCACTTACTGCTAGTCAGAGGGTTTTGCCTTTATCTGAACTTAAGACAAAGTTAACACCCCAAAACAATTCTGGTCAGCCTGAGGCTGTGAGTTCCCCACTTTTGGGCACTCTTTGGTCAATTAAGGCCAAGTAGGATTTCAAAGTGAGTATTTCTTTGTGTCTCAGTATAGCCTTGCTGTGTCCCAAAGGCTGTAAGCAGGTGCCAGTTTGACATCCCTGTAGATAGCTGAACTCAGGCAGAGCCCTGCAGGAGAGCAGTGCATGTACCCATGCTGAACAGTACTGTGGTGGGCTGGCAGGAGTGCCAGGGGAACCTGCATTGCAGTGATGGCATGTTTTCTTTGCTTAATATGCTGTAATTCAATGGTTTGCATTTTGCTATCTTGCTGCGTCAGGACATGGGAGAGCTCTGTTTGTACAGAGACTATGTTCAAACACACCAGGCCACAGTGCTCCCAGAGCGTTTATTTCAGGATTTCTTCATGCATATGTTAGTAAATAATTTATAATGCAGATCTGGAGATCTTTTTTAGGTCAGTATTCTTGCAGAGTGTACACATCACTGCATATGCCAGAACATTCTTAGAACATTCCTAAAAACATGCAAATACATGTTCAAAAACATACTGATGTCATGATGGAGTCTTGGGTTTGATTTTAAATCTTTGCAAGTCACTGGTGAGGTTCACAAGTCCCAGACCGTAAGAGACCATAGCAGTAATTTGATTCTGGAGTTGTTTGTAGACCCTTGCACTATGAAGGTAATCTGGGAAGGCACCCCAGTAATATTTCCGTAAAGCACGTGTATCTCCCGTGGTCAGGGGTGTAGGAAGGCGCTTTGTAGCCCAGGATGCCAGTCAGTCTGGCTACCAGCACCTGCCAGCTCTGCTAGCAGGGCTTGTGTTTGTACTTGCTACTGCATTGGGTCCCACCCCAGTTATGACATTTAACCTATATTTGCTGTATTGCACTGTTTGACACAAGACGTTATGTAGAGCTGAACCAAACCTTTTGTCTCATCTATTCTGGTTTATCATTTAGAAGACATGCAATATCTGCCAGATGCTGCTTCCTAACCAGTGCAGTTTTGCATCACACCAGAGAATTCATCAGCATAAATCTCCATACACGTGTCCTGAATGTGGAGCAATCTGCAGATCTGTCCACTTCCAGACCCATGTCACTAAGAACTGCCTGCATTATACCCGAAGAGTTGGGTTTCGGTCAGTATAATGATTCTTTTTGATGTCAATTGATGTATAATTTATGGTTTTTAAAGTGGTCTTCCATTTTCATAAGCACTGTTTGGACAATACCAGCTTCATGGGTTTAAGATTGTCATGGCAACAGTACTGTTAGTACTGAAATTTTGGAATAAATACATTAGGATTCTGCTTTGTTTTGGGCATCCACTCTTGTATATGATTAAATCAGAATATTAGCTAGTGTAACACAGATTCAGGACTTCACGGTTTATAAAGTCTAGAGAATTCAGATGCATTATCTTCATTTCAGGTTTTCAGAAACCTTCTTGAGTTTTTCCAAAACATTGAATTTTAGATTGTTCTTTGTGGTAGAAGAGTCATTGTCAGTACTTCCAGAATGTATGGTTGAGATGTTGATGGGCATGCTGCATCTGTCCGGTTGTTCTCTTTTCTGTGGCAAATCAAGATTCGTTGACTTTTATTACTTAACATCACTTGGAAATTGCCTTTCTCAAACCACCTTGTCTTTTGGTTCTCCTTTGTTACTCTTCAGTTTCCCTTTGACTTTTACATTTCCCTGTAATGGCAACTCACTGAGAAAATGGGGAGCAGAGGCATTTCATAGAAATGTTTAGTTTTGAAAGACTTGAAAAGATGCTTTCTGTTAGCATTTTCCTTGCACTTGAATGGCAGGCAGCACAGCAAGAGATCAGAAGAGCCACCTGTACCTTGAGCTTTGCTTAGCACTCCAAAACCATGTCCACTTCACCCTGTCTGCCTAGAAAAAGGCCATTGTAAATCTTACAGCAGGTAGCTCCTTCCACCCTTAAGGTGCCACAGTTTATTTTCCAGGATGGCTGTGCAATTGTCCCCTAAGGGATGAAAGCATTTTTACTGCATCAAGCCTCTGTTTTCAGCTTGAATTCATGGCCTGACATAACTCCAAGCTCTTCTCATTTCTTTGGGTTCTTTTCTTTTACCCTTTTCTCTCAAGCAGTAGTCTTTCTTGTCCTGCATTTCTCCTCCATCTGCTTCCTGCACTCCACTGCTCTTCCCTCTCATGTATGTCTCTTGGGTTTGTACGTGGAGTCACCTGTAGGGACTCCTGGCCTGCCCCAGTAACACCAGCAGAAAGAATTTCCTTCACTGGGAATCTAAGCCACTAAACTTTTCAAGATGTCTCATAAAATCTCATGTCACATTGAGTCGAGAATATCTTGATCTGGTGAGACTAAACCAAAGTCACCCAGGCAAGCAAAAGCAGTCTCTGGGAATGTTACTGCCTCCCTCCTTGGCCTCCTCAGCCTCTCCTAGAACTGTGGTGCTTTTCCCTATGAGCACCATAGCCTGTCCTGCCTCTCCCCAGGGCCTCTGCCAGGAAGTTCCCTTTGACTCCAGTGATTTAGGCTAGTTGTGTGCAATGAATCTGCTGAAAACTTCAGCCTGAAGTTTCACTGCATCCTGCTAAGGTGAAAGCAGGCAGCTGTTAGAACAGTCCCTGAGAGGAAGGCTTGGGCCTTAGGAACTGTGTGATATACAATGGTGGATGCTGAGGATCAGTTGTTATGTGGCATCACTCAAGAGTAAAGTCAGGCCGTGGCACGGGGAGGTGGCAATGCCACCCTGCTCTCTGAGGGACGCCTCAGGAGCACGTGTGTCACTGAGTGCATCACGCTGTGCACGACTGTGAAAAGTGCTCAGCTCTCTGGGAGAGCTCTTAACAGAGCCAAAAAAAACCAGAATAACCTGCTTTAGAGAATGCATTGGTAAGCAGAGACTAGATGGGTATAAACTCAATGAATATTATTAAGAGTGTAAATTAAATGCCCAGAAAAAGAATGGATGACATTTCATAAAATTCAAGGGTGATAAATTTTAAAAGTAAAATGGGATCCTTGAATTCAATGTAGAACTGTATTTCCTGCTTTATTGCTATCATCAAGGCAGTAAAACTATTGAAAAATTAAATTGCCATTTATATGAAAACAATCATACTGCCATGATAGATGCTATAATTAAAATTCTGGAAGGGTGGAGGCCTTCGACGTTTGAAGAGTTTGTAAAAGTTTTACTGCAAAATACTGATCAATATTGATAAGAACTTGTCTCATTTGACAGGTAATTGCTGATTGTACTATGTTCTTGGACGGATTTGGGAGCATTTGCTACTGGAGATGTAGGGCATTAAAGGGGATCATTATGTATAAAAATTCTTATGTTCTAATATTAATTCAAATTTTTAATAGTTTCATTTTAGAATAGATGCAGAAAGGTCACAAATTTTTGTCACAAGAGAAGTATGTTTTTGAAAAATATTTTCTGAATTCCAATATGATATATTGATCTGATAGTAGGGATTTGGTTTCATTTTCCTGAGTTTCAATCCAAGTGCTGATTTGTTTACATGTACAGGAAATCAATACCAGTATATCTTCATTAAATCTAAACAAGGGAAATGGTGAAAATATTTTCCTTACTGGTTTTCCATTTGGTGGTAGTTGCTAAATTGCTGTGGCGTACTTCAGACAATGCCCTGCATGTGATAAAAATGCATTCTGGAAAATCCAAATTTGCAGAGGATTTAAGCTTTTTTCTGCAATCAATAGAGTACTTGTCTGTCCACACTTCTGTTTTATTGTAATAACATAAAAATGTGTTCTGACCTCATATCTCTTAGATTTTCAAATGACAGTGTGTGAGATTTCTTTCCCCTTACTTTGTGATCCACAAATCGCTGGTTATGTTCATTCTTACGGGGTTGTTGAAGTTGACAGAGTAATGTAGTTTTATCCAGTTGTTCTCCATGTGTGTTTCTGTCTTGCCTTTGCTTGAAAACCCATGTTGATGATGTCCAGCCCTGCTGGGGGCAGGCTGCACTGACTCTCCTCTGCTCTCTCCACAGCTGCGTGCACTGCAATGTCGTGTACTCTGACGTGGCAGCACTCAAGTCTCACATTCAAGGTTGTCACTGTGAAGTCTTTTACAAGTGTCCTATCTGTCCCATGGCATTTAAATCTGCTCCCAGCACACACTCCCATGCCTACACACAACACCCGGGTATCAAGATAGGCGAACCAAAGTAAGCAAACTTCATCTTCTACTGCACTTGCCTGCATTTGAATGACCTGTGAAATTGCATTGTGTCCTGTGCTTGCAGGACACCTCTGACAGCCACCGGTTTGTCAGCCTGCTGAGAATGTGGGATTTGTGTAGCGCTTTCATGACTTGTCAGCTGGGAGTTCATTGGGCAAAGGTGACATTTCTCTGAATGCACTAGCAGCTCTTTAAGCACTGCATGCTACAAGACAGTGATTGCAAAATGTAATTACGCAAATTATTTGGACAGGTGGCCAGAGCGTTGCTTGTTCTGATGTTCTAATCTGCTTAGCTCATCTGCATTTTTACTGTGAATTAAAATGATGTGATTCGTAAAAGAGATGCTAATACTAATTGGTGCTTATGTGGCGATTTTCATGACGTGGTTGAGAAGTTGAGAAAAAGCTATTTTATCCGTTTATATAAGCTTTTTTTCCAGTAGGTAATCTCTTTCTGGCTTGAAGCAGAAGTGGTTTTGTTCTGTGGCTAGGAAAGTTGCCCATAAAGGTGGTAGTTTGCTGAAGGTGGTGACACAGAGTACAAGTAGGACTCGGCTTCAGGGTCTTTTTTTAAAGCTGTTGGACAGCTCTGCTGAAGGTGCTGCTGTGTGTGCAGACTCCTCCAGCCCTCGGGTGTGAGCCTCTGAGCACCCCTTCTCCTCCCTCTGCCTCTCCCTCACTGCCAGAGTGCACTGTGGAGAGCAAACGAGGACTGAGCTCCGTGTTTTCTCTGGGGTGTGCAAGGAGCATTAGCATGGGAACAACTTGCACGCTCAAGAACACAGAAGGTGTCTTGCAATGTAATAACCAGCGTTCCTAAGAGTTCCGTTTCTCACTGTTTCTTCTAACATATTAACAGCAGATTTCTTTGCCTTTGTTTACACTTCCATCAAAGCAAAATGGCAACAAACTTGCCATGTCTGATACCAAATGGAAGTAATTTCTGCCTCGTGGGAAATGACACATTGTTTTAATTCAGGATAGTATCATCGGTCAGGGGCTGTTAGATACCAGCATTTAAAACTTTTTTCAGGTTCCCATAGTTCTCATTAGCGAAATCTGAAAGATTAAGATCACTGTGTAAGATGCTACACATATGAAAAGTGAACTGTGCTTGGATCTGCCAAATTGTTTCTGATCAGGTTAATAAATTAAGTATTTTGCATTAGTTTTTTTTCCATATAGATGCATTTATAATTGCATTCCTCTACGAATTTACTTTGATTATAAAAAAATGAAATGCAATTTTATTATGTACAGTGTAATAAGTCACAGAAAGCATAGTGGAGCAGTCCTCTTAAGAAGTGGTGTTTCCTTTAAATTTGCCAGTTTTAATCACAATGCTGCCTGAAATGCGTGCAGAGTGACTGGTAGGATGTTTCCAGCCCTTGCAGTGTTCAGAGTTCTTGGCTTGTCTAGTTCTGAGCAGAGCTGGCAGGCTGTACTTGAGGCAGTGCATTCACATTTGGGTTATGTGTGGTGCACCATGGAGCACCCAGGCTGTGTGACTGGCACCCCCTGCAAGCCTGCCAGCTCATTGCTGAGCCCAGGGCTGTGGCACAGGGCAGGACACTGCCATGGCTCCAGCAGTGCCCGGGGGCTTCCCAGGCACTCCGCAGTAGGTCACACTCCTGTTACAGGAATGGGGCTCCTGGGCAGTCTGGCTGCCTGCCCCTGGCATTTACTTGAACTGTGTGATTTACAATTACATTACAAACAGTTGCTGCACAACAGATGCACTAAACTATTTGGTGTATGAAAAATGACTTTTATGTGCAGGGATTCTCAGTGGGATGAAATGAGATTATTTTAATATAAGGAAATGGATGGCTGTCTTGTCTTTCAACTCTGGGAAGCTCTCTCCTGTAACATACTCTTAAGCTCTGGTTTCCCAGAAAACCACTGAGGTGATCTTTTTTCAGTAAGCAGTGTCTAGGAATGGCACTAAGATATTTTTCATGGCTGATCTCTTTTTGAATACTGGAGAAATTCTTGTTTATTGACCCAAATTATGGATATTTACGGTACTATTGGTAAAAAGTGTATTATCTTTTTTTCAAGAAAGAAAATTGGGTAGGAGGAATACTATCCTCTGCTGCAGAAGCTTTTCAAATGCTAAATGTCTTTTATATGACTGAAAGTATTTTCCTGAGATAATACTTGCATTTATTCCAAGATAGTACATGAATTTGCTAAGCAGATTTTTGGGAGGTGAAAAGGCCATGTGCTTGCTTTGATGTGTCCTGTGGGGCAGGAGCAGTGCTGAATAACCAGCGTGGGAGTGGGAGTGGGAGTGGGATGGGATGGGATGGGGTGGGGTGGGATGGGATCCATGGGATGGGATGGGATGGGATGGGATGAACTGCCTGACTTATTCCAACATGCCTGTAAATGACATCCTGTGGAAGCACAACTGCCTTTAAGCTTTGAACAGCATTTTAGGTAGTTGCTTGTTAAACAATGACTACTTCAATTAAATTTTAAAAAACCAAAACCAGTGTACATGGTTGCATGTATGTTAAGGATTGAAAATTATGTTTTTGCTGTGTTTGAAGGAAATACTCCAGGTGTGTATAGTCATAACTCATACTGTGAGGTGTGTTGGTATGAATTTAAGTGAGTACAGTCTTTGCCCAGAGACTTGTCTGAAATTTGGATCTTTACCAGATAGTTCTGCTTCTGTGAAAGCAGGGTAAAGTACTTTAGCTGCCATAGAAAATACAGAGATTCAGCTCGTGGTGGTTTTAGAGAGTTACAGTTTTTATATGTGATAAATTCAGAAAGAATTTCTACAAATCTCCAGATCTGCAGTGAAGGGTTCGCCACAGAAAGCAGGACAATAGTACACTGATCACCAGAGGATGCTGTGTAAATAATACATTTATCTTAGCATGTGTGAGAAACTGGGACCCCTTGACAGCACAAAAACAAAGTCTATCCCAGTTAATATGAAGTAGTGTATTTTTTTTCATTTGGAGTTACAGGACAGCTTGGACATGGAAGCAATGCCCATGTTCTTGTCATCTCAAAACAGAGTGCAGCGTGATCCCTACAGCTCTGGAACAATGCACTATCAATGATAATTACTTAGAGGGATATAGAAAGGATATTATGTGGCTAATGAGAAGATTTAGCACTTTAGCAGGCAGGAGGGTTTGATGGTTGTTTTTTTAAGAGGAAGTTACTCTTAAAGATGGGAAGTGCCTGTTGCTATACTGAGCACCTGTGGTTGGTTCTTTTATTTTAGCTAAACTTTCTCTGCAGCACTACAGATTACATGGCTTAGATTTCTCTCTTATCTCATGATCTGTGCTTAGAAAAGTGCTGTAAGAACAGGAGTCTGGGGAACCTATGTTCAAAAGTCACATGTGCTCCAAGAAAGGAAGTGTTTGGTGGTGTCTCTACATTTCTGTGGCAGATTCATCAAGGCTTGGAATGGCAGATCAGGGAAATCCTGTCCTGCACTGCTGGAGCTTCAGGGCATTGACAGAGTCTAGGTTTGGCATTCAGGAGCATCACAGCCATGAATATTGCCACAAATGTATTTATCTTGAAGTATGTAACTAACTACAATGGAATGAATCACTCCCTTACAATATACTGCGTATACAATATACAGGTTTGTAACCTGGAGCAGGGATAATGTCCTTTAGCTACAATGTGAGTTCAGAAACTGAAGGTGTTGAACTGTCAGAGTGTCCTGAGCAGATGTTGTTGTTGTATCTGTAACTGGCACATGCTATTGTTTTCTGGCTTCTTGTTTGCACTTTTAAATATTTTTTTATATTTTTCTGTTTCTTCTACTGCTCCCATATTTTGAAATTGAAGGATGTTTTGAATTAGTTTAACTTTTTTCAGGCAGTGTGAAATGATTGCTTAAACATGTCAGATCTTATTTGTGATGAGAAAAAAAGTTAATGTCATGATTCTTGCAAACAGATCATCAACATGACTGACATTGTTTATTGTGCTTCTGTTTTTAGAATAATATATAAATGCTCTATGTGTGACACTGTGTTTACTCTACAACCTTTGCTCTATCGCCACTTTGATCAGCACATTGAAAACCAGAAGGTGTCTGTTTTCAAGTGTCCAGACTGTTCTCTTCTATATGCACAGAAGCAGCTTATGATGGATCATATCAAGGTGTGTAGGCATCTTCTCTTGTTTCCTTCATGATACCATTTATCATGCAATACATGCTGTGAAAAGGCACAGAGTAACAAGATTGCTGAGAGAGATATTAACAATTCTGAGGGGATAATCTGTGAATATTGTTCTCAAATGTTAAACTTTTATATTTTGTCTGGTCTTCAGCATATCTGTAATGACTCAGTCGGTTTTTTTGTAAGAATGTTGATTTTGGTATACTGGGAATATCTCAGCAAGTCCAATCCTAACAAATACTGAGTTTTATTTACAGTATTTTAAGTATTGTTCCAATTGTTAGGAGCTGAGAATGCTGAGTGCATCACAAAATCAAACCTTTGATGTTCAGAATTCACCAGGAAGCAGTATGTTGCTAGATGTAGAGGTTACCTATGTTATATGAACATGTGTGCTTTGAGAAAAACTCCACTGGATTTCCTCATAAACACCCTTAAGAGCTGACGATTCACTGTGATCCTTGTAAGGCCTGGTCTGAAGGATCAGCAGCCCCCTGGCCATCATTTGTTAGTGGTGTGTTTGACACAGACTCTTACCTCATGTCATACAGACCAAAGCTGAGGTTTTTCTGCCTTACTAACCCCTGGTGCCTGAACACACAAGGGGACTGTGGAGCTCGCCGCGCTTCTCTGGCAGTGACGCAATTTCTGAATACCGTTTCTCTACCACAGAGTGGAAGACCAGACATCTTTTTTGGCTGCTAAAACCATAATTTTGCATTTTAGTCCCAGCTATGGTACTTGTAACCACAGAATTCTCTGAAGTAGTGTTGAAAATAAGATGATCACAAGTCTTGAAAAAAACAGGTGGTCTTAAAGCCAGTCTTCAGCTTGAGGGGGAGATGAGGGAAAGGCTGAGCCAGGATGTTCAGAAATCCAAGGACTGGGTATTTTCATTGTTTCTGAACTAGTGGCACTAGTTCTTGCATGTTTACTGCAAGATATCCTAGATGCTCCTCTCATACAGCAATGCAAAACTCTGATTTGTTTCCTTTGATCTACTCAGATGGTTGGGGGTTTTTTACTAAATAGGCAAATTCTGTGTATTGCAGTGTAGTCTTGTTTCTGTAATTAGTTTTTCCTGACTCAGATATTACTGGAAAAGTATTGTTATATCTGTACACAAGCACTTCTGTAAGACCTGAAGACAACACTTTCAGGAGCTCGCTCTGACTGCAGTTAGGGCCAGAAGCTGTCTTTACAGAAATCGGGCGCTTAGCATCTCGCATTTCAAAGATGTGCTCACTTACTTGGGCACTACTTAACTTCTTTGGCTTTAGTGTTCCATGACAGTATTTGAACTTCCAGCCAGTGGAGTTTTAGCATGATTCACAATAAATGATTCAGACATTTTTGAGACTAAAATTAGAGCATTAATCAATACATGTGCAGTAGCAGTATTGCTGGTTTTGCATTTAGGAGGTGCATATAGCAGTAGGGACTGGAGCAAAACATTGTAAACTGGAATTCAATTAAGGGGGACTGAAAAAACAGTTACAGGTTATAGATAAAAGCAGAAAAGGATTCAGGGAGAGGATAAAAGCACAAAAGGACTCAGGGAGAGTACGAGTGCCAGACAGAGGCAGAGCTCAGCTGCACAGAGAGTAATGGTTTGGTATGGCTAGACATAAACCATCAAGGCAGAGACAGATCTGGTGAAAGTAGGACAGAAAGGGACAGAAGGAAGCTCAGGAGGAGATTATTTAAAGCTACAGAAAATAACCCAGAATAATTCCTGCGGATGCCAATATTTCTTGATGGCAAAATGTATGTCTTATTTTCCTGTAATGACTCGCTACAAGAAAATTTCCAGCAGTCAGTGAGAGCAGATGGTGAAGGACTTGCCTGGCCTGGCCTGGAGGTGTAATACTCTCTGTTTGGCCAGCACTGGGACTCCATATATGCTTTAATGCTCTTGGTGTAGTTTCAAATAAGAAATGAAATTTCAAATATTGTATTTACAAGACATTTGGAAAGTTGAGCACTAACATTTTACATGCTGACAGGCTGGAATGGAATCTCCAGGTCAGCTTCAGTTGCCTGAGAGTACAGGAACCTTGTTTCCTGCTCCCCTGTGCAGTGGGATACTAAAGCCAGCCTCCTCCTTTACTACCCACCTTCCCTTTGCTCTTAGTTGTTGGTCCTGTGCACTTTGCTTTTTATTAACAGTTATGAGCTCTTTTTTTTCTCCTGCTAAACTGCAACTTAAACTTAACCTTCAAAGTAAGTCTCTTAATTTTTTTGTGAAAATACTATTATACGGTGTCAGTTATTGTCAGGTCGTGCTCGGTCTTGCCTTTACTTAATCCTGTTTCTTTACAAATGTGATCTGATGATAATTGTATGCCAAAGAAGTAACTGAAGGCTTTTGGTTGAGTACAACTGTGTATGCCTATGTCAGTTTTGTACCTTTCTTCCTCTCTCTTTTATTATAGTCTATGCATGGAACTTTGAAAAGTGTTGAGGGGCCACCAAACCTGGGGATAAATCTGCCTCTCAGTACTAAACCCACAACTCAAAACTCAGCCAGTCACAACAAGGAGGACACAAAATCTATCAACGGAACAGAAAAGTTGGAGAAGAAATCTCCTTCTCCCATAAAGAAAGCAGAACCTAAAAAAGTCACTAGCCCTGGCTGGACATGTTGGGAGTGTGACAGGCTCTTCACTCAGAGAGACGTTTACATCTCCCACATGAGGAAAGAACATGGAAAGGTAAAGGAATATATTCAGTACAAAAAGGTGAATTAAACCTGAAAGGTGAAGTATTTGTTTCTACATTCCATTTGTGTTTCTGAAAATAATTCCTTGAAGTCCCAGTATTATTATTTACTGTTCTTATATCTATTTCATCTTTTTTGCTTTGGCTGTTTAGTTTTTTTTTCAGTTTCTACATCATTCTACTGAGAAAATCAATTGTAGACTTGTTCATTCAGTACTGAAATTTTTTCAAGATGGAAAGAGTGACAGATATTGCTGTATTTCATCCAAACCATCTAATCTGTTCCAGGTTCTTATTTCTTCTTAGTGCCTTCTCAGTTCCCTCTCTTTATGGTGGTGTGGTCAACGTGGCAGTGCTGGGGTAACGGTTGGACCCAGTTTTAAAGATCTTTTCCAGCTTAAACAATTTGATTCTGTTCTGTTCTGAAGCTGAGTGCCTGTTGGCCTCAGGGAGTGGAGACTCAGTCATGTTTTACTCATCCACTGAGTGCCAACTGGTGTTTCATTTAAAGGCAGAAACATTCCATAGTTGAGCTGTTGCTCTAATCTGACACTTAAGAGTTCAGCTGAGTTAACAAGTTGAATTTTGTATTTAAAGCACCTGAATTTGAGCTACCTTACTTAAAATGGATTGAAAGTGAAATGTGGGAATGTTACATCCTCATGTCAGCAGAGAGACTGTTTGATGCTCTTCCTACGCTCAATAGCATTTCCAGTTAAATGAAATTAAAAAGACTGGCAGGCAGGAAGGGCAGTAGTGACCCTGCTCAGCTGTGGCAGGCTCCAGCCCCTTGCTGACATGTGGCAGCACCAGCCAAGCCAGTCTTCACCTTTGCAATGCTCTGACTCTTTCCTCAGCTGGGACCCAGGGAGCTGAACTGATGTACTGTGCTGCACTGCAGCAAAAGGGCAGGACTGGGAGGGATAATAGCTGATTTTGTCTAAGTGGAGGAGAACCACCCTGAATGAAAATCCATCGTTTCCAGGATTCTAATGTGCTGTAATAAATGATTGCACATTTCCAGAGGTTTCTATTACAGTTATTATCTCTAAAGCTGTTCTGCAAATTATTTATTCTGTTTAAAAACGCTTTATGGAAAAGCTGAAAATGCTGGACTACTGAGTGTCATCTTCAATTTTCTTAGGACAACTTCAAGCAAATAGCACCCCAGCATCATTGCCTCCAGTAACTCCCACCCCATTCCTTCAGCTTCCTGCTGCCCAAATATTAACTCAGCAGAGCTTTTACTGGCAATCAGAAATGCGTTTAGGACTGAATGCATTGTACATTTATGCAATTCTTAAAAACAAAGCAGCACAACGTCCCAATGAAACTGTCACTTCAGAGTGAACTAGAGAGCGATATTCAGTCTGATTCCATCCACAGCAGAGTAGCCAAAGGCATGTAAAAGAAGGTTAGTAACATATCAATAATGATTTTTAAATATTAGCTTTAAATCTATGTCTTTCTCTCTCTGATGTTTATGTGCAATGTTACCTCAAGAATAGCCCTTATTATGAAATATTAGATAATTGTTGCGCTCAAATCCTGGCCTGAGGGCCTCTTTGATTGCTTCCATTCAGGTGCTGGTTTTTGAACCCACTCAAGGAGTTCTTTGAATAACACAGGAGGCACACAGGTACTAAAATGAACAGAAATACAATTCCATGTCTTTCAGAAATGGGGGATACAGACCAGGTGCTACATTCCTTCCCAATCTGTCAAAATTTCTAGTAATTGTTAGCTGTCAAAAAGACTATGTTGAAAAACTAAACTTCTACCATAGAGAGAATAGAAATGAGCACAAGATAACCAAGTATGTCATATGGATCTAATAAATAGAGGAACTAATTTACAGGCTTATTTTCTTAAGAATCATAGGTGTGGGTTAAATGCACTAAAATGATCCTTTCAGAATGATTGTTTAACACTGTAACTAAGCAATTCATGCGCTATTCACAAAATCCACTGTCATGCAAGGTATATGAAAATAGCAGTTTCAAACTTCTAGTTTCTGCTTTTGTAGGAGCAGAGTGAAAGAGCTGTAACTCCTAGCTGATCCCAGGCTGGATTATGCAGAGGTATTCATAGGAGAGGTATTGCTATGTATATCCCCTTTGGACAGATCCTTAAGGTTCCAGCCCTTACTGGGAACTGTCTACACAGGCAGACAGATTCACCTTTTCTGATCCTCTCCTGAGGATCCTGGAGGAAGGGAGCCAGCTGGAGGGTAGGAAATTTTGTAGCCACCTTGGTGTGACTCTCTACCTGATCTTAAAAGTGCTGCCAAAAAAAACCCCAAACGTTACCAGCCCAGACAAGGGAGGGTTGCAACAAGCCTGTATAACTCCTGTCTGAAACTGGATCATGTGTGTCTGCCTTCCACCAGGCACCCATCTGCTGAGCTCCTTGCACATGTGTGCAGGTGTGAATGTTTTCTAAGTAGGAATTACCAACTCCAACTTAGTCATTGATCATCTTCTTCTGTCAAGACAAGATGCTGTACAACAGATCATGCTGCACTTAATTACAGAAATAATTTTTCAGTTCTTTTTGGTTTGGCTGCCATTGCAGAATCCAATGCATCCAAAATTCTGTTTGGATCTCTATCTTGAGTCTCCCCAAGGAATTTAGAACAAGTGTGGGCTCACTTGATTGATGCTTCTCTCACTGCCACACAGCTAGTGTGTGACTGCTCCAGCCCTTCTCAATTTCTTCCTTTACTTTTTCCTACCGCTCAACCAGCTGCAACATCAGCCCCCCAGAATTCCCCAAACAGATGGCCATCAAGTTGGCGTCAGATCACACTGCTCATTTTGTCATGACTTTCCTGAACTCTGTTAAGTATGTCAGTGTCTGTGAGGTTCAAGTTTGGTCCTTCTCTGCTCTTCACCGCTCCCTGTATGTGGCTGAGGAGCTCCTAGTCAGCAGCTTAGGACATGGTTTGGTGATGGGAAGGAAAAGCACCCCCTCATCCTGCTGCCTTTATTGATCCAGAAACAGTCCTCTGATCTTCCCTGTTTCATTGGTGGCAGAGATTCTCTTCATCCACTGTCCTTGACACCAGTTCACAGCTGGAGACAGGTGTGGGTGTGTGTAGCTCATGGGGGCCACACTGCTTTGAAAGAGGTCCAGCTCTGACTTGTACAGTGTTGTTGAAGAGGGGCTGTACGTGAAGTACAGTACCAAAAACAGGTAAGTGATGCTTATTTCCTATTTATCAGAAGGATCAACACAGGCACCACATTTACTGAGCTTTTTAAATGAAAGTCTTTCTCTTTTTTTTTTTTAAGCAAATGAAGAAACATCCTTGTCGGCAATGTGACAAATCTTTCAGTTCGTCCCACAGTTTATGTCGGCACAATCGTATCAAGCACAAAGGCATTAGGAAGGTTTATACGTGCTCGTAAGTTCTGGTTTTATTTGTTTAGAAACGGAATACAAAAACTATTGTTAGTTGAACATCTTTCCTTAACTGTGGAAAAGCCAATGTCCCATTCTTTCCGATGCCCAGGAGAGGCCAAACCAAGTTCACAGTTCCACTTTGGGGAACCTGGTTTTTCAGGAGTATCTCAAATACAAAACCATTCTTCCAGTCTACAAAAGGCACTTGTTAAGCAAGACACTTGAATGTGTGTGTCTGTGTGTGTGTATCTGCAGGCACTGCCCAGATTCCAGACGTACTTTTACCAAGAGATTGATGTTGGAAAAACATATTCAGTTGATGCACGGCATTAAAGACCCTGATGTGAAAGAAATGACTGAATCTACCAACATGGAAGAAAGGGAAGTAAAAGAAGACACAAAGGTAATCACTTAGAAGACTCATTCAGTCACTGAGAATTATTTTTTGGGGTATATGTTCAGGATCTTTAAGTAAATACAGGTACTTTGATGCCATAAATGACTTACTGTCTGTGAAGTAGAGCCCCAAAAGGATAGTTTATCAGAGTTGTTTTAGAATTTGCCAAGGGAAAGGTTCTGACATTTGCAAGTCACAAATAGGTATGAAAAGAACTGCATATTTATGCTTACATGACACACCATTTCTGCCTCTTTGTTAGATTCCTAGTCCAAAGCGTAAACTGGAAGAACCTGTAATGGAATTCAGACCTCCACGAGGTGCAATCACTCAGCCATTAAAGAAGCTGAAGATAAATGTTTTTAAAGTTCACAAGTGTGCAGTTTGTGGCTTTACAACAGAAAATCTTCTCCAGTTTCATGAACATATTCCTCAGCATAAATCTGATGGCTCTTCATACCAATGCAGGGAATGTGGACTCTGCTACACATCTCATGTGTCCCTTTCCAGACACCTCTTCATTGTACATAAGCTGAAGGAGCCTCAGCCAGTATCAAAGCAGAATGGGTCTGGGGAGGATAATCAGCAGGAAAACAAACCCAGCCACGAGGACGACTCTTCCAACAGTGCAGCATCAGACAGAAGATGCAAAGTGTGCGCAAAGACTTTTGAAACTGAAGCGGCCTTAAACACTCACATGAGAACACATGGCATGGCCTTCATCAAGTCCAAAAGAATGAGTTCAGCTGACAAGTGATCAGATTGTTTGGGATGCAGAAATCTCGCTCCACATTGGAATACTAATGACATTTTTGCTACAGAAAGCTCAAGGTATAATAGTATTAACAGTACTGTTCAGGCTGTTGCAATATATTCTGCATAAAAATGTTCCCTTCACCTCATTGTCTATACCCTCAGAACCATTGAAGCAGTATTTGAGTTGAAAAATGTTTGTATATATTTAAACTAATAATTTTTATACTCTTTGGTTATGTGTTTGTATCAGTAACTAGTGGGAAAAAAAAGGTTTTTTTTTTTCTGGTTATTTTCTGTTCTTTTGTAGTAAGTTTCTTTTAAAACAGAGTTCTGAATGCCAGGGCAGTTCCTTAGGTTCTCCTAAACTGTTTGGTTTTTGAATGCTTCTGAAAGAAAGTTTAGCTAATGGAAGTTTAGCATCAAGAGGAGGTGCTAGGAGGGGAGAGGAGAGAGGAAGCAAGCTAAGGGGAGGGTCCAAGAACTTGGACCTCCAAATGGCTAAGGAAGCTTTTAAACTTGTTCTTACAAAATACATTATGAAAAAAGACAAAAGTACCACTGCATGTGTAAAATAAAGTGCTGGTTTTTAGGTGGCAACACCAGAACAGGTGCAGACCTCCTGGAGTGGTGAAGTACTTTTGAAGAGTATAAATGCACAACTCTGAGTATCATGAAGTGACATTTTTAGGTCACCAGGTGCTTGTGATCAAAGCTCAAATTGTTACAAATGGGCTGGGCTGCTCTGGATTTAAGAAATAAGATGTAATTAGAGGAATAGGTTTATAATGATGATGTTTTTTGTCATGTTATTTATTAAACATATAGAAGTGAGTATGCAGCATTATGTATTTTCCTTGCTGGTTATTGAAAGGAAATCGTTGACCCTTGCTACAGGGGTTGGGATTTGCCAGCTCCATCTGATCATGCCAAACGTTCTGGTGCTCAGTGTCACAACATAGCCACAACTGGGAAGGAGCCAGCCCCAGCCAGGAGTGGGACTGGGGCTTGCAGCTTTAGCACAGGCCAGACAGGCAAACTCCTGTCCAGCACTACTAGTTTTGCTTGCACAAGTACAAACAGGTACCATACTGTCCCTTTCAGATAGAGTTCTCTGTGAGAGTATATTTTTAGTTTGTTTTTGCATTTTATACCTTGTATGTAACCCTACAAAAAAATTTTGTACTTTTTTTTAAAACAAATTGTGTATATATAGATAGCTGCATGATAAACAGTAGTAATTGTTGAGTTCCTTAAAAGTCTTGCTGCTGTCAGATGTTACTATACACTATGTCCATTACGACTGTATTAAACACATTTCATATGTAAATAAATGTGGAGCATTTTGCCCCAAAAGATTTGTGAGATTCTGTTATTTATCATAAATTCTAATAGTTTTAAAATTTGAAGTGTTTAAAAAAATATGGGTCCTCTCAGCCACCTCTGTAAAACTTAATCATTCTGGAAATTGTTTCTCAGATACATTAGTTCTGCTCTCTCCATCCTCATTCCTAGTTTAGCTCCTGGGTAGATGCTTGTTAGCCCATTTCTATTACTGGCATATCAAGTGCTTGTGAGGTACTTCATCCTACAGTGGGCAAGCACCACTGCCACCACTGCCCTTCCCATGTAGTGGATACCTCTGAACACTTGTTTGTTGATGTGCACTGTCAACTGTACAACAAATGAGTTATCACTATGCAGAATGGTGTTTTGTATACAGTGAACAGATAATAAAAGTTCAATTTTCACAGCCATTACTATTACTTTTCTTTATTTTCCCTTTTCACTGTCTTACACCTGCAAGTAACCTGATGGTGCAAATGGCATCACGGTGCCAGGGTGTGACACTGGCACTTCGTGTCCCCAGAGGAGCTCCTGCACAGCCAGGGAGTGCAGCCCAACTGCTTGGGGCTGGCAGAACAATTTAACTCTCCCACCAGTAATCTCTTGAAAGGTTTAAGGGACAGAGGGTCTTGAAGTGCCTCATAAGCTCCAGCCACATTCCTGTGTCAGAGCTGACATACCTCCCTAACAGGAGCACAATGTCCTGAAAAGCAGGAGGTGAACAGAAGGTTTCAAAGTAACATGAGATATGGTGAAAAGGCCCAAATATCAGTAGGCATGCCAAAAGGAATTATTTCCTGTTGTAAACTATAGAAAAAATGTTTAAACTTATTTTAGTCCAAGATCTAACATTTGAGTTGTTTGCTTTTAATTAACAGTGTGACACTTAACAGTCAGTGATGACATAATTACTCCTCTTTTTACCCCTTTCCTGTGAGGACTGAGTAATGGATTAAACCTCATAAAACCTCTCTGAGAGTTAGGAAAGGGATCATGTAGACTCCACCATTTTGCAGCCACTCTTGTGGTTGGAAACAAAGGTGCTGAACAGTACAACCTCAAATTGCAACAGAAACTAAGGCTATTTATCTCCTCCTGTTGTGTGCCTTCCCATTCCACCCCTTCTGCTCTCCAAGGAGGCGGGGAGCACAATGAGACCTCTGCCCAAATATCCACCTGCAAACTGCCCACCCAGGACTGCACCAACGCTCGGCTCCACCTGCCAACACAGCCACAATAAAACTGTTTTTTCACCTGCTAATGCTGGTTAACAGCTCACCTCGGGGCATGTGGGCAGTGACTGCCATGTGCATCTGCCTCCCTTGTCCCTGGGATGCCTGGGCATGACACAGGGGTGCTGTGGCCTCCCTGCACAGTGCCCCAGATACCTCCCTCGGGAGCTTTGAGCCCTGGCCTGCTTGCCTGGAGCCACGGCCAGAGCTAAACCTGGCTGCCCACAGTCCCTGTGATTCTCTACACTTGTCTGGTGTTTGTATTTCTGAAGGGCATTTACAGATGCACAACTTGACCTGCCAAAGGCCCAAATGTTCTCAGTTCTTAACCTCTGTCTCCCTGTGGGGAATTCAGTTTGGCAAGCCTATTTATTTTAAAAGGATTTTTATACAACTCTGACCTTTTCATTCTGTTAATATTACCTTTCTCAGGACACTTAGCGTACACACATAGCTGCCAGGCCAATAACTGCACACAGAAGAACCTATTTTAGTTTAAAATCTTTCTCAAATATTAGGGCAGTTCAGTAGTCAATTATTTGTATTTGAATTTCAGCTTATTACTCAAAGGTTATCTGCCTGGGCTTTGTGAAGGGTGACTAGGAGCAGTGGGGAATGGAGTGACAGGAGAAATGAGTACAGAACTGGTCACCCATGGAAGGCACAAGCGTTCCTGACCTACATCCCCAGGCTCTGTGTACAGAGTAGATTCTGCAGCCAGGAGTGGATGGGGATGCAGGAGCATGGAAGAAGGAGCTACTTTCTGGCTCATCCCTGGGCACTTCTTCACTTTGGAAAAAGAAATTTGATTTGCTCCACAACAGCGGCCACACAAAACCTGGTTTTGATGTTATTTCTTTCCTAGCTGGCAAAAAAGAGCTTTCCTCACTGAGGACCAAATGGCCCATTTGAGGGCATCTCAGTGAGGCACTGCACTGGGAATGACCCAGATTCACCTGGAAAATTAACTGGAGGCACTACAGCTCTCTTCTCTGAGCCCCAGGATTCTATTTTGAAGGAAGAAATGTATTTGAAGCAGTAATGTGACTATTAGCCAAATAAGCTGAGCATAGTACCCTTCTCAGCTATGTCCCCTTATATGATTTGGCAAAAGACTTTATGCAGTTCATTTCTTTTCTGCTCTCCAATTGTGCTAGTTTGTATTCAATGGCTCTAACGTGATGGTGGGGATATGGATGCGGTGCATTACCAGCACTGCTCTCCCCGGGTCAGCCTAGCACTTGGCTGGCAGTGCCATACCTCCGCAGGCCAGACTAATATTGCAGGTCAAGCACAACAATATTTCCTGATTTAGTCATTGTTTCTAATTTTTTTTTCCCTGTTCCATGGGAGAGGGGGAAGAAAAAGAGAACATTAGTCGCTAAATTTAATTGAGTGTCCAGATAGCTGGATCCTTCCCTCCCCTTACCCTTCTTCCCGAGCAAAAGAAATTATTTTCACAAATAAACTATTCCCTGAAACAAATCCACTCAGCTGAAATCCAATTAGCTCTGCAGACACCGGGTCACAGAGCAGACTCAAAATGTTGACTCATACCCTTAGAAAGTGACACCAGGGTTGCAAACTGTGCCTGTGAGTGGTCCTTGCCAGCTCCCAAGGCACATGACAAGGCTCAGGACATGAGTGACACAAGACAAAAGCCACACATGCTCCCAAGCAGTGGCTTTCAAAGTGGGGGTATGCATCCATGGGCATGCAGGAAGCAAACAGTCTTTCTACTGTTACAAAACTGCAATGAAACACAAATATTAAAAGTATCCAGAAGAGGGGAGAGCTCTGTGCCCATAACCAGTCCCCTGGGAAACAAAGAGCTGTCATTCAATATTATATATACAGGTAGTACTAATGCCTGGCTGTGTGCAAAGGTCTGGCAAATCTGCCAGAATGTCAAGAGCTACATTTTCTGTGTACTAAAAAACTAGCATGATTTTCTAGCTGCAGAGCTCAGAAGATCTACTGTACAAACATTGAAGTCAAACATCCAGCACAGGGAAAGATTTCAAAATACACGTAACCTTTAATAATCAAAATCATGCAGATGGTAAAATAACAAAGCCACCAAGAGAGGTGTGGGTGATTCCCAGCATCTCTGGAAAAGGAAGAAAAGCAACTTCCTAGTATGTTTTCCTTGACTCACCACAAACAATGGAGGAGTCCAAGTGTTTTCTGAGCTATCAAACACCAAGCACAACCAAACCAACAGGCAAAGGAACTGCAGTGTCAGAATTAAGTGCGGGTTCGTGCCTCACACAAAAGAAAGTTCCCTCTACGTGAGCAAAAGCATAAGCAGCTTCGATCCTCCCAGGTCCCAACACAAAGCTGCCTTCTCACTTCTCTAAATTCTCCATACACTAACTCTGCCTCTTCCCTCTGCTTGTTACAGAACTAGATTTTACCACCTCGATTCCCATTTTTAATTCTCTCCATCAGGAATGACTGCCAGGAATTGTTCCAACACTGCACTTTGTCACTGATGTTCTCTCAGCTGCTGCCATCTCCCTTTGCTGAGTGCCTTGTCCTTTGCCTCCAAAAATGATATCCCTGCTTCCCAATAGGCAAGAACAATTTTCTGTCTGTTTGATGAATAAAGCACTACCCAAAAATAACACTCAGAGATTATTCTTCTGCGACAGCCATTTGTCTTTGTTCTGTGAGTGGCAGTATTGCAACTCTAGTCTAGGATGAAAATTCATCCATTTATATTCAGCCATTCCTTGTGTGACCAGGCAATAGAAAAGTCTCAAATATTTACTGTAAAGTGCAAATATATCATTAAATACAAAGTAAGGACTAAATCTATTGTACTTAAGGAGGAATTTGGGTGTGATACGCAGTGTTTTGGAACAAAAGCTGGTTTCTTGTGGGTTTTCTTCATTTTGATGCAGATATGGTACCCCAGCATTAATATAATGAATTAATAGCTAAAGTGGACTGTACAGCTATAACCACAAGAAATGACAGAGATTTCCTTCCAATAGCAAAGCAAATTTAACAAAGAAGTTTTTGTCCAATTGTTTTGGATTGCTATGAGTTAGTGGTCTGAAGCCTAGTGTAAATCAATGGTATGTTCAATGACGTTTTTAGACACTGAGGTTTGTTAGTCTCCCTTATGTTGATTGCACAGCCTGTATCAATTTTGTTCCAATCACCATCTTTAATCTCTGTTTTCTTGGGGTTTTTTACAAAAAAATAAAGGCAAGCAGATTTGTACACAAAGGCAAAAAACTCTATGAAAAAAAAAAATCTGTCCAAATAGTATGGTATGAAAAACCTACTCAGGGAATTGCAGAAAGCCTTTTGCTGGGCAAGAGTCAATACAACATTTCACTGGGCAGATCCCACTTGTACAGAAGATATAACTTTGTTACACACCTTTTTAGTTAAACTCTTAATTTCACAAAGAAAATTCAGAATCTTTTCACCACCTTTGAGTCTGCTCTTGTATATTTTCCTTCTCCCTTAGGAATTACTTCTGAATATTGTATCTGCTCAAAGGGGATGGTAGCAGATGCTTTTCTCTGAGTATTTAAAGGGTAGCAGAGAACTAACCTGAAACAACTTAAAGGAACTTAGAGGAACTCCTGTATAGTAAGTAAAAGAATACTGGTGTCACTGGAAGATAATTAGATGAGGTGAAGGATCTTATCTAGATCATGCCTACCTGGTGTCCCTGGAGCTTTCTTTCCAATTTGCCGTTTCTGTTCATTCCTGAGAGCATCACGCCTTCCCCTGTGGTCTAGTGTCAGTTCTGCCTCTCTTAGTCAGTCCTAGTCTGTTTCATGCGACTGTTTACCAACGTTACAGTCCTGATGCATTTCCAGCAAATTACAAAAACACTGCTCTGGTCAGACGGTTTGTTTCCATTTATCTTAGTAGCATTTCCATGTGTACTCTGTTCTCTCAGTTTTCGAGGGCTAATTTTAAACTTGGTGAATGCCTGACTCGGTTTGGCCCATTTAATTCCCAGGAAATCAGGCTCTGGGCTGTGATTTTTATCTGTGTGGCTGCTTACTGCTTCAGGCTCATGCAACCATTCAGTGACGAACTGGGAACGGGTGTGAAGTCTGTCTGTGCTGCTGGCGGTCTGACCCACTGCCGGGCACGCCGAGCAGCCCCGGCCCATCGCTGCGGGCCGCGAGGCCTGCCGAGGGCACCGAGGGGCTGCCGCACACGGCTGCGGCTTTTCTGGGCCTCTGTGCCCTTCGACCAGGGCCGTGTCGCGGTGCCTGAGCAAACGCTGAGGTCACCGCTAGCTGCTGCCATGAAATGACTCCGCTCACAGCTGCCGAGGAGGACGCTGCCGTGCCGCTCGCTCCCTTCGAACCCCTCTGCCGCCACGGCCCCTCACGGCCCCTCAGGACCCTCACGGCCCCTCAGGACCCTCACGGACCCTCAAGTCCCTCACGGTCCCTCAGGACCCTCACGGACCCTCAAGGCCCTCACGGCCCCTCACGGACCCTCAAGGCGCTCACGGCCCCTCACGGACCCTCACGCCCCCTCAGGACTCTCACGGACCCTCAAGGCCCTCACGGCCCCTCACGGACCCTCACGGACCCTCACGGACCCTCACGCCCCCTCAGGACCCTCACGGACCCTCAAGGCCCTCACGGACCCTCACGCCCCCTCAGGACCCTCACGGACCCTCAAGGCCCTCACGGCCCCTCACGGACCCTCACGGCGTTCCCGCGCTCTGCACAGCGCCCCCTGGCGGACAGCGCCCCCTGGCGGACGGCGCCGCCCGCCCCTCACGGAGCGCGCGCGCCCCCCAGCGCCCCCCGCCTCCCCTTCCTGCCAATCAGCTGCGCGCACGCAGCGGCGGCCTCGGGATGCCCGCGGCAGTCGCCTGACCCAAGACTCTCCAAGACTCTCCGCGCCCGGGAGAGCGGCGCAACCGTCCCGATGCTTCTCGGGCGGGTGCGGCTCTTCCCGCCGAGCCGAGGGGTCTGAGCCTTCACCGACGGTCCCCCGGTACAGCCAGCTGCTCAGGCACTTCCAAGGGCGAGAAGCAGGGGGCCTCGTCTTCAGGACCGTTCGCCGCGGTGCGTCTGGGAGTTATGGTTCTCCTGGCGGCGGAGGCCCCCTGTGCGTCAGCGGGGCGGGAGCGGAAGGAGACTACAGATCCCAGAGAACAGCGCGTGTGCCGCTGCCATCGCCTGCGCTGCGCGGGGCGCGGGCGGTGCGGGCCCGGAGCGCGGGAGCCGCGGCGGGGCCGCCATGGATCTGTTCGGGGACCTGCGGCGCATGAACAAGCGGCAGGTACCGGGCTCCTCGGCCCGCACCGGGAGCGGCCCATTCCAGACGCCAGCGGGCATGGTCCTTCCCACCGCTGTCCCCCTGTCCTGCCGAGAAAAGGAACAGAAAATGAAGGAGTGTGGTTAAAGCGCCTCCGCTGATGGAAGGGCTGGCGGGGCAGCAGCATTTGGGGGCGGAAAGTAAAATCTGTGATTTTCTAGATGAGAAGTTTCAGTATGACAGTTGCGGGAAATGGTCTTTTGTCGTCCCTCGTGTCCTCCAGCTGCTCTTTTTAGACAAAAGTCGCTCTCAGATGGGCAGTCTCTGCTGGCGGCCCGGTGTCCCACGCAATGTCCCTCTGGGGCAGTTCCGAGCTCGGCAGGGAGGGAGGGAGGCAGGGCCGTGGAACCCAGCCAGCTCTGAGCGACTGCCAGATCACTTCCCTGCTTTGTAAGCCTTTCTCACAGTGTTTGCGTGCGTCTCTGACACACAGGAGAGGATTAAGCCGAGACTAAGGCACACAGAGGATTCCAGCTTTATGCTGCACTTGGTGGATTCTGACACAGCAACCTGTGTTACCAGGCTTGTGTTGGAATAGGATTCTAGCATAAAAGCCTAGAATTTGTGGTGCACTTGAGTTAAAGTTCTATGTTGTGCTTCTAAATACAATACAGGACCTTTAAAACACAAATTTCTTGTTTCACACAGCTATATTACCAAGTCCTAAATTTTGCTATGATTGTGTCTTCTGCCCTCATGATCTGGAAAGGGCTGATCGTGGTGACTGGCAGTGAGAGCCCCATTGTTGTGGTGCTCAGGTGAGTCAATGGAAAGGCTTTCTGCTTCAAGTCCAGGTATTGTTGTGCCTTTTGTCTCCTGCCCCTTCCCCTTGGATACAGTTGGAATTTGAAATGTCACCTATTCAAACATTCACTTTCTTCTTGGTGTGTTTGGGCTCTGGCAAAAATCACACTGTCAGTAGCCATGGCCCAGCTCCCACTGAGGTTTGTAGGAGCAGTAAATGTGTGAGACCTCTTAAAATCCAAGCTCCTTCATTCAGTGGGTAAACCCCTGCAGATTGCTTTCTGGGATTTGGGTTCTGTTAAAGTCTGAGCAGTGTTACTGAATGGGTGAGGCTGCAGATCTCTGTTAAATTTGTGGGTTTATCTGTAAGAATTTAATGTTCTTTGCTTTCATGGCGCTTCTTTCGTTTATGCCAACAAACTCTCTCTTTCTTGTTGTTTGTAGTGGCAGCATGGAGCCAGCTTTTCACAGAGGAGACCTGCTGTTCCTAACAAATTTCCATGATGACCCAATCAGAGCTGGTGAAATAGTTGTTTTTAAAGTTGAAGGCAGAGACATTCCAATAGTTCACAGAGTTATCAAAGTACATGAAAAGTAATGCATCTTTGTTTGTAAAGCTCCTTTCCTTCCTCATGGCTTTCAGTGTCAGTTTAATTGTGGTTTAGTGTGTGGGAAAGGCGCGTGAGGATAAGCAGTGCGGGAAAGCTCAGCTGTAGGATGTGATCCACTTCTGTCCCCAGTTCTGTGTCACACTTTGTGAGGGTCTGAGACCTTTCCCTCAGGGCTGGAGCAGGTGGAGCTGTGCCCAAGAGGAATCTTGGCAGCAGGAATGTGCATGGGAGCAGAATCTGCTGCTGTGCTGCTGCTTGTGCAGTTGGGATTTTGGTTGGAAGAGCAGATTTTTCATGGAAGGTGGAGATTCACAATCAGGGTGCAGCCTGACAGCGTGTGAGCTTTGCTAACTGAACTTTTCCAAATTTGATTTGGGATAAAAGAGGAGACTCTTGTTTTTCCTGTGTCCCTTGGCCACACTGCCCATGACAATTCCTGCTGAAAAGCAGCAGGGAGAGGGCTTGGTCTGGCTGTGATTGCAGATGCCTACCCTGCTAAACAGTTCCTTCCAAAGCACAGTTCTGCCCCCAGCTCTGCACAGGGAAAAGCCAAGCTGCAGGTGGCAAGCCCTGGCGTATTTGCTCCATGAACTGAAGGTGTTTATTCCTTGAGAGTAACATCTGTCCTTCCATGCTTTTTTAAAATTTCCAAGAACCACCTGTTTAGTTTTTTTTATTACCTAATTTGTCTTTATGAGAACTCCTCATTTCTTGATATTAGTACTTAAGCAAAATTCATTTGAACACTGTAAACTTAAAAACTTTATTTGAATTTGTATTCTGTGGAAGATGCTGATAAACACACAGGGTTTTGCTGAGGAAGTTTAGTGCCTGGATGGACAATGTCCCTTTCGTGTCCATTGTGTAATTGCTTACATCAATTGACAATCTAGGAGTGTTGTAAAAAATGTTTCTTGCTAATATCTGTTGATAGATAAAGTCAGTAAAGTCTGTAATGTTAATGATTTAATGGTGGTTGTTCAATAAGCAGGGCTGAGAGCAAACATTGTTATCTAATCTTGTAGCGCTTTTCGTCCTCATTTGCTTTGTAGATGTTAATTGAGATTTTTAGATTAAGTGCTATTTAGTTTATCACCTCATTGCCTTCTAGAGGAAATGGGAACATCAAATTTCTGACTAAAGGGGATAATAATGAAGTTGATGATAGAGGCTTGTACAAAGAAGGTCAGAACTGGTTAGAGAAGAAAGATGTTGTTGGAAGAGCAAGAGGGTAAGTAAAGCAAAATGTACTTTGTAATTAAAGAGAAAAATTAGCTCTTAAATCGGTTCTGCTGTTGATACAAACCAGATCTGATGTATTTTTTAAATTTCTTAGATAGAATTGTAATTTAAAAGAAAACCTGGAAAAGTTGCTTCCTATAGTCCTCAGACTGATGTGGAGTGCGGGGGAAAAAAGGGGCGTTTAACAAATAGTTCACCTGAAAATACAATATTAACCAGCTTCTCCTTGTGATTGCTGGGAATTTCTAGGAAATTGTTTTGGCATTCCACAGGAATTTTATAGAAGGTTTGGGCTTTTGACTTTGTCTCCTTCTCCTTCAGTTGAGCTGAAGTATCTTCAGATTTTCTCAGATAACTTTGATTAAGTAAAATGAATGAATTTTACTTCTTATTCAGATCCGCATTAGGCATAAATTATGGGATTGCACTGAAATATTCCAGACTGAGTAGCATTAAAATACTTCCATGTAATGTTTGAGGGTTAATTTTACATTCACCTGTTTTATCAATTACAGGTTTTTGCCCTATGTAGGAATGGTAACTATAATAATGAATGACTACCCAAAATTTAAGGTACGTATGCTTAAATTTTGAATACTTGAATTGCTAAAATAACAATACATAGAACGAGACCCTTTCCTCTAAGCATACATGTTAATAAATCTGTGGTTTGGTACCTAGCATAGGATGAGCTGGGTATCCTTGCTTACTGTTGGGCAGTAGAATTTGTTGTCTGTAAGGAGTTGAAAACATGTCATTTATTAGAATGTTGTTAGTTAAGTGTATGCAGTTGTGATGCCTGGTTATGATGAATTTGACCACTTTAAAATCTTCCTGCAATTTCATAGGACCAGAGCTCTGTAATTGTGCAAAGTCTGATGTCTGAGAGGGCACCTTTTGAACAGTTTGTGCTTTCAGAGCTTGGTGGAGAGGAATTGTAACGAGTCTGTGTTCTGTGTTTCTTTGCAGTATGCTCTCCTGGCAGTGATGGGAGCATATGTACTGCTCAAGAGGGAATCCTAAACACAGGAACAAAGGGAGATACACAGGGGGAAAAATTAATATATTTCAGATGGTTTCATTTCTGTATACGGTTACAAAACTGTGCGAGCTTTTGTCTTGTCTAAATAAATGACACCTAATGAGTGAAGCTGTTGGCTGCTGGCTAATTAAAAATGATGTATTTACCACCTTCTGCAGACTGCTCTCAGCTAGCCCGGCACTGGTGTAGAGGGCTGTCGTGCTGGAGCCAGCCAGGGGCTCTCCTGCCATGCCATAGTGGGTTTGACTGGCTGGTGCTGCATCTGAACCCACTTTTGCCCTCCTGCTTGTTTTGGGGGTTATTTTTAATCCATCAGTGCCCTCTGTTCTCCACGATCCATGCTGTTTGGATCAGTGCTTGTAAGGACAAAGAATCTCTGAACAGGTAGGAAATTCTAGGAGTTTAGTCAGACTTGCGCCTAAGTTGGCTGGTTGTGGCTGCCAAAAACAGCCAGGAAGGGGAGTTCCACTCTGACTTGGTGCTGAGCAGTGGGGACTCAGAGCTTTTTCCTTGGATTTGAAACTTTGTCCTTCATGGGGTAAGGAAAAAAACCCAGGTGGCCTGGTTTTTAGAGGCCTGGTTTTTAGGGACCGTGTGTGTTGCTAGCACTCAGGCTATTGATGATCTGCCTTTTGTGTTCTAGCTCTTAAACTAACCCAACAAAAAGGTTTTCTGGGGCTGTAATAACACTTGTAAATTACTGAATGAATAGCACAGTAGTACGCTTCAGGAGTATTGCCCAGACGGGGAAACCAGAACTCTTATGCCAGTTGGGAGAATGTATTATTCTCTCCTATCATATAACACCTGAATAGTGTTAAATGTAAAATTGATTTTTCATTTAAAAACTTACCTGATAACTGTCTTTTATGAAATCTGGTATTTTTCTCTTATCTTCAAATGTCAGTGTTGCACCTTCAACAAAGCAGAACTTGTTTTCCTTGCTGGCTTTGTTTTTGTAGCTTTGATAAGGAACAGCATGATGCTTTTTTCCTCTGGAGTTCTGTTTCTTCTGTAATCCCTTACCTCTGCAAAAATACTCTATTATACAATAATGACACCTTTTCTGTTGTAACAGCTCACGCTCAGCAGACTACTGCTGAATTTCTCCAAGTAATATTACTTCTTTTGTGTCCTACTAAGCGGTTTTCATGTCCAACTGTATTATAAAAATTACTTATTTTGTGTCAAATTATACAGAAATAAAATTGAGTATAATAAATGGCATGGCAGAGTAATGTTGGGATCATTAATGCAGTCTTCCTGGAAATGTATCATCCCAGTTAAGAAAAAATAATGTGTTTTTTGGAGACAGTGTATGCAGAATAAGATTTTTTTCTTTCTCTTGGTGTTGCTGAAATCCAGATTTGTGCTGTCCACCTACCCCAATGCAAGCACAGTCAGCTCTGACTTGGAGACAGTTGGACATTTTGCAGCTGGCCAATGTGACAGTGGGATCTAGTCACAGGAGTGGCTCAGAGCCATGCCGGGGGGGATCAGAGTGAGTGTCAGGAAAGATTTCCATTCTGAGAGGGTGCTCAGACCTGGAGCAGCCTCCCTCGGGAGAGGGGAGAGGATGGATGCCCCAAGCTCACCATTCCAGGAGCACTTGGACAATGCCCCTGAATTTTGGGGCAGCCTGGAAGGGCTCAGGCTGTTGGGCTGGATGGTCCCTGAAGGCTGCTCTGGTCCCCAGGCATGTCCATAAATACTTCCCATTTGAATTCTCCAGTTATTGAACCCCTCCACCACAAAAACCATAAACCCAAACTTGTGGCTGCCACAGCAGCCTGGCACAAGTTCAATGTGCAGCGAGCAATCACTGGGCTTTAGCTTCAACTGTCCAGAGCTTCCCAAAGTGCAGCACAAACAGTGTCAACTATCTTACGCTGGGCCTTATTAAATAAATGTTATTATTTCATATTATTCAGCCTCTGTAAAGTTGTGGAGCTCTTTTCTGAGAAATGTCTTCGGTTCTTCGGGGAGCTGTTGCTGCAATGAGTCGATGTTGAGGTTATTTGCAGAACACCTGCCCTGAGTGCAGGTTGGAAATGCTGGAGATTAGTCTATTCAGCATCTTCAACATTTACAGAGTATTCCTCAGTGATCACGCCTGTTATTGCGTTGGAGGCAGGCTCCCACCAGTGTTTGTTCCGTGCATACATCCTGTTACTGCGCGTAGCCAGCATCCCTACAAAGACAACGATGAAAGGCACACCATCCTGATATTATCCCTTTTTATAGCCAGCAAATACGCGTTGCTGATAGAACAATGATGCTTGTCTAAAATGTAAAGGAAGCGGATTAAAGTGTTAACATTCATGGTTTTTAAATGGTATTACCATGATTTCCTGCCATGGAGAAGCACAGCAACATCTTGCTTTGCCATGGGATATATGAGAAGGGGAAAGGTATTTTAAAACAGAGAGCTGTTCCTTGATATTTAAACACAAATTGATGTTATCAGGCTTCTTCCTAAAGAGAAATATAGTCTTGAGTGAGTTGAGTCACTCACAGTTCGTAACATCCTTTGGTTTTTGGTTGTACCTGGTTCCTTTTCTGTTGTGGGGGGTCCAGAATAATATTTCTCTATATATCAAGTTACTATTTTCCTTAGAAGGGTAATCAATTAAGAATTAGAATAAATCCTTATGAACAAGTAAATAAATAATAAAGGCAACAACAATAATAGTACATATACAGCATATGAGAAAGGTTTATTTGTTTGCATGGTATTTTCAGTACAGGAGATTTGGGACTGAGTAAGAATTCATGTTTGGTTGGTTTTGGTTTTGTTTTCTGAAAATGGACAATTTCCTGAATTTTTCAATTTCCTGCCTTGATTGCTCCAAACAATTAGAAGTTCCTCTGGATGGCAATATTTTATTTGATCAGCTGTCACTCACCCCAGAGCACATGTTGGTAGCTGTACTGCAGGCTGCACAGCACAACTTGAGGCGTGAGAATACTGTTGTGAATTAAGCAGGAATGCATAATTAATAACCAAAAGAAAAGAATGAATCACATTAATCAGTAAAAGAAGACTAAACAAACTGTGACTAAACAAGGGGACAATTTGCCTCAATACAGCAGGATACAGGGTTTACTTCAAAAGGAATTGTACAAGAGTTTGCCTGGAAATTATGTTAATTCACATCCACGTGAGTTTCCAGTAGGGATAGTTCAGTTCCAGTCATGTGGGGCTAGCTGGAGGAGCTGGCAAATTCCTTACAGTCAGCTGTGCTCTCTGAGTATCCCAGCTCCTGCCATCGTTCTCTAGACAGCAAAATCATCACATTACACGTGGCTTCATCCTGTTCCTGCTGTTCTCCTGGGTGACAAACGGCACATCAGGGCTTTATATCCCATGGTTGCTCACCCACCTTCACTCCACTGAAACCATTTCAGGTGTTCCACTTCAGGGCCTTTCCAGGGATGTACTGTCTCTATCTTTTCCCTGCACTGCCTGTTCAGGCTGGAATTCTTTTCATCCATTTACTACAAAGTTGGCCAGTTGCAGGTGCCTCAAGGGCTTCAAAGTCTGCAGGGTCCCTGTGCAGGGAAAGCAGAAAGTCCTGTAAATGCGCATCCACTTTACTGCCACTTGTGGCAGGAGATTTAGTGAAACTGGGAATTAAGCTCTTCGCACCAGACTTTGTTCCAGCCAGAGACAGGGGAGGCCTTTGCCCCAGGTGCAGCCGGACCGAAGCCCTCACGGCGCGGTCCCGCAGGGTGGCGGTGACGGCGCCCCCTGCAGCTCCCGGGTCCCCTCCGCGGCTATCGCCGCTCTCCGAGGAGCTCCTGTGCCCCGAGGTGCCCGGGCCGCCCGCAGCGCCGCCCCGCGGCGAACGGAGCAGGGCAGCACGGACTGGCGGGACGCGCCCGTGTTGCGAAGGGCGGCGGGAGCGAGAGCGGCCCCCCCGCGCTGCCCGGGCCGGCACCGCCTCGCTCCCCCCGCGGGGCGGGAGCGGCCCCGTGAGGAGGCGCCAGGCGCGGGGCTCCGCTCGCCCGCGCGGGCCGGCTCCGGATAAATGGGGGGCGGCTCGGGCGGCGCCGCGGAGCCCTGGCGGAGCCGGAGCCGAGCGCGGCTCGGGCGGCACCGGCAGCACCGAGCGGGGCAGGATGCGCGGCGGGCGGCCCGCGGCGCTGCCGCTGCTGGCGCTGCTGGCGCTGCTGACGGCGCAGGGCGGAGCGGCGCCCCTGCAGCCCGGCGGGACGCCCGCGCTCACCAAGATCTACCCCCGCGGCAGCCACTGGGCTGTGGGTAAGTGCGCTTTAACTCCTGCAAAGGCACTGGAACGCGCGGGTCCCGCGTCCCGTGCCGAGGCAGGGTAAGTCTAAAACCTCAGCTCCTCCGTCCGCTTGTATTCCAGCAAGTCTTACCAAGAGCCTCTATCTCCAGACAAAGCGCTTGGTGATCGCTGCCCCTTTCTCAGCCACGTTTTCTCTGACCACGTAACTTGTACAAGAGACAGAAGAAATTAGTAGTACTCTATGACACTGACAAAGTCTTCACTCCCAATAGCGCTACAATTCGGCATTATCTACCCCCTTCCCTTCCCTTCCCTTCCCTTCCCTTCCCTTCCCTTCCCTTCCCTTCCCTTCCCTTCCCTTCCCTTCCCTTCCCTTCCCTTCCCTTCCCTCAGTAGCAGCCCCACTGATGTTTGAACAATCAAATTTTTGCCTGTTTTGGTTAATTTTGTGCTGCTTTATTTGTTGTTACAGGGCATTTAATGGGGAAAAAAAGCACTGGAGATTTTCCTTATGGTTTTGAAGAAGAAAACAAGACACCATTTTCAGCATTACCTGAAAATAGCAAGCAGCTGGAAGAGTATCTGCAGTGGGAAGAAATCTCAAAATATTTGCTAAGGCTGCTGGAAAGGAATGAAAATAAAAGTGGTCACTTTTCAAAAGGAGGGCTCCCCTGGTATACCAGGAACACCTGGGAGACAGATGACAATAGCAGTTGGAAACATGTAAGTAAGATAAAGCCTGTGAAGATGCTCCATGTGTTCAGTTTTTGGTTTACAGAATCATATCAGCTTCCTCTAACTGGTGGATTGTTCAGAAAAGCAGCAGAAACACGTCTCATGTATTAGACATTCAGTACAATAAGACTCTTCTTTTGATTGCAGATTGTCACTCACCGGTTGTATTTTTGGTGACTTCATTTGCTAATGGGCATAAACACGGCATGCATTCAGCAGATTTTAGTGCCTGGGTTCCCTTCAAGCTGCTTGGTTGGACTTTCTTTTCTTTTCTTTTTTTTCTTTTCTTTTCTTTTCTTTTCTTTTCTTTTCTTTTCTTTTCTTTTCTTTTCTTTTCTTTTCTTTTCTTTTCTTTTCTTTTCTTTTCTTTTCTTTTCTTTTCTTTTCTTTTCTTTTCTTTTCTTTTCTCTTAGGTGATCACATCAGCAGCACATATTGCCCAGCAAAGCCAAGCTGGTGTGAAAAACAAGTGTGAGGGCAGGAGGAACCACATCACACTGACCGCCCCCCATTCAGGATGTTCTGCCTTGAGCTAAGTAAAGCCACAGGGCTGCAGAATTTTTTCTGGTCCCAGCTTTGTCCCTGTTTCCTTTGCCTTTTCTCCAGCCCATGGGGCTGGCTATTGCTGTGGTCATTCCTGGGTTTGCTAAAGGAGTCTGGGGTTACTGATAAGCTGCCCCTCCTCATGACATTGCCTCAAGCTGATGTTCTTCCTAGCGCTGTTGCACAAGGCAACAAGGTTTTGGAACAGATTAATCCCTATTATTTTGGGAAATCCTATAGAATACACTGGGATGGATAACAGTGAGGTTTTACTGAAAGTAGTCGGGGTCTAATGTAAATCACAGGATCCACAAGAAAATTCCTTTCCTTATAATACCTCAGACACAGTCATGGTGATAAAGCTTCAGAATTCTTTTGGGTGATCATGAAATAGAATAAAAAGATTAATACATCCTCTTAAAGACATCAATGGGAAGAATTTTTCCTTCCCGTATTCTACTGCAATATGATGTCATTAATATTCCTGGGCTAACTTCAGCCTTGTTTCCCTCCTGAAATCCTAGTGCAATCAAATCAGTGAATACTTAGGCTTTTATTTGAATGTGGGCAAAATTTCACCCTTTAAATTAAGCTATGTTTTAAGTCTCTCACACAGTGATATGAATGCTGCCCATAGGTTTCTTTTTGGCTGTAGCTTCGTGATAGTGATGCATCGTAGTAACTGATTATTAATACTATCTGAAAGAGAAACTATTTATTCCATCTTCAGTTCTGCAGTGTGCAGCTTTGTAATCAAATTAAATAAACAAATTCCATTACTTAATGTAAAGAGGGAAATGTTCTGACTTCTGAAAGTATCTGTCGATAAATCCTGCTTAGGATGGCTGGAGGTTGCCTCCGGTAAGTTGAATCATACCCATATGTGTGTACGTTCACCATAAATTAACATCCGCATTTCTGTGCTCAGACATCGGACATCCTTACGGAGTAACGAGGTTATTGCCTTAAGCATCCAGATTTCTGCAAGGATTATTAAAAAAAAGCTCTCGTTTTTCCTGTGACTAAGATAGAGGACAACTTGCAGAACCTCATTTGGCCATAGAACCTTTGGTGCCCATCATTCAACAGTTTCTTTGTCTCCACCCTGAAGTACAATCTAATGAAAGGAGCTGTAGGACACGAACATCTGATGATACACAGCCTAGACAGGATATGATGTCCTGTTTTCCTCTTGGCTTCAAGAAAGCTCCTGAAATTGAGGGTATTTCTGAGATCTTCCTTCTAGGTGAAGAAAACATGAAGATCAAAAGGAATATGGTTTACTCTTTTGAGGGCCGTGATAGTTTCCTAAACATTTAAATAATGAAAATATTTTTCATTTTAAAGTTATTTTGAACAAAAGAGGCCTTATTTATAAAGGTGGAACTCTGATATAGGGAATGGGACATTCCCTATAGTGTGCATAGTGGTACAGATGCATAACTGGCCTTTGGGGGTTGACTGTGTAGATTTGTCAGGCTGTGAGGGGTTTTATTGTGTAGGTTTGGGGGTTGATTGTGTAGATTTGTCAGGCTGTGAGGGGTTTCATGTGCACAGACTTTGGTTAGATAACACCTTGGGGTAAGGTGCTGCTATACCACAGCTGTGGAAGGTATCCACACACAGGAGAGGATTAGCAGGTACAGGAAGCTGAGGATGATGGTACAGCACGTCCAGAAAATTTGTCCTTGGCATGAAATACTTTTCCAGGCATATTTCATGTGAGTTTGGAACAGAAACTTTTTCTAGGAGGAAGCAGACAGCAGATTTGCAGCAGGTTACTGTTCCCTGTGCAGTGGCCTGTTGGACTGAGACACTAAATGTGACCAAAGAAGCTAAATAATGAGCCCTGCTGCCAGCTTCTGGAATGGCTGTGCCAGGAGCATGTGCCCAACGAGGGCTGCAATTCCCCTGTACTGACCATGAGAGATACCAACGATGAGGAAGGAGCCTGCCCTGCCTGCAGTCCTGTGCTCTACCTGCTGCACACGGCAAACACTGCCTGTGCTGGGAACAAAATGACTCCAAGAACTTCGTTTCATGGATGCTTTGCAATTTAGCTGATTTAATTTAAAACCTGAATTTTAAATTTAACATCAGGAAGCCCCAAAGCTAGAAGTAAACACAGATGAGTACCTCAGGTAACTCAACTCGGGGTCTCTCTTATTAGCCCAAATCATCCAGTACGTCACCACTGATGTTCACACTGGGCTGCACATTTCTTAATAAAAGAATTCTTTCTAAAGGACTCACTCAGAGGAGGGAAGTAGCTGTAACACACATATAGTCAAAAAATGGAAGAGGTGAGCCCAATACTTCTTGGGGTTTGGCTTAGGGTGGTGCGCCTGTGTTATTTTATTTTCAGTAAATATCTTGCCTGCTTTTCATTCTGTGAATAAATTACAGTTAATGTAGTTAAAGGGGAGGCAAATCTCTCCTGCAAGTTGGACTAAGTGCAAAAGTAAGTTGGAAAATAAACTTTAAATTGTTTCTATTAGTTGGCTTTTTCACACTAATGAGACAGGATATAAATGAGATGGCACACAGAATTATCTGGGAGAATGACTTTCCTCCTACTTTGGCAGTTGGTTATTACACTAACCAAGACAAATGGGGTCTGTTTCAGAAAGATTATTAGGAATATGTTTGTTATGTGAACGCACAGAGCAGTTATCTATTAAGTTTATTAACTTATAGAAGGTTTATTATCTTAGTGAATTACTTTTTCCAGGACTGGGCTATAAATAATATATTTTTCTTTTTTTTAGATGATGGACTATCTGCTTCAAGTTGTGAATATGAAAGAGAGCACTCCAAGCTGAAAGAAGATCACTAAATCATGAAGAAATTGAATGCTTTCTGTAAGAGACTATATTTCACAAGCACTTGATTGTATCAGATAATCAACACGGTCACTTTTCTGTACACAAGAATTCCTTTGTGTAAAGTACTTAAATACACACATTCTTGTATGGTTCAGCAAGGACTAAATCCTCTAATTCATTTTCAAGGTTGCATTTTCTCATTTGAATGGCTTTGACATATATAATTGTCACGGAAGGGTCTTCCAATTAATTATATGACTTACCTATCGAATCATTTCATCTCTAAATCATCCAGTACGTCACCACTGATGTTCACACTGGGCTGCACATTTCTTAATAAAAGAATTCTTTCTAAAGGACTCACTCAGAGGAGGGAAGTAGCTGTAACACACATATAGTCAAAAAATGGAAGAGGTGAGCCCAATACTTCTTGGGGTTTGGCTTAGGGTGGTGCGCCTGTGTTATTTTATTTTCAGTAAATACCTTGCCTGCTTTTCATTCTGTGAATAAATTACAGTTAATGTAGTTAAAGGGGAGGCAAATCTCTCCTGCAAGTTGGACTAAGTGCAAAAGTAAGTTGGAAAATAAACTTTAAATTGTTTCTATTAGTTGGCTTTTTCACACTAATGAGACAGGATATAAATGAGATGGCACACAGAATTATCTGGGAGAATGACTTTCCTCCTACTTTGGCAGTTGGTTATTACACTAACCAAGACAAATGGGGTCTGTTTCAGAAAGATTATTAGGAATATGTTTGTTATGTGAACACACAGAGCAGTTATCTATTAAGTTTATTAACTTATAGAAGGTTTATTATCTTAGTGAATTACTTTTTCCAGGACTGGGCTATAAATAATATATTTTTCTTTTTTTTAGATGATGGACTATCTGCTTCAAGTTGTGAATATGAAAGAGAGCACTCCAAGCTGAAAGAAGATCACTAAATCATTAAGAAATTGAATGCTTTCTGTAAGAGACTATATTTCACAAGCACTTGATTGTATCAGATAATCAACACGGTCACTTTTCTGTACACAAGAATTCCTTTGTGTAAAGTACTTAAATACACACATTCTTGTATGGTTCAGCAAGGACTAAATCCTCTAATTCATTTTCAAGGTTGCATTTTCTCATTTGAATGGCTTTGACATATATAATTGTCACGGAAGGGTCTTCCAATTAATTATATGACTTACCTATCGAATCATTTCATCTCTTAGTTTGAAACTACATGACATTGCAACATTCGCAATAAATAGTACCAAGAAAAAGGCGGATTTTATGCTTTTATTTGAGTTAAGCAGCGAAATTCGCTGTGTGAAAGCCAGTAGCAAAGGCCACCGCCTTCCCCGGGCCAGCGCGCGTGTTCTACTTTCAGCCGCTCTGCCGGGAGTCCCCGTGCCCGGTGTGTGCCCGGGGGGTGACGCTGTCCCCGGCCCGCTTGGGCGGCTCCGTCGTGCCCGGTGTGTGCCCGGGAGGTGACGCTGTGCCCGCGGCCCCGGCCCGCTGGGGCCGTTCCGCCGTGCCCGGGGACGGAACCCGGTCCGGGAGGGACCGACCGCCTGCTCCCGCCGCGTCCGCCAGGGGGCGCCCTCGGCCTGGCCCTGAGGGGAGCGCTCCGGTGAGCCTGGGACCGACTGAGCCCTGGGACCGGCTGTGCCCCGGTCGTGAGGGGAGCGCTCCGGGGAGCCCGGGACCGGCTGTGCCCCGGGACCGACTGAGGCTCGGCCGTGAGGGGAGCGCTCCCGTGAGCCTGGGACCGGCTGAGGCGGCCCGGCCGTGAGGGGAGAGTTCCGGTGAGCCCGGGACCGGCCGTGAGGGGAGCGCTCTGGTGAGCCCCAGGAGCGACTGAGCCCCGGGACCAGCTGTGGCCCGGCCGTGAGGGGAGAGCTCCGGGGAGCCCCAGGAGCGACTGAGCCCCGGGACCGGCTATGCCCCGGCCGTGAGGGGAGCGCTCTGGTGAGCCTAGGACCGGCTGAGGCGGCCCGGCCGTGAGGGGAGAGCTCCGGGGAGCCCCGGGACCGGCTGAGGCGGCCCGGCCGTGAGGGGAGAGCTCCGGGGAGCCCCGGGACCGGCTGAGGCGGCCCGGCCGTGAGGGGAGCGCTCCGGTAAGCCCGGGACCGGCTGAGCCCCGGCCTTGCAGAGTGTCCCGGTGCGCTCCGGTGCCAGGTGAGCCTGTGGCTGCGGCTGTTTGCCGTATCTCGGTCGCACCACAGCGCCCGGCTCCGCAATCCCAATCTTTATGGGGCAGAAGTGTCATATGACACAGGGATGGCTGCCAAATGTCAGCCAGTTTTGACATAATGCCTTGGCCGAACACAGATTCTCAGAGAGGAGACACAGTATTAATTCTACTAGAGAGACTGGTAATGTCAGCCTCCTGGTCTAACGAGCTTTGGGTTTCACTTTTTTTGTTTGTTTTTGGGGGGGGTTTGTTTGTTTGGTTTTTTGTTTGGTTTAGTTTTGTTTGGTTTTGTTTTGTGGGGGGTTGTTTGTTTGTTTGGGGGTTTTTGTTTCATTGTTTGTTTGGGGTTTTTTGTTTTTGCTTTGTTCCACTATTTTCTCCAATGCTAGCATTTTGCGGGTGGGTACACCGCGGCTGACAAACTACTGAAGGAAGTCCCAAGGTTTAGAGCAGCGCCAAAGGAGGGCGGCTGACTGCCTAGAAGAGAGAATCTAAAACACTGTAGCTGAAGGGAGCCCACTTGAATTAATGCCTGTTCATAGTACGTCCCTAGAGATGAGGAAAGATGTAACCAGGAGCTTTGAGCAGCTACTCGAGATGTTGCAATAAGAAACTGAATATCCATAATTGAAATGCCTGTCAGATGTAGCCAGGGCAGATGGAAACAAGGTCGTTCAACTTTCTGTGCAGAGGAAGGGAACAGGATTGCCCTCAACGCCAGCAGCTAGTAATAGAAATTCAAACTATGGCTGAGCAACATGTGTTTTCAGCTCACAGGGGCTGTGAGCTACCATGGCAGTAGCACACACAACAGCCAGCCTGCTGCTCCGGAGGGAATGACAGCTTCCGAGCCATGCAGCAGACACTGAGGGTCCCTCCTGCACACAGAGACAGTCCTGCTCCACCGGGAAGCCAATGAGCTGAACCTCAAGTCAAAATTAAAGAGCTCAGGTGTCTGCTAGTTTTCTTGAATACTGATAGGATTTTGAGCAGAGATAGAGAGAAGGAAGGGAGACCAGAATACACTTTTGAGAACAAATTCCCCCATGGCATTTTCCTCATAATTACTCATTCTCTGGCAGTCTTTTTTCTGTATTATTCTTCCTTATTCCAACTTCAGGTGTTGAAAAGAAGTCAAGTATGGACACTAAAAATACTATGTTTCTAACACGGTTTAAGCAAAAGAAGAAACAGACCACTCAGAAGGCCATGCTAATAGCCTTAGCAAAGTTAGAGTAAAGAAGTGGTTAAGGATCTAGATGATTTAATCCAGTTTTAAGAAAAGGTTTTACAGTGAGCAATTAGATGCTGTTTAAGGAATTAATCGCTAATGGGTCATTAACTCTGACTGGTATTGTACAGTTAACAAGCCGAGGCAGGATTATTAGACTCAGCACCCAATTAAGGAGGAGAAGATATTTACAACAAAATGAACAAATGGGCTTTTAAAATGGAATGGGACAATTTGAAAGAAAGTGTAGGGACACAGAAAACTAGACAGGCTAGAAGAAAGATGTGTTTGCATATGCCTCTGTCTCTTTATTTGCCCACTTCTGTGTAGCTGGTGAAATATTCATTTTTAGCAATAAGCTCACAGCTTTCCTTGAAGGACATGACTGCACAAAGTCGATCCACTTACAGGGTTCACCTGTACAAAGTGTAAGAAAGACCTGTTTAATATGTCAATAAAAGAGCAACCACTGTATCTCGCCATAATCTTTATTTGTTTGCAGGTGCTGGATCAGGACCTTATTAAAAGTGAGCAGGTATCTTCAGCTGCTCCTTCTGCTGCCCTGTCATTTGTGGTTTTATCTACTGCCAGTCTTTGACTATCTCAAGTAACCAAGCATCAGTGATGCTGACAGCTGATCAGGAATCAGAGGGCTTCTTTCCAACGGCTTTACAGGATACAGAAGAACTGTAGGTAAGAGAAAGGGAATGTAGTAGTGCCAAAATATGGGAAAGCACTATTGAAATCTTGGGGAGCTGCTTATTAACCATGAGCAATAAGGACAGGTGAGAACTTTAGGGCAGCAATTTTAATGTGCTTACCTGCAGGAGGGTTTCCAGCCTCTTCTGAGCCACAGCTGGACTGTAGCCAAGTAATGACAAGTGAGATTGTTCCTGCCCTGAGAAGGAAGAGTGTGCAGAGCCTGTGCAGTCACTCATTAGTGTGTGTCTCCTGCTGACACAAACCAGGCTATGCAGGCACTTCTCAAGCACACCAAGAGAAATCCTTCTCTTGCAGCCACCAAAAATGCCATGTCTTCTTACAACTGATGATGCAAGCAAAGCTTACCTATGAAAGGACCACTAGAATATGACCTAAAAACTGAGGCAATCCGATTTTTGTTCTCCTTCAGGTGTCTTTACTAGAAGTTAACAAAATACCTCCCTTGTCTTGTCAGCAATGGCAGTTCTTTTCCTGGCAGCACTTCCTCTCTCTGCCAAGGAAGCAAAGAGACATGTGCTGGGAAGGGTGGGCACCCCCACAAATGCACACACAGTAAAACTGTCAAGTCCAGAGCCCAGCAGGATAGTCTCCCCCAGCAAGGCTTCATTTCCCCCAGACTGAGGGGGAACCACTTGGCTTCCCTGTATGCCCTGGACCAGCACAGGTCAGGGGAGGGAAGCTGGGGGTCCTGAACAGTGAGTGCTCTGCTCCAGAGAGGCAGGTTGGATCTGCAGGGAGGCTAGGGACAGAGGAAAAGGCGTTTGAAAACAAGAGGGATTCCTATTATCTGTAAAAGAAGCTCTCCATACAATAGATGGGGGCTGCTGTGGAGAAAGCTATGAAGGGATGTTTAGAAACTGCTGTCTGAGGTTAAAAAGCTCTCTGAAGTGAAGCTGAAGAAGGCTGACATACTTGTTTCTGACTGGACTCTTAAAAGATACGCACAGATTGTGAAAATATAATTAGACGCCGGCCTTTGTCTGGCCACAACGAGTGGGAAATGGTGAAAGGAGAGGTCTCCCAGTCTGCATTGAATCATCCCCAGGACACAATGAGGGCACTTGTGCATCCTTCTCTCTTCCCTAATGAGAAACATTAATTGCCACAACCTCCCGAGTGTGTAGAGCACCCCATGCCCAGCAGAGGAGAAGGGGTGTTTCATTACAGCTTCTCAGCCCCATTACAGGCAGTAACGGAGATAATGAAAAATAAAGATGCCGCAGTTTTAGTTCGGGCAGGCTGGCGATGGGCGCTGGGTGAGCAGGGGAGCGGGCATGGCCCAGCTCTGTGCCAGCCTCCAGGGGCTGTCCTGGGCAGCCAGAGCGGGCAGGATGAGCCTGCCAGGCCCAGCCGGGTGTCAGTGCCCAACCCGAGACCGTCTGTCTGTCCCTGTGGGCAGCTGGGCTGCACGGGGCAGGAGCCCTGGGGGTCCTGCCATTCCCCTTCTTTGCAGAGGCAAGCACTGTCACTGACTCTGGCCTACAGAGCCCACCTGAGCCTGGCACTGCTCCACAAGGGCAATGGGGGGAGTAGTGTGCCTGGCCCAAGGACTGCAAGGGCACTAAGCCCCCCTGTGCCCACTCCCTTCTGGGCACATTCTCCGTCACGGGGATGCAGGCCCCAATGCCACAGCCAGCTTGGGCAGGGTTCTGTTGATGGAGGACAGACAAGAGCCCACAGCCAGGCATCTCCCACCCCTCCGTACATCACAGGAGCAGAGGCTCCAGCCCAAGATGCCCATTTGGGTTCAGAAACATGATACACAGCCTCCATGCAGATGGTACCATTTAATGGTGTAAAAATAGAACCCTCTCCCCAGGTACAGCAGTCCTGAGCTCCCAGCCACCTTACATAGCTCTTTGCCCTACTGTAGCTTTTATTGCAACTAAAGCATCCAGCCAAGGAGGGAGAGCAAAAGAAACTGTTTTTCCTAAGCTATGATCAGGCCCCTAACTCTTCAGGGGTTGTGGAAAAGGGAATTAAAAGGACCACAAAATACAAAAGCAAGTCAAGGAGTAGGGGAAAGGCGAGTGTAAGGGACAGCCCTCCTGTGCCTGGCCATCCATCCGTGGCAGCCAAGGCAGAGTAAGAGTGTCCTTCAGGCGTTCTGGGATGCACCTTCCCCATGGCTTTCTCCCAGGTGCTGAGAGGGAGTTCAGATTGTCTGCCAGGGCTTGCCGATGGACTGGATGTGCTCCTTGGCCTTCAGCCGCAGGGCGGCAATGCTGGTGTTGCGTGGGTCTGCCTCATCCAAAGGGAACTTGTCCACAAAGGTGGCCCCACACTGATAAGGCGGCGGCGGCCCCATGGCCCCCAGGGGCTGCAGCGCGTGGGTCACCGCTGGAGAGTTCAGGAAGGGCGGTGGCGTGTAGCTGCCGGGCAGGCTCTGCGGCGAGGCCACGAAACCAGGCAGGGTCTGCAGGGCCGTGCTGCTGGGCACCGGCGGGCTGAGCCACGTCTCCAGGGGCAGGCTGCTGCTCAGGGGACCCATGGGTGCTGCCTGTGGTGAGCGGTTGAATGAGAGGATGGGCGAGTCCTGCAGCTTCATGGAGGTCACCTCCAATTTCTCCTGCCGCCTCCACTTAGCCCTTCTGTTCTGAAACCAAACCTGCAAGCAGAGCTGTATCAGCCAGGCCCCGGGCAGTGGAAAGAGGCTCACCTGTGGCTGCAGCGGTGCATGCAAAACAGAGTGAGGGAAACACACCTTGCCGAGCTGGGGCAAAAGGGAATTTGGGGGGCTCGGGCGTTCTTCCACGATCCACAGCCCTGCGCTCGGTGGAAAGCAGTCCCGCAGTGTAGCTGGCCCGCCCATCCACCCGCCACTGCCCTGGCACACAGTAGATTCAGCGGCCTCGGGCTGGGACACGCCGCTCAAAGGGCGGCAGCAGCACCGACGACGCGGCTGCCGGACTCAGGTCTGCCCCGAGCCCCGCGCTGTCCCGCCGGCCGGGCCGGCTGGCGGCTGTGCGGCAGCCCTGCCCAGCGCTCCGGCGGGGCCCCGAGTGCGGCCGGAGCCGTGCTGCGGTCACGGGCCCGCGCGCCGCACCCGGGCCGCTCCGGCCGACGGGACCGCGGGGCTGCGCCCGGGCGCGTCGGGCCGGGCCGTGGCGGGGAGCCGGGCCGGGCGTTACCTGGACGCGGACTTCGGGTAGATTGACCTTCATGGCCAGCTCCTCGCGGCTGTACACGTCGGGGTAGTGGGACTTCTCAAAGGCACGCTCCAACTCGTGAAGCTGGTACGTGGTGAAGGTGGTGCGGTTCCGCCGGTGTTTCTTCTTGGGCTGTTCCTCTTCCGACGGCTTCCCCTCGCCGCTGCTGCCAGCGGGCAACTCGGGGCTGGCGCTGCCGGGACAGTACGGCTCTGCGAGGGGAAGACGGGCGGTCACCGGCGGGATCTCCCCGCGGGGCTTGCCCCGGGGCGCGGGGGAGAGGCGCCCACCCGTCCGCCCCCCGGCACCCGGCGTTCGTCCACAGCGCTCACCTTGGAAGCGCTCAGCGCGGCCCTGGGGCTCGGCCGGCGGCTGCTCTCCGGGCATCTTGGGCAGGCAGTGCCGGGGCCCCCGCCGGTCCGCCTCCTTGGCGCTGCCGTCGGGCGGGAAGGCGCCCAGCAACCCGTCTTCCTTGGTGAACCCCAGGATAGCCTCGATGCTGTGAAGCCTCGACGGGTTTCCCCCAGGGCTCCGCGCCGCCGGGGCGGCCAGCGAGAAGGCGCCCTCGGCCATGGCGAGCGGGGCGCCGGGCGGGTGCATGAGGCTGCCGGCCCGGGGCTCCGCCGCGCCGCTGCGGTCTTACCCGGCCTCAGGGCGGCGCGGGCAAGTCTGGCACGGTGTCGCCGGGCGGGCTGGCCTCCTTGGGGCGGGGGAGGAGTGCCAGGGGGCGGTAAGCGAGAGGGAAGGCGAGGCCCCCGCACCTCTTCGGCACGGAGGGGGAGGCAGGGCATCCCCCGGCCCCCGCCGGCCGCCCCGCCCCTCCCCGCCGGCCCCGGCCCCAGTCCCAGCCCCAGACGGCGCCGGGAGATGCCATCCGGGGCCCCTAAGGCGGAGCGGGGCGGCCCCCCCTGCAGCCGGGGGCTGGCCCGGGGCGACCGCCGCGGTCGGAGCCCCGGGCCAGGGGCAGCGCTGTCGGAAACCGCGGTGGGACGGGCGGCGAGAGGCGCGCCGGGCACGGGGGGACAGAGCCGGGACAGCGGGAGCCGCGGCAGCCGCTGCCGGGGGCGCGGTAAAGGGGACTCGGCGAACGGGACGGGAAGGGGCGGGAGCCCGGAGGCACCGGGCCGGAGGACAGCGGGTCCCCGGCAAGGCCCCGCGATGTTCGGCGGCTCTCCGAGCCTCGCCGCGTTTCTCTTGTCCGACGGCCTCAGCCCAGATCCCTCCCGGACGGTTTGTAGGTGCGCCGGTTTCACGGCGGCCGCTCGAAAGCTGCCCTGCGGGACGATCCGCGCCCCCGGCCCGACTCACGGGCTCTCGGGTAAAAGCCGCTGCGCTGGTGCTCTGCGGGACACTCGCCCGGCGCCCGATTGCCTCCAAAGGCATTTCACAGACCAGGCGCTTCCGGACAGGAGAGACGCAGGAAGTGGGCTCAGCCTTTCAGACTTCACAAACCCGAGGAAGCTCTAAGCAATATTTGCGAGGAAGTTTTCAAGTATGCTGCTATAGGACAGAGCCTGTGAGAAGAGCTGATTCGGTGACCCTGTACTCCACGATGCGAGTGGGGCTGGGGGCGGTAGCAGGCAGGGCATAGCTTCATGGGGGATGCACAGAATGTTTTTGGAGGTGAGGCAGGGAGCCAAATCCCACACATTTCTGTTTGTACTTGGCTTGGTGGAAGACGTGGACCTTCCACAGAACCAACCAGATAACAGCATCAGGTATCCTGCATCGATGTTTTCCCTGCTTTTGTCTTTCTGTCATTTTCACACCAGCAGTTCCCAGTTCCTCTGAGGCACCAGCTACCTTTTGTCCCAGCTTGTTTATGTGACAAACGCAGTACCATCCAGAGTGATTTCCAGTGTGCACTTAGCTATAGGATGCTTCCATTTGAAGCCTGAGGAGAGTGATGTGGAAGAAAAACACCACTGCTACTGCTTGTTCTTCCAGATATATTAGCTAGTCTAATAAGTATGACCTCTCTCAATAAATCTGCATTTTTTTATTCCCCTTCTGCCCCAACAGGCTCCATATAATGTAGATTTTCTCAGAGGAATCACTTCAAAGATTGGCAGTGCTTGCTTCTGCCAGTGTCCACACCTTTTGCAAGTTTGTGTTCTGATGTCCCAAAGTAGATTTCTTTTAGGAGTGCACAGCTTTTCCTAGCTTCAGGTGAGGTTTGCCTCAGTTCACCACTGACTGCTTGGGGGTTGGTTTGAGGCCGAAAGAACTCAGACCTCCGTTTGCACAGAGGGAAGAGGCCAACAGAAGAGACAAGAAAAGGTTAGTGTGGCTTTTGTGGACACTATAAAGAGCCAGTCAATACCATTGCAGGGACATTGGAGGGTACTCAAAGCAATCAGCGAGGGGCCATTGTGTTCCTTTAATCTACATGTGTGTTTCCCAGGAACTCTATTAGTGAAGATGAATGAACTGTGCAATGTCCCTAATTTCTTCTAATTTGAAGCTGGGGGTTTACAGCACTCAAAATCAGCACAAAACACACCTGTCCCTCCAGAAGTCCTGGGCAAAATTTGGAATCAGTTTTGCTTGTTATAGTTAAGAAAGATAGGAATGTGAGATGAAGGAGCAAAAACCCTTTAGTCAGTGCCATAAAGGGCATTAGATCCTGGCGCAGATGCTGCTTTTGGGGTACCTGTCAAAGTTGTCAGTTACAGAGTCAATACTCGGGTTTTTTGCTGTTAATTACAATGAAGGCAGAAAAAAAGCTTTCCAGCCCTGGAGCACGGTGCTTGAGTCCCACACAGGACACAAGAGACCTTCCTCCCTGACAGAGAAGGCTCCTCTTTGCTCAGCAGTAGAATATTCCACTTGTCTTTTCCATGTGGAGCTACATTTGTCACTGTAGCATCCTTCTAGCAGGCGAGTGGAATTGTTGAAAGAGGAAGCCACTCCCTTGATCCCAATTTGAAAAAATACCTGAAAAAAAACCCCATAACTGTGTAGCAGAGCAGAGAGAGCTCTGATTCTTCCAGCTCTAGATCTGTCTTTTCTCTCTAGACGTGCTTCAGGCACAGACTGTGTGACACACATGAGGCAGTACAGTGCCCCAGGGAGGGAAGAAGTCTAATGGTTCCTCTGGTTGCACAGAGGGTTTAGATAGGCAAAGAATGGTAACTGAACTTTTCCCTTTGGGTCTGATGTCCTGGCTGTCAGTTGAATTGCTCACAGCCCTCTGGGATTTGTATCGTATTAGTATGAAGCCTCAGAAACTGATTCTGTGGTACCTCCCAGCTTTGCAAAGACCATTGACCTTTAGGAACCTCTGGGGGCAACCAGAATCAAATTTGAGAGTATTCGTTAGGGGATGAAATAGGCAACGTTTGTTACTTGCCTTTCCAAGGGTTATCCCCATCTCATCATCCTTTTTATTTTTTGCAATGCATTATTAAAATTTCTGCTGAAGTTATGCTTGGAGAGTAACAGAAGTTCTCAAGACGGACCATCTGTAAAGTGCAGCTGTCTGCTGTACCTCCTTCCACGTGTATAGTGAAGACTAGAGGGAAGTAATTTTCATCCTGTAGTCACTGTTGAGACATATGCATGGGATGTGGTTTCATACAATGAAATCAGCACCATAAAATGCCACAAGTCCCTCCTTCCTTTTCTCCTGCCTTTTTTTTATGTCCAGGTGAAATAATTACGGCCTTGCAGAGCAGAGATTTGAAGCTGAAGTCACACTGCAGGAGAGGCATCACTCTCCAGGCCAAAGATGTGCAGCAGGGGGGACCTCCCTGAAAGATAAATGGGGCTTCCAAGGTTAGACTGGAAATCAGCAGGAGGGAAGCAAGGAAAAGGAGGAAATATTCACCTAGGGTGAACCTGTACCCTCCTGCAGTTTGCATGCTCTGTATCATCCAGCAGATTGTTAAAAACAACCCAAAGAAAGGAATTTTTCCTCCCCAAAAATTCCTAAGGGCACAGTTTCAGAACCTTCTTGAAAGCATAATGCACGAGGAAGGTGTCTGCTCCTGTCACTGTATCACTCATGCTTTCGTTGTTTTTCTGCTGAGACTTTGCTTGATCTGCCCAGGAGAATCAGCTGTGTTTTCTCACCTCCCAGAGTCCTGTCTGGCACCCAGGAGTTGCACAGAGATCTTGTCCTGCTGTCTGTCCAGGCTGTGGGTGTGGAATAGGCTCTGGGAGCCAGGCAGCCCTTTCTGGTGGGAGCACCATGGCATTTGGGCCTGCCATGCTCATAGGGAGGGAGGGGATGTTCATGCTATAAGGCTATATTAACGCAATCCTTCTTTACTTGTTTTCCAATTAGCCTAATTGAATTCGGATTGCTTAAGAGTGGGCACTAGAGACATTTATCTTGATGGGATGACGGTCTTGAGCTCCAGCGATCCTATTAACTCTAAGAACCCAAATCCCAGGTAGGGTCGGTCCGGCAGTAGCTGCCATGTGACCTAACCCTTTAATCTGCTCCTGACAAAGACACACGGACACACAGACATGTCCCTGTCCGTTCTCCCACGTGCATAGCTGCATGCACACGCATACACGTGCATTTGTGCACAGATACAGACACAAACATTGCCAGACTCGCATACCAGTGCATGCAGTGGCTGCCCTGTGACCTGTCCCCAGGGCTGAGCACCTTGAGAGCTGCATGTACCTGGGGTGGCCTCACCACCTCCTGCATGTATTCATGTGCCTTCCGAGGCCTGTGCCTATCAGCTGGAGGCGGCTACAGCCGGTCCTGGAGGGATGAGCCCTGCAGGTGCTGCCAGAAGCGGGCAGCCACCTCCAGCGAGCTGGAGATCAGGCTCCTGCTGAGGGCAGTGCAGACTCGCCCCCCCTGCCCTGGCCCTGCCACTCCAGACTAAATGTGGGAGCTCTGGTCTAATGGTGCTGCGCCTAAGGCAGCTCACTCCTGTACCAGCAGCACCTCAGTGCAGCTGGGCAGCCATCCTGTGTCAGTCCCAAGCCACCTCCCAGTCCCGCTTGTCTCTGCCAGTCCTGACACTTTTTTTGGAATCTCATTAATCATTTGTTTGGTGATTCTGACTGTACTTTCTTCTCTGACCCTTTAAACTGTGAAAATGCTGATCCTATATCTGCTGACAAATTTAATTAGATCCTTTAAAGCACCAGATGCTTTCAGTAAGATTTTTGGGATGTCCCAAGCACATTTTAATTCAAAGGTCAAAACCCTTAGGCTTGTTTATTTTGGTGTTTTATAGATAGGACAATTCAGTCTGTAGAGCAACACAACAGTGTGGAGACACCACCCAGATTTATACCAATGCAGAGGGAAATGCATTGAGCCTCACAAACCTCAGACTGGTTGAGCTGAGCTGGTGACTATTTTATCTACTTCATGTAAAGACCTCCTAAAAGACCCCACTTGTCTTTCCACATAGATAATTAGATTCTGTGGTGCCATGTGAGAGCAGAATCCCGAGAGGAAGAAATCAGCTCAGAAGTCTCGGTGGTTTTAGGCAAAATAGTTCTGATGCTTGAGGGACCTGCTGAAGATAGGTTCTGTCCACTAAAGAAATTACTTGTTGGATGAGAGCCATTTAATGCACTAGGACATCCTCTGGAAAGAGCAAGGAAGGTCAGAACTTGTAAACTCTGTGTTTCCTAGGTAAGGAGGAAATGAGCAAGAAAAAAAAGCATATTTTCTTAATGCTACAATGGGGAAGAAAATGGATAACAGGTTTTCAAGCGGGGGGGGGAGAAAAGACAAAAAGAAGAGGAAGGAAGCAAGCAAGGAAAGAAGGAAAAGAGAAAGGAGGTAAATCATACTTAGTGAATTTGTTAATTTAAAATTATTATTTTTACTTGATTGGCTAGAGACAGAAAGAGAGAGAGAGAGAGAAAGAGACTTATAAACCTGTAGGAAGGTGCTACATGTATTAATTTCCAAATTTAATTTCCAGGCTAGCTCCTGGAGAACTTACAACGCCATTCATTTTATAGAATTCCTTGGGAGTAGCAGCCTGCATGTCCCACAGGCACAGGCAGATTTAACATTAGTGAGAGCCATGCCTTTCCTCAGGTTTAGGTGCCTCACCCTGGCATAACCTTCCATGTTTAGCCTTCAATGGAGACAACTCCCAGAATCAGTGTGGGGAGCTGCTTTTCGCCTTGTGCCGGTACCCCCAGCCCCCAAATTTGGCACACAGAGCAGACAAGCAGAGAGGCACTGCTGTCCCTTGGTGTTTGAAGTGTCTCTGAGAGGCTGGGAAATGAAAGCAGACTGGAGAAGCCTGCATTGCTCCAGAGCAGAGCTCCCTGAGAGCCACCAAGCCTTACTTTCCTACAACAATGACAACATTTTTGGCCCAAGCTGTTGAGTTACATGCTTCACTTTTTGCCTTTTGCTACACTTAATACAGAGAGGATTTTAAAAATCAAGGTTTTGCAGCAAATGTCAATATCTGAGCACTGTGTTTGCCTCAAAATGCTTGAAACAGACATGTTCTTATAAGAAATATATATGTTTATTTCTGAAAACAGGATTAAATGAGTGGTTACCTCTATGTGATGTATCAGAAGTATGATTTTGTTCAAACATACACATTTAATAGCATTTCAGTCATGTGGAAAAAATGGAAAAAGGCACATTTTTTCCCCAATATTAATTGTTTTAAAGCCATTTTTTTCCATGGGGGAAAAGGTTTGTTCAAAACTGAGAATCAATTCTAACTTCCTTCTAGGCAGTCCCAGCAGGTAAAATTTTACTCTCCCCTCAGGGTTTTAAGTCTCTCTCTCATCACTTTCCTGTATTTACACTGAATGCTCTAGAGCTAAGTGCTTCCCTCTGCCTGCTCTCCCTCTGCATCCCCAGCAACACAAGACAGAAGTTACAGCCTTTGGGCAGTGGTGGCTCTTTACATCATGGAACATTTCTGCTCAGCTGCCTGTTTCATCTCAGTGAAGGTGGCTTGTGCCTTCTCTTTGATGGCATCCATGTCCATATTCTGGATGTTCTGCAGCTGGCCCAGGATAGAGTCCTTGTCTTCTTCCTCCTCCTGATCTTCTGCCACCATCTTCTGAAGGTCTTCTGGCAATCCCACATCATCTCCAGCCATCTGTATTTGATTCTCATCCAATTCACTCTAAAGCAGGAAACAAAACCAGCAGATAAGAGTATTTCTGCTCTCCCAGGATCTACCAGTGAGCCTCTTGTTTTGTTTTTTTTTTAGGTTTTTAGGGAGAAGTGAAACATGTGCAGATTTTTCAGTCAATTTTTTGTGTGCAACTTGTGAATTCAGGGCCTCAATCAGCCTCCATGAAAGTTCTAAGATTTTTCAGGCGATGCCAATTATATTTCTCTGAAAGGCTTCAGCGCTGTCAAAACTGAAGCCCTCAGTGTCACCTGCTATTTTAGAAATCTTTGCCATGCTGATGGTGCAGGAATTCCATTCCATATTTATTATTATTATTATTAGTCCCAAAACCATGCTGCAGGACACTACTGAGCCTGTCAGCTGCTGTGCTGTGTCTGTCAGCTTCTGCTCAATGAAACAAGAGCTTTGGAAGAGCTGAGGTACCATTTCCCTATTCGATTGTTGGGCGAGGTAGGTGTGGGGGATTTTTAGGTATCAGCACTAAACTGAAGCCTTCTGGAAGAAAGATACACTAAAGTTCAAAACGAATCACTAGAAAAAGGGTCCCCCACCTTCCCAAACCATGTCTAAACTCTGTGTAGGTCTTTGGTTGGCCTCTCTGAGTTGGGATGAAGAGCAGGGGCTGCCTGGCACATAATCAGTGTTGCAGTGCTGGTAAGGGGGGTAATAGGAGGACTTGGACAACAAAAGAGAGGAGGGAGGTTGGTTGTGAGTCTGAGAAAGCAAAAGGAGACAGGAGAAGAAACTGGTTAAGCAATTAAAAGGGCTGAGATGCAGTAAGCACTACATACGCTTGCTTCCTGCCTGCCCACTGAAACACTCCATCAGTGGGTTTATGTCAATTTTTCAAACAATGGTGATTTTGTTCACATTTTCTGGTGGATTCTGATGGATCCAGAGCTCAGAAGAACAGGATATTTCGACACAGTTCACACATCAAAGATTAGCATTAATGCCTCATTACATCTCCAAAATTAACCATGACAGCAGCAAAGGCCTGATATGAATAAGCAGCAATGCTGTCAGCAGGAGGTGTTTTTTAGAGTGAGGGGTCTGGGTTTTGCATGAATGAAAGGACAAATGAATGCAAAGACATATATGAGCAATGTCTGTGTTGCAGGCCACAGCAAGGATAGGCAGGCTGGGGGTGGTCAGCTGCATAACCACTATTTATGGTTCCATATTTCCACACTTTCTGTTTGCAACGACTGTACTTCCCTTTAATCTTATTTTCCCCCAGATCTCCTGTGAAACTGTAGGGAGCTCTGGCAGGATTGTTACTGCTATGTCGATAAAATGGGTGAGGACATCTCTTTACCTTTTTGATAAGGGTTGCTGGAGTCTGTGGGAGCTAGAAACAATCTCCTGAACAGAAGAGGTATTTTTTATTAATTGCGTAGCAGGAAAAATGGTTTTAAGCTTTTATTCAGCAACTGGTGGCTATCAGAGGAGTTAGCCCTTTTGAAATCCTCGCCAGCCATAGCAGAGGATGATAAAAAATGTTAATTACTGAACAAGTGCCCCTAATCAGACACATGTTCTTTCCTCTATAATTATTTGCAATTTAAGGCATCATCACTGAACACTACTAAACACTACTGAACACTGAACACATCTTTGCCAATGTGAACAATTGTCTGGCATGTTCTTGCACCAAAGCCCACTGTCCTATGGAAGTCTGGGATGTGATGTGCAACAGTTTGGGGCTTCAGAGTATTCTCTGACGAAAAACGAATATACTGAGATACAGTCTAAAGCAGTACAATTCTGCCCAAGCCACCTGCCTCTATCCACTTGGCATTTAGCTTTAATAGGCCTAGAACGAGCTTCAACAGGGTGGGGCTGCTCAACAAGAAGCAAAGCAGCACATGATGCACGTACGGCCTCTTCACTTCCTTCTAACATTGGAACGTTTGATTCTTGTTTACTTTGATTTGAAATGGAAAAGTGAACACAGAAGCAACATCTATTTTACTAGATTAAATATGCCTGGCACTGGTCTCTTGCCCCAAGGCCAGCTGGCCTGGAAAAACCCACTGGGATGCTATTGAACTCTGCTGCCCTACCAAACAGGGTGGTCCCATCTAACTGCCATTGGGAACGCCTGTCCTAACTCCCAAACTGGCTGTGGGAACTGCTTGGGAGAGTGCCCAGGCCAAAACTGGGTCAGACATTATTCTGACAATTCAGCAGCATCGATGGTAGAGCCTGAGTGCATGATAATATTTTTTGACCCTGATTATGCCTCTGATGTAGGCAGTCCCAGATCTGTTTTGCTATAGATGCAATAGAGTTCTTTACATATGGAACGATACACAGGTAGGTGTGAGCAGAAAACGAAATACCTGTTTTGTTACAATTTGACAGTAAAGCCCTCTGCCCAAATTAAGCTGCAAGGGTCCAGTTCAAGCATACCAACCTTATTTTGTAGCATTAAGTGTGTACAGAAATGAGAAAAAAGGTGAATGTGAGAGGGAGAAGGATTAAGATAGCGCAAGCAGGACATGGTCACCGTCTGACCATCACAGGGGAAATTCCTTCTCTGGCTCCCACAGGTAAAGGAAACAGTTTTAACATTAGACAGCTCCGTGTCCGCTGGGCAGGAAAAGCAATGTCTCTCAGGGAGAGACACAGTCCGTGCCCACAGGAAAAACAATGTCCCTCAGGGAGGCAGCTTCTGTCACTAAAAGCTTTGTCAAGCTCCCTCAAAGGGAGACAACGGCCCTCCACGAGGCGAGAAGCGCAATCAAAGTTTGGTATTGTTTGTTTAATGGCACTTTCGTTCCTCTGAACAATGATGTTAAAGTCTTCTGTGCAACTTAAAGAGCAAAGAAGACCAAATGCTGGTTACACGCTGCTTGTATGAAGTCGACTTGTAAACCAAAAAGATCAAAGCTCACAGACTAATCCACAAGAGAGCCAAACTTTTTCCAGCATCCCTGTGTGATGTGCTGCTTTCCTTGTGCCTAACTTATCCTGCTATAACATTTACCTATGCTTATGTGCCGAGATCCGTTGGTAGCTGACTCTAGACCTTATCCTGTGATTCATCACCTGTAATGCACCAGTAACATACAAAACCAGAGTCCACCTTGCCTTGACCCGCAGGTGGGACTTAAATTAACAATACAGCAGAAACGCCGTCCTTTTGCCATTGAAGGGCTGTAAGTACCTTGCAAGCAGCTACAAAGAGCCAAATGTTGGAACCAGCAGCCTTCCTGCCCAGGAACACCCTCAGAGAATCCAGAGATCACAGCTTGGAGCACAGAGCTGGTGAGTGGGGACTGCTCCCTCCTGACATCTGCCTTGGGACTCCTTTTTCCACAGCCCACCATCAACTCATGCCCCTGTGTTTAGACCTTGCAGAAATTAATTAATTACTGAATCCCAGTTCAGGAAAAAGGCAGCAAGTGGTTAAGAGAGTTTGGTAAGTTAAAAAAAATATATTATTAAAATATTAATGCATGTATTTATATAGTTTTAAAAAATGTTTTGTATGTATGTGATGCACTGAATACACCAAAGATGAAAAAGTTGTTCATAGATCAAATGTCTCATGGCTAAAAACATCTTTCTGATGACAAACCTAAGTTGACAACTCTGTTAATAGGATTAGGTTCATTAAGGGTCTACTTTCTCTTATAAATCTGGCCCAGATAGCATGGAGCTTTAGATTTTACATGGCAAAGGGGGGCCCTCCTTAGTCCTGAATTTCATGCTTTTACTCAAAATGCTTGAAGGTGATTGATACTGGTAATATTCAGTGTTTCTAGACCATACTAGGCTACCTGAAATTACTTTCAATTTTCAAAATATTTAATGCATTATCACAAGCCTGAGAGCATTTGCTGCCAGTATGTTGTATTACAGCACTGAATTGTTTTTCAGGGACACATTAGCATGCATGTAGTAGTTTCATTTTCTTCCCGCTATAACATGTTTTCATAAGGGCTGATGATAACCAAGAAATGCTATATAGGGAAAAACAAATGCAGGAAAATGTGTCCTGCAATATTGTTTTCTGGCTTAGAGCTACTCTCTTACCTTGGAGACAAATCTTCTACGGTTATTACTGAAATATGGCCCCAGAGAGCACTTGGTACATGCCAAAGCCAAGATCCTACTGGAGATGGGTCAGAACACCACTGCATACTTGTGTGTCTATGACTGCTCAGCCAAGGGGGACTGGTGACCGGGACACCATCTCCAGCTGTAAAAAGCACTACAAGGGGAGAATTTGAAAACCAGAGACACCCAGCTCCACTGATGTTTAGTTAAGACCTGGACACTCGAATATCCTGGAGCTTTCCAAAGCAGGCCCTCTTGGAGCTGCAAGCTCTGGCAAGATGCTGGGTAAAGCTGTTCAGGAGCTGTGGCAGCCTATGCCTCCAAAAGGAAAGCAAGGCCTAATGATATTTTACTCCTCAGCTGCTAATTAAAATGCTGGTGTTTAGAGACTTAGGCCTCCAATCCAATCAATCACTTAAAATCTTGGACTTAATTTTTTTTGCATAATTAATCTTTCTGTAATTAAACTCACCCTCAGAGTATGTTGTCCAGCCAGAGCACCAGAGGAACCAGGCTCTTAGGGGTGGAATATATCTTACCTGAGTTCAGATGTCACCTGGCTTCCCCCTGGAAGAGACACAGCCACTGGGAGGTGACCCAACTCCACCTTGAATGCTTATTTAAAACTTGGGCTAGATGAGGCTACAGGTGCTGGTTTCTTGCTGTTGATGATGAGTCCCTAAATGACTTGTTTGGATTAAGCACTACATTTTTTAGCAGCTGAATTTACAGGAGAGAGATTCTTTACCTTCCTCCATTTTAATTAATCAAAAAGCATGGGAAAATACTGATCAGAAAATGAGTGGTAATGACTCAGAGCTGGCAGGTGAGTAATACAAATAAACTTTCAAAATCCTATGAAGCACATATCCTTGACGGGTATGAATGAAATATGCCAACATCTTCCCAGTAGAGACAGATCAGAGCAAATGCGTGATCCAAACCCCTGGAAAGAGTATTCTGTCCTCTATTATCTCTCTGCTGCCCATGGCAGAAGCCTACAAAATAACACAATAATTGAAAAAATTATTTAAAATATTTTGCTTGAAGCTTTTACTTTCAATATTTTGGTTTTCCTGGAAATATTTGACAGTGCCAAGATCACTAAAAGAAAAGGAATGGGCAGTTTAAAATTGGTTGAAATTTGGCCTCTGGACTAGATGAGCTCATGAGCTACAGGCTTACCTTGGGCAGTCTATACTTTTCTCTCAGGTGAACCCTCAGAACAGCTCGCTCTGCTTTTTTCTGTGCAAATGCTGCATCTCTTTCCATCCTGGAAATCAGAAAAAATGTTCCCTCAAGATGCTAATAAAAACAATCTTTGGAACTAAACCAGTTGCTTGGCTGCAAAAAGCTACACATGGGAGTTATTCTTCAAGATAAGTAACTTGTCCAAACGCAAAAAAGGAGCAATACCATAAAGTGATGCCAAGGGGCCACACTTCCTGTGCTTCTGTTACCTGTGAATTTTTCTGGTCTTTCTTTGTGCATTATTTTTTTCATAAGAGCAATGAATTCTGAAGCTTCCCTGTAAGGAAGAGCACTGACTTTATCTGTGATTTTATAAAATGTTTTCCTTAGATTTAGGAACTGGTCTGCACCTTTTTTTTTTTTTTCCCTAGATTACATATGCATTTATTTGCAAAATGTGTCTCCTCAAAGATTTTTGGTAACATGTTTCAGTATAGGTATTTTGGCACATAAAAGCTACTTCCAAAATGAAATATTACCTTTCCTCTGCTTCCAAAATGAAGTGTTTGGGTTTCTCTCCCTCTAAAAACAAAACCCCCACAAACAAATCTAAAATCTGAGAAGTACCCAAAGCCTGGTTGGTTACCGGTTCTAAACTGCCTGAGAACAAGTTGAACAGGGCACATTTACCCTTCTGGTCTCCACTCCTGCACAGCTGAACACTGGGCAAAATCCGTGGGGCCTTGACACAGGAGCATGCTCTGCCCATGTCAGAGCTTTCTGACACAGCACCACATCTCATCCAGAGATGCTCTTTTCTCTCAGAGTTTCTGACTGTCCTATAGGGGTATTCCTGCCCTGCTTCCTCAGTACAGCTCAGCAGGGAAAGGACACGTGCCCCACTTCAAAACAGTGCACAAGTAATTCTTTTCCCAGGCATTTCCCTATCCCAGGAATCCTGTGCTTCTTCTCAGTCTCCCTAAAGCAGCTTCCTGCCAGGAGGTGGTCATTTCTCTTTTAGATATCACTTGGCAAAAGGCAGAGCAAAACATTCTGTGCTTTTTTTTCCAGACCAAATGAGACCTCTTCAGGGCTTCCTGATTGAAATGTCTGATGCTAAATACAGACCTGGATACCTCAAATTCCATTAGTCATTAACCTGGCACCTATAATCATCTTACAAGAAGGATTTACACAACCATTATGTAATTGACCATTAGAGGAACAGATGCATTTGAGATTTAAAAGTCAATCGTTTTATTTATAATTATGCATGGTTTGAACCCTACACACATCAAGTCTTCCATTTTACTTGTTTTCACAAACACAGCAAGTGATAAAGATTGTCTTTACAGACAAAATTGAGACTTAATTGATTTTAAAGTTCTGCTTTATTTAGTAGATTTTAGAAAGAAAAATAACCATCTTAAACCTTTGCTCAAAATAAAAGAGCACTCAGTACTTTTTTAAGTCTGCCATAATAAATGTGGACAATGAAATATTACATATTGAAAGTGTACTCCACATGGAGGTCTAGAACAAATCATATACATTAGAGAATTAAATCCTGCACTACAAGCATCTTGAAAAATTTTTCTAGATAAAGTAACATCACCTAGGAATGAGTCCAGCATATCAAGCTGTGGAGATAGCAGGAAAGCATAGGAGAGAATTACAAGATGGGGGGCAGGGGGGGCAGGAAAAGGGAATGTAATATTTTATTATTTCCAGCTGGGAAACTTTTATTTTGGAAAGTCTTTATAGCAAAGATTCATCTACTTTTTAAAAAAATAGTGAAGAGCAGCATCTTTGGCTTTTTCTTGGGTTATTTTTATTTGCACAGTTACCAAGAATCAGCCCCGTACTCATAATAAGGGAACAGGTGAACAGGTACTCACTTCTCCTCAACCATTTGCTTTTGATATTCCTCATACTCCTCTCTGGTCATTCCTGCAGCTGCTGCTGGATCAGAAGGAGTGCTTTCTTCTTTGCTTTCGTCCCCTCCACCTCCAAGTCCCAAATTCTTTACCTGGTTGCTCAACATACTTTTCATAAGAAAGGCCATCTTCTCAAAAAAAGGAAAAAAAAAAAAGGAGCTATAAGAAAACAACTCCAAGAAAGCCAAACAGAAAATGTTTTCAAACACAACAGTTGTAAGTGAGAGAGTTTCTACAGCCACATCAGCTCTTCAAGGGCACAGTGCTAGTGAAACGTGAATGCCAAAAGCAGTTTGTCAGCCATAATCTGGATTAAAGAAAGAACTCCTTAATATATAGAGGCAGATGGTTCAGATTACTCCAAAAAAATCATTAGATGCAACTGCCTACTTTTTCCATTAATACTTTAAGCTAATTGTACACACACACAAAAATCAATTGTAGTGTGCAATAGCATTTTGATGTCTTCAGTCTTGAAGTTTGCTCTCACTTTCACAGAGATCACAACATTCCCTGGATCTGAATTTAAAACCTGCTTGACTCAATAGCTATAATAAAATAGCAAAATTCAGGCTACTGAGCATAAAACCCTCAGACCTGAGATTTGAAAATTTGAATTTTTCATTAAGCAAAACCCCTTAATCTTTTTCTCCATGAATATTTTATCCCACTGGACAGAAATATTTTGTGTGGTTTTTCTTCAGCCCCTCTTCATACAGCTGGTTTATCTTGCAGATGAATGAGGCATCACTGTTATGTTTGCTTTATTTCAAGAAAGTAACCCCAAGGAAAGCAAGTCAGATCTTCCTAGTGTACTTTCTTTTGGGTTTCTGTCTGCTCTCCCCAGGCTGTCTCCATCTAGACCCCTGCTTTGGTGCTGCATAAAACACCTGCTGTTTGTAATCCTAACTGCTGATAAAGGATGAATAAATCTGAATTTGCAGGCCAGAAAACAGTATGGATACCTTTTGGATTGTTTCTGTTGGTCCTTATCTTTCTAACCTTTAGTCACATCATTACCCTCACCAGCTCTACTCAAGTGAAGATTTCCAGGACCTGCTACCTAGGTCATAGACTATTTTGAGAAAGAAAATCACCTGCTAGGTTTCCAAAGTTCATGAGTTTGGGTTTTGAGCATTTATCCACATGCCTTAATGCAACATTCTGGAATTTTGATTATCTAAATGGTTCTCCCAGCATTCTCATAATTTTGATGAGAACTGAGAGATGGGAGGATTCCAATTTGCCTAATGCCTTAATCTATATTACAGCCTTTCTAATTAAAGCAGACCTATTACTATTAAAAAAAAAACTCAAAACCAAAACAAAACACCACGAAAAAAAAAACCACAAAACTCCCCCCAAAACAAAACAAAAAATCCCAAACCAAGCAACAAGAAAAAAACCACCACAGGACATTCTGAAATCCTGGATTATTAGTGACTAAACAAGAAACTCTTTCTTTTTGAAACTATCACTCAAAATCATGAATTCCAAGTAACAACTGCTTCATCTTTATTTAAAATTCTCTTAGCTGGAACTTTGTAAACACTGATTTTTCCAGTGTTAGGTGTCAAGGCTCTTCTCCAAGTGTATGGAAAGTGGTACCTGTTAAGCTTTGTGCTGTTGGTCTTTACTGAAAAGAAGCTCCCCTGACTTTGCTCTAGGCTTTGATCCCTCTAGAAAGGTTTCTAACATAATTCTGTGTCTAGAACTGATGCTTTCACAGGATTGAGAAAGGCGAGGACTGGCTTGGGCAGAGACTGCTAAGAGGTCTTGTCCTCCAGGTCTCAACCTTACAATCAGCAAAAGGCTTTCCCATGTTAATTTTGAGATCAAAGATAACAAAAAGGGCTTTAAAAGTTACTGGGCCTATTGGCACTGAAGCTGCTGAGAAACACAGGAGAGACTGGTGACAAAAGGCACAGCTCACCCCAGAGTAATTCTGTCCCACGCAGGTGCTCTATTGCAGTTTAGAAACTTACTGCTTTTTGTTGATGACAGCAACCCCAGACTTAATGAAAACACACAAAACAGCAGCTAATTAAGTACATATGCTGTCACTTCCTTTACTTTAAATCTACGGCTTTTCCTTCTAGTTTAAGTGAAATTAAAGACTCTGTTCCTGTTTTATCTGATGAAAGTCGGTGATATATGAAAGCCTGTGTTCCACACCCAAGGAACACACAGATCTCTAACCCCAGCACAGAATTCAGTCTTGAAACAGACAAATTCCAGAGGCCAGCCCACAAATGACATCCAAATTCTCAATCTTTTCTAGATTCTTTGTTCCTATCAGTCACATAATGCAAAAATACTTATGTGTTCTTGAAAGAACCAGGACTCTGCCCCTGTTTCATCCCTCTACCAAGAGGATGCAGCCTTTTCTAGTAGCTGGACCATCAGAAAGAAGTGGTTTAGGGTTTTGTCAGCTAGAATAGATTCAATTCAAGATTCCTGTCCTCCACTTACGAAAAAACTTGCTCCTGGCTGGGGAAAAGTCACAGAGGGAATTCAGACTCAAAATGCCATTAACTCCCCAGTGTTAGGTAGAACTAAACCCAGATCTGTAAGTGTTCTGACTCTGAACTGAGGGTAAAGAATGCTTCAAATACACTTGCTTGGATTTCATGCATATGCACCAAATGAAAAGAAAAAGGCTTACTAAAAATATGCACCTTTATTCAAATAAGGTTATCTCTGAACTCCAAGTATCAATTTACATCAGTCAGAAACAAACATGAAACTGTCAGCTGTTGGAATTTAAAATAGTAAAAAGTTGACATTTTTTGGTGTTACAGTCATCGATCATTGAGAAAGGTAATATTTTCTTCCCACAGAAGGTACAAACCAGAGCAATTAATTTACAAACCGTAAACCAGGTCATTTACAAACCATATTGCGCATTTGACTTGTGAAAGATTCAGGGGTGACCATGCGTTCAATAAACCCGCACCGGTACAATGCCATTATTTTGTCATTGCCAAATATTTGCACTTATTATCCACAATTCAAATAGAACTTGTTCTCCCTAATACTGTCCAACTGCATTCTGCGTCTTTTCCTCCTAGCTGTGAAATCTTACGGGAAAAGAATCAAACACGTTGTCACCGCTGAAAGACACCTAGCAGGAGGCTACATTGACTGAAAAATATTTTTACAATCCTAATTTGTTGCTATCACTTCAAGAACAGAAAGGACCAAATTTGAGCTGGGCAGCTGGGAGTTTTCTTTTGATGCAGTGAGTCATGGAAGCTCCAAGGGGAGACAACTGTGAGATGAATAATGAACCAAAGTCACCAGGTTTCTGGTGTTCCATATCAGACCTTCTGTTCCCTGCTGTAGAAGTGTTCTCGATGCATGTGGGAGCCATGTCTGACCCAGCAGCCTCCTCCTGAAAACGGAAGGCTTCCAGCTTCCTTCTAGACATTGCCCCAACCTGCTCTTCTTTCCAACCAAACAAACAGAATTATGGGCTGCTCCAGCTTGAAATCAAAGGCCATAATGGGTGGGTAAATTCACAGTAACAAAAATCCAGGCTCATTCCAATGGACACATCAGAACTGCTCCTCATTCTGCCAGATATGTATCAAAATACTTTCTGCACAAGGGGTTTTGCAAAGCCTGCTGTGAGACGAGTTCTGTTAGGATGTTGTGCTGATGCAAGGTCTGCAACTGAAAAGAAACACCACTGTACAATTTCAGAACCATGTAAGAAAATATAGTAAGTTTCATTGCAAGAGTCCGGGTTGTAATAGCTTAGACTCAAGGCACCTGGAAATATTTGCTGGTGTTGAAAGAACCGAAGAGATAAATTCCAGTGGGTTATTCTGCTTTATCTGAAAAGTTGTTTATTCACTGATTAGCCTGAGGCAGTAGTTTCTCTCCTTAGTACAGCAAAATCCGCTCAAATTTAGAAATGAATCTATAAAGCTATACCACTTGGAGTATCCTCCATACTGCAGATGTGTTAATTGGTGTGTAACCAGTGTCATTTTCTTAGTTTAGCACGGACATTCGCTTTTTGGACACTGTACTTAAAGTAACAAAATATATTGCATAGATTTATCATTTCTCCAAAGTGACAGGCACGATACTGAAGTGTTCTTCGTTACAGTGAATTTGGCAGCACTGTTGCACTTCAAGGGAGCAGACTGCAGAAATGCAATAGGAATAGTCATATTACAGATAATTTTTTGCAGATTCAGATAAATTAACAGTTCTAAGTGAAATATCCTGATGCATTTGTGTATTTTATAGAATTTAGGAAACCACAGAAATACTTCTTATTATACATACAACTCAAGGACAAAGTTACCACAGATATGTAAACAAGGCAAAATTAATTAATTTCACATTCCTAAGTTGGGCCCTCTGCTTTCTCTTTCTTTCCTGAAGCAAATGTTCACTTGATAAGCAGTATCAAAATCACACGTTCAGTCTTATGCTTTTGATATCCAAACAGGAATTGACACAAAACACTGGTTCTACAGATTAACAAACGTCTGAAGCAAGTTTGTGAAGAAATGGGTTAACACTCAATAGCTGCAGTTTACAATACTCACCATGTCAAGATTTAAACCAAAGCATCTGTACTTGATACATGAAAGACACAAGACAGCTTTAGAAAAGTAAAGACAAATTCACACACTAAATATATCCTTGATACAATCAGACTGGAAGATGGATAAAACAATCACCTTTGTTGGGAAAGTTCCACAAATCTCCCCAAAAAATTACAAACAGACTTGAAATCACGAAAAAAGAAATCAGCCCCACAACGTACTTGAAGAAACTACTTTATCACATTTTTTCTCACTGTCCAAAATCAAACCGCAAAACAGGGAGAGAAGCCTTTCTTTGCATGTTCTGTATAATTGTTTTTTTACATCAAGTATCAAGAGTCAGGGTCTTAAAGGCCTGGCTTTGTGTCCACATATTAAAAAGTGTTTAAATAAGAATTAACTAAAATATTCTTATACTGTTAAATCCAAGTGGTAAACAAATAAAATGTTTATAAGAAATTTTTACCCACCAAAAGACCCCAAACCCCACAGAAGAACGGTTCTTTGAGGTCTGGGATTTTTTAACCTTCGTTTTATTTTCTTTTTATTTTCTTTTTTTTAGCTGCTACGTCAGGACACTTAGTAGCAAGTTTTCTGCACAAATCATCCGTCTGCAATTCCCACTCTGAACAAACACCAAGCCTGGGTGTTTCAACTCCTCCTCTGGAATCTTAACAAAAGTAGAGGAATGGGGAGTTTGCCTTTCAGTATTTGTGGAAAAGTCAGCTGAAAACACAGACAGGGTGCACAGTCTTACCCCATCCAGCATTTGCTCCCTGTTTTTAGCATCAACACTTGAAATGGGAACTCATTTTATTTAACAAAATTCAATAATTTATAATATTGAAGTATATCCAACACTACAATTTCCCTCATTTACAGAAGTGTAGAATTTTCTGTGCATACAGACTGGTGTTATGTACGCACAAAGGGAACAGGTCATCAAAAGAACTTTTTGGCTGCTGCTTCTTGTTGGCTCCTGAAAGAAAAGGCAGAAAATAATTCTTCAAGTCTTTTTCATTTGAAACTAGCTAACTGCTTTAAATTTTCATTTATTTGAGGATTAGGAGATTCCATTCCTTATTAGCAGAGACTTAGAGAAAATATAAGTCATATCACAAAAACAGAATATATTTTTTTCTCTTCACAAAGACACAGGTAGCATCACTGTACTTCCAATTTTGCATCAGACACAAAAGGAAAAAACCCACAAAAAACCCCACGTGAACAAACAAACTGACTTTTAAAATACTCTTGAACATTTTCTGAAGCTTCTCAGTATCTGATTTGCCCAAATATCAGGGAAAGAATTGACTTTAAGTGGGATTTCCTTTTACCCTTTGGCACAGATCATTAGTTTTCTTAGTGGATACAGACACTGCAGATCAACCACATCCAGGTGCTGGAATTACAAAAGCATCACAAAGAACTGCAGGGGACCAGCTCCTTGTTTGTCTTGGAAATCATCATTCCAGCTCATGGCAAAAACACTACCAAGCATGGAGGTTGTCCTTTTCATCAATGCAAATAGAACTTCACCATTATGACATCACATGGAGGGGGAAGAGAAGAGAAAGACCATCCCAGTGAAAAGAGAGGGGAGAGGGGAGAGGGGAGAGGGGAGAGGGAGAGGGGAGAGGGGAGGGGGGAGGGGAGGGGAGAGGGAGAGGGAGGGGAGAGGGAAGGAGGGAAGGAAGGGAAGGAAGGGAAGGGAAGGGAAGGGAAGGAAGGGAAGGAAGGAAGGAAGGGAAGGAAGGAAGGGAAGGGAAGGGAAGGGAAGGGAAGGAAGGAAGGGAAGGGAAGGAAGGGAAGGGAAGGGAAGGAAAGGAAAGGAAAGGAAAGGAAAGGAAAGGAAAGGAAAGGAAAGGAAAGGAAAGGAAAGGAAAGGAAAGGAAAGGAAAGGAAAGGAAAGGAAAGGAAAGGAAAGGAAAGGAAAGGAAAGGAAAGGAAAGGAAAGGAAAGGAAAGGAAAGGAAAGGAAAGGAAAGGAAAGGAAAGGAAAGGAAAGGAAAGGAAAGGAAAGGAAAGGAAAGGAAAGGAAAGGAAAGGAAAGGAAAGGAAAGGAAAGGAAAGGTTCTCACTTGATACATGGTGGGTGAATGAGGACACAATAAACCAATAAACCAAACTTCATTATGATATTTCAACATTTCCAGTGGGTTCTGGAACAGTGGTAAATTTTGCATTCTTAGAGGTTTTGAAGGCCTGACCAGTTTAAATCCCAAGTGACCCTATCAGAAGTCAGCATGGACCCCATCTGGAGCAGAAGACTGAACAGAAGACCTCCCAAGGTCTCTTCCAATCGGAATGATTGCTTGTTTTAACAAGATTAACACAATGATACCATTCCAATGACATTAGCAGTCAGCAGTTCTACAACTATTTGCCCTGCTGTCTTTAAGCCACACGAGACTTACCTATACATTACATAACCAATGAATAACACCGTTTGCACTGCCACAAATATGAAGAAATGCATTGTAGATAAGCAGGATGGAAACGGTGGCAACTCTGGACACTTTTGTTTCTCACTGGATGGCTAAAAACCAAGAACAGAGCAAACAAGACATCCCATCAAAAGACTTACAAAACAAGGGCTTTGCAATGTGATGCAAAAATCAGAGAAGATGAAGAGAAACTACAGTACTCTGAAAAAACAATCTTACTACTCATCTCACTCTCCCCTCCTACCTTTACATTTCTCAGACAAATTGCCTGATGTTAAATTGAGGTTTACATGGGAAAGAATACATAAATATGGTAAATTAATCAAGGACCTTCCACAGATCATAAGCTAATTCAGCTTAACTGCTACCTAGGCTAGACTAAGGTACTGCTGAATGTGAACATAGTCTTTTTTTTTTTTTGCATTAAGAAGCCTTAAGCAGAGCCTGCCTGAGTTTTCCCTGATTAAAGCTCTCCCTTGTGTGCAGAATCACCACAGAATCTCCTCTGTATAGAGCTGTTAAGTAGGGGGGAAAACACACAAAAAAAGCACCTAGAAAACCTAATTGCTTGACCTTGTTTCCACAGGAAATTAGACTAAAAATCATGCTCTTTGTGCAAAACTTCTCATCAAGACCCAGATCATGCAGTTAGGTCAAGGCAGCATAGTTTTAGTGAAGCAGCTTAATGAAGGATTAATTGCTCCCTAAATTGCATGCTGGCTCTCCCTAGCTTTTCACTAAGAGCCAGAGAAAGCCGTGTTACACTCACGCTTACACTCGCAGCACATAAATTACCGTGTTGCGCTGCACTAAGTGCTCTATGTCCCTCTTCACTACGTGAAGGTGTTCTTTGATGTCATTGAAGTGCTGGGTTGTCTCATAGACTCCCGCAGAGCCAGGGTGTTGAGCCCCACTGATGGATCTCAGAGCATCAGTCACAGAACTTCTGAAACAAGACAAATAACAAACCAGCTTTCATCACACACCAGCTTTTCTACAAACAGCAGCTATTCTGGACAGATTTTAGCTCATTAGAATTAGGCTGAAATACATAATTGCAGCAAATTCTACTAGCTCTCAAGAATACCTCTCAAGAAATAATCCTTTAGTCAAACTACAATTTTTTAAAATCACTAATTGTGAAGACAGTTGCCATTTGCAGAGTGCCCCATCTCTGAGTCACGCTGAGAATAAGAACTAGCAAATATTCTGTTGCCAGACATCTGCTTTGCCTGCTTGACTGCTACAGAACAAGACTTCTGTCTGAGGTGCTGGCCAGGGCTTTAGGATCAGCCGAGTTTAATGCAATCTTTGCAGAAACCCAAAAGCTGTTTGAAAAATAAATAAATAAATAAATAAACAAACAAATAAATAAATAAAAATCAGTCATGTAAGAAATAAAAACAAGGAAGAGGCTTTAGGGATAAGAAAAGATTTAGATACATCCCTGTTTCGTGATTATCATTTATATGAGGAACTCAATTCCCATATGCATTGTCAAAATACTTAATACTATCTTATTGTGAATTCATTTTCCTTCTACAACAAATGAAATTAAATCCAGAAAAAGTTGAGGTTTCATAACTAATTTGTTTTGAAGTAAACTAGTCAATGAAAGAAAAAACCTTAATCTCTAATCAATATGTTTATATAATTTTCCCCTAGTGTGCTGTTTCTTTTGAGTTGCAAAGAGGATTATTCTACAGCTAAAATGTTTATCATGTGAATGATAATCTCTTCATTATTAACAGAATAGACAATCAAAATGTATGCCTTTGGATTTCTTTTTAATTTACTTAAAACTTTCCATTTGGTCGAGATGGAAGCATACTTCAATGCTTTCATGGAGCACTCCTAACTCTCTGTGGAGTGGTCAGCAATTTTTCATTTACCTGGACTTGCAATTTGTGTGATAATGATAATTTTAGAAGTAAATTTCTCACTGGAAGGTTTTACCTTAAATAACCTGTCATGCCCACTGCCTAATAACCACTGATGGTAGTTCTGTCTTTCCACACACCACACAGTGCTATAACACAAGTGGGACACTCACTTGGTTCTTCTCCCTCCTAACAGAACCATCTCTACAAAATGAACAGAAATCTGCACACCCACCTCCCCCAGACCAATCCCAATTTTGTTAAAAGTAAAATAACTTCCCTTAATAGACACACCTGTATCAAATTGAATTTATAGACTTTTGCATTAATAACACCCTGCTGACCGTTTCTATTGTAGGAACATGCAAGATTCTTCTGTAATCAGGTGATTAAGAAATCCACAATCTTGCCAAGAAAATTACTAAGTCCTTTTCCTGCGGGATGACAAGCGATGCACAGAGGGGCTGTTTATTTCTCTCTCTAAATAAAGCATTTCTTTAATCTAAGAAAAGTATTAAGATGATGTTACGCAAACTGTGAGCTGGTAAGTAGTCACTAAAAGGGCAGACTGCCAATGTTAACAAGAAAATCTAATTTGCTTGCAAGGTATAAAGATTTGTCAAGAATATTAACATAAAAGCTTCTGTGGAAGAACAAGTGCAAAAATGGAAGCACTCTAATCTTCATTCTACAAAAAACTGACCTACTTAGATAAATCACAGGAGATGACCTTAAACTAATATGGGGGTGGGGGAAGCACAACTGAAGGAATTGTTTTTCTCCTTATTTCTTTAAATACAAGGTAAGTAATGTTATGGTTTAGCTGCTGCAAATGAAGGGCTAAACCAGCTTAAAGGCATTCTTGATTAAGACAGCAACAGTAAAACATCTTAAAAGAAGTACTGAGACACCCCCATCAAACACAAGCATCTTCACAAATATATTTTAGCAGTATAGCACGTTCAAGATAAGGGGTTTACTTCGTTGTTTTTAAAGGGGCTGAACTAAGCTGTTGAATTTCATTATAAAAATAATGGAATTTCATTATAAAAAAGAGACAAATTAGGGCACTTAGCAATCCTTGGGGGCATGAACTGACTTTATTACAGAAATTAAATATATGCAGGGAGTCTTCACTAAGGAACTGACACAAACGTCAAGTTTGTCAATACTGTCTCACTGAAATAATACAGAGGATTTAAATGGAAATCATTAAATTCAAACCACAGCCATAATATTTGGAAGGTGTTTACCTTATTTCCTTTACTTGTCTAATGACCTCTTCTTGGGTTTTCACAACTGTCTCTATCTCTTGCTGGGAAACCTGGTAGGGGCAAGGGGAAAAAAGATCAACATATCTTGGAAAAAACGAATGAATCCCACTGCTGAAATCAGGCTGGGCTCTGAATCACCATGGGGTTTATTTACCTGTCCCTGCTGACCTGGAGACCCAGCTCCTCTTTTGGCAATCTCCTCTGTGACTGCAGAGACGTATTTCCTCTGCTCATCCAGAATCATGTCCAGTTGTCTGTTAAGCTGTTTGATTTCCAGATGAATTCGATTCTGCCCCTCAAAGATTTGCCTCAGTTCACGATCACTCACAGTTTCAAAAACATCATCTGCTGCTAAGAAAAAACACAGGGGCTTTTTACACATGTGCACATCCCTCACAAGTTGCATTGGGTCATTCTTCTTGCTCCCTTAACATATTCACATCCATTTACCTTCTCCTACAACTTCACCATCCCAACATCCAAAAGACTCTGTGGCAAAGGGATTATTTCTTATCAAAGAAAGGCTGAACCATATCTCAAAAATGCAGATCAAAATAACCTACAGGACCTTTAGAACATGATGTCATAATGTATCACTGTGCAATAAAGATGACAACCTGAAATTTCACCTCTAGATGCCCAAAGTACATTCCCAGTGTATTTGCAGTCACATACAGCTATAAAAATCCACAGAAGTAACAAATGGCTGCCATTATATTTTCAAATAATCGGGTTTTTGTCTGCCCAGCATTAGGCAAGCATTAAAAAGCTTTTCCATGGTAAGCATATGTTCCAAGATAGGCACTAGCCCACCTTTAAAAAAATTTTCTATGAATGTGCAGAAACAGACCAAAATACATCCTTTAAATAATGAAAAAAGGCCACGCTGTCTTAATCACCACCTTACAGAGATGCATGACCTCCGCTCCCTTCTGTTGTTCATAATTCCCACCATGTTTCCAGTCATTCATTTTGTTCTCAATACAGGCACCACCAGGATAACTTTAGAAACAGGAAACAAATTACAGTAAAGATTCGAAAATAATGTAAGTAACATCAGTGGGAGCTTAGAAAGATCAGCCAGAGGATGCCCAGCTCAGAGCACCCTGGAAAGCAAATGTTTTCCCGGACAACTGAAAAATAGCTCAAATAACTTGCCTGGCTGTCCTTGCACATCAGGATGTTCCCTTTGAAATTCTTCCTTCTTCTTATCCAATTCTTGCTGAAAGTGTTCAAACTCTTCTTGATACTTCTCTTTATCTTTCTGAGGGATTTCTGCATCTGGTGTTGGCTTTAAAACATTATCGGAGAGAAGGGCACATGTGAGATTTTTTCATGCTCTCCCCCACTCTTAACACAACTGACTCTCCTGGTCAGATTTCAGATGTGAACACCTAACAAAATTACTGCAGCACATTCATACATTTAGCTGAAGTGAAAAATCACACATTCCCATGTAGATCAAATAGAAAATTTTCCCAACAGAAAATTAAAACAAGTTTAACAAGGATAAATGCTGTTTAGCAGTACGGAATCATCCTAGAAGTAGGGAAAGTTGAACGTGAGAACAGATATTTGTCCACTTCCAAAAGAAAATGTACTTTATAATACTGCATGGTTTGATTTAACATCATGAGTTTTGTTGCTTCAGTGGTGCTTCCAGAATTCTGGTCTTGAGAATATTAATGACAATATTACTGAAACATTACAATACTAGTTTCATTTTTCTAAACCATATGAAAGCACACCCACATGCCAAAATCGTGAAACAGGAATGCCATGTGTGACTTGAGAGGAAATACCATAATTTGGTGCTGCACATACAATATTATGTACAATAAAATATTTTACTAATCATGCATAAAAATTCTTACTGCTTCCTTCCCAGGTTCAGTCAGCTGGAAGGTCAGAAATGACAGCACATCATGGTCATCTGTATTCAACAAACAAAAAAAAAAACACCTTACAAATGTGTCTAACTCCCAAGCCAACCTTCCACTTGCAAAGGATCTTCAAAAAACAGCATCCTCACAAGAGTTTGTGCAGTGGGGAATGAGACTATACAGGGGCTTTTTCAGGAAAAAATGAAAATTCTTTAGCTGGAGCAAGGAAAAGTCCAAAGCATGTAAGTAATTTGGGACTGCAAGAGGGTTTATTACATCATCACGGTCAAAAATTGGTATAATGGATCAACACGAGGAGTAAAAACCCAACCACCCAACCAACCTTTCTTGCAAGCCTTACAAGTCCCCACAGCATTTGCCATAATTTTTAACGTTTTCTACCTGCAAGTCCCCCTGTGGCTGCAGATATTCCAAAATACCCTTGTGAGGGCAACACCATATCTTCCACTTTGGCACAAAACTCATAGTCCTCTTTATCCGGAGTAAAGCCATTATTAATTAATACCTAAAAGGACAAACATTTATGATTTTCACCACATTTTTCTGTTAATTGTTTTGTCAGTTCGCAGTAATGCTCACAAAATACAACTTTATTGGGTAACTCAGCTCATACCGAAAACAAAAAACTATTTTTTTTTGATAGAGACATTTTATCAACATTTTACATAAGCATTCTATTTGCAGAAGTCCACATCCTAAGAAGGTTCTGGGCAACACAGAACTGATCTACACCAGTCATCCCTTGCAGTTCTGATTCAAAGCTTAAGGAGATTGTGCAGATACATTCCTGGAGAAAGGGAGTTTAGCAGCCACATTTGGGACAGAGGAGCTCCTAGAGGAGGCATCAGGGCCCAGGTGAGAACACAGCAGCCTTGGAGGCTGAAGCTTAACTTTCATTCAAGAGTGACAGGCAGCTTTTCCCATTACAACACGATACAAGGTCTGCCCTCTTCTAGGTACAGTCATGTTTACTTTTAGAGAAACTTCTACTACAAATGACAGCTCTGCACTTTACGGCTGCTACCTGTGAATTTATGAACAGCACCTTTCCAGAAGGGATCAGGTGCCAACAAACACACACTCTGTAGTTTTCACAACCTGGCACACATTAGTATTTTTCTCTCCTTACCTAGAAGGAATTCACAATCAGCTAGTATTTAGAGAAGCCTTAAAGACCCCCTTATACCAGTGGGTTTTAATCTTTAGTCTTGAAAGCCCTACTATTGGAGGTGAGAAGCCTCAAGTAGAAAATTTAAATCTACTGTTGAATAGTTTTAGGTTTTTAGCCACATTTTAAGAATCTCTGGTTCAAAAATCAGCTATAAAACCCCCTGCAACTCCTAGATTAGCTTGAGAAATACCAATCTCAGGAGCAGCTCGATCACCTGTAGCTTAAACAGATCCTGACTTTGGGACACCGCTCCAGGCAAGTCCAGAGCAACAGAAGGGTTTGAGCACATCATGAGTGTGTTTGCACAACTGCCTCCTAAGTCACATCAGAAAAATCAGCAATACCTGCATTCTAATGCAGCCAAAAGAACCTGGGTAGCATCTAGACACAGCACCTCCTTCCAACCTCTGCTGCCGAGCTCCACATTTCCAGTTCCACGCTGGAACTGACATATTTGTTGCAACTCTGGGAAAACGCAGTCTCACATTTAAGAAGCTGAGAAAAACAAGTAATTCTGTTATTTGGGACTCACAGTCAGTGTTTTTTGGTAGTAGGTGATCTTGACTCGCACAGGATAGGGCTTGTTCCGAAAGTCCCTCTGACAGGATGCCAGTGCTTGCGTGGATCCATCGCTGTGCAAAAAGAGAACATCAATAAAACTCTGTGTTATCATTAACCAGCTGGGACAAAAAAGTGTCTGACTCTCACTAAGCAACCTCAGCACAGTTCTTCAATCTGCAAGCTCTTCCAGGCTGTTCTGCAATTGCACTGAGCTTTCTGCAGGGATCTCCAGTACTGCATGCTGTACTCAGGACACAATGCAGAGGGAATGCAGCAATGGGGAAGTCTGTTTTCTGATACATCCTAAGATATACTTTTCAGATATATTCCCGCACCCAGGAACCTAGATGGAAATAAGCTGTAGTGACTGCACCAACGGAGCTAGACACCTCTCCTCTCCGAAATCCAAAAAGGTGTCCATTGTACTGCTGATAAACAATTAGAAACTGAAATTAATCCAACTAATTTAACAGCAATTTGCTTTCAGTTAGTCACTTCTGCCAATTATTAGCTGTGTGTGGAGGACCCCCATAAGCAATAGTCTGTACTGTACCTGTATTCATCTGAGTTCATCCATCCCAAAGGGCATATGCCAATAAAATATCCATCAGTTGCCAATTTCTCTGCTGTTACTGCCAAAGCAGTGTTTTAACAAATAAAAACCCTCAAATGTAAAGAAAACAACAAAGTTTTGTATGAAAGAAGCCTTTATAATGCTTCTCAAAGGGTTTCATGGAACAATTCATCATTCAAAAGCAAGCATTCAGCAATAACGCTGAAAATAAACTTACTTCTGATGGTCATACAGCAGCTTTCCATTGTTGCCTACAACAATCACTCCGGGATTGTTTTTCTAGGGGAAGAAATGGCACACAAACGGATTAGTTTAATTTGAAGGGAAATACCAGCAACATCTGTGAAAGCCTTCTGCTAAAATCAGTCTAAAATGTCTACAAGCAAGCTAAAGTTGTGCAGGGAAAGCAAAAGCACCCAAGTAGACCCACTACATATTGTTTAAGTTTCAGGATCATTCTGGACTGGAAAATTAAGAATTGAATACAGCAACTGTGATCCTCATCAGCTACAAAATCTTTGCTGCTGAGCTGCCTCAAAGCAGATTTCTCCCAAGAAAAAGAGCATCTCTGAAAACACGCATAGAAATTGGTGTTTCCAGTGTAAGGGAAACATGACTGTTTTCTTTTAGCCCTTTGAAGTGAAAGGGGGGAAGAGTAAGAAAACAACATCCTAGTTTCTTCCTCAACAGGCAGGAAATTAATTTGTCATCCTTGCTGCAAGAGTTTCCTTCCAACCAACCTTCCCATCATTGTCAAACGAATCAAAGAAAATTCCAACACCGTTCCATTTATCAGCTGCCCCGAAAACAGGACCTTCCAAGCCTTGCTCTTCTGTAAACCAGATTGCCTATGAAGAAAGCAAAAAGTCATAAGTCAAGATCCACTTTTAAAGCACATTTGTTCTTCTCAGTTACATTAAACTGCTCCTACCAATCCATCAGCTCCAATGCGGCCTCTTCCTGTAACTCGAAAGGTCACTTCCACTTCCCAATATTCAAATATTGATTTGTTTTTTGTCCACACTGAGCCCTTTCTGGCTTTTCAAGGAGGTTGTTATACGGATCTGATCTGCACTTGGGATGGCATCTATAAAGAAAACAAGATGTTCTAACTTTCTGCTTAGCAGTACAAAAGAACAACAGGCATACATTCAGAGAGAGATTCATTTGCCAGCATTAAATAACATTACTTTTAGGGATTATTTTCTTGAAAAAGAAGGGGGAAAAAACTCATCTATAGACAGTTGCCTTCATGTCACTTGTATCATAACGTCAAGTAAAAAAAGGGTACATTTGAGAATTAAGCAGTAGCAACTAAGTTAAAGTCTGACAAAAATCAAAGCCACAGCAGAAGCTACTGCAGAGAAACTGTGAAGATGGAACTGTAAATGTCAACACCTGTCACAAGGGAAAGGCAACGAGCCTTTCGGAGCACCACGGAACCCTTAACCCAGAGCGCACAGAAACAAACGTTCTTCAACCAAGTCCTATTTGCATTTCGAGCTTGGAGACGCCGGAACCCAGCGGTTTGTGTGGCAGCCGGGCCCAGGCCGAACTGGAGCGCGGCAGCAGTGACACATCAGCACTTCCCGGCAGCGCCACGAGTGCCCTCCCCGGGGCCGCGGCCGCCGCGCCAGGAGCCCACAGGGCCATGGGTGCCTTCGCACCTGCGGGCGGGCCCGGGCACCTCCTCGCCACCGCAGCATCTCCCCAGCGCCTCCGGTGCCACGCGGAGCCCGAGGGCACGGCCGGCACCCACGGCCAGCTTCGCCCGCGGCTTCTCCCTGAGAACCCGCGTCCCCCGAGCAGACACTGCTGTCTCCACCTCGGGAACGCCGCTGGCCCGGCCCCGGCACCCCCGCCCGGCACTTACTGCCCGTGTGCACCCAGAACGGCACCGTGCCATCCGCCTGCACCAGGTGCGGCCCCTTGAAGCTGTACTTGTACTCGAAGCGCCGATGCGGCACAGCCGCCGCGCCCTCCGTGGCATGTGCACCGGAGAGCGCCGGGCGGCCCAGGGCGAACAGGAGGAGCACCACCGGGGCTAGCGGCGCCGCCATCTTGGCCGAGCTGCGGGGCAATGCACAGGGCCAGCGGGGCGGCCCCTGATTGGCTGAGCGCGGGGGCGGGCGCCTGAGGGGCGGAGACAGAGGCGGGGCCGCGGTGAGGGCGGGGAGTGGGCGGGAACCGGGGCGGGCTGAGGGCGGGGAGCGTGGCCCCGATCCCGGTCCCTCCTGCTGAATTTCCGAGCTGCTCCGGGTCCGAGGGCCGTGCGCTGTGAGCAGGTGTGCGGGTCAGCCACGTTCGTGCGGCCTCTCAGACAGCTGCGAGCCGCTAACAGTGCAGTGAATGTCTGAAAGATAAATACCCTGTTCGTTCCCCTCAATGTTACTTCCTTAGCAAAGACGGCGCTTCCACGGGCTCTTTTTCGGTTCATTTGCAGAGCAGTCGAAAGTCCCGCAGGAAAATCCACGCTGTTTTTCCCAACATGCGAGACCAGCCTTCCGCAGAGGTGAGCTCAGGTGACAGGCAGGCCCCAGCCGGGACCGGTGACAGCGGTGACAGATGGAGACAGGCCCCGACACTGCCAAGATGAGAAACACGGCTGCTTGTCAGTGCGCAGCGTCACAGAGCGGGGCAAGACTTCTCTCAGAGTTAAACCAAGTACCGAACGAACAGTTAAGAGCTTCCTTTTCCATTCTCTTCGTTTTCAGCCTGTCTTACAGCCTTATTGGAGAAGAAAATAATTACCAGGAGTGTTTTTCTTTTTCAGTTTCTTTACACCCTTGGGTTTTGTTCTACATTTTTCATACCCATTTGATTCTGACATCCCTTCTTTTCCTCTTAATCTGCAAGTATAAGCAATCTAAAACTCAGTAAGCAGGTTCAGAGCCTGCTAAAAAAGAGGATGACCTTGGAGGCATTTGGGAGAGATTAAGTTATTTTTCTAAAATTGCACAAGTTTCCTTCAGCACGGATGAAAGTAAAACCTTACATTCTCACTTTTTCAGCTACACAAAGGAGTAAGCAAATATATGACCAGATGAAAACTTGGCAAGCAAAATGTTTCTGAGCTAAATTTTAGAATGTCTACATATAAACATATTGAGGATTCTTGAGCAGTTAACACTTGTTTCTATAGAGAAAAAAGTGCTTGACGTTTTGTTTTGTATAGCATCTTCCATCCAACCATATTCTAAACCATCCCTGATTTATGAATCTATTTTGCTTCTTTTAGAGCATATGTGTGAGAGATGTCAAGGGAATTGGGAGTCTCTTCTTGGCAGCTTTCTAGACACAGAAAACTCAGCTGGTTTTTTTTGCTCTTTAAAGATCTCAACAGTAATTTTTTCTAGTAAAATTCTGGAATTACTTCAGGAGGATAAAATGGTGCATGCCTCAGAGGTCCAAACAGGGCAGCATGAGGCCCTCTCCTGTCTGCTTCCTCCATTTGCCAGTAACCTCAGAATTTATGCCTACGAAATACCAGAACCACGCTAAAGGAGACTAGAAACCCAAAAGCACAAGCCCTGAAACGATTCCCTCTTACCCACTCACCCACACGTGTGAGAGCAGGCTGAAATTTTGCCATTTAGAGGCATTGGCATAGATGCCGTTTTAGCAATTGTGCATGGAGGATTTGTAAAACCTCCTTTGAAAATGGAAACTCCTTTAAAAGTCTTCCCAGGCATGGAAAGCTGCCCTCCAATCCACTGTGACATGCAGGAAAACATCCAGAGACTCCCAAAATTATAGATATTAGCTGTTTAGACTCTTCAAGGTAAGTCTCTTCAAATTGTTCTGCTACATGACCTCACTAGAGGAAACAAAAATGTTTCCTATTTGTAGGAACTTTTTGAATTCTGTCCTGAAAATTACATTTGAATTCCAACCCCATAACAGGAAAATGAAGGCTCAGCAAAGAGAACAGAAAATGGCCCACTGGCCTGAAACACAAGTGGATTGACAGGAACTGCCTGCACTGGCATTTTGATAATCTGTATAATCATAATTCTGTACAATCATAACAAATGAAACACCTTCATTGTCTCAAATTCTGCCTGGAAGTAGTTAGTATAATTTATCTATCATTATTCTTATAAAAATGCCATGATATTTCCCATAGGTCTTATCAGAGAAGTCAAAACCCCTGTGAACACACAGTAACTACAAATCTCTCTTTCAGCCTCCAGAGCTCTGAGCATTTGAACACCTTAACAAGCCCACACTGGAAAGGGCAGAGGAGACAAAAGGAAAACAAATGAGTCTCCAGGGAGTGAACTCCTAAAACGTGTGGGGAGAATCGCTGCTTATGCTAATAAACTTTTGAGGTATCTTGTGTTGAACTTGAGGATTTTGAGCAGAAATGCAAGACCTGTCTGGTCTCCTCCCATCTCAGTGACCAGTCCGTGATTTTTAGAAATATCCCTGAAAGCAAGCCTTTGCACACAGGCAGACTTATTTTCTGTGTCACAATAGATGGGAATGCTGAAACAGACTGGGTTTTTTGCAGTGGCTGTGCTTTAATATATGTGCAGTTAATTAAATGCTGTGTGGAAGTCACAGAGGATTTTACTTTTGTTTTTTCCTGAGACCATGCCTTAGCATTTGAGCCTTAGCACAGCTTTATAAAGCCCCTCATTGGAGCCAAAGCCTCACTGTCCTTGAGTTGCCCCGGGAAACAATGGAGAGGGAAAGCACTGGGCATCTTAGAGAGCATTACCTTTTCTCGTTATTTCTGTTTATCAAATCAGTGAAGGGAAGCTGGGCTTTCAGTAATTTTAAGCCACTCTTCAGCAACCAACCCGATTTAATCGCTACTCCAAGACATCTGGAAGTAACAATTTTTCTTTTTAGAATAATAAAATTGTTAAGGTTGGAAAAGACCGCTAAGATCATCAATCCAGCCTTAAAAAAACCTCTTTTTTTCTTTTTTTTTTTTTTTTTGACAGAAGAATTTCTTAATATGTATCACAATTTTAAAAAGACAATATATTGAGCCCTGTTTTTCTGTGCTTCATCTTCCTGTCACAGCCTTGCGGATTCTCCCTTGCTCCTCCTCCGAGACCAGCAATCTGTGTGTGAAAGTGTATTATTTAATTTCAATTACAATGTTAATTACAGAAGACAAGTGGTTACTGAATCTTGCACCGTAATTAATCAACCTGATATTTACTTACTCCGTTGTTCACACTGGATTAAGCTGGGTCTGGACAAGCAGGGCAAGGAAAGTGAGTGACAGGAGCATTATCATGGCACACTGCCTCCCATTGGGAAAGTTCATCTTCCTTCTGAAAGAGACGCCTTCAGGGATCATGGAATTTGAATTCCCTGTGAATTTGGTGTCATCTTAGCTTGACCAGCTCTGGAAGAACATATTAACCTCCTCTTGTGATTTTCAGAAAACCATTCTAATTTAGCAAGTAATTAAGGGTCACATGTAGGATAAAGAGCTAGATAAGCTTGGATTACGCACAGGAAGCTTTGTTTCCAAGGCAACCCGAGCAGAGGGGGTGTTAATGCTGAGGTCAGGCACTTAATGAACTGGGAATGGTTTCTGGCTGCAAAATGTATTCGAACCGGGCACGGCGAACTAACAACTGCATTGCCATTTAATTATTTGATGAGAGAAAACAAATGCCTACAGGGCTACTTATCGGGCAAATACTGAAGAAAAAGCTTACAGGCGGTGCCACCGTTCTGCTAAGCCAGGTCAGGAGAAGTCCAAAGCGATGACGCTTGACAAGCCCGAAATACTTCAGTCAGCACGGATGGATTTGGTGACTTCCCAGTGTGAAGGTGTCGCTGTGTGCGTCAGCTGCCGCTGCTGACACACTCGGCCTGTGCTGCGGGCTCTTTGCCTCCCCAGGTTAGTGCTGCCCGGAGGCTGCTGCCTGTGGAATCGCCCTGGGGGATTTAGCGCACTGGAAAGCGAGACGGCTCTTCCTAGAGCTCCGGACGCAATCCACTCCTGGGACTTTAGACTCTGGGAATTAATCCCTCGGGGCATTTGACAGGGCAAACCTCACACACAAGTACCATGCGCATGGATAAAGCGGCCAAACAGCTCATCTGTAGCAAAATAGATGGATTTAGTAAAACATGGTAATGTTTTCAAAAAGGATTCTTGCATTGTTTTGTTCTGAATGCCTAAGGAACAGCTGGGAATGAGATTGCTGTGCTTGAAGAATATTAGAGAGTGCAGAAATTGGAGATGACCCATTAAATACCTGCCGCTTTCTCAGTTCACTTGGACCGTAGCTCTGTGAGAGCAAGAACTGCACAGGCATTTTTCAGAGCTTTCTTTAAAACAAGTAGGCATTCTCTGCTTTTTGGGACAATCAGGATATTCTGTAAGGCTGGGGTGTTCTTGTGGCAGGAACACAGGCACCTCTCATTTTGTGCCACGCTTTTTCGGAATATGTGGATGTATAAATCACAGCAATTTTAGGGGCCAGCTGATCTCTCTTTTTCTTCTGTGTAGCCTTGGAATAAAAGCTGGTGATTTTACATTAGGCCACCTGTTTGCGCAGTGGAAATCGAAACACTCTGCTCTTTCAAACAGGAACTGTAGGACTTTCAGTTAAGGGTAACTGTGCTGAAGGTGAGCTGGCAAAACCTGAGCCACTCACAATAGTAAAAAACAAACCAACACACAAAAAAGCCACCAACCAAAAAAACCCCAAACCAAGCTAAAGAACAAACATCCAGAAGGGAATTTACCTTCTTTGCTCACAGGTAGCCAGAAGACAACAACAAAAAAAAAAAAAAGTAATAGCCTTAAATAAGTTAAAGGTTTGAACAGCGGCAAGGACAATTTATGCAAAATATTAGGAGATATTTTGCTTTTCTTCCAACTGCCAAATACCTGGTGAGAGGACCAACAAGGGTGTAGCCTCTCTACACAAGATTTTTGAGGATGCCATCACACGTTTTTTGGTTGATAGTTTTTTGAGACACAATTTGATAATTATTCCTGGATCAAGGCTAAATCTTACAAATAGTAGCTGGGCATCAATTAAAGGGCATCATGCCTTCCACAGCCCACTTCATAGAAAGGGCTAGATTTCAAAAGGATGCATCAATTGGGTGCTAAATCTGCTAAAGGAACTGCAAAGAGCTTAACATGCTTGGCAAAATCAAATGCCTTAATCCAACTTTGGCCTGTAGAAGCCCTAAGGTGGCAATTACTGGTTTGATAGCGACAGGAGTCAGGCCATCTGAGATGGAATCAAGCTGCACCATCTTCACTTTCCTCTTCAGTGAGAGACCCGCTGCTAACATGCCCTTCTGTGGTGCTGGATGGCTCTTTTTTATTTGAATTTATTTAAAATGAACAATTGGGCCATTCATGTTTATCTCAAACAGGGATGAGCTGAACAGATTTAAAACCATCTAAACCTCTTTGAACATTAGGAGATGTCAAATTTAGAATCTCTTTAATAGAATGACCCAGAAGTGAGCCATAAAAACCGTGTGAGCGTCCCTGCCTTTGAACTTTGGCTTCTGGACTGCAGGCTCTGGATGAGCTGCCCATGTGATTCTCAGCACAGCTTGAACCACCCAATTTCTCACTGCTGCCTCTCTTCTGGTCGTGTGACAAGTCCCTGTCACTTGTCAGATGTCTCCCCCAGACTCGCCTCTGCTACACTTTTGTTATCTCCCTTGTTTTATCTCCCCTCCCTACCTTTGCTGATTTCTTTCTCCAGCACATTTCTCTCTCTGCTGACTCTAGGTCTTCCCTCAGCTCTGCCCAAGTTTCCATGTTCTTGTTGTTTCTCTATAGCCCTACATGTCCCAGTCTCAGTGGGGAGGGCAATATAGGGCATGATCCCTAATGCATCTCTTGATGAACAGAGAACCATCCAGATGATTCCATTTGCAGTGCAAGCACATCACTGCCACTTTTCTCTATTTCTGTATGTGAGCAGGAAGGAGTTCTCAGTGGGTTTGGTAACCAAAGGAATAAGCACGGCGAAGTCCCCTTCAGTTGAGTTTTACTGAGAAGAGCTCTTGGAAACACCACAAAGAAACCTGTGGAACCCAGGGAAAAATAGACCCACTGACACACCCACACCAAATTCTTTGCTGTCACCCCTTGTGGTTTTTGCCTCCAAACAAAATTTGTAAACCTATTAAACATTACCTCATGTGAATGCTTACCAAAGTAACATTTCTAGGGTGAGCAAAATTGAGGAAAAGCCATTTTCAGACTATGAGAGGACTTCCTAGCCTCTCCTCTGCTGCTTGCTTGCTTTCTCCAGCTTTACTGATGTCAGCGATTGATGGATACACTGCCATCTGCCACCTCTCCTGCAGGGATAGCTGCCAAATTCCCTCTGAGGTCAAAGATGAGGTTTATTGGCCCCTGATGATAGGGGCCACAGATGACATGGCCTGGAAATACAATCAGGTCTCACCAGAAGCAAACCAAATGATGCTCTACTCTAGCAAAGGCAATGCTGATTACAAAGGTGATTTGGCACGTGGCACTCCAGGAGCTTTGCAGCCAATGAATTGCTCTCTGCATCTGCAGGAAAAAGCAGGGTTTACCAGTTTTGCATCTCTCTTGGCTGTTTTATAGCTAGATGGCTATGGGCACCCGTTTGAAGGAGCTGGTTGTAACTTTGTTCTCTAGGAAATTTCTTTCTAACAGCCAGCAAGAGATCCCTCGTTTTCCTGACAACCAAAAGAAAATAACTGACCATACATTAAAGTGGAAAGAATCCAGTTTAGAATGTGAATAGAGCTACAAGGTACCAAGCATAAACACAAACCCAAAGAACTTGCTGTTTGTATACTGATTGAGTTTTCTATACACAGGTAAAAGAAAAAAAAAGATGTAAGGAAAGGAGGAGCACTGACACTTTATTGCTCATCTACATAAATAGATAATCAAAATTGTCACACTGAAAAGTTCATTGTCTTCTTGAGCTGACTGGAGGAGTCTCAGCTCCCCTTTCCTCTTTTCATCCAATAGGAAATGGCTTAGCTGCTGGATTTTGAAGAATTTTGAGAGTTGACTGTTTGTCCTGAGCCTGTGCCAGAGATTCCAAACCTGTCATCATAGGGCAGCCTCTTCCTGGAGGCCTAAAAGCGTTGCTTACTTGGACAAACAGCCTGAAAAAGCATCCTGTGCCCACGTGTGTGCCTAGATTGGATATAAAAAAATTCAGAAACAGCAGAGGATTGTGTTTAACACAGAGATTTGCGGTGTCACCTTCAAAAAGCTCACAAAATTCTTTCTGAGTCTTGTCAGGCAACACCAACAACACAGCAAGGCCTTTTTGTACTCTCCTTTGGCACTCAGAATACTCTCAGTAGCTGGGAACCACAGAATTGGTCTTGAAGAATACATGGAAAATACAGAGTATTTAATGTCATGCTAACCCTTTTTTAGGAAATGCATTTACATATGGCAAAGGCAGGACCCCTGGCTCCAGCTGTAGTGACAACAGGTTTAATACTCTGATGGCAGAACTTTAAATTAAAAAAAAAAAGAAAATAAAAATAAAATTAAAAAAAGAGAATGCCAAGGACCCTCATAGCTATTTCCTTCATGCAGTCGTTTCCCTTCTCGGTGCTGTTTCGAACAACAGCAATTGGTTTGGGTTTTGAGGATGGTTGGTTTTGGTGGGGTGGTTTTGGTCGTGGGGTTTTTTTTGGTGTGGGTTTTTTGGTTTTTTTTTTTTTTTTTTTTGGCGGGGGTTTTTGGGGGGTTTTTTTGGTTTTTTTTTGGTTTTTTTGCTAAGCCCTCATTAACTCCACTCACGCTGTCTTACTCTGTTTGCCAGTGGTTAAGTAGTGCTTTTTTTAAAAAGCAACCAATTAGCACCTCATCAGCTTCAATTAGAGGAGACAAAAGCAGTGTAAAGATAACTCAATGAGAGGGGGTGGCACAACATCATGTAATCACTTAAGACAGCGATGAACATTCACTGTACTAGCTCTGCCGGGCTGGGCCTATTCACCTTTTTTTGCTTCTTTCTGGATGCATTTAAGACTTTTTTTCTTTTTTTTCCTTTTTTTTTTTTTTTTTTTTTTTTTTTTTTTTTTCTGGGAAGCCAGGCCTCCCAGGAGTCTCAGAGTCTGTCATTCAGGCCTACCTGTTTACAGCTCAGCGACCAGAAGGACCTAAACAATCCTATATTGTACGCCCAGTGCTTCCTTAAACTTAGGCCTCTACAAAGGCATGTTTTCAGAAGCTGGGCAGAATAAGTTAAAGGCTGGCTTTATACTCATTAAGTGTTCTGCTTGTACTGTCTTCTAATTACATGGCAGGGCAACAATGTCTTTTTTTTTTTTTTTGTCAATGGCGTTCTTTGGAGCAGTTAATTTGGTGCCTGTACTAAATGCCCCCAAACATTAATTAGTGTGGAAGGAACCCTAATTTCCTCGGCAGCTTTCCTCTCCATTTACTTCCCTTGTTTTCACATAGGCTTGGATGAGCCTCTATAATGAAATTACCTCATTAATGCCTTTATTCTTTCAAAGTAATTCATTCAAGATCTACCATTTAGTTTTAATTTGATGCTGTCAAAAGCAAAAGGTGCATTCATGTCTTTGATTAGTGCATTTTTTTCCTCTCTAAAGAGTGGACAGATTTAAATTATTAAGATGGCAAGTAGTGAGTTATAATTGGATACAAGCAGCACTTCAGTGAATATTAAATGCTTTCAAAGCCTGGCCTATCTGCTCTGCTGACTATTAACTGTGTCCAGTGAGTTCTTCTGTGGGGTTTGAATTAACGGCACATTAGCTACTGTGAAGCAAATGAAGTTTAATTTTGTTTATAAAAAACGTTGCAGTTGCATTTATCAACATGACATTTCCTTGTAGCAGAGCTCAGTTTGCCCCATTATCCTACCCTGACCTCATTGCTTGGTTAGTCCGGCTCACACGGGAGCTCATCCTGTGCTCAGCCTTGCAAAGTCTGGACACTTACCTGGGTATGGCTTGGAGGATAAGACCTGGGAAACTCTAAATATTGTCACCTTAGCTGCATTTAACCACCCTGATAATTTGCTTACAGAGTAGAGGGGCACAAAGTGTATTTATGAATAATGGGGAAGTCACAGGCATGGACTGAGCAGAGAGGATTTAACATCAAATCTTTGGTCTTTGAATGTCTCTATCCTTCCTCCTTTCATTCACAGCTCACATCACAAACTACCCGAGATGCAGCAGAGAAACACAGATGGCAGAAGACTTCTGCAACCTGCTTGGCATGTGCAATTCAGGACTAATTACTAAGACTTTATTGGGTGGGGGCAGTGCTCCTAGTCATCAAAGATCAGTCACATACTTGGGCCAGGACCTCTGCAGGGCCCTGTGCTCCCAGGGCCTTTCAGTTTGGAATATCTCCAAAGATGGATATCCCTCAGCCTCTCTGGGTACCTGTTGCAGTAGTTATCCAACTCCAGATGTTTTCCTCCAGTAATTGGCAGGGAAATATTATATTTTCAATGCAAGCATCAACTGTAATAGGATAACTCGAATTTATAATATTTTATTGATAACATCTATCATAACTTTATATTGTACTATATTTATTAAAATATCTGATATGTTTAGTGCATATTACATTGGATATGTGTAATAGATAGATAGATACTATACATCTATTATGACTGCAATCACAAGGCACACACAGAGCTGTGCTGTTTGTATTTAGAATCTTTCCCACCTGCGCTGTAAAAGCATCTTGGGTTTGGATTAACTTCTCCACCCAGCAAGAGCAGGAGCAAACCTTTGTATTTATTTGTTCCACGGTGGAGCAAGGTCAGGGGAGTTTTGAAGTAATTTCTGAATGCATGGCTTTCACCATAAGCTGTGTCTCACTGCCCTCTCATGGCTAGATTATCCATGGATATCCCACTCCCATCTTCCTTAGAATCTTGCACCAATGTTCTGGCCAGCATAATCTCTCTGAATTCCTGCCCCTCTGGGCACAGCCAAACACCACAAGTCCATCATCCCAAAGGAACTCCGGCGTTTGCCTCTTTACGCCGGCCCTTTTCCAGCAGACACGGGTAGGAGCGGGCTGTCAGGAATGTCATTCTCTAGGCAGTTAGTCCCAGCAGATGGGAAAAGAGTTCCCGGCAACATGAACACAATATTTGGAGCCCGCAGTCCATGCAGCACGCACCGAGAGCTGCGGGGAGCTGCAATTCTCCCTGGGAGGAATCCTGCCCTGCCCGGCAGCCCGTGCCCGCAGCCCCGGCCCCGTGGCTCTCGCCTCCCGGCAAAGGAGGCTGCCTCCTCCTGCGGGCAGCTCCCCGGCCGTGCCAAGGGCAGGTGACGGTGCCAGTGGGGCACACCAATGCCGAAGAACCTCAGGTTGTTTGCAGGGAACAACCAGCCAAGCAGCGATGCTTTTCCGCTGGAAGGGGACAACCAGGGACAAGAACTAAGGAGGCTGGGGCAGCACAGCCCCCAAACCTGCCCAGTCTCCAGCTGCCACACGCTTCTGCGGCCAGACGGGACCCAAATCCACACCCGGAACAGCCTGGAGGGGGGTCCAGCTGCTCATCTCCAGCCATGGCCAGGCCTCCAGTGCCAGTGCCTGTCAGCCCTGTCTCCTCTCTGTCCTGAACTGCTGCGCCTGAGCCATGCTGGCAGATTAAATACCCATTAACACGTATTGCCAATATCAGATTTCTCTGCCCATCCAGGCACGCCAGTTAGGTGTATCACTTTCTCCTACCCTCCCAACAGAGACCTCCTCATTCCACATCCCAGTTCAGGGAACATCACCTTAGCTCTGGGCTGGGAAAGGAAAGACAACAAACATTCAAAAAAACATCCCTGCCTTGAGGCTGTCAAGGCCTGGGCAAAAACGCTTCCCACCACCCTTTTGGCCTTTCCCCAGTCTAAGTAACTGAGGAAATGCACATTCAACCCCAGAGCAGACAGGCTGGAATGTTGTCTGCACACCAAACACCACAGCCCCAAGCACCAGCTCTGGATTGCACTTCACAGCCTCAGTCAATGCCACATGGGAAAGCCAGGTGACTTTTCCTTCACTGAGAGACAAAAACAGCAAGGGCTGTCCCAGCTGACCTGGCCCTCGTGGACAGCCGCATCACTCAACAAGATAATCCACCATATCTCACTCTGCTGTAGGAAAATACTGCAAGCCTGGGGTCTGTGGTTTAAAAGCTACTTTTAGATCAGCAAAAAGGCCTCTGGCTAGGACAATTCACTGAATTTACTGGTGGATCCCAAAATCCGTTTCCAGGTGCATAAAAACCCAAAGGAAAAGCTGAGCACACAGGAGTTCAAGGTACTTTGGGCACAGGCTCCCTGAACTGCAGCAAAATGGTCCCAAGTCTGCACTTAAGCTACACCCCCCCGCACCTTGCGTTCTCCAGACCAGTCACCCTGCCTGAGAAGGCCAGGGAGAAGGGAGGGGCAAGGGAGCCATTCTGGGAGTGAGCAGTGATGCTGTCAGGCCCTGCAGCCCTCACCCCAATGTGTGTCCCTCTGTGGGTGGTTCCTGAGGTGGGGCTGGGGGTGGCCTTGGCAGTGCTGGAGCAGCAGCTGGACCCAATGGTCTCCAAGGGCATTCCCAGGCTCAGAGATTCCTGTCCCAGCTGCACAGGCAGGCACGGGAAGCTGTTACACACAGGCTGTATTGCCATGAGCCAGAGCCCTCCAGGTCACCCTTGAGAGAGTGCAGAGAGCAGGAAAAAGACACAGTACTGATCCTGCTCTGTGCTTTCCCAGTGGGCCAGGAACACCATTTCATCCTGACCCTGAGAGCTCCAAGGAAAAGAACTACTGAGATGGCACAGAAGATGCCACTTTCCTGACACTCCTGCCACAGAACCACAGCTCAGCAAGTTTCTGTGGGAATCAGAATTATCTTAGCTCAGAAGCTGCACGTCCCTAAAGTAATCCCTTGGGAACATGAAGCTTCCCGTTGGCATTTTTACTCCAATGTACACTTTCAGTGCAGTGAGTGTTTAAATCGGAATTAAGTGACTTGGTGACAGCACAGCACTAGATCAGGGACACTGGGAGACTCACCAGACAACATTCACCATGGACTTTCTGTTCCCATTGCTCCAGCTGCAGCAACCTCATTTCTCACAGTTCTGTTTCAAGGACTCCCCTCAGGAAAAGGATCTCACTAGTCCCAGCAGCAAATACCCAAGGCAATTTTTACTCCCTGCGAACAGCAGGAATGACCAAGAACAGCTGCTGTCATAGGAAAAGCAGGAGATTGTGAGGATCAAACA